>CM073142.1:8738188-9488188 GCA_037039145.1 Fundulus diaphanus | reverse complement strand
TCATAGACCAGTGGGATGCATTCGTGAGCGTCAGAAAGCTATGGTGCATTCAGGAACATGGGACATTTCAAACTTACAAGGAAAGAGGCATAAAACGGAATAGAACTTAACTCATACAATAATCTATTTATCCAGAAACAGTGTGGGCTTTCTTACAATACTGAATGCTCTATAATTGTATTTCTGTTATGTTTTGATTCTGCACATCTGCTAGCTTTTTATTCTGAAAAATATATAATATTACAGCAGCAAATTATCAAAGTTTTTCAAAAGCCTGTTTAAAAGCTCCAAATGGGGCTTCAGATCATAGAGCGACAATTGTGCTGTCATTGTTTTACAGGGCAGAATTTGCATTTCCTGACCCTTGTCCTTTAATTACAGATGGATATACCAGGAATACAGTCATACAAGTGTCAACTCCTCTGAGATAGCAGGGGGCTGCCAAAAAACGCATCCCCCTATGTTTTTAATCTAAAAATTGTCCCACACACTAGTAGTTCAGAACACATGTGTAAACACGTAGAAAATGTTACATCAACTACAAGTGTATATTTCTATGAAACAGCAGGGGATGCGTTTTTTGGCAACGGGCTGGTTATAAACTGTAACAGTCTAGAAGTGCATTGAGCTGAAAAGAGGGACACATCAGCAGCTGGATCGTGCATAAAGACTTGATGAAACTCAGCCTGATTCACCAATCAGGTTATAGATCTACAATGATAAACAAACCCATAGATTAATGTGTAACAGTGTAATAATTCGGTGAATAACTTAAAACTACTTAATTTTATTCAGTATTATTTGAACAATTGTGTGTTTTTTATGTTTTAATCCATTAACTGAACAATAAGGTATTAATACGTCTCTTTCTCTTTTTAACAAAAGTAATACATGTCTACTTCAATGTCTGGTGGGATAAAAATGAGATGGAGTTGAGACTCCACCGGCTCTTCCATGGTCCAGTTAGCCCCACCCCAAACAAGCCCCGCCCCCAAAATTAGCATAATCTCACTCTTAACTTTTGATAAAAGTTGAGAGGTCTGAATAAACAGCTGTCATAATGTAACATCACATGCATGAATAGAGGCTTTACCAGATGCCGATTGCTGGAATTATCCCAGTTAGGTCTGTTGCACGTTATTGTTCTTTTATTTGAATGTTTTCCAAGGAAATTGAGCAGGAGCTGTATTATAGGTTGTTACTCACCTATATGAATAATATATCTCACATGTTGAATTGAGTAACTTTTAGAAGATGAAATAAAGGTTAAATACATGCTTATATATATTAATAATGAGAATAGATTGTTTGCTTACATAGTTATAGGTGGTGGAGGACTAAAGAACTCTAACTTTACTAGCTAACAATAACCACGGTTGTGCACATATAGTGGTACAGTGTCGGAAACATTACAAATATATAGATGAGAAATAACAACAGGATCACTTTGGAATGATTTAGAATGTTTCCTTTTGCATGTTCTATTTGTAATACTTTTCACCCTAAATTGTATTTCTCAATATCTTTCTACATTACAATCCTTTCTTATTTTTAAATGATGGGTGGTCCATTTACTAAAAGGGTACGCTATAGCTCCCTTCTTCCAATATTTTTTTCCTCCTCTAAACAGTAGATAGCTCTTACATTATTAAGCGAGTTTGTTTTTCCTACCTATGGGCGCAATGTTAACGGTGATCATAGTGAGTTGTAGGGAAAATGCTGTAAGTAATTGTCTTTTCTTTCTGTTTGTGTGCAGATTGACTGTGATGTCATAGTGCTGGTGGATGAAAAAACTCTGGCAAATGACATCCTTTCCAATGGACACCTAATTGTCTTCTTCAATTTCATCTAAAGCAAACAACCAGTCTCAAAAAGAAGACAAGGACTTCTGCAGAACCTCTTGAAGTGAAAGTCACTCTTCCTGAAATGTCAGATTTAGATGACCTAGTCAGCCTGTACTTCAGGCTTTCTTTCACTAACAAAGAAATACTTGCAATGTTAGCACACAGTCATCAGACTATAATAAGTGTACGAACTCTAAAAGAATTTGTAAAAGACTTGGGCTGTTCAGACGGAAGAATCAGTCAAACCTGGAAGAAGTGCTAACTTTTGTCCAACAAGAAATCATGACCAATGGACAGATGCAAGGTTATCGTTGGCTACATCTTCGTGCAGTTCAAAATGGATTTGTGGTGTCACAAGACACTGCAAGAAGGATAATCAAACTGGTTGACCCACAAGGTGTGGAACTGAGGCGAGCTCGACGTTTAAGAAGACGCCAGTACCAATGCAGAGGACCAAATGCGCTTTGGCACATGGACGGCTACGATAAACTAAAACCCTATGGCATTGCCATCAGTGGCTGTATAGATGGCTTTAGTCGCTATGTTTTATGGATGGAGGCTTATACCACTAATAATGACCCTAAATTGATTTCAAGTTATTTTCTGAAAACAGTTTCAGGTGTCAATGGATGTCCAGAGAGGATACGTGCCGATAGAGGCACAGAAAACAGTTCCGTTGAACAAATGCAGATTTTTCTGTGGAGAAACCACACAGACAATTTTGCAGGGGAAAAAAGCTTCATTTATGGAAGAAGTACAGCCAACCAGCGTATAGAAGGCTGGTGGGCTACCCTCCGCAAACAGAGTGCACAGTTTTGGATGAACTTATTTCAAACTTTTCAGGATGATGGCCACTTCACATGAGATTTTTTGGACAAAAGTCTTATCCAATTCTGCTTTCTTAATCTTATTCAGGTAAAAACATATGCGAATGCAGTGAATTGTCACTGTTTGTAATGTAGAAAATTTTATTGTTGGTGTATTTTGGAGTTATTTGCAGTGATACAGTGAAAGGTCTTTTCATGGAAAAAAAAAGTTTTATCTTCATTTCAAGCTGCACTGTGTAATGTTTGATCCAAGGATCAGTTTAATTAGAGATTCAAGGGCTGCCCTTCTCAAAACTCACCTATTTTACCAGGGACGGTCGGATCCATCACTGAATGAGTTATGTGACACAGAGCGCAGCTTTACAGCAGTCTGAGCTCCCATTAAACACAGGAGCTAACTAAGCTGAAAGCTTTTGCTAGGCAACAAAACAGATATGACATCTTTTTTGTTCTCTGATGAAGGATTTAATATAGAGGGGTGAATGTAGCTTTGTCTTTACAAGTAACTCCAAGATTTCTCACTGTTGGTCCAAAGTGGTCTGCAATCAGATCCCAAAACACAGAGGGTGACTTTTTTCATTTAGCTACAGTGCAGTGTTGCAATTTACTTTCAGGGTGCTAAATCTGGATGTTACAAGTGTAGCACCTTTAGCGTCTAAAAGTTATACAGTTTTGCTTTAAATACTTTATTGGAATTGATTTTATTATAGATCTTTCTCAGCACATTTGCATGAAGCATATTTGTCTGTATTACCAAATGGTTTAAATTACCAGTGTGTTCCCCAGTGCTCCTATGGGTGTGGTTTCAGAAAGCAGTTTTATCAGTAAATTAATGCTAAATGAAATGTATTGAGGAATCATTGTACACCCAATACAAAGTGTTGCACCTCTTTGTTTATAGAAGGTATTCCTTTTTATTAGTTAATCAAACAAAAATTTATATAAATAAAAAAAAAGGTTTTGGAAACATAATTTTACTTCTAAAAATAAATTAAGACATTAGATTGCCATTTTAAAGGTTTTGTTCACAAATATTTTTCGATTGAGATTTCTTTTTGTTTGTTTAAATATTAAAAAGACAAATTTGCTCCATATTCTGTACACATGTGCTGTTAGCTGAAAGTGCTATTTTGATGTTGCTTTATTACATGGTCTGTTTAATACATTTACACTTTTCTGTTTTCATGCAGGATGAACTTGATGACGTTGTAAACACATGGAACTCACACAGAATCCGGCCCAGTGCTAGTGCAGCATCAGGTCGACCAGTAGTGATGTACTCATTTCCAGAGCTACACAGGGCTCAGGATAGATTGAAACCAATTGTTGCGGATGAGATCACTGTGTGTATGGAAGAGTGTAGACCGAAAGGCCAATATCCATGCGATGAAACAATCTTTGAACTTTGTTGTCTGCTTATGGTAGAAAATGACTGGGATGCCCCAAGAGATCCACTTGTTGCAGCTGATTTGTATATTAAGTTAAGAGAAGTAATACTCCAAACTATCTAGAAAATTCCTGCAGTTAAAAGGAAAATTTAAAACACAGTGATTCTGTTCATCTTGATCATTGGACTGGATAACCTAGCCATGTATTCACTCAGCTGGTGTCAAATCCTCTGCAAATTTCAGCAGTTGACAGGCTTTTGCTGATCACCATAAAAAGTAGTTTGGGTGCTATCTCGTTTTACAATAGTTATTATTTTTACTTTACCTTGTTCAATGAGATGGAGCAATAATGGTCTGTTACTTAAAGCTAAATATTGTGATATAACCAGCTATGTGAGCAATGTAAATCCTTCTGAATAGCTATGCATTCAACTGCATGTACAAAAATGTAATTTTCTTCTAACTTTGCTGTCCTGCTAAACTAAATTGGATAATGTATGTGTAAGATGTAAAATTGGAGGTATTAATACAGCAAAAACTAATGTCATTAAAGTTGTATACCCATCTTCCATTTAATATAAACTTGTTTTGTTGAAAAGCTTTTGCATGGTATAAAATGAAAATCGTTGTTGTACCCTTTAGCCTCCTTTTTGTAATATTCATGGCTACCACCCAATGCACCTGTATATGTAAGCCAGTGTATTATAAGCAAACCACTCCTGTATTACCTTGTGGATGGGGAGCAATTTCAGGCCTGTCAAGAGCTACCATTCTGCAACCTTTAGTGTATCCTTTCGCTATCATACCTGCATCACATGAACAAGCTTGTTATCAGGCCTCAACAGCACTCCTTGACATGCTGATGAGGGTATTTAGTCTTTAGATTTAAGTGTGCTGGTGTGTTCTGCATCTAAAGTTGCAGAATAATAGCTCCCGAGGACTGGAATTGCCCCCCCCCCCCCCCCCCCGTGCATTAACAATATTTCTAGGTCTAAAGCATTTCTAAACATGTATCTTCATATATATATTTCAAGCTGTTATGCCTTCTGGGGAGCTTTTAGTGCTAATAAAATGAAAAAAATGCTATATAATTATACGCCTGTTTGAAGATCATTACCTTAATATTATACCTCACATTCTAAAAAGAGCACTTCAATTGATAAGTAACTGGATTCATTTTCTCCAGCTTAATTTATTCAGTTTATAAATTGTCTAGTTAAACCACTGTAAATAAATTAAGTTAGGCAAGTGAAGAGATTCATTTAAATTGGAGATGCATTCTTTTTTTTGGGTGCAGGGGTCTTAAAATCCACTCCACGAGAGTCTGTGTCCTATGACGTTTAGATGTGACTCTGGTCCAGCATATATGAATCAAATGGCCAAATTACATCCACAATATGCAGTCAGATTCTGCAGAGTCTTGCAAATGACAGGATTATTTAAATCAGGTGTGTTGAAACAGAGAAAAATCTAAAATGTGCAGGATATCAGCCCTGGAGTTGAAAACCCCTTTGTTTTCCATGTAAATTAACTTTAGTCCCTGCCATAATGATGCTTTGTGAGCCGTCATATAAAGCCCTTAATCTGACGTGACTCCTGAAGCTCTGAGAAACACAAACCCAACATAATTTGACTGTATTTGCAGGATCCCTGCACCTATGCCAATTTTTTTTTTACCAAGTTATATTTCCATTGCATGTAAGAGACCATGTACAAGTAATACATGCGTATCTTAAACAGTTTTAACGCAATGTTTAAAAAGACAAATAAATGGTATTCCACCCTTTTCTACATTTTTAATTTGGTCAATAAAAGCCAAGGAACATGTAAATATTTCTTTAACAGCAAAATACATATTTAAGGCTAGAGGTAAGGCTTAAGATTTGAGGCCTATTCAAATGGATGGAGCTAGATAAAAAAAACAATATTAAAAACAAAAAGAATTTGATGAAACATTTTATTAGGAAAACTTTAGCAGAAACATTTTCTTGCTAATCCTAACAGCATGGCACTTAGAATGAGCCAACTTTTAGAAAATCGTCTTGTCTTATACAGGGCTTTCGTAAGACATCATATCAAAGCGTGGAGATCATTTAGGGTTTAGAGATACAAGTGCTAATTTTCTAGGAAAAAAAACACACATATCAAAAAGTGATAACTCATTGGAATTCTGTTAAATCAATACCAAACTTGAGAAGATGATAATTTGGCATATGGACAACCAAATATCAGAGCTCTTAATCAGCTCACTCTATTATAGGGTTTCCATTTATAACAAGGAATTATTAAATTTCTTCCAAACACACTGAACTCATTATGCAGCTTGATTGGTGCCTGAAACAAATATATATACACATTTTTGAAAATACTGTAAAATACATAAACATGTTTTCTGTAATTTAGAATTGTACTTTTGTGTTCAAATGCAAAAAATAAAGATTGATACATCAACTTACCTCAAATAACAAGTGCATAAACTGTAAAGAAAACTAAATCTGAATTATTGTTACTCCTTACTTACAAGAGTCCCTGATTATACGAAACTGTCACCAAATATGTAACAAAGTAAACGCCTCATAACAAATCTGTAGTAGTAATTTTTCTTTTTTGCTGCTAAGGGTTTCTATTATGCAGCTGGAAAATTTGGATCTGGTGCAGACAGTTCTGGATGTAGTAAATAACAGTGTACTCATTCATTTTTGAACACTTCAAATATATCATCTGAAACTCAGCATCATAAAAGAAAATTAATTATTTTCAGTCAAAACTGGTCATGCAAAAATTGGTAAATGAAACAGGAGACGCTTTCATAAGATCAAAATGCATAACCTTTGTCTTTTTGCAGCTCTGCTGTAGTCTGGATGAGTAGTTCAAATGTAGTGGATTACTTTAAGAGTTTAGACAATGTCCATTACCCACACATTGCTTTCAAGAACTGCATTAAATTCAGAACGGAAGTCAGGGAAGTTTTCATAGTTGTCAGCTATTTGCAGGATGCTCCCACATGTGCGTCCCACTGGTCGTCTTGTGAAATCTGTCATATTTTGAAATTCCACATAGATAACATTTGTTACTATAAGATCAGATCCAGTGCAGAATCGCATAAACTTCTGAAGTTTAATGTCATCCAGCTCTCTGATGAATCTTTTGAGATGGTTTCCCACTTCTTTTTGCTTTGGAGACAAATCATCTGAAAATTTCAGCAGCTTGCAGACTTTTTTTGATGTTGGTTGCAGGTCAGAGAACAACTTACTTAGTGCCTCTGGAGTAATGGAAAGATGTGGATAGATGACCTCCCTCCAGCAGTCAATGATGAACATTGGTTTTTGGACAAGCTCTTTGTGTGCTATTTCATCAAGGATGGTAGGAAGAGTCTCAGCAGTTATTTGTTTTCTACAGCCATAACTATCAAGAACTTCGACAAGATCATCTAAATCAACAGCAGAAAAATTCTTAACTGCTTCCCTCAAAACATCACATTCTTGACTGCTGACAAACTGCAGAAACTGTCCTTTAAGATCACTGTAAACACCACTGAAAAGCACTTGTTCAAGAAAGGGGATTGCAAGTTTGTTTGGAAAATACTGACAGTCCTGGTAACCTTTCAAAAGTATTCGTCCAACTGCCTTCCATTTTTCAGCAGTGAAATCATGGCGAATGAATGGCACTTTAACTGTTGTACCAAGAGTGCATCGCTCATAGAATTCATTCCAGAAGCAGGTGAGTACATCTCTCAGTATCCCTGATCCACTGCCAGCTTCCTCTGTGTTGTCTGGAAGTATGCGCTTCACATTCAGTGTTTTTCTCATAATATCGGCATCAGAGAAAGCACTAATAATGTCATTTAAAGTGTTAGTGTGACGTACAGTGATTGTTGTTACATCCTCTGGATTAGCTGGACTAAGCGGTGCAAGAAAACCCTCATAGATTAACGTGTCTTCTGTATCTTCTTCAGCATCAAGAATAGGACCGAAAGTGATTTCTGAATCACCTAAAAGTTCCGAACCAGTTTGGAGTTCAACCACTTGCAATGGATTAATTTCACTGCTATTGCTTTCCAAGACAAATATGACATCAGATGTCTCACTTTCTTCTTCTTCTTCAGGATCTTTTAGCTTTGTTGAAATGTAGAAACGTAACATTGTCAGCCTTGCTGCTTCATACATAGCGGCAATACTCTGGCAGGTGTCTTCAGTAAGGTGGTTTTGTTTAAAGTCCCAAACCTCAAACTCAAAATCTGTTTCTGGCCCCTTAGGAGATTTGCCACCAGGGAAAAATAATTTCTTTCCTTCCTGAAGAATATCTCTTAATCCAGCGTCAGTGGCCATCTGAATTTTTCTAGTGCCACCTCCCTGCTTCCCTCTCACCTGTTTGGTTACTTTTCCATCACTATGTATCCATCCTATCTCAACATTTCGTGTTGCTTTTTGCTTCTTTGTCTGGCTTGTTCTTTCGCATGAGGCGTTCTCCGATGTACTTTCCTTTCTGTTTTTCATTTTCTCACGAAGTCTCTGCAGAAGTCCCTGTTTTCTTTTTGAGAGTGGTTGTTTGCTTCTGCAGAAATTGAAGACGGCAATTCGGTCTCCATAGGAGGTGATGTAATTTGCTAGAGTTGCGTCATCCATAAGCGCTATGATATCACAGTCAATCTGTGCAGAAAGAGCAAGAAAAGAATTACTTTCGATAACATTTTCCATACAAATCAATAAGATCACCAATAACATTGCACCCATGGGTGGGAAATAAAACTGCCCGTAAATAACATTAGAGCTATCTACAGATTTTAGGAAAAATAAAATAATGTAAGAAGGGAGCTATAGCATACCCTTTTAGTAAATGGGACCATCCATTATTTAAAACAAGAAAAGACTAGATTGATTGTCATGTAGAAAGATATTACGACATACAGTTTATTTAAGGTAAAAAGTATTACAAATAGAACACACAAAAATAAACATTGTAAATCATGCCAAAGGGATCATGATGTTATATTTTAACCACATGTTTGTTGATAGCCTGTTTCTTTCTATCCATCTAAGAGTAAGAGCGCTGAGGCACAGAAACACGTCGCATGTAGTTAAAAAGGCAGAATTAATAAGAATGACAATTATAAGCATACTAAATTGTGTATTAGACTGAATCTGGTTAGCGAATCTGTTTTCTGATCCAGCGTGCAACCATGACTGGTTCTGAATAAAGGCTTCATTTGGGAGCCGCTCGCCCACCTCGTCTCCTGCTACGCATTACCGGACTGTACTGGCTTACTTTCACCACTGGTTAAACTGATGGCCACAAGTTGTGAAAGAAGCTGAAACAGCTCTGTAGAAGGCGGGTTTAGACTGAGCTCTGGACGGACAGAGCTGTGAACGGATCATCCGCAGCCCACATGGGCTTTGTTATTTTTATGCGTCAGAAATGCCATATGTTGCGTGTGAAGTCAGTGAAATGTGGTAAATGCGTGACAGTTAGAGCTCTGCTCATCAGCATAGCATTGTTTCAAGAGGGCTAGCAGGCTAAGCCGTCTGCTAAGCCGCCTGCTAGCCCTCTTAGCTCCAGGTCTTAACATCAGTCAAACTCTAAAAACACAGTGAAAGTAATCCATTTTAAATTGCTGGTGAAGATTCTCAGTGGAATGACCATTTTAAATTGTTAATATAACCCTACTTTACTAAACCGCATCTGCTGTCTATTCTATTGGCAATTTCATCGACGTAAACTAACAAACATGCTAACAGCTAGCTGTAACGTTTTGTTTTAGATACCAAACTAGCTCTCTTGTTTTACTCACCTTCTGCTCTTCCATTAATGAAACGGTATCTTCAGGGACTCCTCGGGCACGTAAAAAGTCGCTTAATTCCGTCATTTTCCACCAGTATATGTTACCTGCCCTTCCACACAACTCATCTCTGTCAATGAAACTGGTTGCACCAACATCCCTTCCTTCCTGGCGCCCAAAAAAAAAAAAAGTCAGAATTCTGGGGGGAAAAAGTCAGAATTCTGACTTTAATCTCAGAATTCTGAGAAAAAAGTCAGAATTCTGAGAAAAAAGTCAGAATTCTGAGAAAAAAGTCAGAATTCTGACTTTAATCTCAGAATTCTGAGAAAAAGTCAGAATTCTGAGAAAAAAGTCAGAATTCTGACTTTAATCTCAGAATTCTGAGAAAAAAAGTCAGAATTCTGAGAAAAAAGTCAGAATTGAGTAGACTTTTTTTTTTTTTTTTTGAGTGGCCCTAATCCTCTTCCGTAGACTTCAATGTGAAATGAAAAGCATGATAATTCCCCTTTAAGATGATTTTGTAAAACTAGTTTAAACTAAGCTAGAACTGAGTACCTAGTGTGTATTTCTATTGAGATTTTTCAACAGAGTAGCTGAAAAAGAAAATAATTAAATTAGGGCTGGTTGATAAATCGATTTTATCGATAAATTCGAATTTGTAATTTATGAAGATTTAATTTTTGGAAAATCTTTTTCTTTTTTTTGTCAGTGCAAAAAAACTATATACATATATCATTCCTGAAAGGGGAACTTGTTTTGGTACTGTAAACTGCTAGAGGTGTGTGTGTGTGTGTGTGTGTGTGTGTGGGGGGGGGGTGCTCCCTATTCCCTCAGCACTGTCTCACAGGCACCGACACCTGCTGTGTGAGTTTTGTGAAAGGCAAGTTATTGCACTATTAATCACAATAGGGACACTCATCTGTTAAAGAAATTGAGCTGGCTGCGGTCGCCCCCGGTTCTTTTGCTGAATAATGTGGTGTTTCTGTTGTAGACGTCTGTAGTAATAAAAAGACCGAAACTCTATTTTACCATAATCTAAAAGGCAGAGGGATGTTTACAGCTTTAGTACTGGGCTCTCATACACAACAACGCAACAGGTAGATTTCCGTACGCCAGAGAGAGCCCCGTTCATTCCTCACACAGACATTAAGTAGGACCAATTGTGTACACCCATTCAGGGGCATGCACAGTATATCAGTGTTCCGTTCATCACATTGGTGGAAAAGATCATACTATAATGCAGATGTGTCCTAGCTGACACATCTTTTCCTAATCAGTCATTCTGTCCATTCTAAGTATGTCAGACTCTGTGCCTCCAGAGTCTGTTGTCAGTAAATTCCAGGGCTTTGAACCGATTTTTTTTCCCAATCGGTTCGTTCCGAACAGAAACGGAATTATAACGTTTCCGGTTATGAGTTCCACCAATAAATTGACGTTCCCGAACCGGTAAGAACAAAAAAATACTGTTCCCGGAACGGTTAATTTCGTTCCTGTCAGCTGTTTGGAATCAGCGTTTTACTTAACGATGGATCGTAATCAGTGACGGACTGGGATTAAAAAACGGCCCTGGCATTTTCACCAACCAGCGGCCCACATGGGGACGCGCACGCACGTGCGTGCACGTGCCCGCAACACACAGATATAACTTCACATGCACGGAAATAACACGCAAGTTTGTAGCCCCATTGGTGTTGAACTCTAACTTTAATATGCATGAAAACTGAACCAAGAGGCATTTGGCTTTTTAGTGGGCCGAGAGATAATGTAGGCCTACAATGAACAGGGTGAAAGGGGCCGCGCACACCCGACGATCATGCCGAATGCCAGACCGTCCAGTCCGTCACTGATCGTAATTTACCTCTTATTTAAGATGTGTAGCTCTAGTGGAGATACCGCTCTCGCTCCATTCAGTCAGCGAATGTGTGATGTGATGTCACACAGGAAGTGAACCTCAGCCGTCATGGTAACGTGCGCAGGAAAATAATTACTTTTTTTTTTAGTTAATTAGGCAACGAAAACTTTGAGGAACGAAATAAAACCGGTATTAACCGGTTACCATTATTTTTAAATAAGTGTTCCAGTTCCAGAACATAAAAAATAATAACGTTTCCGGTTTCGTTTCTGTTCCCTGTAAAATACAAAAAGTTCCCGGTTTTCATTTTCGTTCCTTGAACCGGTTCAACGCCCTGGTAATTTCCATGGTAACTGACTTTGCAGTCCAGTCTCTGTAATCTCATAATCCCTAACACATCTTTGTTCAAGCAGAACCTTTTATTTATTTTGCCTTATTTTAAGGTTTGCACTTCAAGTCCAATAGGGAAATTCATTTTGATTTGTTAATTTTTTTGTGTTGAATAAAAACAAAGTTTATTTCAATAATTTCCTTCTTGTTTCTAGTTTGTTTTGTTTTTTTAAAGAAAATAAAACCGATTAAATCATAAATCGGATTTATTGTGAAAAGAATCTGGGATTTTATTTTTAGGCCATATTGCCTGGTAATTAAATTATTGTAACGACCCAGTCAAAATCCAGAAGTAAAGCTGATTTAAATGATGTGGAAGTTCAATGTCCGAAAGGAGGGCCAAAATTTCTCCATAACAATGTCATAGTCAAAGTCATACAATTACTGTTGCCAACCCCACCTCCCACCTCCTTACATTGGATGAACACTGTCCAATAGTCTCAATGATCCTGGATCCTAAAAAACTTTAGTTCAGTGCTAAGGATAATGAAATGACTCCACTCTTCTCACATTGGTTATCCTCTGGTGCTTTCCAATCCTACCACGTCAGTGCCACAGGTATCACATCTGCACTAGGTAGTTTCTTTACAACCTGCAAAATTTCCCTTCATGTGAGGTAGTTCCTCTGGTTCTGCTATCAGTTTCAGCCTTGCCATAGAGGAAAATCAACATTGGTATTTCCGTCAGCTGTATGAGAAGATGCAGTTGAGTAGGCTTTTTGTAAAGAAATCTGCAACAGCAAGCCTTCCTATGAAATTATTTTACCCACTCTGCACAAACCTCAGTGACTATAGTGACAAATCATGCATGCAAAATGAACTCAGTATATTTTATTTCTGTAAACACATGTAGGCTCTCAAATCTAATATTTTTCATGAGTTGTGGCACAATTGTTGGAATTCGATACTATAAAGCTTTACTTTCTACCCCTATTCTACATCATACTCAAATTCGTCCTGAAAAAGGCTAACGCTACTCAATAGCAACAATTGAAACAGTGTATGCTGATGTCTTTTGGGAATGTTTTATGGTTATGACAAACTTTATTTCCATAAGGGTTTTATACACTGATGGGACATTAGTGATTGTGTTTTCCGGTCCACTTATGACACCAAAATACTGCTTAAAATTCCTTTTTGATAACCTCCAAATGTCCGCTAGCATTAGCCGCTATTAGCCTCCTTAATAACTTACTACTAACTGCGGTTTCCTTAAACATGCTCGTTATCCTTTCGCTCCACCATCTTTTGATAGTGTTAGTACAGCATTAATGTAGAACATTAATGTCAGTTTAATGTTGTTTTGTGTAACTTAAGATGAACTCATGAAGCTAATGGCTACATGGCCCGGATGTTCCCTGACAGACTTCATTCACATCGCCCTCTAGCTTCTTAAGTTACCATTTTAAGTCTTAATTTTTTCCTGGGGAAATAAATTTATAAAAATCAAGTGTCCTAAAGGTAATTGATTTTTATTTAGCAAATCATTCTTTAAAATATTATTTCCTCAAAAATGTTTTACCTAACTTGGAGTTGCTTTGAGAATGGGTTGAACACATACCAAATGTTTTTATAAATTGGTTAAGCTAATTTAACCTCATTCCATATTCCTGAAAATGATCTTAAACCGGTTATGAAGCGTCCATCAGTTTGACTTAACCTCCCGTATATATATAGCAAAATATGAAAAAATAAATATACCACCGAATAAAAAAAAAAAAAATTCACATTTAAGAGAAAATCGTTAAAGATTCTGATAACTTTTCATGCGCCCTCCAACCCGGAAGTGGTGACGTCATGTCGTGAACGTTCATCTCAACATGGCGGATTACTGCACTACGACGACTCGACGACAAGAAGTCTGAAAGTGAAATTTCGATTTCAACCGAGCGATTCCTACCAGGTGACGATTCTGATGTGTCGGAGGAAGAATGTTTGTTTCTCGAGCCTCACATGTTCGACCCAGACGTTTCAGATGAAGAGAAGGCAGCGGACGAACTACAGCTTTCCGAGTCGGACAAGGAGTGGGGATTGGACGTCGGGAGATTAGATGAATGGTAGGACACGTTTTTTCTTTTAAAGGCATACTATGCAACATTTTTCAGTTAATTAATGTGTTCCATACCGTTTTGGATGATTAAATGAGTAATTTCAGGTTGAACAAAGGTTTTCTTGGCCGCCCTGGTGGTCTGTGGGGGAAATACCGCACTTGCAATTGCAGGAGCCCTCGGCCCACGCCCACAGGCTCAGAATCTCGTGCAAGATCGCGAGAGTCGGTCTTGCTTTACGGCGAGAACTGCTACACGCCCCCAGTGAAACGCATGCTCGTTGCTAGCGCAGTGGCGATATCTGTGCAGTTATCACGGCGGAACCAGCGACAAAACAGCGAAAGCCCATGTCGGAGCAGGCAAGAAAGAGGACAAGGGCTCTGGACAGAAAGAGGAATCGTACACGGGTGAACATCGGGCAAGCTTTTTCCGAATGGCGAGAGCTAAAAGAAAGAGAAGGCTGCAAGGCTGACACGGACCTTGCGTTTCTGCTGATGCGATTGTAAGTAACATTGTAGGGTTTCCCTCACGCTACCGCCTCCCAACATTCCAAAAAAAAAAAAAAAAAAACTAACTCTATATGCACGCAAAGCTTGTCTCCCCCCGCTCAGCCGGTCGCGCAAAGCTTGTCTCCCCCCCGCTCCGCTCCGCCGGTCGTCCGGTAAGCAAATTCCTAGGGGAAACACTGCATGGGAATGGTTTCTCTCTCTCTGTGTGCATGTTCATACTTTCACTGTGTTAGTCATTGTTTGTACTGCCGTTTTTTCGACTTTTCGTTGCGTTCGCCTGTCTGCTAAGCTCAAAACAACCGCGCCTGGCTTGACGGAGAAACCAGTACAACAGCTGAGCATATTTACGACAGTGCACTTTTACTTTCGCCCTCTGGGGGGAGCCTCGCTGGAAAATCAACCCCGGTTGCATAGTATACCTTTAACTACGCAGTTCAAATATTTATTCGTATGTTGACATCATTTTCTTTTAGGCACCATAGATATTTAATGGCTAAAATGCCGGTGTTGTGCGAAATTCAGTTCCCCTGTGAAAATCTGTCCCCCCCTCCCTTTGTCGGGAGCGCGCATTGCAGCCGTTTTCACGGCTCTTATAATAGATTTTTCGGTAAAACAACGCATATAATCGTGTCAAGGTTGTAACCTTCAGTTTAATCGGCAGCTGTTTACATAATTATAAAATAAAAATAAATAAACGAGGTCTTCTTGCGCTGTTTTGTGTTATTTTAAATGCCAAGATAATCAGTCTTTTTCCAACTTTTGTCACTTTTACTGAGCCGACGTGACAAGCGAATTTCTCCACTGTGAGATCAATAACGTCTATCTTATCTTATCTTAAATGAAGAGATGAGGACAAAATGTATCACTACAATGAATGAGCATGTATTCACAGCTAAAAATGAATTTATACCATGGCCTAGTTAGGCCCAATGATGAGGTGCTACTTATCATAAAGAATCACTTGACAACAATTTATAAACAGTATCGGTACATATAATTATATTTAGCCTACCTACATACTAGCATAACAAAAGTCAAAAATAATAATATATCAAAAATATACACTGAGTAATATTGAGGCCTAAAGATTTCCTTTATGTAAATCCATTTCCAACTTACCATAAATGCATTAATAGTGAATTTAGCAAATCAGTTATGGTGTGTAATTCATATACAAATATACAATTACTCAATCTTATTTTTTAGGTGTTCCTGTTCTCACTGCCAAATATGGATTCTGTGAGAGAGTGCATCTGTTGCCAGGAAATCGGCTTGGTTGTTGCTAAGATGGAAGAAGCCAGAGAGGATATGGATGGAGAAATCCCTGGCGGTATCACACACCATCCTGACATGGAAGCAGTGTGTCTAAATGCTTGGACATTGCAGGTTGCTTGGTCCCAATACAAGCAACAGCATAGGCATATAGCCTATATACAATTTGTGAGATGGTGTTGGGACTATTTAGGCAAAGATACCAGGGCTGTGATACCCTCGTGTGCAGTCAGCTGTATAAGGGCCCACTTCCCACCCCTAGGACATGATGATGATTTTACCTTTAGAGGTCACCTGTTGGCAGTTAAAAAAAATACCCAAGCTGAAAGAATAAAATCTAAAACATGCATGTAAACAAAATTGTTGTGGTTATTATGTAATATAAGCAATTACTAATAAAATGATTTCATGGTCTTTTTGAAAATCGACTGAATGAGAGATTGATGGCATCATCTTTTGTTGGTTTCACAAATTAACTTGTCAGTGATGGGGGCTCTGATGCTGCATCAACCTGCTTAGTTTTTATTTTCTCCAGCTCTGCTACCAGCATCTCGAAACAGTCGTCTACATAGTCGGAAACAAAAAGCAGCAGTGAGTAAAATTTCTCATAACATTTTTTTTGATTGCTGGGGTGCATTTACACACAAATAAACATGTAGATATAGATACATGAAAATAAAAAGACAAAGAGTGAAGCAACTAGTATAGCAGTGGTGATTCCTGACAAAGATTATTTCAAAAAGAACATCTAATTATCTCAGTATATATGCAGTAGAATTATGTGCTATATTATTATCTTGAGAATGGGTGGAGGATACTAATATGAATAAAATAATTTGTAGTGATTATCTGCATTGAGTATTCAAAATGGATGTACAAATAATCATCAAAATATATTATATGAGGTTATGGCTGTTCATCATAGAATATGTGAACAAAATAAAAATGTATTATTATTTTGGACTCCTGCTCATGTAGGTTTTTTGGGTAATGAAAGAGCAGATAGGTTGGCTAAGGAGGCTATTAAAAAAGAAGATATTGATTTGCCAGTAAAGTTATCCAAATCTGAAGGCAAAAGTATAGTTTGAAGAGAAAGCAAGAAGATATGGAAAGGTAGGTGGGATAATTAAATAAATGGAAGGCACTTATATAGGATACAAAATACAGTTGATGTAGTAAGGATTAGAGGAATAAACAGGAGGGAGGAAATAATTATAAATAGAATAAGAACCGGTCACAGGAAACATCTTACTGGTTTTTGTAGTTTGTGTCATGATGTAGAAACAATAGAACATGTTTTTATTAATTGTAGAAGATATGTAAATCAAAGATTATTAAAAACGGAATTAGGTTTTAAAGGCATACTATGCAACATTTTTCAGTTAATTAATGTGTTCCATACGGTTTTGGATGATTAAATGAGTCATTTCAGGTCGAACAAAGGTTTTCTCGGTCGCCCTGGGGGTCTGTGGGGGAAATACCGCACTTGCAATTGCAAGGGCCCTCGGCCTGCACACACAGAAGTCTCGCTTTACGGCGAGAACTCCATGTGTTTTTGCCCTGCCATTCACTATATGCACGCGCGAAAGCAACAACAAAGAACCGCGTTTTAACGTCAAATAAACATGCAAGCATATCGAGTTTTATTATTATTATTATTATTATTATAATAATAATAATAATAATAATAATTAATATTATTATTATTATTATTATTATTATTATATATTAAAAATATATTATTGCAATAATTAAATAATATGGCACATTCAGATAAATATTCAGTTAAGAATTAGAAATCTTCAAGTTAACAAAGAAAAACAACAGCCTATTTACAGGCTAATGGGGAAGATTATGCAGTATGCAATATGCATGATTGTAGAAACATTCCCAGAGCAGGTTAAAAATTAGCAAATAGACATTAGCTTTTGAGAGACAGTGTAAATGATTCATAATCACATCACAACCTGTGCAGTCATTAGCATATTTCTTTTTTTTTTTTATAGTTTTATTGTGATTCCTGCGGGGAGAATTCCAAATTATGTGGACACTACAGTGGGAAAGTAGGAGAGTAAAGGAAGAACAAGAAGAGAAAAAGAAGAAAGAGGAGGTGAAAGAAAGATGAGATAAAAGGGAAAGAATGATAAAACGTCTTCCGTCTGCTTCATCACCTGGAAAGAGAGATGTAAAAAGAACAGCACAACCAACAGACATAGTGTAACAGATACAATAGAGTAACACCTTGATACCATTGTTAAATCATATGTATTATTATTTAAGCTGACATGAGTAAAGTAATACCTGAGAAAAGAAAGTGAAAAAAAATTAAATAAATAAATAAATTACGGGCTTTCTGTATATAAGTGAACACTTAGAACCTGGAACCCAGCACCTGTGGGTGTTTGTGAGAGTGCACTTGAGTATGTGAAATTTATCCAGAAGGAAATTGCTCAATAGTGGTTTTGAAGAACCAAAGGCCCGCCTTCCTCGAGCACAGAGGCAGGGGCCAGGGGACCCATAACCCCGGATTCCCAAAGGGGCCCCCAAAGCAGGGCGCCCAAGAGGGGCCAATACAGGAAATCTGCAACCCCCCCCCCCCCCAAGGAAAGAGGAGAGACGACCCCGAGGAAATCCCCCAGCCACCGCAATGCCGAAGCCCCCAGGAGCCGCGGGGGCGAGCCCGTGGGCTCCGCCGGCAGCCAGCTACGCTGAAGTGGTCCCGGCCATGGGCCCCGAGGCCCCAGGGGTGCCCCGCCCCGTGGCGGGGTCCCCGGCCGAGCCCCGGGGGGCCAGGCCCCGCGAAGCAGCCACCGGGAATGGGCCGTTACCCAACCGGGAACCCGCCCCAAACTCGAGAGCCGCCAATGCGCCAGCGGGCTAAGGCGCCAGCCAGCGGAGGGGGGCAGGATGTGGGGGGATGGGCTCCGCACCTAGCGGAGACTTGAGATGTTCTTGGGAGAGGGAGCGGACCGGACCCGAACCTGGCAAAAAAAAAACTCATTCATACCATCCCACCCTAGTGCCCCACTCACCACACACATACTTAAAAAAAAAAAGAACGCCGCTGTACACACATTCCCACATAACACTCACATCCAACAATCCCAAGAGGGGGTGGGGGGCACCACAATCTGACTATCCACCTGCCTGTGCCCGACTCCCGGTCTCGCCCCCGGACCAGACGCCCCCCGGCCAACATGACCCGTACGGGCCACCCAACCAGAACCGCCCTCACCCCCTAAATACCTAATAAACCCACTCCCTCCCCAACCTTACCCTAGCCACCCCTCCCCCCCACCCCTTTCTGGGGAGAGCAGAGAAGTCAGCCCCAGTCCCGGCAAGCCGCTCGCACCCCACAGCAACCCCCCGCCAAGACCCCGGACCCAGTGGCCCGCTCCTCCTCCGGGCCCCAGACTCCGTGCCACAATCGGAGAACGGGGGTGTGGAAAAGACCCCGATCCTCCCTACGCCCGCTCAGATGTTGTGTTGTTGCATGTTGTTCTCAAGTTTGTTTAAAACTGGGAAAACTGAAGGGGGTGCCCGGCACAGTCCACCCCCCCTCCGGAAGGTAGCTGGTGCCGGCGCACCCCCTCCAAGCAACTGCCCAGAACCCTCAATGTCTAAATGCGAGAGGGGGTGAAGGGAGCCATCCGAGGCGAGGCTCACACAACATAAGCCCCCCCCCCAGATGTCTTCACCCCCACCCCCCCACCCCATACCATGGCCTACATGAAAGTGCGTTGTGAAAATGTTTGGAGTGAAAGTGTCTAAAATGCATGATAAAATTGGGGTGAGGGACACCATCAGAAAGTGGCAACCTCCAGTAACGCCCCCCTCCCCAAGGTCCTACATGTGTGGCAGCGTGATGGAGCAGGCAGAGGGAGGAATTCGGGGATGGGGAGAAAAGGACTGGGGAGCCTACAGCAGTCCCAGGGAGCCAGCTCCCCTACTGACTCCAACAGGCACCCCCACTCCCCGAAAGCCCACCCGGAGAAGGGGGCCCCGCCAGCGGCACCACCATAACCCAGGGACCAGGGAGAGGCGGCAGGGCCCGTGAGCGAACCACCCACCAGGACCTATACCTCCACCTCCCCCAGCCCACCCACCAAGCTTACTGGCTTTCCCCCCCAAAAAAAAAAAAAAATAAATAAGAGGGGGGACCCTGGCTAGCCAGCCCGCACGAGTCATCCCAAACCCCACCCCCCAGGCAAAACCCGCACCGGGAGACGGCACTGACCAGGACTGAGACAGGGGGCCGGACACAAGCCCACCAAAACGTCCACATCCACACACACCCCCCCCCCCCCCCACCCGTAGATGTAATCCCTCCCCAACACTAACATTCAAACAACTCACCATACATACAACAATAGACATCCAGGCTGGGTTAGTCCCTACTCCCCCTCCCTCCCCTCCCCCCACTAGCAGAGTGCCAACCCAAAGAAGGGGAAGAGCATCTGCCCTGAGATGTTAATGTCCATGCCCCCCAGTACCGTAGATTTAGACCAGTTTATAGAGTAATCTGAAACCTTTGAGAAAGATTCTAGTAATCTAATTACTTGAGAGAGGGAAGAGTTTGAGTGCTGAAGATAGAGTAATACATCATCAGCATAAAGACTAATCTTATGCTCTATTTTCATGCATTTTATACCTTTGACAGCATTAGTTTGTCTAATTGTTGCTGCTAGAGCTTCAATAAAAATGGCAAAAAGTGAGGGGGAAAGCGGGCATCCTTGCCTAGTGCCCCTCTGGAGACAAAAGCTGGAAGATGTTTGATTATTTGTCCTGACACAGGCTGTAGGAAAGCTGTATAAAGTTTTTAACCAATTTCTAAAAAAAATTGCCAAAACTAAATTTATGTAGAGTAGCAAATAAAAAATTCCAATTTACTCTATCAAATGCTTTTTCTGCATCTAAAGACATTATATTAGTTTTAATATTTGTATTGTAGGAATAATCTATTAAATTAAGTAATCTGCGTGTGTTTGTGGATGACTGTCTTCCTCTGATAAAACCAGTTTGGTCTGGGTTGATTATGAAAGGAGTGACTTTATCTAATCGTTTTGCAAAAGCTTTACAGATTATTTTAATATCCACGTTGATTAAGGATATGGGACGATAGCTGGTGGGAAACATAGGATCTTTGCCTGGCTTAAGCAGAAGACTGATGGTGGCAGAGTTCATATTAGCTGGAAATCTGCCATTTTCTTGAATTTCCTGCAACATTCTATGGAACGTTGGTGCCAGAATATTCCAGAACTCTTTATAAAACTCAGTAGGGAAACCATTCCTGAACTTCAACTGTTGTCAGCGGTGAGTCCAGTGTCGTTTTTTGGCTATCTGATAGTTTAGGAAGTGTAATTTTATCCAGAAATTGCTTGATGTCATTATCTGATGGATTTATCTGTGATGTGTATAAAGATTTGTAGAAATCTCGGAAGGTGTTGTTTATACATTCCGGATCATGTAATGTATTACCAGTCGAGTCTGTAACTGCAAATATAGTTGTTTTCTCTTTATTTATTTTTAGCTGATTAGCTAAGAAGCTTCCTGACTTATTGCCATGTTCAAAATATTCTATTCGAAGTTTTTGTATTAGAAATTTATTTTGCTTTTCAATATAATGGTTTAATTCTAATTCTATTTTATGGATTTTACCCAACTTTCCCTCTTCTTGAGAAGTTTCTAGTAACTTAAGTTTTTCTTCTAATTCCTGAATCTTTTTGTTTTCTATCTTCTTTTTATGAGATGAGAATGAAATTATTTTACCTCTCATCACTGCTTTCCCTGCTTCCCATAGTATAGATGCTGATGTGCCTGGCAGATCATTGTATTCTAAGTATGAAGCCCACTCTTCTTTGAAAAATTTAATAAATTCTTCATCTTTAAGCAGCGATGTATTAAATCTCCAGCTCTTGTTTTGTGGGGTTATTTTTTATTTGTTAGGGTTAAAGTAACAGGAGCATGATCACTAACAGCAATAGGATGAATTACAGCCTCTGAAACGTCCGACAGCAGCGATCTGCTGATTAAGAAATAGTCCAGACGAGAATAAGAGTGGTGGACATTTGAAAAAAAAGTATATTCCTTACTATTTGGATGAAAAGATCGCCATGCATCGCAAAGACCAAAATCACTCATGTATTGTTTGACTACATTTAATGACTGCCAACTGCGCTGAGCCCCTGTTGTATTCAGCCTGTCTATTTCCTCATTTAGACCAAAGTTGAGGTCACCCCCAATAATTAGAGAACAATCCCCACGTTTTGAAAGTGCATTGAAGAGTTTGTGGAAGAATGAGGGTTCATCAACATTTGGACCATATATACTGACAATACATAACTTCTGGTTATGAATAGATATTTTAATTATTATGAATCTACCTTCAGGATCAATAATTTTGTCTAATATTTTAAAACTAACGTGTTTGTGGATTAAAATTGCTACTCCTTTCTGTCTTGAGTTATAGCAGGCAGCAAACACATTAGGGAACTCAGGTGAGTTAAGATCACTTACAGTTGTAGCTGATTTATGGGTTTCTTGCAATAAGACAACATCTGCCTTTAATCTTGTAAGCTGATTAAAGATCTTTAGCTTTTTCTCTCTGGTGCCAGCTCCATGCACATTCCATGTCACAAACTTAACATTCATCATAGGTGAAAGTGAGAAGTTGGAAAGTGCATGTCCTCGGAAAAATAGTTATACATAGACCCAGGTTGCATCATCTGACGTGCTTGTGATTGTCTGGTCAACAGGAAAGAAGCAGAAGAATAATATAAAGAAAGACAGAGAATTAAGAGAGTGCAAAGAGTGAGAAAAGATGAAGAAGGAAGAACCACAGCCCATGCCTCGTGTACCCAAACGTGACTAACACCCATACCGTGCCAACGTGCTCTTGAGCTGTACATTTATTTCTTTAAAGCATGTCCCCCATGTGTGACATGTTTTAAATCCACCTGTTGTGCGTCTAATAAAGCCAAGGAGTGATCTTCTGATCCCTGAACAACTGACCATTAATATAAAGTTTGTCAACTGCTACGGTAGCTCTGACTCCTTCAGTAATGTATCTTTTCCTGATTGGGAATAACACTCGCCTACGATCTAGGATTTCCTTAGGAAACTGGTCATTAACACTGAAATGTGTCCCCCTCAATTCTCTGCCCTGACTTTTAACATAAACTTTTTGTTTATAATGCTCAAATTTAGCTACAATCGGGCGAGGACGGATTTTATCGGGTTTCTTACCTCCAAGCTGGTGAACGCGATGGAAGGTGATGTTTTTTACCTGATCTGCCGGGATTTTCAGCTTCTGCTGGAGAAACTCACGGATTGCCAACTCGGGATTCTCCTCCTGCTGCTCCGGGATGCCTGCAAAGACGAGGTCATCTCTCATACTTTGCGACTGTATGTCCAGAATGGATTCTTTCATCTTCTTATTTTCGCCGGACAGCTGCATCATCCCCTCGGTGAGCTCCGTGACTTTCCCCCTCAGCGCCTCGTTCTCCGCGGCGATAGAAGCTAGCTGGGCTTGGCTAAATTCCACCGATTCCCTGAGGGCCTGGAACTCTTTGTGGAGGACCTCTACCAAAGCGAGGCGAGCGTCCAGACTGGTAAGCTTCTTGTCGATGGATTCCAGGACGTCGCTGTAGCTCCTGTCGGGAGACAAAGTAGAAGTTGACACGCCGGTAGAGCTAGACCGGGTTCGTTTGAGTGAACGTGTGTTTGTGGCTGCGAGATTGTTTTTAGATCTCCCTATCACAATGTTGTCAAAACACTCGTCCAGGTAGCTCTCCAGGCTCGTCAAGGTCTCTTCGTCCAGTTTGTTCCCTCGTGAAAAATTAGACAATTGTTAATATTTAAACTTTACTTTGTTTAATTTTCAGTTATTGGTTAGTACTTACCTGAGTGGATTTAATTTTGAACTACATGTATGCCGCCATTTTACTTACGCACAGCTCACAGCTCTCGCGAGATCTCAGCCGCTCATTAATTTCCCTTCAATGTCCCTTTTTCTTAGCATATTTCTAAACAGATATTGAGTCTATTGTAAGCAGCAGAGATTATGTCTAACAGCAACTGGGATGAAGGACCTACGGAAGTGCTCTATTGAGCATCTGCGAAGCAGCAGTCTGTCACTAAAAGAACTTCCCAGCTCTGCAACAGCTCCATACATAGGGTGGGAGACATTGTCCATCAGTGATGTTATTTTTCTTACAGTCCTTCTGTCTCCCACCACCTGCACTGGGTCCAGGAGGTATCACAGGATAGAGTGGGCCCTCCTACAGAATTTATCCACCCACTTCCTCTCAGCTACAAATAAGCTGCTTTTCCAACAAACCACACCATAGAAGATGGGTGATGCCACAACACAGTCAATGTCTTCAGGAGTGCCCCTTGTACTCCAAAATACCTCAGTCTCCTCAGCAGGTAGAGTCTGCTCTTACCCTCCCTGTAAAGAGCATCAGTGTTGTGACTCCAGTCCAGTTTATTCTTCAGGTGAACACCCAGGAACTTCTAAGAGTCCACTATCTCAGAATCAATTCCCTGGATGTTAACCCGTGTCAATGAGGTGGGTCTGCATCTGCAAAAGTGCTCCTTTGTTTTCCCTGTATTTAACCTGAGATGGTTCTGCTGGCACCAGTCTGCCAAGCTCTGTATGCAATATCTGTACTCTGAGTCGTCAACCTCTGTGACGAGAACAATTATGGTAGAGTCATCAGAGAACTTCTGTAGGAAGCAACCTGGGGAGCTGATGGAGAGGTCTCCAGTGTAGAGGGTGAAAGGAAACGGTACAGTTCCCTGTTGTTCTCCTGTGCTGCAGACCAACCTGTCAGAAACACAGCTCTGTGTACAAACATACTGTGGCCAACCAATGAGGTAATCTAATATCTATTGTGACAGGTTGTGTCTTGATCATATGCGATGTTGGTGATACCAGCCTGTAGCTGCTGAGATCCTTCGGACGTGCAGTAGGCACTGGTACCACACAGGAGGTCTTCCACAGCTGTGGTACTCTCCCTCGCTTCCGACTGATATTGAAGATGTCTCCCATGATTCCACACAGCTGATCTGTGCATCTGGCCCTACACTTGCCTCACTTTGGTCTTCCTGACTTGGAATGTTGAGAAAGACATGGTGGAAGAGGGGACTTATTCATGAAGTCATCTGAAGCGGAGGGGGTGGATTTGTGAGAGTCAAGAGATGAGCAGTTCTTAGTCGAAAAACAGGCATCATCACAGATGAGGGTGTCTACAGCAAGTTAGGCTGGTTTGGGGGAGGGGCGAGTGTCTGGTCTAACCTCTGAAAGTACTGATTTTGCTCATTCAACAAAGCTCAAGTCACCTACAGCCTTGGAGGTCTGTTTGTGACCAGAAATATTGTAGTTTTCAGGCATTTCCAAAAACGATATTAGGTCACAAACAGAAGAATAAAAACATAAACAGTTTATACCAAACAAAAATGGGAAAGATAATTCAATTTCTAGTGAGATTTGGGTCAAGCAATGTGCACTACAATGGAAAGTCTCTAGCTCTAATACTTGACTGGAAGAGCCTGTGCAGATACTTCGTTATACTTGCACAAAGTAAACACTACTCAGAGACCAATTGATTCCTTGGTATTTGTTTGGCTGCTCAAAAAGCTATTACAAAGAAATTATTAAGTGCAAATGTTCCATTTCTGGAGGATTGGCAACAGATTGTTAATGGTTTATTTACTATGGAAATAATCATACTCTCTAGTAGACTTCAGTCTGACAAATTTATATGAGATAATGCGAAAAGATACACTAAAATAAAGCATCCATAAGTTGTGTAACCCTCTTTACTATTATTATTACTATATTATTTTACACTCCATATGGATCCAAAAGATCACCCCTTGTTCTCTGTTTTTGTTGTTCTTGAAGTTTATTGAATGATTGCATTTAAGACATAAATGTTCAGAAAAAAAATGTATGAAAGACAATGAAAAGTCATCGAAGAAAGATTTGCTAAGCTTTTGGCCAGGTCAGCACTGATGGACATCAGGTTTATCATTTCATATCATATGGCAAAGTGTAATCTTCAAAATATTAAAAAAGATGATGAAAATGTAGACTTTTGTTATTTGAAGTTTTGAACTTTTCTTGTTGTGAAGTATTGGAGCTTTGATATTTTTTGCTGTAAAAAAAAGCAAAACATTTTGTTTTGTGCAGTTTCAGATCAATGGGAAACCTGCACCATAAGGAAACAAAGTAAAAAAGAAATCAGAAGCTGCTCAAACTTCCATTGGCCATCACACACAGTAAAAGCTTCAACTGTTTGTTTTATGTATTTATTCTGGTCTGTATTTTATCTGATGCATACAATTCAACTCTATGTATACTAAAACTACAAGTGGAGCTCTCAAAACAGGCTAAACAAAGACAGAAAGCAGGCAGAGGCAGGATCAGGGTCTTTCTCACACCCATCCATCCATCCATCGTCTTCCGGTTATCCGGGGTCGGGTCGCGGGAGTAGCAGCTTCAGTAGGGGAGCTGGCCCCAGCCACTTGGGCCAGCTCCTCCGGGGGAATCCCAAGGCGTTCCCAGCCGTTTTCTCACACCCCTGTTTACCGTTTGGGGGGGGGGGGGTGGCTTAGGTATAGAGGGCAGGGTGTGGGGGAGGTAGCACCTCAGGGTTTGTGGGGTGGGCACTGGTTGGTTGGTCCGTTTGGTTCATGTTGGTCCCATCTCCGGGTGGATGGGCTCGTGCGTCGTCTGGGTTGGGAGGTTAGGACCAATGGACTGGGTAGGTTGGGTTGTGGTGGTCCCCCCAATCTTGATGTCGGGGTTCACCTCCCAGGTCTGGGGGCCTGATACCCCTCTGAAGTACCAGTCTGAACCTGGGAGTATATGATGTGTGAGGTGAGTGAGTGTGTGTACTGCATCCCCCTTTATTTTGTTGGAGTCACTTAGCTGTCACTTTATACGTTTCGTATTAACACTGTATTGTCTTCAGTGATGGTATCAAGGCGTTGGTTGTTTGTACCTGTAATATTTTATCAGTTGGTTTTTCTTGTTCTTTTTACATCTCTCTTTGCAGGTGAAGAAGCAGACTCAGAGGATGTTATATTGCTCTATCCCTTTCCTCTCCTCTTTCTCTTTCACCTTTTCTCCCTCTTAGCATTTTGTGTCATCTGTTTCTCTTCTTTTTTCCTTCCTTTACCTTCCCGTTTCAGTGTCCATTGAACATAAAATAGTCCCAGCATAAAATCAAACAAAGCTTTTTGCATATATAAATCAAGCGAAGCACTATGGCGAAAGTAGTAAGTCTCCACTTGTGAAATTAAAATCTGTTCTTAATTTCACATTGCCATTATGTCACTGGTTCCAGCGTTTTCTGTCTGCTTGGCTGCCCGTGATCCGATCTGCTTCTGTCTCCTGATTCTCTGAACCTGCCTTATCCCTGTCATTGTCTTTTCGTTAGGTTCTGTCTTCCTCTCTGTCTCCTGCCATTTCATTGCTCTCCCTCCCCTTCAGCTATCAAGATACCCAGGGATGTGATTACTTATGTTAGCTCCCTGGGGATCCTGCTATCTGGTTATTTTGTTTTTCTTATTCTTTGAGCCTCATGTTCTGTCAGTTTACTGTTATGCATTTATGTTAATTATAGATTCTGGTCATTGTTAGATTCAATTTCTGTTGGGTTAGCTAACTATTACTTTTGTAGTTCTGTTAGATCCTTGTTGTTGTCATGGTGCAGCTTTGCCTGCTGCACCATGGACATTCATGGCAGTCTCCGCCTCCCATACAGCTCCGGTTCCACACCTCAGTAATCACCTACACCTGTCAGCCTTAATCAAGCCCGGACTCAGCACACCTGTCAAACCTCTTACTTAAAACTCCCTCAGTTAGCTCTTCCCTGTCGGATCATCTGCTCATTCCTGCTTACCTCTGCTCTCGTCACTCAGACCTCGTCCTGCCAGTGTTTCTTTCGTCTGCCTACCTGCCTGCCTGCCGGTAACTAGTGATGGTGAGATGAAGCCTCATGAGGCATTGAACCACTTGAGCCAACTGGTTCGAGAAAGGGTTCATTTCTTGGAGCTTCATGTGCACACGAAACCACCTAATGGCCAGGTGTATAATCACAGCCAGCTGTATCTTAACACGTGTGATGCATTGATTTTTTTGTCTATTATGGCTCTTGGGAATGACTTCACAAAAGGTGTAGGACGAAATCATTTGTCTACATAAATTATGTATACACATATGTGTATAATAAAATATTGTTTGAATGTATTCTCTGTGTGTAATTATTCCCAAAATAGTAGTGTCATGTGATATGGCATGGTGTGTAATAATCAGGCCTCTCAACTTTGATCAAAAGTTAAGAGTGATATTATGCTAATTTTGGGGGCGGGGGGGGGGGGGGATTATGGTCAACAATTTCCCCTCAGCAGCAACACTGAAGCACACAGAGGTTTACGCTGCGTCTTTACGCACGATCCAGCTGCTGATGTCTCCCTCTTTTCAGCTCAATGCACTTCTAGACTGTTACAGTTTATAACATTCTCATCACCTTTCACAGCGACAGGTTTCTCAGTCAGTCGCCGCGCTGACCAGACAAATCTCTATCGCTCTCGTCAGTGCGGCGGTGCGGTGGGCGGATTTTACCCCCGTTGGTGCGCTGCGGGGAAAATGCAGAACTAAATACTGTAAAGGGCTTCTATAAAGGGGACAGGGGTACTGACAGATCTGAGATGAAGCCCCTGATGTTACAAGTTCTTTAAAATGACCCTTAAAAGTGCGCACCTGAATCAAAGCGCAAGGCAGCAGCCCACCGAAGCGTCACTGATTCTATGTTGTTAAAAACAAAAGAGCATGAAACACAGCTACTAACTCTCCTATTGACTTTAACTGGCACACGTTGCTACCGATGTGAGGACATTAAATGTAGTGATTCACGTTTTGAATGGTGAACGGTGATAAAAGCACCTGCTCCGAGGGAAAGGAGGGGTGGGGAGAGGAGCAAGCGCTGAGGCACAGAAATACGGTGCATGTAGTTAAAAAATGCAGAAAAAATAAAAACGAAACTTATAAACAGACCGAGTGGCGTTTTAAACTGCATCTGGTTAGCAGAACTGTTTTATGATCCAGCGTGCAGCCATAACTGGTTCTGAATGAACCGGTCATCTGGCAAAATCTGAGCCACTTCCCGAAGCAGTCACGTGGTACAGCCGGGCAGCGAGGCTTCGGACGTCATCGTTTTCAGCTCCTCCCCTAAATGAAGCAAGCTTCGATAAGCGCTTTACGGAAACGCCCCCTCCATTACTCGACACACGCCTCGAAGCCTCGGCACATCACGTAACATTACTACAGGTAACTCTCTCTACTGTGCTGCTGTTTCTTTTGCAACCCCGGCACTCCAAGAACTCTCCTTCTGCTGTGCTGCTGGCTGTTCCTCTACCCCAGCGCTCTGAGGACTCACTCCGCTGAGCTACCGGCTCCTTCTGGACCAACAGCACTCCCTCGTCTGTTCTGCATGTTTCCTGGCTCCCAGTGTCTGCCTCGCTCAACAGCACAGCACCCACAGCTCTCCAGCTCCTGCACGTCCACCTGCTCCTGCCATCACCACTCACCTGCTCCAGCCTGGTATGAACTGTTGGTCACATCCTCCTCAACCTTCAATAAAGACTCTTTAACTAAGCTCTGTGTGTGGCTGTGTTCGTCAAACTTGTATGCCTGCCTTTCTGTTCTGTAATTATGCTACTTGTTACACTGTTAGATTTTGTTGTTTTAGTTAGCTTATGGTCTTTATTATCTCTGTACTTCTGTTAGATTTGCTCCTTCTTATTTTTGTGATAATGTGGCCATTATCCTGTTCCCCCTAGGTATAGTTCCCGTATGGTCCTGCTGGTTCTCTGCCCTCCTTTGCTAATTAAATCTCCTCACCTGTTTAAGTAGCACCACCTGCCTCTCTCCCCATTTCCCCTCCTATATAGTCAGTTTAGCCATTACCAGTTGTCAGATATTGTCTGCTATGCTACCCAGTTCTGGTCATCATTCTGTTCCGCTTCTGATCCCTGTTTCCCAGTCTGCCCATAAATTTCATCTTCTCAGTATTAAAGTTCTGCACCATGGTCCAAAAACTAAAACAACTCCTGACATCATCTCAATCACTGTCATATCTGTCACCTGGGGGGATTACTCTCACCTGTCTCTCCCTTTATTTTCGTCCCCATTTAGCCTGTTGGTTCCATCGCAGCCTGTAAGTTCTGTTTTGGATTTAATAAACCAACATTCACACTAACATGCTGCTCCCTAGCTCTTGTCTGCATTTCTGTCCTGCAACAAACACACTAAACCTGACATTACCATCGTAATATCAAGAAATAAAGGCTTGAAATGTTTCTCTCTGTAATACATCTATATGATACAAGAGTTTCATTTTCTGAAATGAGGGACAAAGATATTGCATTTTTTTTGCACAGTATTTATATTTTCTGAGACGTAAGTGTAAAACATGGACAAACCAGTGTGAACACCAGGAAGATGTGAAGATTTTTCCTCCACATTCCAGCGGCACAAATAAGGCCATATAGCAGGATCATTCCACAATGAAGGCCTCCATTTTCCCACAGCCACAGACAGTGCTGCATCCAGCACATGTGGAGGACAAAGGACGCCTCTGTACAGAACCTGTCACTACATTTGATTTGCATGTTCTGGTCCTCACTGACAACTCTCTCATTAACATGCTGACAAGTTTTCCTTTCAGCCTGGTGGCAAGCAAACACTGCTTCTCACTAATGGAGAGATAGCTCTCGTGTATCCTGATCAGATTCTCCGCTAGAACCAGGAATTCTGACAAATGCAAGGCATAACAGGTATCTTTGTAGCACTCTAGGTTGTGGGATAAAAATAACTGAGTGGAAGTGCTCAGAAAGGTGGGTCCTGCAGGGGAGGTTGGGGTTTCATTTATCAATTTTTCTATTTCCCTTCTGACCTATATGACACAGTTACACCCTGATGCTAGCACAGTTGATACATCCTGCTGAAATTAACTCCCATTTTGTAAATGTCAAATAATATAAAGTGTCACTCATTACATCGCTCTCGTCTAAAGATCCGACGCTGTAAGACTAATATTACAAACCAGCCCAATTCCATCATTGGTCTCTCTTGGCACTGTGAGAGCAGCTTTAAACTGCAGTCTATGAGAACGTGGCCTCAACAATGACAGTTTAAAGAGCTTTGAGTGAAAGCAGAAAACTGTACTTTTCAACATAAAAGCAAACAAGTAGAAGCAGGTGTTGTGCCATTACACATGGTTTTAAGTTATTTAATGTTTATTAAACGCCCTCGATCTCTTAGGTATTGTCCGATGAATATCAGCCCAAACAGCTGATATTAGGACAATAGTTGAAAGGGTGGTTTGAGCACTGGTATTCTTTTAACAGCAAACTCTGCACACATACTGTATATAATAAAGGAGTGACAACTTCTCTTCAAGTTCAAGAATTTATTAACAGAAATAAAATGAACATTCAGAGAACATCACTATATAATGCTGTTTATCTGAATTAACACTATATTCCAACAAATCCTTTCTACTATGCTAGTGAAACTTAACTAAACTACTAAGCAGAATTAAGATAAAAAGAAGCTAAGGAACTACATGAAAAGAGAGAGATAAACCAGTGGGCCCCCCTGCTGTGAGGGGCAGTTACTTGGTGCCCTGTAAAAGGCTCATGTTTTATGTGGCTTTCAACACATGATTTATCCCACATGGCTGATTGCACAAAACAGGTTAACACATTGATTTCACACACAAAGCTATAGGGATATTTTGAATTTTTAGTTCATCCATCACCTGAAGTAGGTAAAAATATCACAGTCAGCTTGTATAAATAGGAAGAAAACGTGATAAATGGAGGGGGTGTTTTATCAAGATTCAAGAATCAAGAAATGTTATTGTCATTATGTGTTACCATAGTGAAATTATTGATGAGAAAAACACTGGCTCAGAATGTACACAGATTGCTATGTATAACACGCAGACACAAGGCACAATATTTTCACACACTTTTTTTAAAAAATAAAACCAGTTGATTACTGTACTGTAACCACTTTGTGTTAGATACCCTGTGTATGTTGACATAGATGAACAGCAAGCCAAACTCGTTTTCACAAGCCAGGATCTGAGCGTCTTGCTCCTTTATTACAGTCTTCTTAAGACAGGTTACAATGCAACATTGCAGCTTGGAAAGGTCAATTGAAACTGAAATCCATCAGAAACAGAAATAATGTGCATCAGCCTGGTATTAGAAAAATAGTTACATCAGAAAAACAATTAGCACCAAAATAATGTAATAAACCCAACTAATTATTATTCCAAAGGTCATAGGACATTTAATGGTTGCATTTTATGGTGATATAAATTGTCTAAATTGCCTCTCAGCGTTCATGACTGTGAGCCTCCTGATCCTCACAGACAAGTGAACACCTGTATTCACACAATGTTTACCTCAGTTAAACTGTCACATTACATTCAAAGCTATATAACAGTCACAAAAAGCCTTATGGGGTGAGATCATGTGGTGCTCAAAAGAATAAGAAGATATCTGCAAAGATAGTCTTTTTTTCTGCTGCTAAAGATCTGGCTTAACTGGTGTGTTGTGAGCAGGGAGGTGGCAGCTGTTCACATGGGCATACATGCACATACGGCCACCCCGGCTTTGTAAACAAGAACCTGGAGAAAAACACAGAAAGATGGTGTGTGACATCATTCCATATTCCATCTATAAATATATATAGTTCTTATAACACTATTTTTAGTTCTAAAATAATTAAATTTTGCTTATTGCTCCTTTAAAGTCAAATAAAAGTATACAACCATTTTCTTGTATTCCTAATATAACACATTCGTACATTTATAATTGACACACTTCATAATAACCTGACGCCCCAAAAACATTTGCAATACCAGACTATAATTAATTCTCGAGTGTGGCCATTATTAACTGAAGTGGAAGTGACGTACAAACTGCCCCAAGGAGAGGGTAAAAACAGCTTCCCATCAAACTGCAAGCTGTCAGTCACCATGCCATGCTGCTGCTTGTTCTTGCAAACTTGCATCTTTCAATGGGTCAGGAATTTTGAAAAGGATGTTTAGATATATTGCCTTGGATCTATTCCATGTTCATATTTTAGGGCCTGGTGCAGTTGGTACATCACCATTATGAAAACGTATGCATGATTAGGATTCCATGATGGCAGCACCCATGAAAAGCACATAAAGGATAAAAACTAAATTTTTACTCAATATAGATGCGTTTGTACAAACTTTCTAGTGAAAAAACATCACTCTTCATTATATAATGAATGAAAAAAAGAACATTTCCAGGGTTTTGTTCGACTTTAACCAAGTATTACACATTTTTACATTATGCCCAAATTTCTGTATATTCCACTGCCAGCACACTTTAAGTCATATGTAACAAATGTCTGTAAGTTGTCACAAAATGTTTGCAGAGTTGAAATCTCAGAAATGTATAATGGTTTCACAATTTGAAGGTATCAATACATTTTAAAAAATATCATGGAAAAAACAGAAAAAACAAAAAAATCTGACTTATTCATTGACTGTGTCAGAGGCATGTACAACCAACATAGTGTCTTTGGCTTATTGCATCCAGCTGAGAGAGTGTCTCGAAATAGGACCATCATCACCGATGACAGCTCTGAAAGCGTTAATGGCCATGTCGCTTATCAGGACTGCCGGTGTGTGGCTGGATAGGAGGTATTCCACTAACAAACAGCAAAAGGCAAAGCCTTCCAGGAAAAAAAAAACATGCTACAAAACAAATAAGACAACAATGTGCTGCTGTGTTTGCCAAATGCTATTGAACGGCAGCCCACCATCTTCCAACTAACAGCGAGAAAGCCAAAAAAGACAGCAACCGAGTTGAAGTAGTCAGAATACACAGCAACCATGATAAAAAATAAGCCTAGGGAAGATTGTAGCCAGGCAACACCTGCGATGAACATGAAAAATTGACAGGATGCACAACAGGAAGATGGAAAACAAGCTCCAGTAAAGCTGTTTTTTATCACTGTCTATTTGAGCCATCCAACATCCATGCAGCAGGTTGGCTGCAGGACCAGACTCATTCTTATTACAGGAGTAATTAGGTCACTTCGTCCACTCAGGGTTGTTATCAAAAGGTGCCCCAGCTTAATGTTATACTGCAGTTGCTTTAGGTAACAGGATCATATGCAATTCGTTATCAATGCAGGACCAGCTATGAACCAGCTTAGCAGAAAAAGTTACAGTTAATAATAATAATACTAATACATTTTATTTAAAAGGCGCCTTTCTGGACACTCAAGGTCACCGTACAAAAGGATAAAAAAAAACACGATGTCAGAAACAAAGTCAAAACAAAAAACATTTAAAACATACAGAGGCTGGGACAGGGAAATTGATATTTAAAGAGAATAGGCAATCTTAAATAGATGAGTTTTGAGTTGTGATTTGAAATGGACAAGTGAGTCTGTGTTTCTTAGTAGGGGTGGTAGAGAGTTCCAGAGGCGGGGGGCAGAGCGGCTGAATGCTCTGCTCCCCATGGTGGTGAGACGGGCGGAAGGGACAGACAGGTGTTAGGCAGATGAGGATCTAAGAGCACGGGAGGGGGTGGGAATATGCAGGAGGCCTGACAGATATGGGGGTGCAAGGTGGTGAAGGGCCTTGAATGTCATCATGAGAATTTTGTATTGAATGCGGAAGTGCACGGGGAGCCAGTGGAGCTGTCGGAGGGCCGGGGTGATGTGGTGGATAAAGGGAGTTCTTGTTATAATGCGAGCAGCTGAGTTCTGGACCAGTTGTAGTTTATGGAGTGATTTCTGAGGAAGGCCAAAGAGGAGAGTGTCAGGCCAAAGAGGAGAGTGTCAGGAACCAGAGACAGATGGACCCAAACAGGAACAGGCAAGGTTCAATGGTTTACAAAGGCAATCCAAAATCCGGTACACGAAAGGCAGTCCAAAACAGGCAAAGGTACAGACAAGGATGAGGCAAACTCAGAAAATCCCAAGGCAGATCCAGGTCAGAAAAACAGGTAAGCAATCATACAGGGCAAGAAAATCAGGTTCAGGGATCAGGCTGGCTCAGAATCAAAAAGGCAATTGGGTCGGTATCAACAGGGCTATCAGAAATACAACGCTGGATAAGACTCACCAAGTGGCTCGAATTGATCTGGCAGATTGCAGAGGTTTGTGACAGGACTATATAGGGGAGTGAGCAGGTGAACAGGAGTGAAGACTAATTACTGACATGGGTGGAGCTTATCAGGAACAGGGAAGTGACTGGAAGAAAACTGACACTGATTGGATGGTGACTGGAGAAGAGGAGTGACAGGGTGTTGACTACGAGGTGAGCTGGCAGATAGCTGGCAGGTGAACTGAGTGACTGATTAAAGGCTGGATACAGAGAAGTAAACAGAGCAGGTCAAGTGAAGTGATAATAAACAAAATCAAACCACAATAAAATCCAAACTAGACCATAACCAAAAACAGAACCTAAACCTAACACTAAACAGAACACAAGCTATAACAGAAACCAAACAAGAAAGAACCCGAAACCAAAACTGAGCTTTAAAGCTGGAGAGTTTAACTAATAGATCAAAATAAACAAACAGTCAAAACAAAAACCCAGATCCTGACAGAGAGAGTTGTAGTAATCCAGTCGGGAGGTGACAAGGCTGTGCACAAGTATAGCAGCAGTGTGTGGGGTAAGGGAGGGACGGAGGCGGTTGATGTTTCTTAAGTGGAAGTAGGCAGACCGGGTAATGTTATTGATATGGGATTGAAAAGATAGGGTGCTATTGAGGATGACACCCAGACTATTAACCTGGGGTCCGTTCTTCGTACGTCGCTAACTCAGTTAGCAGGATTTCATTGTTGACGATTTGGCATGATCTTGGATCGTTTGGTTCTTCGAAAGACATCCTGCACTTGTTGTCATAGCAACATGTGCGCCAGCTTAAGCCTGCTCGAGAGCAGGCTTATTTCATGTAAACAAGATTAGATCACTGCTGTATAAGCGGAGGAAATAGGGAAGTCTGCCATAGCCATGTCAATTTTTACGACTGCAACCTGTTGCGGAAGGTGCAAGAATAATTTCAGTTTAATCGCGTATTCAATTGCGCAATAGACAGGATCCTTGAGCGCAGCGCGACAGTGTAATTGTAGAGAGATTTTCTTGGTGGCTGTTATAAACAGACAAACACATCATTGGCAACAATGTTTGTCAACAGTGGCTTTTAAAGAGGAAAAGTGGTGTTGGAGCCATAAATCTAAAATATTTAAGTTATTTGTATGATGGTTTGCTTTTTATTTTTATCCTATTCAGTAAGAAGATTTGTTCGGGCCATTTTATTGTGAAGTTTAGTTTACTTTGAAAGGCTTGCTTCCTGTCGAGCCGTATATTTTATTAGAAAAAACTATGGATGGATTATCTAGCCACGGAGCAATACAGTTTTAACTGTGGATGACTTGGAAAAGGAAGAACTTCATTTTTTTATAGATAAATAATTTTTTGTTAAAAATCCCAGTTTGCATGCGTCCTTTACTTCCGTGTCTAAGGAATGACACTGAAATTTGGATCTCTTGACATAACAAGTGCCTTTTTAAAATACAGTATAATAATTAAAGGCTACCATTTTGTAGAATATTCTTGTATTTCACTTTCACTTGTCCCCATGTTCTAGTGGGTCCTGTGGAGGCTCTGACATAAAAGAACAAAGTAAATATGAGATTATTAAAATGCAAAAATTCATACTGTAGAAAGTGATAGAAACATCTACCATGGACAGTATTTACGCATTAATTTGTCTGCTGATTTTTGCCAGCCCTCTCTCCTGGCTTTAACAGATTTTGAGGTGTTTTAATTAATGACTCAAATTCAGCATAACCTTCCATTAAAAGCTCGTGTTCTGCTTGGGAGAAAAACTGTGGGCGTTCTTTGGCCATGCTGAACAGCCAATAGCAGCGTTGCTGATCAATGTTTCTACTATCGATACATTTCCCCTTTTAAACAAACGCATGAACGCGCAGTTGTCTCAGATAACTCAATCCAGCCATACTAATCATAAACAACAGGCGTGTTCGAAGAACCCAATTAGCCGGATCATGATTAGCCGGATGAAATCATCTTGGATGTGTCATTTGATCTCGGATGTTTTAAGCAACGTACGAAGAACGGACCCCTGGGGGGAGGAGGAGATGGAGGAGCTGTCAATAATAAGTGGGAAATTGTCGGTTTTGGAAAGAGTTGATTTAGTGCCAATGAGGAGAACCTCAGTTTCACTACTGTTTAATTGAAGGAAGATGTTGGTGAACCAGGCTTTTATTTCACAGATGCAATCTGTGAGGGAGGTGGGAGGAAGAGAGGACGATGGTTGCGTGGTGAGGTAGAGCTGGGTGTCATCGGCATAGCAGTGGAAGTGGATGTTAAATTTGCGGAAGATATTGCCAAGGGGAAGGAGGTAGATGATGAAGAGGAGGGGCCCCAGGAAAGAGCCCTGGGGCACACCTGAGGTGACGGGGGAGGGGGTGTTCAGCATTGTGTTTACACAAATACGCCTAGCTTTTTTTAAGGAATTGGTTTGGCTTTTTCATGTTCAATACTGGCTCTTAGGCAAACATTGCACAGTAAACTTTATTAAATTATTGCTTGAGGACAGCAGCCAAGTCATGAAGAAAGACGTGACCATGTGAGCTCAGGCACAGTGTTGCCAAGTCTGCTTTGGGCTTGTTTTTCTTTTTTTTTCTGTTTTTATTTTTCTTTTTTTATGGGGGGGTGCTTTTTCATGTGAAGTCATTTATTTGAGTTTGGCTCTTTTTTCCCTACAAAACCCCTTTTCCTGGGTTTTGTATCGAGCAACAAGAGCTATTAAAATACATACATTTATACTGTATAGAAAATGGACTGAACTTATTTAGAAAAAAGCTCTGTATTACAGTGTGGTGGGTTGTGTGTTGTGCTGGTTTTCATTGAGCTGTTTGCCTGTTTCTCCTGCAAGGTCTGGCAACACTGCTCAGGCAGCGGACTGGGCAGGCCACAGTAATTAGGAAGAGACAGGTGAAAAGAAAAATGGTCAGTGGAGTGAACATAGAAAACAAAGAAAAATAGAGGCAAATTTTTTTACAAACAAAAATGAAACATTATTACAGGGTTTATACAGGAATGAGTAACCCTAATTTAATGCTTTTTAATGCTCTTTTAATGCTCGTAGAAATAAATTTAATGCCATCAACAAATACCCATATATATATATATATATATATATATATATATATACAGTATATAGTACTTGTTGATGGCTGTGTTCAGACAGCAGAGCACCTCTGCATGCAGTGTTGCATTGGATCCAAATGTTGTTCGAAGACCGTCTGATTTCCTGACGTTAGTGGCAGTAAAGTTTGCTCCAGCTGCTGCTGCGCTGTTTGCGGTAGCTAATGCGGACGTGACTGCGTTGGTTACAGAAAAGTAACTTGACATTGTTAGCTGTTGTCTGCCCCTTGCAGCTGATCTGTAGCTGCCCGCAGTGGTCCCTGGAGAAGTGGGTATACTCTCAAAGTTTTCTCTTTTAGATGCAGCTCAGAAAAATGCTGTTTTAGGAACAATGACATGTAACACTGCTCTATTTAGTTTACCCAAAAATCCATCACTAGGGTTTACTCATTTTAGCCTAAAATATTTAGCCTAAAACATTTAGATTACAATATTTCCTTGAGCTACTACGTGAGCTGTGAAAATACTGTTATCTCTTTTTTAAAGATTTTATCCAGCTTCTGGCAGGTAATGTAACATTTTCTTTGGTTTATATTGAAGGAATTCCAACACTACGTGTATCCAGAATCAACATTTCATTACTTTACTGTAGGTTTTTCAATATAGACGTAGATGATAAGGCATATGGAAAATCCTAAATTGAATGAGAAAGAGAATCTATAGAAAGAGATAAAGTTAATAACGAGGAGAACATTAAAACTCAAATCTCTTTGTCTTTGCAAATGAGGAATTGTCAAATATACCAGTTGAAACACCCAAACAACTGTTGATCCTGTTGATTTAGACACCCTGACAATGAATATTTAGCCCCTCAATTTTAAAATGGACGGTTATTTTAAACTTGACAGTCAAAAAGGGACCTCAGTTAACTCATTTTTATCATGTAAGGAACAAAGCAAAGGTAAAACCTATTCTTTCAAGGCAGAAATATGGAAACACTACTCTAAGCCTTCATTTCATCATGGCTGGATTTGTGTAATTCTCTTTATCTCTGAATCGGTCAGTCCTCACTCATATGTCTGCAGCTGGTTCAAATGCTGCTGCACACCTTTTAATGGAAAACCATAAATAAAGGACATTAGCCCATCCTGGCCTCCCTTCACTGGTTGCCTGTTTATCTTAGAGTTCAGTTTAAAGAACTTCTGTTTGTTTTTAAGGATTTAAACAGCTTATTATTATTGTTGTTGTTTTAAGCTGTTGATTCTTTACTCAAGTCATTTTATTAGATGTTATTTTGTTGTACCTCGTGTTAAAGTGCTCTTTAAATAATGATGACAATGATTATGATTACAAGAAACGTTTGCATCATCACCGAGAAGCTGAAAAGAAAAGAGACAAAAAGATTTTTCACACCTCACTTAGTAACTCAAGGAATTATTTTAAACTAAATATTGTAGGCTAAAATATTAAACTGTTTATTGGTTGTTGTTTTTTCTTCAATCCCACCGTTATGTTTAGTCATTTCTGCCGAAAGCTGCAGCATTTTGATTTAATCCATCTGAATGCAGTATTTGCAAGCCCTACTCTGATTGGATGGAAAGAAACCTGTCTGTGATTGGCTGGTGAGGTGGACAGTTTTTGAAGTCAAGAGAGCGTACAGACAGAATCCCGCGAGCCACGCACAGACAGAATCCCGCGAGCCGCGCACAGCTGGTGTTGAGCGTGAAAGTAGCAGGTCACAGGCAGACACGGAAGCGAGTGCGAGCATAGTGGGTTGAGAAGAGTTTATCAGTTTTGAGCGCGCGCATGATATTTAAACGCTGAATACCTGTCTCACTGCGCACTCAAACAAAATACACAAATATCGCTCCAGAAGTTGATATAGGCAATGCTGACTGAAAAATAAGTGGGTATACGTCATATACCCGCGTACACCCTGGACTACACTGTCCGACTTCATGTGAGACCGTAAAGCATTGACACCCATTGTGCAAAGCTTAATTTCTTTTTACAAACACGGCAAAATTCTTCGTCATCTTTACCGTCGACAGGCTGCAGCCATGTCCCGAATTCCTCGTTTTCCATCCGCTTTTGTTGAAATTAGCATTTTCCCCATTCTCTAGCTCTTTCTCCGCCCTCGAGTCCCTTTTCCGAACATTAAAAACATACGGCTTTACGATAAACCGGAAGCAGTTCCGCGCACAACGCGGAATCAGTTATATCTGATATAATATATCTGACGAAACTGTTTTTATGACCGTATATTTTTTTAGAAAAAATAAGGCATTTTTAATACCACAGATAATCACATTTATTGACTTTTAATGCCAATTAAGGCCTTAATTTTAAAAAATTTCATTTAATGACTTTTAATGACTTTTAATGCCCCGCGGAAACCCTGTATTAGTACTTGATGCTGACAATAACTACTATGATATGGCTGTAAAACTGGTTTGTGAAGTGAAGCTGGAAGTGAAGATGATAAACGGTCATCTACTATAAGCTACTGACTGCTCAAAATCTTCTGAGGGGATGCCACTTTAAAGGAATAATAAGTTACCTTACAGAGGCATGAAGATTCCCTTTGATATGAAAATAATTCAATTCAATTTTATTTATATATTGCATCAAAGTCCCGACAAGCAGCATTCACACCTGGAGAAGCGTAGAGCCACAGGGAGAGTCGTCTGCATTGTCTCTGTAGCGATCTCTCATACTGAGCAAGCATGAAGCGACAGTGGAAAGAAAAACTCCCCATTAATGGGAAGGAAAACCTCCAGCAGAACCAGGCTCAGTATAAACGGTCATCTGCCTCGACCAACTGGGGGTTAGAGAAGACAGAGCAGAGACACAACAAGAGAGACAAAAAAAGCACAGAAGCAAACATTGATCCAGTAGTCTGTTCTACATTAGATGGTAATAGCTGGTGATCTGTCTTCCTGGATGACGACACAGGTAACAGAACGCCAGACCAGGTGTACCTACTATGAAGAAAAAAAAGAGAGAGAACAAAAAGTTAAAAGCTGAAATGCCGACAAGCAATGCAAAACTGGAGAACAGTAGAACTCAGTAGAGTGAGAAAAATAAGCCCTGATGTCCTCCAGTAGCCTAAGCCTATAGCAACATAACTATAGAGGTAGCTCAGGGTAACATGAGCCACTCTAACTATAAGCTTTGTCAAAATAGAAAGTTTTAAGATTAGTCTTAAAAGTAGACACGGTGTCTGCCTCACTGACCAAAACTGGGAGTTGGTTCCACAGGAGAGGAGCCTGATAACTAAAGGATCTGCCTCCCATTCTACTTTTAGAGACTCTAGGAACAACCAGCAGACCTGCAGTCTGAGAGCGAAGTGCTCTGTTAGGAACATACAGGGTAATCAGAGCTCTGATATATGATGGAGCTTGATTATTAAGGGCTTTATACGTTAGAAGAAGAATTTTAAATTCATTTCAATTCAATTTTATTTATATAGCGCCAATTCATGAAACATGTAATCTCAAGGCACTTTACAAAGTCAAATTCAATCATATTATACAGATTGGTCAAAAATTTCCTATATAAGGGAACCAGTTGATTGCTTCAAAGTCCCGACAAGCAGCATTCACTCCTGGAGAAGCGTAGAGCTACAGGGAGAGTCGTCTGCATTGTCCATGGCTTTGCAGCAATCCCTCATACTGAGCAAGCATGATGCGACAGCAGAAAGAAAAACTCCCCATTAACGGGAAGGAAAAACCTCCAGCAGAACCGGGCTCAGTATGAACGGTCATCTGCCTCGACCGACTGGGGGTTACACAAGACAGAGCAGAGACACAACACGACAGACAAAAAGCACAGAAGCACACATTGATCCAGTAATCTGTTCTACATTAGATGGTAATAGCGGGTGATCTGTCTTCCCTGGATGATGTCACAGCTAACAGAATGTCAGACCAGGTGTACCTACTATGAAGAAAAAAAGAGAGAGAGCAAAAAGTTAAAAGCTGAAATGACAACAGTCATTTCAATGCAATGCAATGCAAAACTGGAGAATTCTATTCTTGATTTAACAGGAAGCCAATGAAGGGAAGCTAAAATTGGAGAAATATGATCCCTCTTGTTGATTTTCATCAAAACTCTTGCTGCAGCATTTTGGATCAGCTGACGACTTTGAACTGCATTTTGTGGACTTCCTGATAGTAAAGAATTACAATAGTCCAGCCTTGAAGTAACAAATGCATGGACTAGTTTTTCAGCATCACCCCTTGACAGAATGTTTCTAATTTTGGCGATATTCCGGAGGTGAAAAAAGGAAACTCTGGAAACCTGTTTAATATGGGATTTAAATGACATGTCTTGGTCAAAAATAACACCAAGATTTTTTACTTTATTACCAAAGGCCAAGTTAATGCCATCCAGATTAAGTGATTGATTAAGAAATTTATTTTTTGAGGACTCTGGTCCAAAGATTACAACTTCTGTCTTGTCAGAATTTAAATGCAGGAAATTTAAAGTCATCCAGCTTTTGATGTCATCAAGACATGACTGCAGTCGAAGTAATTGACTGGATTCATCAGGATTTATGGATAAATATAGCTGAGTGTCATCAGCATAACAGTGGAAATTGATCCCATGCTGTCTGATAATTTTGCCAATCGGAAGCATATATATAATAAAGAGAATTGGCAAGGACTGAACCCTGTGGTACTCCACAAGTGACCCTAGAGTTTGAAGAAGATTTATTATTAACATGAACAAACTGGAATCTGTCCGATAGATAAGATTTAAACCAGCCTAATGCTTTCCCCTTAATCCCTACAGTATGCTCAAGTCTTTGTAGGAGAATATTGTGATCAACTGTATCAAATGCAGCACTGAGATCTAACAGGACAAGTACAGACACAAGTGCATTAGCTGAGGCCATGAGAATATCATTAGTGACCTTCACCAGAGCTGTTTCAGTGCTATGATGAGCTCTGAAGCCTGACTGAAACTCATCAAGTAGGTCATTACTTTGTAAATGTTCACAAAGTTGATTAGCAACTACTTTCCCAAGAAGTTTAGATAAGAAAAGAAGATTAGATATAGGTCTGTAATTTACTAACTCATCTTGATCAAGAGACAGTTTCTTAAGTAAAGGTTTAATAACAGCTACTTTAAAAGCCTGTGGTACATACCCATTTATTAAGGATAGATTAATCATGTCTAAAATAGTGCCACTGATCAAAGGGAATATCTCCTTAAACAGCTTGGTTGAGATTGGGTCTAACATACAGGTAAAAGGTTTAGATGAAGCTAAAATTTTAGATAGTTCAGAAAGCTCTACTGCTTCTAAACAGTTCAAAAACCGCGCAGGTTCTAAAGATTCCTCCAACGCTGCCTCACTGAGGACGAGGTAATCATGTTTGGGAGGATGCCAATTATTTTATTTTTAATGGAATCAATTTTATTTATGAAGAATCCCATAAAGTCATTACTGCTAAGAGCTAAGGGAATGGATGGATCAACGGAGCTGTGACTCTGAGTAAGTTTGGCAACTGTACTGAAGACAAATCTAGGATTATTTTTATTCTCCTCAATTAATGATGAAAAATATGCTGCTCTAACTCTGCGAAGGGTCTTTTTATACAACAATAGACTGTCTTTCCAGATTAGGTAGGATTCCTCTTGGTGTGTAGAGCGCCATTTTCTCTCCAATTTCCTAACATTGTGCTTCAAGGAACGCAGCTTTGAATTAAACCAGGGAGCAAGCTTCCTGTGAATAATCACCTTCTTTTTCAAGGGAGCTACATTGTCTTATGCAGAATGCTATGACAAAGTCACACCGTTAACAAAGACATCTATTTGTGAATGAGAAGAAACAACATTGCTGCCATCTGCAGGGTATTTCTGCAACACTGAAGATATTAAAAGGGCAGACTCTTTAAAGTTTGAAGCAGCATTATCCGATAAAGATCTACTATAACGGAACCCTCTTTTGGGGGTGGAGAACTCAGTTAGATTAAACTCAAATGTTATTAAAAAATAATCAGATAGGACAGGGTTGTGAGGAAATACTGTTAATTCTTCAGAATCAATGCCACATGTCAGCACACGGTCTAAGGTATGGAGCCAAGAGTGCGTCAGTTTATGCACATTTTGAGCAAAACCAATAGAATCTAGGATAGTTTTAAAGGCTGCACTAAGGTTATCACATTCTGTGTCAACATAAATGTTAAAATCCCCCACTATAATAACCTTGTCAGTGTTTAACACCAAATCAGATAAGAAGTCTGACAACTGATCCAAAAACTGAGTGTAAGGGCCTGGTGGACGATACAAAATAACAAACAAAAGAGGTTTTATTGCTTTGCAATTTGGATGAGGGAAAATGAGGGTTAAATGTTCAAAAGAACTGTAGTTATTAATTGGCCTGGGACTCATAAAAAAATCAGACTAAAAGATGGTTGCCACTCCTCCTCCTCTTCCCGTAGATCTGGGAATGTGGAAATTTGAATAATTAGAGGGAGTTGACTGATTTATACTAACGTAGTCCTCTTGTAGCCAGGTTTCTGTGAGACAAAATAAATCAATCTGATTATCGGAAATCAATTAATTAACTAACAAAGTCTTTGGAGGGAGAGACCTTATATTTAATCTGTAAAGTGTGGTATGCATTTGTATTCAATCACCTTTATTCTGAAACCCATTGATAAAATCTGGGGCAAACAATTACGGTCATGGTGAAGTAAATGAGGAACCAAGTGCAGAACATAGCGGTGGCCAGATGTTTAAAAATAAACAAGAGAACTTACAAAATATTCTTTAACGTATTCACAAGATTTTTGGAAACATTTATGTCATGAACAGAACTGAGAACCCGGTATTCAGCCAAACACGGAGTATGTTTAAAAAGTTAAAAAAAGAGGATAATGGCATACATATATATATATCTACATACATATATACATATATATATATATATATCTACATACATCAATTTGTCAAGTGTATATATATATATATATATATATATATATATATATATATATATATATATATATACATACATACATACATATATATATATATATATATACATATATATATATATATATATATATATATATATACACACATACATACATATATATATATATACATATATACACATACATACATATATATACATATATATACATATATATATATATATATACATATATATATATATATATATACATATATATATATATATATATATATATATACATATATATATATATATATATACATATATATACATACACACAGGACTGTCTCAGAAAATTAGAATATTGTGATAAAGTTCTTTATTTTCTGTAATGCAATTAAAAAACATGAAATGTCATACAATCTGGATTCATTACAAACGAACTGAAATATCGCAAGCCTTTTATTGTTTTAATATCGCTGATTATGGCATACAGTTGAAGAAAACTCAAAAATCCTATCTCAAAATATTAGAATATTTCCTCAGACCAAGTAAAAAAAAAATTATAACAGCAAAACAAAATCAAACATTTGAAAATGTCCATTAATGCACTCAGTACTTGGTTGGGAATCCTTTTGCACAGATTACTGCATCAATGCGGCGTGGCATGGAGGCAATCAGCCTGTGGCATTGCTGAGGTGTTATGGATGCCCAGGATGCTTCAATAGCGGCCTTTAGCTCATTTGCATTGTTGGGTCTGGTGTCTTTCAGCTTCTTCTTCACAATACCCCACAAATTCTCGATGGGGTTCAGGTCAGGGGAATTGGCAGGCCAATCAAGGACAGTAATGCCATGGTCAGTACACCAGTTACTGGTGGTTTTGGCACTGTAGGCAGGTGCCAGATCTTGGTTGTGCAGCGTTTCCTGACACATTTCCCCCTTCCAACACACTTTTTGTGAATGTGCTTTGAAACTGCACTCTGTGAACAGCCTGCTCTTTGAGAAATTTCTTTTTGTGTCTTACCCTCCTGATGAAGGGTGTCAATGATGGTCTTCTGGACAGCAGTCAGATCAGCAGTCTTCCCCATACTTGTGATTTAGTTTACTGAACCAAGCTGAGTGTTTTTCAAGGCTCAGGAAACCCTTGCAGGTGTTTCGAGTTAATTAGACAATTCAAGTGATTAGTTGAATGGCCTACTAGTATACTTTTTATACTTTTTATATATATATATATATATATATATATATATATATATATAAAAATAAAAGCAGATGAGTGTGTCTTAATGAAGTAGTCTGCTATGGTGTTTAAGATCTTGCAGGTGTCAGGAGAGAGCAACACAGTCAATGCAGTTTGGGGAATGTTCCACAACTCTCCACGAGGCCTCATCTACCCATCACTACACACAAGCGCTAGCTAGCGGACTAGCGAGGGCGGGTCGAGGACTGGTCCCAAGGGATAAACACAGGCAAATAAAAGAGAGGTCGCTGGAGCAAACAACACATGCAGGCGGGGAAACAAGACAAGACGTTCTGGCAGGGAGTGGTTGGGTGAGGCCAGTGTATGTAGGCAGAGTGACAGGTGAGCAGAGCTGACTAATTAGTGGTGACAGCAGGTGGAACCAATTAAGGTGACCCGTGGCTGGGAGGTGACTTAGCTGATGGGTTGGTGACTGGTGGCTGAGATGAGTGGAGCATAGATTGGAATAAATCAGCCCAGAATGTCCAAACAAAAATCCTGAAAATGTATTGATGTATTTCTTTTATCTGGTATGGCCTCTCACCGTCCTGTAAACCCAAACAGCATATGATTCTTCTAACATCAGTTTACATCTTTTTGAGGTGAAACAATTAAACAGATCCACCAGAAACTAAAGATCATATACTAACTTTAGCTTGTAACATCAGAACCTGCCTGCTAGAGTTAGCTCAGCTCTAACCTCAAGAACACGCTAGAAAGGTGAGCACTCATTATCAGACACTAATAAAGATAAGATACTCAAAAAAAACCTGAATATGAATTCAATGAAACATTTCTTTATCTACTTCGATCGGACCAGTTGATGGTGATTAAGCTGTGACAAATCTGTTGGGAGGATCAGTGTTTGCAGAATTTGATTGGCAGCAATGGGATGTCAATCAGAATGAGGAACAACAGGGCACTGGGGGCAGGTCCCTGTTTAGATATTTTTTTTATTTTCAATACAGATCATGAAAGAGGGGCACCAGTCAGTCCTGCACATTGTTGCTGTTACTCATGTCATTCTATTCTATTCAGCACACGTATACACTGACATATCTGAAGGCCTCCAGCAATATCAAACTCACTGCAAATCCTTTACGGTGAAAGGTCAAGCAGCCAAGACTGACAGTTTCACTCCAATCAGGTAGTAAGTGTCTGTCACAGGCAGCATCTGAGTCTGGACAGGTTCTTCAGAGTGACGGCAGCAGCCCGCCTGAAGCATTCATCGGCCAAGTTCGTTAGTTTGACTTCTGTGGACGTCAATTTAATGGGGGGTGGGGGGGGGGCTCTTACTACAGTTTACCTAATCAGAGTGGTCCTCTGGGAAATCACCCTGAGGAGTTAGAGATGCAGCCCGGCTGTCACCCACTGGGTCAATTTATCATGACTGGAATTCAGTTCTGAACAAAACAAAGCCACTGTTGACAGTTTTGTTTTTATTGTATTTGATGAGTGGGTGGAAGACATGACGTTAATATAACAGCCTTCTTAACTTGATTTCGCCTTTGGCCACAAGCCCAGTTTACAGGAGAAAACAAGCTGCAATAGTTACAACTAAATTTAGGAAGATTGTTATGTTTCACTTTTTTTCTCACTCAGTTGCAAATCTTAAATTAGTGTGTGAATGTGGCCCTTGTGTAAAGTGCAATCAGTTGTCGCTGTGACTACAAAACCACTTTATAGATACAGTCCACTTACCATTTACATCAAGCTGAATTAGTGTCTTAACGCTCATTCATAGACTCCATATCCGTGCGTACACCGTTCTGTCACAAATAACAGCCACTCTAGTAAATAGGCTATTTCCCACAGGCTCCGTGGCGCTACGGCATGACAGAACCCTCCTTCGTTGTCCGTCAAAAATCAGGATTGAGTTTATTCGTGACGGAAGACGGAGCGAAACACATACATTTCTGAAGACCAGGTGAGAAAGATAGGAAGTCAGACACAGAGTAAAGCTTCAGTATTATTTAAAAATAAAGGAGAGAGGGGTGAGCTGGATTACTGAGAGGTACCTCCCAAGGTGGTGGAGAATGACAGCGCTAAGTTCCTGTGGGACCTCCAGATACAAACAGAAAAAATGGTAGGGTCAACCAACCGGACATTGTGATCCTTGATAATCAGCTGAGGACAGCCGCTGTGATTGATGTGGCCATCCCGACTGATGGACACATCAGGAAAATAAAGCATGAGAAACTGGAGAAATATAGGGCTAAGGTAAGAACTAGAAAGAGCCTGGAAGGTGAAGACAACAGTAGTGTCCGTGGTCATCGGAGTACACGGGGCAGTAACCCCCACTCTGGAGAAGTAGCTCCAACCTGGAGAAACATCAGCGCAATCTTAGGAACAGCTAAGATCCTAAGTAGAATCCTCAAGCTCCCAGGGTTCTGGTAGAGGACCCGAGCTTAAGAAAAGGAGAGCCACCCATCCTGCTCAGGAGTATAAGGAGTATAAGGGGTGGGTTCACATAAAAGGACACACACACACATACAAATATACACATACATGTATACATATATCCATTCATCCATTTTCCAACACGCTTATCCCTATTGGGGTTGTGAGGGGTGCTGGTGCCTATCTCCAGCTGTCAATGGGCGAGGGTAAACCTGTCCAGGGTATACAGGAATAAAGTCATACAAGTGCCAACCCCTCATAGATAGCAGGGGGTATGTTTTTTGGCAAGGGGCTGCCGAAAAGAATCCCCCTGGTTTTTAATCTAAAAATTGTCCCACACACATGAAATTCATACTGGTAGCTAAGAACAAACGAGTAAACATGAAGGAAATGTTAATTCAGCTACAAGTGTATATTTAAGTAAAATAGCAGGGGGTGCGTTTTTTGGCAAATGGCTGCCGAAAAATGCACCCCCTATGTTAATAATCTAAAAATTGTCGCAGACTCATGAAATTCATACTGGTAGCTCAGATCACATGTGTAAACATGTAGGAAATGTTAATTCAGCTACAAGTGTATATTTAAGTATAATAGCAGGGGGTGCGTTTTTTGGCAAATGCCTGCTGTTACCTCAGAAATTGCCTGTTTTTGGTAGATTTTTTTCCCCATAAAGAGAATTTCCTGTCAGTGGCAATAAGCTTTAATTTATTATTATTGCTATTTTTTGTTTTACATGTTTAAGTTGAGCTTTACATTAAATATGTGTTACTGATAAGTGCTACAAATGTTACAACACTTTTGTTCAAATGGCAGCAGAACATTAAAATAAAAGTGCTCTTTACACTACTTTTGAATTCATTCTTGGAGTTTGCGCATACAATGCGATTAATCATGATTAATCAGGCAAATTATGCGATTAATCGCGATTAAAGATTTTTATCGTTGCCCAGCCCTAATATATATATATATATATATATATATATATATATATATATATATATATTATAGATAGATAGATAGATAGATAGATAGATAGATAGATAGATAGATAGATAGATAGATAGATAGATAGATAGATAGATAGATAGAGAGAGTCAGACAGTCAATGTAATGAAACCCTGTTGTACTCCATAAGTAACACTGGGGTTTGAAGAATATGTATCCTGTATTTGTAAAAGATCTGTTTGACAAGTACAATTCAAACCAGCTTAGTGCTCTTCTGTGGGTCCCTACAGCATGTTCAAGCCTTTTTAGAGAATATTGTGACCGACTGTATCAAATGCAGCACTGAGATCCAACAGGGCAAATACAGACACAAGTCAATTATCTAAGGCTATGAGGATATCCTTAGTGACTTTCATCAGTGCTGTTTCAGTGCTCTGAAACCTGACTAAAACTGACTCACTTGTAGGTCTTTAAATGCTTTGTCCACACACTTTGCACTCAAACAATTAGCCACATTTTATCATTTCCTGTCATTGCACTTGTAGGTTGTAATAAACTTAATTTGTGTCACACTAAAAATACTGGGTCACGCATTATACATCCTTAGTAACTGAATTTAAAAAACAATAACTTTCAGGGAAACCTCCAAAAAGAATATTGTGTATTTTCTTTTCAGAATTCTGCATTTATGGAACAAACTCTGAGTCTAACCAGTTCAGCTAAACCTTTTAAGCTTTCTTCAGACTACTTCTAGCCTGTCAGTGACACAGGGTCTAAGCTCCCTGGGAAAATTAAACCTATGTCTACATATCTGTGGTTTTGTAAGGAGTCAGTTTGGCCAGTCTGACTGTGCCACCACACATGGCTGAGTCCGTTCCTCTGTGAGTTCCCAGCATTCTTTGTCAACACCAAGAGAGCACAAATACAAAGCCTGAAGTGGCAAACCGTAAGACATAAAACTTCCTTGATTAGATGAATTCAGGGAACATGAGCTTATAGACTAATTTTCATGGCCTTAGTATAGAAAACTTGATACAAATTAATCTTTATCTGTTAACATACACACAGGAGAGTCCCCCTGTATAATTTAATTGCCACAAACTAAAATGTTTTCTTATTCTTGTTCATTTTTGCTACAGGTTTCCTCACTCTCTATCAATGATGTGTATAAGAGACTGATTATATTTTATGTCGATGGAATTAAAAGACATGCAATAATTATTGTATTGTATTGGAAGGAGCTGGATTGACTTGTATAAATTGGGACTTGATTAGATTGTAGATAACATGTAACATAAAGTAAGTTGAAAACACTTGGATAACTAAGCAGAATGGCAGAAAGAGAGCAAACCACACGCTTGTTACTGAATTATGAGCTGTGGTGGACGTTTCCTGCAAACTAAGCACATTCACTGAATGGCGGTTGCTGCTTTTTTTCCACAGCATGTTAAACGCTCCTTGTGCAGATGTGCCTCAGATCAGAATGTGGGATGTAATTACAGATGCCAGGCACAAGAAACACAGCTGTTTCTTTTCACTACTGCCAACCTTCTTGTGCCAGCACAGAAAGACCAGTAGTGCAAGTTTTAGCCATTAAAATATGAAACATCTGTCATTGTTTTGTGAAGATAACGTCAACATTGTTTCAGAAGACATCTGAGGTTGAAATACAGACTAACTTTAAAAGTTTGCAGGCTGGAAAGCAAACTCAGTATCTGAAATCGTAATGACCTGAACAGGTAGGAGACCCGACAATCAGACATGCTATGCAGGAGCAAGATGGAAACCTGGTGGCGGTGAGAACTGGCTTACTCACTTTATGAGGTATACAAAGAAACACTGAACATCATATTAGCCATTGGACAGCCACTCAAAACACTGTTTGGACTCTGAGATTCCCCATTATGAATATTTTAACAAACTTCAAAAGTAAGAAATTATTTACATTATGACATGACAGAACAACTTAGTGGAACTTTTGGGACAGTTGTTGGAGCAGCAGCCACAGTCCTTGAGCAAGTGTCTCACGAAAAGCCCACCATAACATCCAGAAGAAGAGATAAACTTGTAAACTTCAGTGGTCACAAAAGGAAATCAAGATGTACCCATTTTCGTTGGATCAACCAATAACAAAACATGTTTTATTTCTAACAACTAAAACAATAGGATGACTAAGTTTAATTTAAAACACATATGCTGCCTTCAGTAACCTAAATCATATCTGTGGTTCAGGGAAGGTTTCTCTCACTCTACACAAACTGAAAGCTGTTAACTATTGTCTTTAAAGAATGGTTAGTTCAAAAAGTTAATAGCCCTTGACTGAACCACCGTGTGCAGGAGTAGGGGGAAGACAGAGAGCGGCTGCCGCTGCAGCAGACTGCTTACAATGGACTGCTGCCCACTGCAGTGGATCTAACCCAAAGAACACTCAGCCGAATCACCTCAGCGTGAATATCTGATATCGAACTTCTAAAAATAATTTTACTGCTGTCAAAAGTCTGGGGTTTTGTGCTTTAAAGTCTTTATCGTCATTCTCGCACTGGCTGAGGAAAAAAACTTCTTCATAAAGCCCTAAATTTGAACTCCATAAGGCAAACTGTCTCAGCTCCCCTCTCCGCTTCTGTCTTTTTCCCGCTGCTTAGCAGCATTGGGGAGAACACTCTCATCTCTTTGCCTCTGGACCCTCGAGGAGAGAGTTTTACACTGGGAAGACAAGCCACCCATGCAGGTTGCATGGGGTTTGCAGACTCACAAACGTGCTCAACTGGGAATGGAGCTAAGTCTGCAACCTATCTTCTGTGTAACCAGAAGCTGGAGTAAAGAATACATCTATACCGAAACCAGCCTTGAATATGCTGCAGCCTCCAGATAATGAACACAGCCACGCCAGGAAGGTCGTGCGGAGGTCCTAGACACTGGAAAGGCCATACAGAGAGCCCACGCTACAATCCCCTTTCATACATCAAGTGCAGATCACTGGAGCCATGTAAGCGCATCCTACGCTGGGTTTCACGACGAATTTCCTTTGAGCTAGCTGCCTGCTCACTGCTCAGATAGCAGGATGAATGCCTAAAGTCAACCGAACTGACACAGAGGCACAGGCAGGTTTGGCAGAGTTAGGCAGGAAATGTCAAATAGTTTATGTAAAAAGATTTTTACTGTTTTGTTTTAAGCTTTGACCGAAAGTTCCTGAAGCTCATTGGCTAGCTTCCGCTAGCATTCTGGAAACCAAGCTTTGCTGATGTGTTTGAGCGTGATTTACAGTTATAACAAATTTTATTTACATAACGGTTTCATACACTGATGGGATATTAATGTTTGTGTTGTCCGGTCCGCTCATTACGACCAAATAGATCTTAAAAGTCTTTTAACTTAGCACTGAATGTCTGCTACCATAGCGCTAGTTAGCCCCTCTTAATAGCTTACGGCTACCACCAAGTAAACGTGACTATGGTTCTGTTTAAAAATAATGCTGGTTTTCCTTTTGCTCTGGCACAGTTCGATAATGCTATGAGCATTAGTACATCATCAACAGGCAAGAGTAATGTCGATTTAATGGTGTTTTGTATAACTTTAGGATTAACCCATGATGCGACTGATCGCTACAGCGACCCCTAGCTTCGCGGAGGATTAATTGCGTTAATAAAATCAAGTGTGCTAAAGGTATTGATGAACTAATTTGGCTTTTTAAAATACATATTCTGCCAAAGTCTAATAAAAATCACATTAAAAATGAAAGTGTTCCCATAGCTTAGAATTAGAAGTTTATAAATACATAGGAGGCGGTGCACCCACTGGAAGACGCCATGCTGCGTTGCCATTTTTTAACCAAAAGGGGAAAAACTTGTTGTCCTTACATGTTTTATCTATCTGTCTTCTATAGTATGAAAAGGGGCTGTCGGTGGAGGAGGAGTATAAAACAAGCAAATACGACTGTAGATCATTCTATTTGCTGTTCTTTTCTGTTGAAATGGAGGACCATCCATACTCTTTGTGCAGCGAGAGGAAAGAGAAAGTAACCAAAAATAAAGAAGTAATAACCAGGAGAAAGCGAGTTTACATCGGACATTTATTTCCAGGTGGAGTGGAGACAGTTCATCTGTTATCAGTTGCTGTTGTTGTTCACAGAAGTCATACGAGCAGGCGACCATACGCTTCTTTCAGTCGTATTTTGACCGTACATTGTCACATTTATGACACTCCATGGCTTCCGTAGTTGTTATGTGCTTAACGGCAAGGCGCTAGAGTGCACTTCTCAGTCGTTTCTAATTAATTTACAGATTTACAGATGGGACAAAACAATGTTGACTTAACTAAAATTGCCACAATAGTTAAAATGTCAGAAAAACATTAGGTTGTAATTTTGAGACAAATATATTGTAATATGGCTGAAGTAAGGGTTTATTGAGATAGCATTATAAGACCAGCATAGCTACTCTCTAAAGGAAACCCATTTCAGTCATTTCAGTTCAATCAGTTTTTTCAGTCACCATTAGTATTTTGTAATTTAAAATTTGGTGCCGGTCGCTTCTCACTTGCATACATACTAAGTTTTCCACCAGATATGTATAAATATCAGGCCACTAAATATTAGGCCACTTGCTCGTGTCATGCTTCCATTCAGTAACTGTCCAGGGATCTGGAAGCTGGTTTCTATTTGTTAAAGGTAGTTTTTTAAAATGAGCTTCTTGATCTTTCACGGATAATGTTCTCAATGTACTAATAATACTGGGCTAGCTGCCATCATCCTGGAGCCACACTGCAGCCCTCTTTGGTTACAGTAAGTGGGTCTATTACGTGTAAGAAAGTCCGTGCAACAGGACCTTACCTGACAGCCGCAATCAAGTTGGCTGCTACTGGCAGCAACATTGAGTAAAACTTTATACTTTGACCGTTTTAGCAGTTCCCTATTATTTATGTAACATTTAGTCAGTTGTACATGTACTACGTTTCAGTGTTCATAAGACGAGACGTTTCAGGGCAGTTTATATGCACAAAGTACCGTATAGAACCCTGTTATTGTCGTTGTTTACATGTTACATTTTTACATAGGCTAAAGCTCTTGACATTTAAAGCTCTTGTGCCAATGTGAAGACAGAACCAGTGCATGAAAGTCTTAATTCTGTTGACCAAAAATATTAGGAAACAGTAACCCCAGGTTGAAATTGCAAGAAATTGTACTTTTCTTATTTAAAATATGCAACTGTTAGAGAATGTGTCAGTAATGTACAAACCATTATATCATCAGTGAAACTTCCACCAGAAACAGGGCAGTTTTTGAGAAAGTTCTGTAACATAATTAGATAAAACTGCTCTTACATAAAATATCCTTTAAAAATATCTTTGCAGATGTATTAGACCTGTAAGCAGTGCCTCTTTTCTGCAGACAAAAAAGGATAGTTGTTAAAACACTAACATCACCTAAAACTTGGATAGAAAAGTGAAACTGTGGAGGCACCAGTGAAAACTTTGAAGGATAAGGATGAATAAGCAGTTTTTACATGAAGTCAGGTTTAGCTCCTTCTACTCTCAGAACCTATAATTTCGCATGGCAATTATTTGCAAAATTTTGCTCAAGTCTTAACATATCTTTATATCCAGTACTCATTACTTCTGTTATGGCTTTCATTTCTTATTGTTTTGACAGTCGCCATTTTAAAATTCCTTATATTCGCAGCTTATTAGCAGGTATCAATTTCTTTTCAAAATGCTATAACTCCAACTCTCCTAGTCTTTTCACAAACTACTCCATTAGGCTCCTTCTCAAAGGTTTGGCAAAACATTCTTCATGTTTATTTGATTCACGTAAGCCAATAACCTTTCCGATCCTTAGAAAACTTTTGTCTTCACTCTCTTCCAGCCCCTACTCATGCTACGTCAAGTCTCTTCTGTCCAGTACCTTCTTATTGGTTTTCTAGGGCTTTCTGAGACTAGGAGAATTCACTTCACCTAATCTGTCACTTTGATTCATCCAGAGATTTGTCTCTTTCAGATCTTCATTTTAATATTGATCATTACAAATTATTCTTGAAACATTCTAAAGGTAGAGGCTCCTGTTTTATTTCCATCGCACGAACAGATGGCCCCTTCTGCCCTTTTCTCGCTATGTTTAAATTTGTTCAAAAACACCACAAAATGATCTCACATTCCAAAGCTCTTTTCATTACACCTGAGGGTTCTCCCATGTCAGCACGCTGGTTCCAAAAACTTCTTAGAGAACTATTAGAATCCTGTGGCCTTTCATCTAGTCGTTATTTCAGCCATTCATTCAGAATAGGAGCAGCCACAACAGCAGCTACACGTGGAGTTTCTGTGGCTTCTCTCCAGCAACTGGGCCGATGTTCATCATCAGCCTATGCCTCATATATCCGCCCTGAACATTAATCTATCCTAGTAGCTCAACGCTCTCTCAGCCTTTAGGGTAAGCTAACTACAAATACTGGTGGTGGTTTTGAAACTCATTCACATCACTCGCCAGACCCCTGTTTGCATGATTCTTTCAATTAGCGTTTTATAACTCATCCTCACATCACCCATCACACTCCTTTGACTCCTCACCCTATAGCTTAGCTATAGCTATAACTTTTGGTAAGCCTTCGCTGCAACGGCCCTCTTTTGGTAAGCCTTCGCGGCAACGGCCCTCTTTTGGTAAGCCTTCGCAGCACTTCTCCTCTATTTCTCATCCTGCTGTTCTCTTTTCTTAGTTTTCGATTCAAGTCGCTCTGCCTTCTGAGCATGCAGACGCACTGGCCTCGACCTTGGCAATTTTTTGGGGGGAAACATCCCTGTTCTCATACACGTGCTTATGCATATTAAAGTATAATTCAGCGTTAATGTTTCCTGCCGAGGTCTGAGTGCCAAAGTCTTAAAATATTGTATCAATAAAATTCTTCTAATTGTCTTTTCTTTCCGTGTGAGTTTTTCAGATTGAAATGAAGCCTAGGCGGAAATTCAGTTGAAGAAACTCTATTGCCTACCTCCATCCAATCAGAGGCTGATCCGCCTCTGACGCAAGCCAATCAGCTTCGAACCCGACCTCTACAAAGCCCAATCAGCATCCTGAGTTCATCTTAAAAGAACTTCAAATCCACGTCTCAGCTTGCTACCCTGCAAAGCACAAGCAGTGGTTGCGCCATGTCGGATTTTGAATCAGATGACCCGATTCAACCCACCTCCATCCCCTTCTCCACCATCGTAGCCAAGCTCCATCTGGCTTCCTATGGTGCTCCTTCAACCTCGTCCCTATCAGAGTGTAATTCCTCCCGGACTCTTACGGAATTCCCTGTCACATCTCAATCGGTCCGGCAGAAGACCGCCATGTTGAGCCTGGTTCTGCCAGACGTTTCTTCCCAAAGGGGAGTGTTTCCTCTCCACAGTCGCTTCATGATTGCTCATCATGGACAGGTTCATGCAAACCTGTGTTTATCCAAGTTGGACATCTATCTTTCTGGGTCCCTGAGTGAAGCACTAATATCAGCTCTCGCAGTCTACTGGACCTCACCAATACAGCTCAAGCAGATCATCTCGTCAACCAGCAGTTTATGGACTAAACCACCACCAGTTTCAGGCCTGGGGGAAACATCCCTGTTCTCATACACCTCCTTATGCATATTAAAGTATAATTCAGCGCTAATGTTTCCTGCCGAGGTCTGAGCGCCAAAATCTTAAAACATTGTATCAATAAAATTCTTCTAATTGTCTTTTCTTTCCGTGTGAGTTTTTCAGATTGAAAAATAATTTAAAATGTAAATCTGCCAGTGGTATGAATAATTTGGGGCTTGGCTGTGTTTATAGTGAAACCCCTGAATACAAATATAATTAATTAGAACAGGTCATAAAAAAGTTAAATATTTCTCTAGAATATTTTTGTCATATTCTTTGTTTGGTAACAACTGAAATACAGGGGCACAGAAACTCATTCCATAAATGTACCAGTTTTATTTCTGTAAAGGAATCTCAAAATCCAGTTTCACTGTTAAGGCCAGACAATTCCAGATCAAATAAAAAGATTAAAAAGATGTGTAGGAAGTTTGCTGAACTATAGTTAAAGAGAGACATTTTACAAGATTTAGAACCACGCTCCGCTTACATTTAACTCTGTAACTGAATGTAACTTGTTTTAAATTTAATCAATTCTGAAACAAAACATGGGACATATAGGAAATCATTCCCCTGTGCTGAACTTCCTTTTTTTGCAGCATGTTTTAGATGGTTTAGCAACAGCCAGTAACAACTAATCAGCTCTGTGCTGTTGTTCCTTTCAGTCTTTACATAGCTACAGAGTGAAAAACAGTTACGAGCAAAGAGGCCGCCTCTGCCTGCCGCAAATTCCCCTGCTAAATTTGAACTTGCTTGTTCTTGCTAGTCAGTTGCTAGAGAGCACTGAGCTTTTTTTTAGCGCAGAGAACATTTAGCATGCTCCTAGGGTGTCCATTGTAATGACTTAATTATTCTGTGTGACAAGTTACCATTTAGCTGACCCATAACCATGGCTGCATTGTGGCATTTCTACTTGAGCAAGCCACTTGTGACACACAGCCACAATAAACCAGTGTTTTCCATATCATGGCTCAATGTAATTATTCTGTATCAGTTGATGTGTAACTAAAAAAGTAACAGCTCAAGTATTTGATTCTATTGTATAATTCTTTGAGACTCCAGTCCAAAATTAGAGACTACCATTGTCTTTAAAATGTGTTTTTAAGTACAGTCATGAAAGAAAGAAAATACTCCATCTTTCAGATCTGGGGACTACAATAAAAATGATCTGGTCTGTATTCAGTCTCAAAAACATAACAAATTCCAGACATACGTTACAATGGAAAATGGAAAACATACGAGTGAAAATACAGTGAATGTAGTAGCCAGATGCCACTCATATGAATGTACTTGATTAATTGATCAATTGATCAATTGTCTGGAAAAGTAACTGCCTCAGTTTCCCATGAGATGTGATGGTCAGATCATTAGTACTCTTCATCGTGCTTTATGGGCATGAGAGCTGGACTCTCATAGCAAACATTGAACAGGGTTGTGACATGTTTTGGGATTTCCAAAAAAAAACAAATGTGGTTTTGACAGATTATTTTTTTGAAATACATGTATTATGCAAAAGCATGAAAAGTGTAGCAATGCATTCACTCTGTTTGCATCTGTTCATTTTTATGTGCTGTTTGTCATCAAGGTTTGCACCATAGGTTAGACCAGGGGTGTCAAACTCATTTTGGTTGAGGGGCCGCATACAGCTTAATCTGATCTCAAGAGGGCCACATGAGTAAACTCATTGCAAGATTAAATAGAACTAATAAATGTGGACTTGTTGATTTTTATATTAAGTTAATTTCACTTTTACACAATATATTATGAATAACCTCAGCGTTTTTAAGAAAAGTATGTGCAATTTCAACAATACTTTTACTCAGTTAAACATTTACTTGTGCATTATGCATAAGAACTGATCACAGGGATTATACAATGTTGAAAAACATTTATTCACATTTTTTGGAACTTAAAAACACTGTCCTGCATGACAAAATACATCAAAGAGATAAAAATTAAGAAATGATTTGAATTTTTCCACATCTGAAGCTTAATCTGCTAATTAAAACACAACGCCCCTCGTGGACAATATAGGGACTGCATATTTTCAATTAAACAAAGTACATGTTTTTTTCAATAATTGTTTTATCATTCTCTTCCTTTTATCTTGTCAACTTGTGAAAGTCAAATCTGATGAGCTCTTTGTGGCATCTTATTGCCACATTGCCAGACAGAACACTGGAGAAAAAAAAAAAAAAAAAAAAAAAATTTTTTTTTTTTTTTTTTTATAATGATAATGCATTTAGCCACAGGGCCGGACTAAATTGTTCGGCGGGCCGGATCCGGCCCGCGGGCCGTATGTTTGACACCCCTGGGTTAGACCTTGAAACCCAAAGTTTAAAAAGCAGCTATCGTGATTAAGACAAAAAAAAGCAAATATAAATCTAATCATGGCTCAGTTCCCATTTCATTTAGTCACACTGACTTTAAGGACATAAGAAAACTCTGCTAAACAATAACTGTTAATCAGTTAGTGTGAGCACCAAGACCCTGTTTCAGAAAGCTGGGTTAGTGGATATTTAGAGTAATTTTTGGGGTAAATACCTGCATACGCTGGCTTTTGTGTTTCAAAAGCTCAGAAGCCATTATCCTGAGTCAAATTATGACAAAAAATTACTCAGTGAAACAACTTTGCTACTGAGCAAAGTTGTTAGGAAAAACTCTGAGTTTTTCCTGCTTCTAAGCTGAGATCTGCACAAGGACATGTTGGAAAAGGTATGTCCTTTTCTGAAGGAGCCTGTAGACGCTAGAGCACAAATACTCCACAGAAATCTCTGTTTGGAGAGGCTGATCCGACCATGATTAAATGTCTGATCATTTCTGGATTTTTATATTTTTTTCAAGCGTTACCGTTTTTCACCACTGTCAATGATTTGTCTCAATTTTCTCAGCCCGCACATCGTTTTTCTAATACAACGAGGGGACACTCTCAGTTCTGAAAAATTTCTTTGACATGCACTTTTATTCCTAACGGCAGCTTTTTAATAATATAGCTGACCCAGAAAATCTTTCAGAGGCAACTGTATATCATGCTGCCAGGAATGTTACTGTTGCAAAGTTATAGTCGAGTTTAATGTTTCATAGCGAGATACCGACAAGATTAATAAAGGAAATAAACACATTGAATAATAATTTATTATTATTCATTAACCCCCCCCCCCCCTCCAAAACCGTTAGGGCTATGACACATTCCTTCACTTACATACCTCCACCTTTATTTCAGCTTAAAATATAAATAGAACCTATATGATTAATATAAAGTGAGGTTGGCACAAATTACACAGCTACAACAAAATCAGCGTCAACTCATTTTTAGAAGGATGGGTAAAGTCAGATTCTGGCAAAGAGATGAATGAACAGATCAGTTATTTCAATAACTCACACCATCACAATTCCACATGTTGAATATATCCAGCAATGTTTTTTGTTGGTTAAGGTTAAACATAAGAAGACCTTATTTGATTAAACTGTATTTTCATACTTCATCTTGACTTGCTGCCACGTCCTTTTTATGCCTGCCGGGTTGCACCTAGATACGCAATCAATGCCCCCAGTTACCTGATTGATATCCCCTGTTCTGAAAACGAAAAAGCTCAATATGACAGGCCGTTTCTCAATTCACGAGAACGCGAATACGGACTTGCGTTCTCGTCAAGTCCGGTCTTGGCGAGAACACAGGAAAATCGGACTTGACAAGAACGCGGGCACGCAGCACGTATGGTGTATTGGAACAGAAGCGTACTTGTGACGTCATAAGACGCAGAGTTCTTTAGCATTTCTTTAACATTCAGAACTATTTATATACTACACCACAATAAATCTTATTGAAAATTCTTTTTAAAACAACATTCTTAATTTCTAAAAAGCCTAAAAATTATCTTGCCGCGGTGCATTCTGGGAAAGCGGTCAGTCTGAAGAACGCACAAGTCTGCTCTGATGCATGCTCGATAAAGAGGGCGGTGCGAGAACAACATCCGGGGATGTGGCGCGTTCCCCGCTCTGGCGTTCTCTGCAATTGGAACAGTGCTCGGGCTGAGGCTGATGACGTGTCACGAGCACACAAGACCACTCAAGAACGCATATTGAGAAACGGCCACAGTGTGAGGTAGAACTACTCAGAGTAGCAGCTTTCTTCTCAGGTAGATCTCCCATTCTTTCTGAAAAGGGGTGGTGTAGGCTGGTAAATTAATACAATCTAAAAAAAATAGCGAGTGTGCACAACTCTAAAGTAAAAACACGTAAATGGGTGCACAGTTCAGAAGAACTTGAAAAATTATATAACCAGCACTCCGGATTCTTTATTTTCTATTTAATGTGGGCAAGGTGGATGTGTTACAGCTAAATGCCGTCATCAACACATTTACAGAGGAGAGAACTAAAACATTACCAATACTAAAAAGGAGTTGTAAGCCAGAATTTCTAAAATCAAGAGTAATATTCTGAACAAAGACGAGAGTCCGTCTGTGGCTAGACATACTACCCCCCCCCCCAAATTTCCTCTATATTTCAAGGTACTGAAATGGTGTCTGCTTATAAAAGAGGGGGCAACAGAGATAGTCTCTTGTTACAAAGAGAAGCATTGTCACGATTTGGGTTTTGTCTTGGTTCAGGTTATCCATTTTATTAGTTTAGTTTCTGCTTTTGGGTTCTTTCTTGTTTTGGCTTTGGTTTAGATGTGTTGTTCTGTTTAGATTACCTGTTATTTACCTGTCACTTTATTCAGCTCGGTTTGTTCTTCCCTCAGCAATCAGTCAGCTCCCTTGCCTTGATTAGTTCCACCTGCTCACTTATAATTAGTCTTCACTCCTGTTCACCTGCTCACTCCCCTATATAGTCCTGCCACAAACCTCTGCAATCTGCCAGATCATTAACGAGCCCACGGTGAGTTTTGTTCCAGCATTCCTTTCATGATTGACCTGTTGATGCAAACCTGAGAGCCTTTTTGATTCTGAGCCATCCTGTCCCCTGATCTGTTTTGTCCTGCCCAGTCTGACTGATTGCCTGTTTTGCCTACCCGAATCTGCCTAAGGAATATCCGAGCTTGCTTTATCCCTGTCGGTACTTCTGCCTGATTTTGGACTGCCTTTTTGTGTACCGATTTTGGACTGCCCTGTTGATCGTTGAGCCTGCCTGTCCCTGTTTTATTATTAAAATCCTGTTTTTGCTTATACCTCGCTTGTTTGGTTGAATTCTGGGTTTGCCTGATTCACGTTCGTAACAGAATGATCTCGCCAACCTAAAAACCTATCGCCAAACAAGCTTGTAGAGGTTTTTTTTTTTTTTCCTCCCCTTATATTTTTTGCTTTTTATCCCCTCCACAAGCTATGGCTTGTTCCAGATTGGCGTTCTGTCCCCCTGGTGTCGGTCCCAGACGCCATCTCTCCAGCAGCCGCAGCAGCAGTAACTCGCAGCCTGCTCGGAGCCTACGCTTGGGAGGGCTCTTTTTAACTAATTCAGGTTCTGCTCAGAATGGTAGGGATTACTCACCCAGCGACACCGCTGTCAGCTCCGCCCATGGGTTTTATCCTGACCCAACTTTGTTTTTGGAGGTCGAAGCGGAGGTGGTGCGGGATCTTCGCCCGGATCTTTTTCTCTCTCTCCCTCCAGAAGGGGAGATGCAGGGAACGCTGTGGGCTCCGCCGATCCCGGCTCTACCGAAAGAGTTAAACCTCCAGCAAGTCCTGCCGTCCCGCCGTCGGAGGAGGGGACGGAAACCTGTGGGTCGCTCCCTTACCCGTTCTGTTCGGCCGACAGTCGAGCCAGTCCAGAGCCTGTCCGTTGCCACTTCCTGCCCAGTGGATCGGAGTCCGGTGCTCCCCAGAGCTGAGCAGCCCACAGCGCCTCCTGGTGGCACCCGTGATGCTGAGGATCTGGCTCTGGAGAACCAGATAAGGACATTTGCCCCTATTATTAAACACCTTAGGGAGGTTCTTTTCAGCCAGTATTCAGAGGAGCTGGAGGCTGAATTAAAAGGAGGTAGAGGGGCACTATAGAGCGGCCTTCCAGGCTTTCTATAGTAGACCCGATCCTGTCCCCAAGGGTCCGCCTCTGCTCAAACCACAGGAGGACCTGCCTTCGCCCAAGCCCCAGGAAGGGGTCCTGGAGGACCCGCCGTCTACCTCAGCTCCAGTGCCGGCTTCCGGCAGCTTTAAAGCAGCACAGTCTCCAGAGCCGGCCCAAGACGCTGCGACCCAGGAGGGTCCGCAACCGGCCCAAGACGCTGCAACCCAGGAGGGTCCGCAACCGGCCCAAGACGCTGCAACCCAGGAGGGTCCGCAGCCGGCCCAAGACGCTGCAACCCAGGAGGGTCCGCAGCCGGCCCAAGACGCTGCAACCCAGGAGGATTCTCCGTTGGTCTGCGACGTGGGAAGCCAGGAGGGTCTGCCGCCAGTCTGCGACGTGGGAAGCCAGGAGGGTCTGCCGCCAGTCTGCGACGTGGGAAGCCAGGAGGGTCTGCCGCCAGTCTGCGACGTGGGAACCCAGGAGGGTCTACCACTGGACCACGAGGAGGGGGTTCAGACGAGCCCTCTTCCAGGCCGCAACTCTGGGGATCATCGGGACATTGGGCGCCGTGGCCCTCGTCCAGACGACAAGCGGCGCCGTGGCCCTCGTCCAGACGACAAACGGCATCGTGGCCCTCGTCCAGACGACAAGCGGCATCGTGGCCCTCGTCCAGACGACAAGCGGCGTCGTGGCCCTCGTCAAGACAAGAAGCTTCGAGGGTCTCGCCGAGAAGAAAAGAACCCAGAGCCCCATGGAGACTTAGAGGTCTCCAGACCTCTTCTGAGGCTCTTGCCCCCGCACCTTCGGCTAGACAGCCAATTATCTAAGTGGCTGAACAGGCTGTCTTTGTCGGAGGTACTGGAGGGGCACCTTCTGAGGTTCCTGGTTTCCAAGAGTCTGGGTAATTCAAAAGCCTGTAGCCAGGGGCCTCCTGAACCTGAAGCCTGTAGCCAGGGGCCTCCTAAACCTGAAGCCTGTAGCCAGGGGCCTCCTGAACCTGAAGCCTGTAGCCAGGGGCCTCCTGAACCTGAAGCCTGTAGCCAGGGGCCTCCTGAACCTGAAGCCTGTAGCCAGGGGCCTCCTGAACCTGAAGCCTGTAGCCAGGGGCCTCCTGAACCTGAAGCCTGTAGCCAGGGGCCTCCTGAACCTGAAGCCTGTAGCCAGGGGCCTCCTGAACCTGAAGCCTGTAGCCAGGCCCCATCTGAACCTGAAGCCTGTAGCCAGGCCCCTTCTGAGTCTGAACTCTGTAGCCAGGCGCCTCTTCTAGCTCATAGTCCGGCTCCGTCTCCAGCCTTTAGTCCGGTGCCAGGTTCTGCTCTCTCTCTCTCCAGGCGTCGGGTCCTGAGGGTCCTGTTCCTCCAACGGCCTCCAAGGTTGCTGGTCCGCCGCCGGCCTCCGAGGTTGCTGGTCCGCCGCCGGCCTCCGAGGTTGCTGGTCCGCCGCCGGCCTCCGAGGTTGCTGGTCCGCCGCCGGCCTCCGAGGTTGCTGGTCCGCCGCCGGCCTCTGAGGTTGCTGGTCCGCCGCCGGCCTCCGAGAGACCAGCTCCGCCGCCGGCCTCCGAGAGACCAGCTCAGCCGCCGGCCTCCGAGAGACCTGCTATGCCGCCGGCCTCCGAGAGACCTGCTTCGCCACCGGCCGCTGGACATCTTTGCTAACCGGGGCCGTCCTACAGGACACTCGCCGGATTACCTGTCTCACAGGGGCTGTCCGCCGGAGAACCTGACACGCCGAGGCCGTCCTTCGGGACGTCCGCCGGAGAACCTGACACGCCGAGGCCGTCCTTCGGGACGTCCGCCGGAGAACCTGACACGCCGAGGCCGTCCTTCGGGACGTCCGCCGGAGAACCTGACACGCCGAGGCCGTCCTTCGGGACGTCCGCCGGAGAACCTGACACGCCTAGGCCGTCCGCCGGAGAACCTGACTTGTCGGGGCCGTCCTCCTGGACGCCCGCCTGAGAACCTGACTCGTCGGGGCCGTCCTCCTGGACGCCCGCCTGAGAACCTGACTCGTTGGGGCCGTCCTCCTGGACGCCCGCCTGAGAACTTGACTTGTCTTGGGTTGTTTTAGTTTGTATTTGGACATTTGTTTGACTCTAGCCCTCCGTCCTGCACCTCCCTCCACCCACCCGGTCTAGTCTGTCTTGTTTTCCGTGTTTCTGAGGCCGTCTGGAATCCGGCCTTGAGGAGGGGGTTCTGTCACAATTTGGGTTTTGTCTTGGTTCAGGTTATCCGTTTTATTAGTTTAGTTTCTGCTTTTGGGTTCTTTCTTGTTTTGGCTTTGGTTTAGATGTGTTGTTCTGTTTAGATTACCTGTTATTTACCTGTCACTTTATTCAGCTCGGTTTGTTCTTCCCTCAGCAATCAGTCAGCTCCCTTGCCTTGATTAGATCCACCTGCTCACTTATAATTAGTCTTCACTTCTGTTCACCTGCTCACTCCCCTATATAGTCCTGCCACAAACCTCTGCAATCTGCCAGATCATTAACGAGCCCACGGTGAGTTTTGTTCCAGCGTTCCTTTCATGATTGACCTGTTGATGCAAACCTGAGAGCCTTTTTGATTCTGAGCCAGCCTGTCCCCTGATCTGTTTTGTCCTGCCCTGTCTGACTGATTGCCTGTTTTGCCTACCCAAATCTGCCTAAGGAATATCCGAGCTTGCTTTATCCCTGTCGGTACTTCTGCCTGATTTTGGACTGCCTTTTTGTGTACCGATTTTGGACTGCCCTGTTGATCGTTGAGCCTGCCTGTCCCTGTATTATTATTAAAATCCTGTTTTTGCTTATATCTCGCTTGTTTGGTTGAATTCTGGGTTTGCCTGATTCACGTTTGTAACAAGCATTCTGAATGAAGAAACTTTATTGCCATTATGAAATTAAGAAAAATTAAGAATGAACTAGAAAAGACCCTCAGAAGAGCAAAGACTCAAAAGGAAAAAGTTACATTTAAGGTTAAGCTGTACAACAGAGGAGGAAGACTTATCAAAAGGGGAAACATACAGTGCACATTCAGATAATATTGAGATGTTCAAGTTAAAAAGAGGCAACAGTCGATTTGCAGTGTTACTAAAATACTCATTAACATCTGATAAAAGTGACATGTTCAAGTTAAAAAAAAGAGAAAAACAGCAGTCTATTTGCAGAATGAAAAAACGAAACACCCCCTGAGAAGCTAAACGTGTGCATACAGATATTGGTATAAGAGAGACAGTTTAATTATTCTCAACTGGATCAAGAACCTGTGGAACCACTGGAATGTTTGCAAACAGACTTGAAATGGGGTGGTGGTTTTTTGATTTTCAGCAGGGGACGGTTGCCTTCAAAGAAGCTGTTTTTAAGTCTTTCTTTTTGATTCTGTCATGTTTTCTCTGTCGAGTGTTGGACCAAAATGCAGACAAGAGTTTGGGAGCCACATGATGAGATGAATGGTGCTGATTGAAACAACTTTACAAAGAGGACAGGCTTAAAATACAGACCCAGGGGCAAACAGGAGGTGACACAACGGAGGGCAGAATAACGGAGGGAAGTGACAGGGGGTTTAAATAGAGAGAGAGAGAGAGAGGAAAATTAGGAGAGCGGGTGAAGGCAATTAACTGATTATAGGTGGCAAATGAAAACAATGATGGTGTAGAGGAGAGGAAAAATGAAGACAGGGCAGACAATGAGGAAACAGGAAAGATTCTGAGAATAATACTTAAATTATAATAATACAAAAGGGACTAACTAAATCCACAAGGTAAATATTAACATCCCAGGATCATGAGAGATTTAATGTTGAAGTGTTTTCCTGATGGAAGTGGGACAAACAGTGCATTGCCTGGGTGGGATATGTGTCAGTACATCTGGACATCTTCTCTGGACTCTTGTAGCATAAACTGTGCCCAGACCTTGTAGATGAAATTCCACAATCCCCTGTGCTGTCCTCACCATGTGTGCTACACCCTTTCTCTCATGTGCAGTGGAACTCCCATACCACACTGTCACAAGATGCTTTCAGTTGTGGCTCTAGAAAAATTTGTGAGCAGCTGGGTAGAAACTCCAGTCCGTTTCAGTTTCCTGAGAATGAAGAGCTGTTGTTGGGTCTTCTTTACCAGATGGGAGGAGTTCTCAGACCAGGAGAGGTCAGAGGAGACGTGAATGCCTGGGAAGTTTTGCTGTCCACACACTCCACCTCCTCATGTATGTAGAGAGAAGCGTGTTCAGTCTACCTGGAGCTCTTAGTCCACTATGACCCCCTTGGTCTTGCTGGTGTTTAGAATGAGGTTATTCCTGGAGCACCACTGTGTCAGATTGTGGACCTCTTCTCTATGGGTCTTATCATTGTAGGATAAGAGACCCACCACCCTGCTGTCATTCACAAACTTAGCAACCATGTTTGTGGGGGTAGATAGCAGAGCACTCATGTATGAAGAGGGTGAAGAGGGCAGGGCTAAGGAAACAATCCAAATGTTGATCAGTGGGGCAGATGTGAGGCCTCACCACTTCGGGGCCTGTTGGTGAGGAAGTCACTGATCCAAGAGCAGAGCAGTGCAGATAATCCCAGATTGTAGAGCTTCAGGGCCAGCATGTCTGTGAGCCTGGTGTTAAAGGCTGAGATGAAGTCTTCAAATATCATCCTAACTTGGGTGTTGGGATGCTGCAGATGTAAAGTGCTAACAAAACAGCATCCTCTGTAGAACAATTGTCTTTGAAAGTGAACTGCAGGCTGCCCAGGCCAGCAGGGATGACATCCTTGATGTAGTTCAGGAGGATGCTCTCAAAGCACTTCATTAAAACAGCAGTCAAAGCAAAAGGACAGTAATCATTGAGGCATTCACGCTATATAAACCATAAACCCCAAGGGTTTAAAAAGAGGAGCAAGTATTGAACAGCTTTCTATGAACAGTATGCTTTCTCAAATTCTGTGACCTTTTTGGACTCTTTTTATGGCTTTGTATTTCTAGAGCGTGTGTGTATATTGCTGTTCTTTGAGTGTTGCTGATTGGATTTTGACCGTTAGTGTTTTACACAGATATTTATTTTTAGTGTTATATATATATATATATATATATATATATATACATATATATATATATGAGTGTGTATGTTGGTGTTTTCTCATTTGTGAATGTGCTGACGAAATTATAAGCAGTATCCATACTTTACTGATAAGTCAGGATCTTTAAACTCGCTTCTTCTTTTCACTTCTGTTTTTGAGGATCAGTAAAAGTAAAGCAACCAGTGGCGGCTGGCCCATAGGGGGCGCTCGGGCGCTGCCCTCCCTAGATGTGGAGGGGAAAAGTCAAAATATATATAGATTTTAAAAGTATTATTAATGTCAGTTTTTACTTAATAGTACATGGCTACATGTAATAAGAATTATTAAAACACTTCTACGAATTGACTCTACCAATTGACTCTCATTTAAAAGTGCATTTCCACCAACAGAACGTATCATTTCTCTTCTTCTACGCTTGTGGGGCTGCCGCTGAAGGAGCCCCACAAGTGTAGCGAAATAACCAATCGTATACTGTTGCTAAGGAAGATTTATAAATATGTGGCCAATCAGCATCACCAAAATGAATGGGTTTGGGGCTCCTGGCGTCGTAGCCCTAGCTGCACAGTGATAGGTGCACTTCACGCATGACGTCACGAGCTACATCCGCGCTACATCCGGGTCACGGTGGTCGGCAAAAACAGTACTGTTTTCGCTTACCAGCGTGACAAAACGGGTGGATTCGAGCGTACTTTTAGTTTATTTTTGGAATCTAAACAATGCCTACGACTTGTTGTGCTCCCGGTTGCACACAGAGGCATTCCAAATCATCGGATGTATGTTTCTTTCGTTAACCGAAGGACGAAGAAAGAAGAAAGAAATGGATAATTTCAATGAAAAGGATCCAGTCGTCTGTGGGAGCCATCATACCACGACAGAATTTGCAGTCTACACTTCATCTCCGGTAAATACAACTTAATTTTGCACTAGTCGTTGTTCTACTTAAATCATTATATAAATAAAAAATTAGGATATATATTTAAGTCAAGACGTAAACGTTCGTTTCGTAATAATATACGTACATGTACAATGTATGCAAACCCTCTGGCATGAGTCTGTGAAAAGGATTAATAAGACAAAACCACCAAAATAATCCTTTGTGAACAATGTTTTTTTATTAATTAATTGCTTATTGTGGTATCGTAGTAATTTTCCGACTTTTAATTTAAATGCATGTACTGGGTTAGGCAGGGAAATCTATTGGCCAGCCCCACCAAGATTTTTTTTCACAAGCCGCCACTGAAAGCAATCTTAGCGTAGATAGAAAGTATGTTAACCATCTGTAGGATTCAAAAGCAAATTGAAATCTGTAAAACAATCGTCCAGTGATTAAATCTTGGTCTGGAAACAGCACTTATTGTATTACTGTGTCTTAAAAACAAAAACAATTTTTCCCCTTACAAATTTCTCTTCTTTTGAATTTAGTAACACTTGTTTCAGTTCTTTTAACACATTTTACTATCACACAAAGATTAACTGAATTAAAGCACAAAGGAGTCTTCAAATGACGATTTCATTCATAAAAGGAATAGCTGCATTGAAGTGTTTGTGATAACTGGCAATGAAACAAAACAACTGGACTTTTTTCCGAAATTTGTTTTGTTTTTTAACTTTTTTGGAATGACCATAACCTGGATGACTGAGAATCTTCAACAGCACTTTTCAGAATTGCTTTAATTCAGTCACGCTAGAGGGACTTTGGAACATGAACATCCTTTATGCCTGGACTTTGACTAGGCCACACCAAAACCTAGCCATTTAAAGGTGGACTTACTTGTGTGTTTAGAATCATTGTCCTGCTGGATATTCTAAATGCAGGGTTAGGGTTAGCTTTAACGTCACAAAATAATGGCAGGAGATGGTTCTTCGGCATTTTTTACAAGAAAGCAGAATCCCGGCGGATCAGGTAAAAAACATCACTTTTCATCGAGTCCACCGGCTCGGAGGTAAGAAACCCGACAAAACCCGTCCCCGTCCGATTGTAGCAAAATTTGAGCATTATAAACAAAAAGAATTTGTTAGAAGTTGCGGCAGGGAACTGAGAGGGACAGACTTTAGTGTTAATGATCAGTTTCCTAAGAAAATCCTAGATCGCAGGCGAGTACTGTTCCCAATCAGGAAGAAATACATGATGGACGGCGTTAAAGCCACCATATCGGTTGACAGACTTTATATTAATGGACAGTTGTTCAGGGATCAGAAGATCACCCCTTGGCTTTATTAGTTACACCACAGGTGGATGTAAAGCATGTTTCAATGATTTAAAAAAATAAATAAAATAAAATAAATAAATAAATAAAAAAAGGTGCACAGATCGGTACACGGTGATAAATGAAATACTCGCACAGCTCAAGAGCACGTTGGTATGGTTGTTGTTCACGGTTGGGTGCACGAGGCACGGGCTATGGTTTATCCTTCTTTACATTCTCTTACTCTTTGCACTTTCTTATTTCCTTGTGTATCTCTATCTTATTTGTCTGCTTCTTTCCTGATCATCAGACAATCACAAGCACATCATATGATGCTACCTGGGTCTATGTATGTCTATTTTCATACATACATAGACCCAGGAGTTTGTGAGAGTGCACTTTTAACTTCTCACTCACATCTACAGGACTGTCTCAGAAAATTAGAATATTGTGATAAAGTTGTTTATTTTCTGTAATGCAATTAAAAAACATGAAATTTCATACATTCTGGATTCATTACAAATCAACTGAAATATCGCAAGCCTTTTATTGTTTTAATATCTTTGATTATGGTGTACAGCTGAAGAAAACTCAAAAATCCTATCTCAAAATATTATCTATCTTAAATATTTCCTCAGACCAAGTAAAAAAAAAAATTATAACAGCAAAACAAAATCAAACATTTGAAAATGTCCATTAATGCACTCAGTACTTGGTTGGGAATCCTTTTGCACAGATTACTGCATCAATGCGGCGTGGCATGGAGGCAGTCAGCCTGTGGCATTGCTGAGGTGTTATGGATGCCCAGGATGCTTCAATAGCGGCCTTTAGCTCATTTGCATTGTTGGGTCTGGTGTCTTTCAGCTTCTTCTTCACAATACCCCACAAATTCTCGATGGGGTTCAGGTCAGGGGAATTGGCAGGCCAATCAAGGACAGTAATGCCATGGTCAGTACACCAGTTACTGGTGGTTTTGGCACTGTGGGCAGGTGCCAGATCTTGGTTGTGCAGCGTTTCCTGCCACATTTCCCCCTTCCAACACACTTTTTGTGAATGTGCTTTGAAACTGCACTCTGTGAACAGCCTGCTCTTTGAGAAATTTCTTTTTGTGTCTTACCCTCCTGATGGAGGGTGTCAATGATGGTCTTCTGGACAGCAGTCAGATCAGCAGTCTTCCCCATACTTGTGATTTAGTTTACTGAACCAAGCTGAGTGTTTTTCAAGGCTCAGGAAACCCTTGCAGGTGTTTCGAGTTAATTAGATGATTCAAGTGATTAGTTGAATAGCCTACTAGTATACAGTACTTTTTCACGATATTCTAATTTTCTGAGACAGTCCTGTATGGCGAATGTAAAGTTTGTGACATGGAATGTGCATGGTGCTGGCACCAGAGAGAAAAAAATGAAGATCATTAACCAGCTTACTAGATTAAAGGCAGATGTTGTCTTATTGCAAGAAACCCACAAATCAGCTACAAATGCAAGTGATCTTAATTCACCTGAGTTCCCTGATATGTTTGCGGACGGCTATAACTCTAGACAGAGAGGTGTAGCAATCTTAATCCACAAAAACGTTAGTTTTAAAATATTAGACAAAACTATAGATCCTGAAGGTAGATACATAATAATTAAAATAGCTATCCATAACCAGAAGCTATGTATTGTCAGTATATATGGTCCAAATGTTGATGACCCCTCTTTTTTCCACCAATTCTTCCTTGCACTTTCAAAACACGGGGATTGTTCACTAATTATAGGAGGTGACTTCAACTTTGGTTTAAATAACGATATACACAGGTTGAATACAACAGGGACTCAGCGTAGTTGGCAATCAGTAAGTGTAGTCAAACAATACATGAGTGATTTTGGTCTTTGCGATGCATGGCGTTCTCTTCATCCTAATAGTAAAGCATATACTTTTTTCTCAAATGTTCACCATTCGTACTCTCGTCTGGACTACTTTCTAATAAGCAGCTCACTGCTGTCGGAAGTTTCAGAGACGGTAATTCATCCTATTGCTATCAGTGACCACGCTCCTGTTACTCTCACCTTAATTAATAAAAAAATAACCCCACAAAACAAAAGCTGGAGATTTAATACATCACTGCTTAAAGATGAAGAATTTATAAAATTCATCAAAGAACAGTGGGCTTCATACTTGGAATACAATGATCAACCAGGTACATCGGCATCGATATTGTGGGAAGCTGGAAAAGCAGTGATGAGAGGTAAAATAATTTCTTTCTCATCTCATAAAAAGAAAACAAAAAGATTCAGCAATTAGAAGAAAAACTTAAGATACTAGAATCCTCTCAAGAAGAAAGAAAGTTAGGTAAAATCCGTGAAGTAAAATTAGAACTAAACCACTATATTGAAAAGCAAAATAGATTTCTAATACAAAGACTTCGAATAGAAAATTTTGAACATGGCAATAAGTCAGGAAGCTTCCTAGTTAATCAGCTTAAAATTGTCATGGTTGAGTTTTGGTTTGGCTTTGTTTTTCTGTTTTCATTATTTCATCTCTTTTGGGTTAGGTTTGACTTTATTTATTGTTAGTTTTCAGTCATCAGTTATTTTCTGTCATTTTTCACTTCACCTCCTCAGCAGTCAGTCACACCTGTTATCATTTACCAGTCAATTAGCCAGACCCTGTTTCCACCTGTGAAGTGTTCTATTTAAACCTGCCTCTGCCTTTAGTTCAGCACTGGGCCGTCATCATTCCACACCTCTCCATGCCAGTCCCCGTTTTGCCTTGGAAGCTTTGTTTTGCTCCTGTTGCTAAGGTTAGTCCTGCCAGTCACTCTAAGACTGTTCCTTCACTGTTTGTTCCTGGAAAGGCTCTGCTCTGTGCCCTGGTGTCTCTCAAGTTCTGTAACCTGACTAGCCGCCCTGGAGAAGCTCAGTTCTGTGCCCTGGTGTCTCTCAAGTTCTGCTAACCTGATTAGCCGCCCTGGTGAAGCTCAGCTCTGTGCCCTGGTGTCTCCAATGGACTGCTAACCTGAGTGCTATGAGGCCTGCTAGCCGAGCAGCACCTGGCAAGTGTGGACTCTCTGTCTCCGGGCCGTCAGCTCCTGCCATCATCTACATCCCTGACTTTCTGCAGTCCTGAACCTCCGGTCTTCATCACTCATCACCCAGCACACTTCTTTCAATAAAAACTCAAACTTTTAGTTCCGTGTGTGCGTCCTGAGTTCATCGGTAAACAAAACCCTGACAAAAATAAATAAGGAGACAGATTCAACTGGTAATACAGTAAGTGAACCGGAGTGTATAAATAATACCTTCCACGATTTTTACAAATCTTTATACACGCCACATAAATCCATCAGAGAATGATATCAAGCAATTTCTGGATAAAATTACACTTCATAAATTATCAGATAACCAAAGAATGACACTGGACTCCCCGCTGACAACAGCTGAAACCCAGGAAGCTCTTAAAAGCATGCCTAATAAGATAAGATAAGATAGTCTTTATTGATCTCACAATGGAGAAATTCACTCGTCACATCGGCTCATACAAGAAGGTGCAGAGTAGGGAAGGTGCATTCAGTTATATACAGTGAATCTTCATATCTACAATGGATCAAAAAAAAAGAAAAAATACAAAAAAGGAAATAGGAATGTAAATGTCTCATTTACATTCTTAGTGGTCTATATATATCTATATACTTAGATATATACATATATCTATACGCCTACTTACATACGCACCTACGCGTATGTAAGTGCATATACATTGTATACATTTGTACATACATGCATACATACATGTGTACTGACTTATGTTCAAGTGTTGATAGCAGCAGAAGTCACTACATCAGGATTATTGCACGGTTTGTAGGACAGTGTATTAAATAGATTATTGCACCTTGGTTATTGCACATTAAATATTACAGTTATGGTCACAGTTGCAGTTACAGTGCAGCATTGTAAAATCTGATAGCAGCAGGAATAAATGACCTGCGGTAGCGCTCCTTTTTACAGACAGGATGTCTAAGTCTTGCACTGAAGGAGCTGCTCAGCTCCTCTACAGTCTGGTGCAGGGGGTGGAAGGTGTTGTCCATGATGGATGTGAACTTGGACAACACCCTCCTCTCAGCTACTTCCTCCACTGAGTCCAGAGAGCAGCCCAGGACAGAAGTGGCCTTCCTCACCAACTTATTCAGTCTCTTTCTGTCCCGCTCTGCACTGCCAGGAGCCCAGCAGACAACAGCGTAGAGGAGGGCTGAGGCCACCACAGAGTCATAGAAAGTTTTTAGCAGAGGCCGGCTCACTCCAAAGGACCTCAGCCTCCTCAGGAGGTGTAGCCGGCTCTGGCCCTTCTTATACAGGGCGTCGGTGTTATGTGTCCAGTCCAGCTTATTGTTGACGTGAACACCCAGGTATTTGAAACTCTCCACAGTTTCTATGTCCTGCCCCTGGATGTTCACAGGTGAGTGAGGTGGTGGTCTTCTCCTGAAGTCGATCACCATCTCCTTGGTCTTACTGGTGTTTAAGCACAGATCGTTCTTCTCACACCAGTCCACAAAGTCCATGATGACCGACCGATACTCCAGCTCGTTCCCCTCAGACACACAGCCCACAATGGCCGAGTCGTCAGAGAACTTCTGAAGGTGGCAGCTGTCCGTGTTGTAGGTGAAGTCCGAGGTGTAAAGGGTGAAGAGAAACGGCTAAAAAGGCTCCAGGTCCAGATGGATTCCCTACTGAGTTTTACAAAGAGTTCTGGAATATTCTAGCCCCAACGTTCCACAGAATGTTGCAGGAAATACAGGAAAAAGGCAGATTTCCAGCTAATATGAATTCTGCCACCATCAGCCTTCTGCTTAAGCCAGACAAAGATCCTATGTTGCCCACCAGTTATCGTCCCATATCCTTAATTAATGTGGATATTAAGATAATCTGTAAAGCTTTTACAAAAAGATTAGACAAAGTAACTCCTCTCATAATACATCCAGATCAAACTGGTTTCATCAGAGGAAGGCAGTCATCCACAAATACACGCAGATTACTTAATTTAATTGATTATTCCTACAGTAAAAACATTAAAACCAATATATTGTCTTTAGACACAGAAAAAGCATTTGATAGAGTAAACTGGAAATTTTTATTCGCTACTCTACATGAATTCGGTTTTGGCAATTTTTTCATAAATTGGTTAAAAATTTTATACAGTTCTCCAACAGCCTGTGTCAGGACAAATAATCAAATATCTTCCAGTTTTTGTCTACAGAGGGGCACCAGGCAAGGATGCCCTCTTTCTCCATCACTTTTTGCCATCTTTATAGAACCTCTAGCAGCAACAATCAGACAAACAAAAGCTGTAAAAGGTATAAAATGCATGAAAATAGAGCATAAGATTAGTCTATACGCGGATGATGTATTACTTTATCTCCAGCACTCAAATAATTCTCTTTCACAAGTAATTAGAATACTAGAATCTTTCTCCAAAGTATCAGATTACTCTTTAAACTGGTCTAAATCTACGGTACTGTCAATTAATTGCTCTCTCGAAAACTCCCTAAGTTAACAAATGCAATCAGGAAATATTAAATATTTAGGTATTACTGTGTCATCTAAATTAACGGATTTACTAAAACTTAACCACACCCCACTTTTAAACAGGATAGAAGAGGACCTTAAAAGATGGAAATCGCTTCCAATTTCACTTATGGGTAGGGTAGCTTCAATAAAAATGATGGTCCTACCTAGAATTAATTATTTATTTTCAATGATCCCCAATAAACCATCATTCGACTGGTTTAAATCTCTAGACTCTGCCATTTCTAAATTTCTTTGGAAAGACAAACCCCCACGTATTAGCTTAAAGACAATACAGAAGACTAAAGACAGAGGAGGATTAGATTTGCCTAACTTCCATAACTATTACTTAGCAAATAGGCTACAATACATCTCTAAATGGATAAAAAATAGTCATCTAGATGAGCCTTGGTTAGATATAGAACAGGAAATGTGCAATAATATCATGATTTCAGATTTGCCGTTTATTAGCTCAAATATAAAACGGCATACATGCTTCAAAAATATCAACATTAGTTTTACTCTGACAGCATGGTGGGAGTTCCTTAAAATGACAAAGTCATCCCTTATCCCATGCAGTCGTACACCTATCTGGAATAACCCTGATATCCTACAAAATAATAAAATGATAAACTTTACATACTGGAAGAATAAAGGTATTAAATATCTGGAACATCTACTTGACGGAACAGAGTTCATCAATTTTGCTAAACTAAATATGCAATATGGCATTAGTAAAAAATAAATTCTTGGAATATGAACAACTTAAATCTATAATCAGAAATAAATTTAAGCATATTAATGGTGGTTTACAAATCCCAACTAATATATTAGAGTTCCTAAATCATACAGGACACTGACTAAAATAGATGATTCAATATCTTTTCCTATTATGAAATGGGAAGAGGATTTATCAGTCACCTTTGAACAAAACTTCTGGGCTCAGATATGTCTAATAACTTTCAAATTGACTAAAAACACCAACTTACAACTAATACAGTACAAAATCCTTCACAGAGTACACTACATAGGACACAGATTATTCAAGATGGGTTTGGCACAATCTAATATCTGTCCACACTGCATAGGCAATCATCCTGATAATTATATTCATGCGTTATGGTTATGCACACCAGTCCAGAGGTTCTGGACACCTATGCACCTATTACAGATATGTAAGGACTTATCAAAGTGCCTGAGCTGTAAAATTACACCTTCCCCATCAGTTTGCTTGCTCGGTAATTTTGAGGAAAGCCCCCTGGAAAAAGAAATAGTTTACATGGTTTTCACTGCATTATGTATCGCAAAGAAAACTATCCTCATGAATTGGAAAATTAAAGAAAATCTCAGTATCAATCAGTATAGAGATCTTTTGTTGGATCATATTAATCTTGAGACAGCATCTGCATCCACATCTGATCGATATCTTTGGGCTCCTCTGATCAACACCATCACTTAGTGGAATAGGGGGCGGTTGGTTGCTTCCTGCAGGGCGCAGTGGCTGGATGGAGGGGTTCCTGGGGCTCTGGGGGCACTCGGAGTGGGGCGCCTGGTGGGTCTGACTCCAGGGTCTGTTGCCCCCATCTGGGAAGGGCTTGGGAGGCCTACGGGCGGCCTACAGCAACCGCTTGCGGCACTCTTGGGGAGCTGCGTGGTGACGGATGTGGGTTACTGACCTGGTAGCTGTGCTGCCGCTGGGTGGGGCCGGGGTGGGTCTGGGGGCCTGGGGTCCCTGGGGCGCGCCGCCCTCGGGCGGGGGCCCTGGCGGGGCCTCGGGGGTTCCGGTTCCGGGGGGTGTGCCGCTTGGGGTGTGGGCCGGCGCGCGCCCGGGTGTCCGCCCCTGCACGGGGCCTCTGGTGCGCTGGGGGGCCTCGGGGCCTGTTGAGCTGGTAGGAGGGCATGGACATTAACATCTCAGGGCAGATGTTCTTCTCGGCACTCTGCCAGTGGGGGGAGGGGAAGGAGGGGGAGGAGGGACTTACCCAGCCTGGATGTCTACTGTCGAATGTATGGTGAGTTGTTTGAATGTTAGTGTTGGGGAGGGATTAAATCCACGGGGGGGGGGGGGGGGGTGAAATGGACGTTCTGGTGGGCTTGTGTCCGGCCCCCTGTCCCGGTCCTGGTAAATGTCGTCTCCCGGTGCGGGTTTCGCTTGGGGGGTGGGGTTTGGGATGGCTCGTGCGGGCTGGCTGGCCAGGGTCCCCCCCTCTTATTTATTTATTTATTTTTTATTTTATTTATTTATTTATTTTTTGGGGGGTAAAGCCAGTAGGCTTGGTGGGTGGGCTGAGGGGGTGGAGGTGTTGGTCCTGGTGGGTGGTTGGCTGGCGGGCCCTGCTGCCTCTCCTTGGCCCCCGGGCTACGGTGGTGCCACTGGCGAGGCCCCCTTCTCTGGGTGGGGCCTTCGGGGAGCGGGGGTGCCTATTGGAGTCAGTAGGGGAGCTGGCTCCCTGGGATGGCTTCCCTGTCCTTTGCTCCTCATCCACGGACTCCTCCCTCTGCCTGCTCCATCACGCCGCCACACATGTAGGACCTTGGGGAGGGGGCGTTACTGGAGGTTGCCACTTTCTGGTGACGTCCCTCTCCCCAATTTTATCATGCATTTTAGACACTTTCACTCCAAACATTTTCACAATGCATACTCATGTAGGCCATGGTATGGGGGGGTGGGGGGAAGACGTCTGGGGGGGGGGGGGGGGGGGGCTTATGTTGTGTGAGCCTCGCCTCGGACGGCTCCCTTCGCCTCCTCTCGCACTTAGACATTGGGGGTTCTGGGCAGCTGCTTGGAGGGGGTGCGCTGGCACCAGCTTCCTTCCGGAGGGGGGGTGGGCTGTGCCGTGCACCCTCTTTGGCGCTCCCAGTTGTAAACACACTTGAGAACAACATGCAACAACACAACATCTGAGCGGGCGTAGGGAGGATCGGGGTCTTTTGCACACCCCCGTTCTCCGATGGCTGCAAGGAGTCTGGGGCCTGGAGGAGGTGCGGGCCACTGTGTCTGGGGTCTTTGCGGGAGGCTGCTGTGGGTAGTCAGCGGCTTGCCAGGTCTGGGGCTGACGCCTCCGCTCCCCCCAGGAGGGGTGGGGGGCAGGGGTGGCTAGGGTAAGGTGGGGGAGGGAGGGGGTTTATTAGGTATTTAGGGGGTGAGGGGGGTTCTGGCTGGGTGGCCCGTACGGGTCGTGTTGCCCCCCCTCTTTGGGGGGCCTGGTCCGGGGGGCGTCTGTTCCGGGGGCGGGGCCGGGGGTCGGGCACAAGCAGTCGTATAGTTGAATTGGGGTGACCCCCCCTCGTGTGAGTGTTGGTGGGAATGTGTGTACAGCGTCCTTTTTTTTCAGCATTGCGGTGGCTGGGGGATTTCCTCGGGGTCGTCTCTCCTCTTTCCTTGGGGGGGGGGGGGGTTGCAGATATCCTGTGTCGGCCCCTCCTGGGCGCCCTGATTTGGGGGCCCCTTTGGGAGTCCGGGGTTATGGGTCCCCTGACTCCTGCTTCTGTGCTCGGGGAAGGCGGACCTTTGGTTCTCCACAACCAGTATCGAGCTTTTTCCTTCTGGATAATTTTCACCTAAACTAGTGCACTCTCACAAACTCCCACAGGTGCAGGGTTCCAGGTATTAAGTGTTCACTTATATACAGAAAGCCTGTAATTTATTTATTTATTTATGTTCTTTCACTTTCTTTTTTCAGATTTCACTTTACACATGTCAGCTTAAATAATAGTGCATATGATTTAGCAATGGCATCTAGGTGTTATTCGATTGTATCTGTTGCTTTATGTCTGTTGGTTGTGCTGTTGTTTTTGCATCTCTCTTTCCAGGTGATGGAGCAGACGGAGAACGTTTTATCACTCTCTCCCTTTTATCTCTTCTTTCTTTCACCTCTTCTCTTTCTTTCTTTTTTTTTTCTCTTCTTGTTGTTCCTTTACTCTCCCATTGTAGAGTCCGTATAATTTGAAATTCTCCCTGCAGGAATCACAATAAAGTTATTTACATGCATAAATCAAGCGGAGCACTATGGCGAAAGCTGTTCGCTCCACTTGTGAAAGCAAAAGCTGTCGAGTTCTATCTGGCATTGAGACATCAATTCCTATTGCCACATTGCTAGACAGGACACTGGGGGAAAAAAAGAAAAAAAAAAGAAAGCAGAATTCATAGCTCCATCAACCACGGCAAGTCTTTCATGTCCAGAGGCATCACACAGCCCAATGCCATCATATCAACAGCACCATATTTGTCTGTCCGTATGGTATTGTAAGGGGATGCCCATTCTCAAAACATTCCACTGTTTGTGGACTGATAGATGTCAGTGACTTTGTTTCCCTTTTGTTCCTGAATTTCTTTAGATTGGTTCATGATGTAAATTGTCTGAGCTGTAATGGCCTACTTCAGGTTTTCAGACAGGTTCAATTTAAGTGATGTCGTGATTCTTCTGATCAGATATTGATCAGATCTAGACGTTTGGGTTAATCACAGTTCATTTATGAATTAACAAAGGATAAAATTAGATTTTTACATAGGATCACCTTTGTTTGGATAGGTGGTGTTTTTTTTGTTTTTTTGCTATTAAAAACTGTTTTGCACTTCAGGTTAGCTTCCTTAAAATGTGTTTGATTACCTGAGACATTTCAGTATGAAAAATAACAAATTTAGAAGAATTCTTTAAGGGTTAAAAAAAATTCACAGTGCTGCATATGGCCATTTCTCACCTCTGATCTCTTTAGCACTCTACTTTTTCTGAGGTCAAACACACACACACACACACACACACACACACACACACACACACACACACACACACACACACACACACACACACACACACACACACACATTGGTATGTGCATCATTGTGTGGACCTTCCATTCATTTTCTATTGCTTTCTATGCCCTAACCCTGCACCTAACCCTAAACCTGAGGTCACAGGTACATATCTAAACTCAATTCACACCTTAGCCCTAAACCTAAGAATTAGCCCAATTTGCATTGTGTGGACCTTGGAAAATGTCCTCACAATACTAATTGTCCACACAATGTTGGTCTACTGTCTAGTTTTGGTCCGCACAACATTAGACATACATGTGCACACATGTACACACAAAATGCTACAGAAATGCTTTCTGCCTACATGAGTTGTTTACTCATCCTGCTTACCAGCAGCCAGCCACTAAAACTTAGCTGTCTTGCAGATACTCCTTATCACTACTTTTACTATTTTTGTCTTGTAAAAATCAACATTATTGATCCAGCTTCACATCTGTCTGTGGTTTTATGGTATTAAAAATAGAACATACTTTTACTGTGCTGACTTTCACTGCATGCATTTACATCTAGAAGAAATACTTTGTTTCATTTTGGTAAAAGTTCCATTTTTGAAAATTCAAGGATTTTGTCTGAGTGATGATATATGGGTTTAATGGAGCTGCTACAAAACAAACTGGTGTTGGCTTTGTGATAACACCTGTTCATATGGTTCAGACAGCCAAATAGAGACCCTTTTTCTCCCAACAGCTTAGATGTCCAGCTTCATGCAGTATTTATCTTAAGCAAAAAAACAATAGGCATTTGCAGCAGGTCCTGCATGACTGAGTACTAAGTTCATCTTCACTTTAAAGGCTCAAGAAGGAAAACAAATAACCCACAAAGTTGAACAGAAAAAAAAACCAAGCTGCATGCTGAGCAAAACAATACTGGAACCAAGAAGAAGTGAAAGTAATGCAGAATAAGGTTACATAAACTTGTGTGTTTCGGTTGCTGACAACTTCTGTTTTTTTAAGGTTAGGATGTTTTCAAATGCTCTTTTGCAGTTGTCTGTCATAAACGGAGACAGAGGACCCAGTATTCGGCCAGACACTCAGGTTATGATTTAAGACGGTTTATTAAGTAACAGGTGTAGGGTCGGAAGCAGGATGACAGGCGAGCAATCTAACCAACAGGATAAAGCAGAGTTCGTAGTCGGAGGTAGTCCTGAGTCAAAAACCGGGTAACATACAGGCGGAATAAACAGACAGGGATCAGGCAAGCTTAGACAGTCCAGAGACAGCACAGGGTCAGGCAACACAAGCAGGAAGGAAAACAGGTAATCAGGGGTCAGGCTGGCTCAGAATATCCAGAGGCAAAATCAGGTCAGATCAACAGGACGACAAAGAAACAGAGAATGCTGGACTAGACTCACGAATCGCTCGAAATAATCTGCCACTGATCAGAAGGTGGAGGCAGGTATAAATAGAAGGATAACCAGGTGACCGGAGTGAAACACTAATTGCAGGTAACAGGTGAGGCTGATCTGAGGAAGGGTGGTGACGAGAGGTAGAGCTGAACTGATCGGTCGTGACTGGTGACAGGGGAGTGACAGGCAAACAGATTGGGTGGTGACTGAGAGTTGAAGTGAGCTGGCTGATTACTGGCAGGTGAACGGAGCTTACTGAATACTCCGTCCGTCTTCTTCCGCTTATCCGGGGTCGGGTCGCGGGGGTAGCAGCTTCAGTAGGGAGGCCCAGACGTCCCTCTCCCCAGCCACTTGGGCCAGCTCCTCAGGAGGAATCCCAAGGCGATCCCAGGCCAGCCGGGGGACATAGTTCCTCCAGCGTGTCCTGGGTCTTCCCCTGGGCCTCCTCCCGGTGGGACGTGCCCGGAACACCTCTCCAGGGAGGCGTCCAGGAGGCATCCTGACCAGATGCCCGAGCCACCTCAACTGGCTCCTCTCGACGTGGAGGAGCAGCGGCTTTACTCTGAGTCCTCCCCGGATGACTGAGCTCCTCACCCTATCTCTAAGGGAGAGCCCAGACACACTACGGAGAAAACTTATTTTAGCCGCTTGTATCCGGGATCTCGTTCTTTCGGTCACGACCCAAAGCTCGTGACCATAGATGAGGGTAGGAACGTAGATCGACCGGTAAATCGAGAGCTTCGCCTTTTGGCTCAGCTCTCTCTTCACCACAACGGATCGGTACAGCGCCCGCTTCACAGCAGACGCCACACCAATCCGCCTGTCGATCTCCCGCTCCATCTTCCCCTCATTCGTGAACAAGACCCCAAGATACTTGAACTCCTCCACTAGGGGCAGCACATCCTCCCCAACCCGGAGAAGGCACTCTACCCTTTTCCGGTTCAAGACCATGGTCTCGGATTTGGAGGCACTGATTTTCATCCCGGCCGCTTCGCACTCGGCTGCGAACCGCTCCAGTGAGAGCTGTAGATCACGCCCTGATGAAGCCAATAGGACCACGTCATCCGCGAATAGCAGAGACGAAATCCTAAGGCCACCAAAACGGATCCCCTCAACACCTTGGCTGCGCCTAGAAATTCTGTCCATAAAAGTTATGAACAGAATCGGTGACAAAGGGCAACCTTGGCGGACTTACTGCCGGCAATGCGGACCAGACTCTGACACCGGTCATACAGAGACCTGACAGCCCTTATTAAAGGGTCCGGTACTCCATACTCCCGGAGTACCCCCCACAGGATCCCCCGGGGGACACGGTCGAATGCCTTTTCCAGATCCACAAAGCACATGTAGACTGGTTGGGCAAACTCCCATGCCCCCTCCAGAATCCTGCTGAGGGTGTACTGAATACTGACTGATGAATTGGTTAAATAAAGAGAAGCACAAAAAGAAGACCAAAACAAAACCCAAATCGTGCAAGTTGTCTGTTATTTAGATTCTAAACTTGACATACTGCCCTGATGCACGCCACAAACACAACCATGTTAGGTTGAAGTCAGCAAAACAGGTATGATACATTTCAGGCTTGACTTACAGTAGTTCTCAACATTAAACTAAATATCTTAATATCATTTTGGAACATTTCTTTAGCTGAAAATGATTTAAAAAGTAAATTTTTATAAAGTTAAAATAGAAAATAATATGTCTGTGGTTTAGCTAAGAAATTAAGAGTTATCACACCTTTTGATTTTTTAATTATTATTATTATTACTACTCTACTACGTAGAGCCACAGTGGACATTGTCAATGGCTTTATACTGAGTATTAATGAAGCAACACTGGAGAGGAAAACTCCCCTTAACAGGGAGGAAAACCTCCAGCAGAACCAGGCTCAGTGTGCCTCAACCAACTGGGGTTAGAGAAGACAGAGCAGAGACACAAAAGCACAGAAGCACACATTGATGTCACAGCTAACAGAACACCAGACCAGGTGTACCTACTATGAAGAATAGTAGGAGAACTCAGCAGAGTGAGAAAAATAGACTCTGATGTCCTCCAGCAGCCTAAGCCTATAGCAGCATAACTACAGAGATATGAATGTGATAAATGCATATTAAGAATATGTGTTTAGTTATAAAGTGTCAGGTCTAAGCACCTAGAACATTATAAAACAAGGGAAAGAAAGACACGAAGACAATTAGTTTGGTTTTACCCGCGTGGAGAGTTGCTGAGACCGTACAGTTACAATCTCCAAACTAATCGAGGAGAACGGTCTCAGCGTTCTCCTCGATTTTATTAAGTTTGGGGCGTTTCCCTAGTTGCATGACTGAGGCTGTACTGAAGGGTGGGGAACAGATAGTTTACAGCCTCAGTTGTCAACAAAGATACACAGCTGAGCAATCACGTTCAGTCAGCACATAATCTTGTAGCTGAGTCTTCTTGTTTCAGGAAGCGAAGAAACAGAGTGTCTTCTGTTTCTTGCACAGACATGATTAAGCTATCATGTGAGTAATATGATTATATCAGAAGCTTACGTTACTACATCATAACAAGATAAATCGGTTAATGAAGTATAAACATTAATCCCAACATAAAGTGAACTCATTAAGCTAACAAAGCTCTTTGCAGTTGATTTTTATGTATCTGATCAGTCTGCACAATAGATTTCATGAAAAACAAGTTGCAAAATCTGCAAAACATATTTCCTCCAATACCTGAACTTTTGGGTACTTCTACAGAACTCTTTCTGCAGACATCTCAGTATTCCCAGAAGATACATTATATTGCCAAAAGTATTTGCTCACCTATCCAAATTATTATAATCAGGTGTTCCAATCACTTCCATGGCCACAGGTGTATAAAATCAAGCACCTAGACATCCAGACTGTTTTTACAAACATTTGTGAAAGATTGGGTCGTTGTCAGGAGCTCAGTGAATTCCAGTGTGTGACTGTGATAGGATTCCACCTGTGCAACAAATCCAGTCGTGACATTTCCTCGCTCCTAAATATTTCACAGTCAACTGTCAGCTGTATCATAAGAAAATGGAAGTGTTTGGGAACGACAACAACTCAGCCACGAAGTGGTACGCCACTAAACTGACGGAGCGGGGTCAATGGATGCTGAAGCGCATAGTGCGAAGAGGTCACCAACTTTCTGCAGAGTCAATCACTACACACCTCCAGATTTCAAGTGGCTGTCAGATTAGCTCAAGAACAGTGCACAGTGCACCATGGTTGAGCAGCTGCATCCAGGCCATACATCACCAATGCAATGCAAAGCACGACTCCCCTGGACTCCAGAGCAGTGGAGATGCGTTCTCTGGAGTGACAAATCGCGCTTCTCCATCTGGAAATCTGATGGACGAGTCTGGTTTTGCTGATTGTCAGGAGAATGGTACTTGTCTGACTGCATTGCGCAAAGTGTAAAGTTTGGTGTGTGTGTGTGTGGGGGGGGGGGGGGGTTATGGTGTGGGGTTGTTTTTTAGGAGCTGGGCTTTGCCCCTTAGTTTTAGTAAAAGGAACTCTGAATGCTTCAGCAGACCAAGACATTTTGGACAATTCCATGCTCAGCTTCGTGAAAACAGTTTGGAGGTGGCCCCTTCCTCTTCCACCATGACTGTGCACCAGTGCACAAAGCAAGGTCCATAAAGACATGGATGGCAGAGTCTGATGTGTATGAACTTGGCTGGCCTCAACCTGATAGAATACCTTTGAGATTAATTAGAGCAGAGACTGAGAGCCAGGCCTTCTCGCCCAACATCGGTATGTGACCTCACAAATGCGCTACTGGAAGAATGGTCAAAAATACCCTTAAACACACTCCTAAACCTTGTGGACAGCCTTCCCAGAAGAGATGAAGCTGTAGTGGCAAGGGGTGGACCGACGTCATCTTGAATCCCTATGGGTTAGGAATGGGATGTCACTTAATCTCATATGTGAGTCAAGGCAGGTGAGCAAATACTTTTGGCAATATAGTGTATTTTAAAACTTGGTGATACATGTGGCCCAGAACTTGCTGGGGGAGTGGTGGTGTAGTGGTTGGACAGCAAGTTGCTTCCACCCTGGAGAGGTTGCAAAGTTCATGGTTTGACTCCCACAGACTGCCATTCTGGGTCCCTGAGCAAGAAACTTAGTCCCAGAATTCCCCCTTGGAATTGCACAGTGGCAGCCTACTGCTCCCTAAGCGACGGGTTAAATGCAGAAGATAAATTTCATTGAAATGTATTTTGCAATGACAATGAAGATAATTATCATTATCATTATGTGTTTGACTGACAGATGGTGACCTGATCTGGGCAGATTTTACTATCTGATATGTGCCATACTGCTTGAAATGGAAAATTATATATTTTTCTGTCCAATGAACATATTGGACCTAAGCACTCCCACGTCACTCTTCAGTGTTAATGCTGTTTCTGAGTAAAGAAGACTCATAATCAAGTATTTAGCATGAATAAGGTGCTTAAAATGAAGTCCAAGGAAGGAAACTGCATTTTCTACAACTTGCTAAGAGACTTCTGCAGTTCTATCAGATTGCAAATGAGAGCAGATAACAAGAAGGCTGAAAGAAGTACTTCACTTTTGTTTTAATCCTTTTTTATCTTTGGACATCTTTCTGCTGGATTTGGGAATTTTGGTGCTGTAGGTTTTTACAGATTTTTTATAGTGAAGCTTAAGCAGAAGTTCAATTGAAGAAACTCTATTGCCTACCTCCATCCAATCAGAGGCTCATCCGCTTCCGACGCAAGCCGATCAGCTTTGAACTGCTCCTCCACGAAGCCAATCAGCATCCTAGGTTTATCTTAAAAGAACTTAAAATCACGTCTCAGCCTTCTACCCAGCAAGCGCAAGAAGTGGCTGCGCATGTCTGATTTGGACTCTGATGACCCTGATTCAAGACGATAACAACTTATCCTCAAATCCTCCTGCTCATAGGAGTGCCCGTCTAGCCGCACATCCATCCTCTCCGACCTCTGTATTCGCTCCAGGATTTGTTTCAATCGGCTTTGCGGGGCCCACCTTGCCGCATCGTCCCGGTGTTCTGTCAGGTCAGCATACCGCGTCAGACCAGCATACCCATAGTGTTAAGCATGCGCAAACATGGTTGCGCATGCGTATAACTGCACAAAGTTGCAAAAACTTGGAGAAGCACTCAGATTGCAATACCACTCAAAAAAACCCCAAAAACTAAGTAATTAATTATGCGGCACAGCTCCGATAGCGAGCTGTTGGAGCCGGGAGAACCGTAGCGGTGCTCGGCTAAAGCCACGGTTAGCTTGCAAAAATAGTCCCAGCAATACAGTTACCAGCGATCATCCGCTGCCGGCAGCTGGGTGGTAATTTTTAGCCGGTTAAGAGCCAGTTCGCGCATGCGTAAGACTATGGGTATGCTGGTCTGACGCGGTATGCTGACCTGACAGAACACCGGCTGCCAACTTCTCAGCCGGATCTCCTCTCTCATTCACACTTGCTAATGCCCGCTCCGGGCCAGCTCAGGTAACATGTATCCACTCATGTTTTCATTCATACATTTTTCCATTGCATGCGTTTCGCTCATCATGCTCCTGAACTGTCCGTCCCCTATTCAGGCAGAACGTATATTCCTATCCATTCTAAAGTTTGTTTTTGTTTTTCTTATTCTTCTGGTATTGGCGGTTAGCAACAAGCTTGTAGTAGCATTACTGCCACCTACTGGTTGGAGTATGGTTCGTGATGGTCTATTTTTATGTCTTTGTATCCTACCCATCTATATCATTCATTCATTCATGAATTAACCTTTTCCTTAATTCTTTCAAACTCTCCTCATACAGGACTGTCTCAGAAAATTAGAATATCGTGAAAAAGTACTGTATACTAGTAGGCTATTCAACTAATCACTTGAATCGTCTAATTAACTCGAAACACCTGCAAGGGTTTCCTGAGCCTTGAAAAACACTCAGCTTGGTTCAGTAAACTAAATCACAAGTATGGGGAAGACTGCTGATCTGACTGCTGTCCAGAAGACCATCATTGACACCCTCCATCAGGAGGGTAAGACACAAAAAGAAATTTCTCAAAGCGCAGGCTGTTCACAGAGTGCAGTTTCAAAGCACATTCACAAAAAGTGTGTTGGAAGGGGGAAATGTGGCAGGAAACGCTGCACAACCAAGATCTGGCACCTGCCCACAGTGCCAAAACCACCAGTAACTGGTGTACTGACCATGGCATTACTGTCCTTGATTGGCCTGCCAATTCCCCTGACCTGAACCCCATCGAGAATTTGTGGGGTATTGTGAAGAAGAAGCTGAAAGACACCAGACCCAACAATGCAAATGAGCTAAAGGCCGCTATTGAAGCATCCTGGGCATCCATAACACCTCAGCAATGCCACAGGCTGATTGCCTCCATGCCACGCCGCATTGATGCAGTAATCTGTGCAAAAGGATTTCCAACCAAGTACTGAGTGCATTAATGGACATTTTCAAATGTTTGATTTTGTTTTGCTGTTATAATTTTTTTTTTACTTGGTCTGAGGAAATATTTGAGATAGATAATATTTTGAGATAGGATTTTTGAGTTTTCTTCAGCTGTACGCCATAATCAGCGATATTAAAAGAATAAAAGGCTTGCGATATTTCAGTTGATTTGTAATGAATCCAGAATGTATGACATTTCATGTTTTTTAATTGCATTACAGAAAATAAAGAACTTTATCACAATATTCTAATTTTCTGAGACAGTCCTGTATATCTTCTCTTTATTTCATAATTATATCATTCTAATTTAAGAATGTTCATATTTTGTACAGTAATTACTTTTGCCCGTAGTATGCTTTGATTTTAAAAGTGTAAAATTAAGTTTTCTAGGCTAAAATCTGAACCTTGTTATCACTCTCCTCTTTTCTATTTTTGCTTCCATTTCTGTTTTCTCCTACTATCTTTTGATACGGTAATGTTTCTTCACGTCTCCGCTTTATCATCGACTTGCAGGCTATATTAGCAAATGATGTCTCAGCATTTTCAAATCTCTAATTTTGGTCATCCAAAGACTAACTATTGGCAATTCCTTTCCGCATTAAGCATCTACGATGACATTTACGTTCAGTTTACCCGGACTGTAGGGTTGAGTCGATACTTACCCCCCTTTTATTTCAGAAGTTCATATTAAATTCATCAATAAATACCAATCGTTATTAAAGCTGCTGCAACCCTGGTGCAATTCGGCATCCGCTTGGACTGGTCTGTATTGGATTCAGACCTCTTAATCATGCTGACCAGGCCACTCTTTGTCACTTTTGTCATTCCATCGGTCATTTCAATGTTTTGCCAATCAGTTACTTCAGGTGTTGTGCAATTATACATGTTAAAGTTATTTAATGTTTAATAGATTACTCTTGTTTGTAGGTATTGTCTGATGAATGTCAGCTGGGAGCTGATGTCGGGATGGCTGTTGAGGGGGATGATTCGAGTATTGGTGATCTTTTAACAGCAACTCTGCTCATGTATTTTGGGGATTAACTAAAGCTGCTAAGCAATGAAGATAATAATAAAAACAAGCTAAGAACCATGTACACAGACAAAAGCAGGTGATCATCAACATCAGTTTTATCAGAATTCAGTGCAGAATCTGAGTTAAAGTATTAAATTAATTTCAAAGAACATGGAATGAGCTAAATAAGCTTAATCGATTCATAACAGCATTTGGTATGCGTTCGGCCATTCTATGCATTCACGAGTTAAGCAAACATTATTTGATAAATTATATCTTGAAGAAGTGTTACCTGTCTTCCATCCGTTCTTCATCTTCTGGTCATTTTCTTCTTATAGATCTTCCCTTCACTATTCCCAGTTTGTCCTTTCACAAACTAAACCTGTCTGCCCTGCAACAAAAAATTGAGTTCTAGGTATTGTTCTCAACCTAGTTCCATGATGGCTTCCTGCCTGCAGACAAGCTCTCGAATTCACGAGATATCACAGTCTTATTTCCCATATCAGTTATTTCCAAGTGTCAGCTGCTCTCCTCGCTTGGTCACCTCAATCTCGCAGGTGCATCATTGCCCAGAGTCACGCTTTTATTTCCAGGCAGCTCGAGCTTACTAATTCCGTTCCCTTCCCTCCTTGAACAGGATACTCCTTTTGGTCTGGTCTGCTTCTCGACTGGATCGGAAAATATATTTTTCTATAATGGCGTCTTTCTGTCTGTAGATATGTTTAAATTTTACGGATGCTGCCATCCGTAGGTTTTGGGGGGTTCTTTATAAATAGTTGGTTCGCAGATTCGTGGCCTTCTCCCTCATCAATTTATAATTCTTTCCTCTCTGCGAGATCTATCCTATAGCCGTAGCTGCTGTCTATGGGGCCCTCTTTGAAGAAAGAAGCGCATATCTGCTTACTGTGATTACATTTCAGTGTCGAAGCATAAAGATCGCTCCTCCTCTCAATCCCTTTTTCACTATGTTTAATTCGTTCTAAATGTACAAATGTCTTCGCTTTCCAAAGCTCTTTTATTATACCGGAGGGTTCCCTTGCCAGCACACTATTTTCAAAATCAAAGAGAACCATTAGAATCATGTGGCCTTCCATCTAGCATCATTCCAACCATTCATTCAGGATGGGAGCTACGCAACAGCAGCTGTTGGTGGAGCCCCGATGGCTTCTCTACATCAACTTGGCCAATGGTCATCATCATCATGCCTCACATATCTGTTCTGAGCATTCATTCACCGTAGCTGCTCAATGCTCTCTCAGCTTTTAAGGTAATCTAACTGCGAATACTGGTGGTGAATTTGAAACTCATTCACATGTCTCGCCAGACCCCGTATGTGTCACTCTTTCAAATTTGTGTTTTATAATTCATCCTCGCATCATTCATCACACTCCTGTAACTCCTCTCAATACATGGTTGATATTCCCAGCTTCATTCATCTCATCATTCATCGCATTATGCATATTTTCATTCATATTGTCATTCATATTGTCATTTATATCGTCACTCCTTTTGTCATTTTATCCTGTCCTTTATCCTGTCCTGCATCCTGTCATGCATTCTGTCGTGCGTCTTGTCATGTGTCCTGTCATGCATCCTGTCATGCATTCTGTCATGCGTCCTGTCACCTTGTCTTGTATCTTGTCATGATCATTCGTTTATCTATGTGCATCATCCATCAAGAATCATCCACCAAGAAATCATCCATCAAGAAATCATCCATCAAGAATCATCCATCAAGCATCATTCCCAAGCACCTTATCATTCACCTCACCATTGACCTCACATTCACCTCATCATCATCTCCCCATTCATCTCACAGAACGTTTGGTAGGCCTTCGCGGCACAAGCCCTGTTTTGGTAAGCCTTCGCGACAACGGCCCTGTTTTGGTAAGCCTTCGCGACAACGGCCCTGTTTTGGTAAGCTTTCGCGACAACGGCTCTATTTTGGTAAGCCTTCGCAGCAACGGCCCTCTTCTGCGAGCCTTCGCTGCACTTCTCTTCTATTACTCATCTTTCTGTTCTCTGTTCTTAGTTTTCAATTCAAGTCTCTCTGCCTTCTGAGCATACAGACGCACTGGCCTCGACCTCGGCAATTTTTTGGGGGAAACATCCCTATTCTCATACACCTGCTTATGCATATTGAAGTATAATGAAGCTAAAGGCGGAAATTCATATCATCATATCAGCTCGTCACGTTCCCGGTCATTATAACCATGCTGCTGATGCTCTTTCTCGTTTTAAAATTTCAGACCTTCCGTCATCTTCGTCCTTCTGCCGACCTCCATCCGACTCCTGTTCCTCCTCTAGAGGAACTAATCCTCAATTAACTCACTCTCTTCATACGTACTTACTTTCCTCCAGTTTTACATAAAATCAGGTTTAGCTCCCTCAACCCTCCGAACTTATAATTTCGCATGGCAACTTTTCGCAAAATTTTGCTTGACTCTCCACATACCTTTATACCCATTACTCATTACCTCCGTTTTGGCTTTCATTTTGTATTGCTTTGATAAACGGCATTTTAAAGTTTCTTATATTCGCAGCTTACTAGCTGGCATTAATTTCTTTTCAAAATGCCATAACCCCGATTCGCATAGTCTTTTCAAAAACCCCTCTATTAAGCTCCTTCTCAAAGGTTTGGTAAAACATTCATTTTGCGTATCTGATTCACGTAAACCTATAACCTTCCCTATCCTTAAGAGGCTTTTGTCCTCACTTTCATTAAGCCCTTACTCTTCCTACGTTAAGGCTCTTTTATCAACCACTTTCTCAATGGCTTTCTATGGCTTCTTGAGAGTAGGTGAATTCACTCCAACTAATAGTCGTTTCGATCCTTCCCGACATCTTTCTCTTTCAGACCTTCGTTTCCGTTTCAATCATTACAAAATATTTTTGAAACATTCTAAAGGGAAAGGCTCATGTTCTATTTCTATCGCACGTATAGATGGCCCCTTTTGCCCATTCATCACTATGTTTAAATTTGTTCAAAAACGGCAAAAGTTTTTTTCCTCATTCCAAAGCCCTTTTCGTCACGCCTGAGGGTTCTCCTATGTCAGCACGCTGGTTCCAAGATCATCTCAGAATACTATTAGAATCCTGTGGCCTTTCATCCAGTTATTATTCCAGCCATTCATTTAGGATAGGGGCAGCTACAACAGCAGCCGCTCGTGGAGTCCCTGTGGCTTCTCTCCAGCAGTTGGGCCGATGGACATCATCAGCCTATACACCATATATCCGTCCTGAACACTCATCAATCCTAGCAGCTCAACGCTCTCTCTGTCTGTAGGGTAAGCTACTTTGAATACTGGTGGTGATTTAAAAATACATTCCCATCATTGCTAAACTCATCTTCATCATCATGCTGACATGTGCCCTGCTTTGCGCCTTGCCCTTCCTACACTCCCTGCCATGTTCCCAGCTATGCTCCGTGTGTTCCCTTCCATACTTCCTGCTATGCTCTGCAATGCTCACTGTGTGTTCCCTGCCATGCTCACTATGTGTTCCCTGCCATGACCCTGCCATATCCCCTGCTATGCTTCCTGTGTGTTCCCTGCTATGCTCACGATTTGTTCCCTGCCATGCTCAATGTGTGTTCCCTGCCATGGTCCCTGCCATATTCTATGACATGCTCCCTGCCATATTCCCTGCCATGCTCCCTGCGTTCTCTGCCATGCTCCCTGCGTTCTCTGCCATACCCCCTGCGTTCTCTGCCATGCTCCCTGTGTGTTCCCTGCAATGCTCCCTGTGTGTCCCCTGCATTCTCTGCCATACTCCCTGCATTCTCTGCCATACTCCCTGTGTGTTCTCTGCCATGCTCCGTGTGTGTTCTCTGCCATGCTCCCTGCTTGTTCCCTGCCATGTTCCCTGTCGTGCTCCCTGCAATATTCCCTCCTAGGCTCCCTGCTATGCTCCTGCAATGTCCCCTTCTGTGCTCCCTGCCATGCTTACCACCACGTTCCCAGTCATGATTATTTCATTTATCACATGTAGCACCCCATGTATAAGGAAGTCCTTCATTACTTATCCTCCTCCTTTTCTCTGCTTTCTGAATATGCTGGCGCTCTGGCCTTAACCTCTGCAGTTTTTTTGGGGGGGAAATATCCCTGTTCTTGTACATCTGCTATCTACATTAAAGTATAAATCAGCGTTTATGTTTCCTGCTGGGCCTGAGCGCCAAAGTTACATCATTGTACCAATAAATTCTTCTAATTGCATTTTTTCTCTCTTTGTGAGTTTTTCAGATTGAAATGAAGCTAAAGGCGGAAATTCAACTGAAGAAACTCTTGATTACCCCATCCAATCGGAGGCTGATCTGCTTCTGATGCAGCCAATCCGATTCAAGCTACATCTCCTCGAAACCCAATCATCATCCAGCGTTCACCTTTAAAAGCAAATCCAAATCATCTCTCAGCCTGCTTTTCAGCAAACGCAAGAACCAGCGCTACTGTGTCGGATTTCGATTCAGTCAACCCACCTCCATCCCTTTCTCCACCATCGTAGCAAGCTCTTCTGACTTTTCCTCAATGCTCCTTCAACCTCGCCTTCCAGAGTATAGTTCCTCCAGACTCTCATGAAGTTCCCTGTCACTCTTAAAACGGTCCGGCAGAAGACCGCCATGTTGAGCCTGGTTCTGCCAGAGGTTTATTCCCAAAGGGGAGTTTTTTTCTCTCCACAGTCACTTCATGCTTGCTCATCATGGACAGTTAATGCAAACTTTGTTATCCAAGCTGGACATTTAACCCAAGTAAATCACCTTGCAAACCAGCCTCTATGGATTAACCAACTTCATCCATCTAAACTCCACCACCAGTTTCAGGCCCGGGGGAAATATCCCTATTCTCGTACATCTGCTATCTACATTAAAGTATAAATCAGCGTTATGTTTCCTGCTGGGCCTGAGCGCCAAAGTTACATCATTGTACCAATAAATTCTTCTAATTGCATTTTTTCTCTCTTTGTGAGTTTTTCAGATTGAAATTCAGCGTGAATGTTTCCTGCCGAGGGCTGAGCGCCAAAGTCTTAAAATATTGTATCAATAAAATTCTTCTAATTGTCTTTTCTTTCCGTGTGAGTTTTTCAGTTTGAAGTGAAGCTTAAGCGGAAGTTCAATTGAAGAAACTGTTGCCTATCTCCATCCAATCAGAGGCTCATCCGCTTCCGACGCAGGCCAATCAGCTTTGAACTGCTCCTCTACGAAGCCAATCAGCATCCTGGGTTCATTTTAAAAGAACTTAAAATCCACATCTCAGCCTTCTACCCAGCAAGCGCAAGCAGTGGCTGCGCATGTCTGATGACTCTGATTCAACCCACCTCCATCCCCTTCTCCACCATCGTAGTCAAGCTCCGTCTGGCTTCCTATGGTGCTTCTTCAACCTTGTCCCTATCAGAGTGTAATTCCTCCCGGACTCTTACGGAATTCCCTGTCACATCTCAATCGGTCCAGCAGAAGACCGCCATGTTGAGCCTGGTACTGCCAGAGGTTTCTTCCCAAAGGGGAGTTTTTCCTCTCCACAGTCGCTTCATGCTTGCTCATCATGGACAGGTTCATGCAAACCTGTGTTTATCCAAGTTGGACATCTATCTTTCTGGGACCCTGAGTGAAGTACTGGTACCAGCTTATGCAGTCTACTGGATCCCACCAATTCAGCTCAAGCAGATCATCTCGCAAAGCAGCTTCTATGGACTGAACCAACTTCATCTATCTCCACTCCACCACCAGTTTCAGGCCTGGGGGAAACATCCCTATACTTACACACCTGCTTATGCATATTGAAGTATAATTCAGCGTGAATGTTTCCTGCCAAGGTCTGAGCGCCAAAGTCACAATAAATTATTATTCTAATTGTCTTTTCTTTCCATATGAGTTTTTCAGATTGAAATGGCATAAACACTAAAAACAAAAGAATCACATGATTATCAACAACTTAAACTCAAGGAACAAAACATTGGACTAGATTCTCACCACTATAAACACAAAGTCAGCCTCACACATTTTGCAGAAAACACACAGTGATTTGCGAAACACTAAACACACTTAGTCTATGTTAAACACAGAAGCATATTGTGATGTATTTTCGTTGCAATTCCAAAGCACTGACTGGCAAATCACCACACCAATGGTGGTGACTAAACGCACACATCTGGTGTGCAAACATATGACTGCTTTATTGTAGACACACCAATCAGATTTTAGCACTACAAAAAGGCAGCAAGTGAGTTCAGCTGCTTTCTAACAAAATTGAAGAAGTCAGAGGAAGAAGAGTGAGGGTGAAAAGGAGAATCTGTGGAGGACGAGCAGGTGGTAGAAGTTGAGGAAGAGGTAGATCTGAAACAGGAGGAGAACATCATCAAAGAAGAAGAGGACCAAATTTTTCAAACGTCAGCTGTGCAAGGATGGATCCATCATTCAAGACTGTTCCTCCCACGTTGTCTTGCCAATGAGGATATTGCCTGCGATGTTGATGAAATTATCTGGTCAGATCCAGCTAGGCGAGGTGATGTGTAGAATTTACTTTAATTTATGTTGTTCAGATTTACTTTGTTTTCTTCTTTTAATTTACAGTACTTTTAACCTTTACTGGTAGTACAGTATTTTAATTTGTCTATTTTCTGGGCTTACAGTGTTGGGACATATTTTGTTGTGATTGTCTCTGTTGACTGATTTATGTTATATGCAGAAAAATAAATCCCATTTTCAATAGTCTGTGGCACTGATTTTGTGTGACGTTTGGTGAATTTACCACGTTGTATATTTTCACTTTCTAACAGTAATCAAATCACTGAGAGGTAGAACTGTTAAGTGTTTTAAGTTAAACACAGCAGTATGTAACTGATTCAAACAGAATTAAGCTTTTTGAAATGTGTGCGTTTCAGATGGTAACATTATATGGTATAAATGCTTATATAGTTTTTACAAGTGTTTCATTTTGCACAGGATCTGAGGTGTTCCACCTATTGTGTGTGGTGTTTTGAAAATTTGACCCCTGTTTTTAAAATCGTGCTTAAGCAATTAATGTAAATGTAAAAATGTAAATGTAAAAAGATATTATAATACTGGTGTGATATGCTAAACACCAATTATTGTGTCTTTGTTCGCTTACACGTGTATTATGGTATTTATCCTAAAATAAATAATTCATAACCCATCATTGCAGTTTGGTATAATGAACTTATATTTCTTACAGAGAACGCGGGATTGATTAATATCTGTTTTGGCAGGTTCACAAAAATGGGACAATAGGAATTGGCTCCAGAATTCTAATTGGTCCATCTATAGTTTGATCAACCAACTAGGAGATAAGTCCTTTTGCCATTAAACCCTGACTGACCTACCTATTTAAGCTCCATTGTGCTTCTCCTTTGCCACTCTAACTTAATCTGCCTGGGCTGTTCTCATTAATTGTTATACAGTATTAACCAAATTAACAGTTCTCTTGAAGGAAACCTAACCCGTCCAACGTTATAACACGCCTGACATGCCTTTACTTTGCACTTTTTACCTGTGTTATCCATAGAGTCATTAATATGTATGCACGTGTCTGTTACCATAGAACAGTCTGTTCATATAACTAGAAAAGTCTGCAAAGAATGAATAAAAGTAGTCTTCACTGGAAAACAATATTTTTTTTTACTACTTGATAATTAAGTTTGAGTACATTTGAGAAATAACTATAATTAACCGAGCTCAGTAAAGCAAAAAATGTTTCCACAGCTGAGGGTAGCTTAGTGTGCTACAATACCTCAAAGCTTTTGACTGTGTCAGAAAGGTGCCATTGTTCTTGTTAACCCTTTGAATATGGCTTTGTCTGACAGCATGTGAATTTGCCACTCTAAGGTCTTTTGAGAGAACAGCTGTAAATGAGAGAAACCTTAGTGATCAATGTCTTTTCACGTTATGTTGCTGGGTCAGTGTGTTTTCCACAAAGGGGCCTCCTGGTTGTCAGGTATAAAAGGGTGCTGTCTCCATCAAGCAGATAAGCAGTTCAGCTCCAAGAGCAGCAGTAGCAGCAACACCACCTGTACTGAAGAACTCAGACGAAAATGACCTCCACTGGCATGAACATGATGAGCAGGATCATCTTCTACGAGGACAGGAACTTCCAGGGCCGCTCTTACGACTGCACCAGTGACTGCTCTGACCTGTCCTCCTATATGAGCCGCTGCCACTCCTGCAGGGTGGAGAGGGGCTGCTTCATGGTCTACGACCGTCCCAACTACATGGGGAACCAGTACTTCATGAGGAGAGGCGAGTACGCCGACTACATGAGCATGATGGGCATGACTGACGGCATCAGGTCCTGCCGCATGATCCCCATGTACAGAGGTTCCTACAGGATGAGGATCTACGAGAGGGACAACTTCCAGGGGCAGATGTACGAGCTGATGGATGACTGCGAGAGCATCATGGATCGCTTCAGTATGTCCAACTTCATGTCATGTAACGTGATGGAGGGCCACTGGCTGATGTACGAGCAGCCCCATTACAGAGGAAGAATGTGGTACATGAGGCCTGGAGAGTACAGGAATTTCATGAGCATGGGAATGAGCGGCATGAGGTTCATGAGCATGAGGCGCATCATGGATTCCTTTTACTAGAGAAGGACATATGTCAACCTAAAATTCTGAGCAACCTGGGATACGAATTGAAAAGGAAACAACTAGTGGACTGTAGATGTTGAAAGAAGACGTTCACTAAATTCACAAATAACCTGCACTGATTCAAGGCTGGTTTTTTGAAAACTATTAAATACTTCTTTCTGTATATCTTTTTGTGTCTTACAATTTCATATCTGGTTTCATATAATTATCTTAATCACTATACACATTTTATATGTCCCAAATGTAGACAGGCAAGCAGGAGCAGGATGGTGACTCATCGTCAGAGAGCAGAAAATGTTTAAAGAAAAATCAAGACAAAAAAAGCACAAGGTAGACATGAGGAGGAAGAAGCACAAACAAAAACAAGAATAACGTGGACAGGTCTGGTATAAAAAAAACTGAAATAATCCCACAAGACAAAGACAAACAGGAGGTGAAGTAGCGGGAAAAACAGGTGAGGAGCATGAGAGATAATGAGCTGTATTAGCTGAACTGAATGAGCTTGATAGCAAGGTAGCAGAGTGTGGGAAACAGAAGGAGAAAAAAAACAATAAAAATGAATGAGATTGAACAAGAAAACCCAAAGGAAATATCCAACAGAAAAAAAACTACATATAGCCTACAATGAACCTTGGGAAACTGAAAAATAACCGAATAAAGTCCAAACAAATAGTGAGCACTGAAACATGAATTTAAAAAGGCAAGACTTAAAAAGTACAATAAGCAGCAAGGAAAAGGTAAAACAAACAAAAAACAGAACATTAAAAGTTAGTTATAAATTCACTTTTTTATATATGGTTGCTTGCATACAGAACTCTGTGTTAATCCTGGTCAAGTCCAAGTAAATATGACAAAATCAACAATTTAAGAACCTTTAATATGGTATCTCGGGAGATGCACTGGAATTAATTTTTGGTTTGTTTATTTGTGAATAAAACCCACCAAGAAACCCAGAATTCATTATATTCCCATTTCGGGCCGACTTAGTTCAGTAATCTTTTTCAGCTTTAGAGATTCTGTGAGTGAAGCTAAATAAGCTTTAGGGAAGCTAACATTAACACATAAGGTCTGGTAAAGTCTACCAGGAATTCATCTGGAACAGTCTGCTGTTTTGCAACAACTATTAATAAGTCCATCCATCCATCCATTTTCCAAACCGCTTAATCCCTCATGGGGTCGCGGGGGGTGCTGGTGCCTATCTCCAGCGTTCACCGAGCGAGAGGCGGGGTACACCCTGGACAGGTCGCCAGTCTGTGGCAGGGCAACACAGAGAGACAAACAGGACAAACAACCATTCACACCTAAGGACAATTTGGAGAAGCCAATTAACCTAACAGTCATGTTTTTGGACTGTGGGAGGAAGCCGGAGTACCCGGAGAGAACCCACGCATGCACAGGGAGAACATGCAGACTCCATGCAGAAAGACCCAGTGTACTCGAACCCAGGACCTTCTTGCTGCAAGGCAACAGCGCTACCCACTGCACCACTGTGCAGCCCAACTATTAATAAGTGCCAAAGACAATTATCAAAAAGTTAGTAATATTAATCAAAATTACAAAGTCCACCTGATTATCAGGAAATAACTAAAAAGCACTCAGTCTCTGTCAGTTATCTTATGAATACCTGTCTGGTGTAGTAGCATGTTTATAAAGACTGTATGGACACACTTTATTCAGATTAGCAAGAGGAGGTGAAGGGAAGACAGACAAAATAGACGATGCTTACATTAACTGGACTTTCAAAACATCCACTGAAGCAAGATTGGTTGCAACTTTAAAGCACAACCCAAAATAAATTTTGTAGCAATACGCTGATTGGCATGTTGGCATTCAAGCAGTTAAGCCCCACAAACAAAGCAAAATACAACGTATTAAGCAATATTTAATTTTATCCTTATTTTTTTTGTACAGACGCAACCTCTTTCTGTAAACCGTTGTGATGAACAGTAAAGCACGTTGAGTTCAGAAGGTTAGATGAACAGAAAAACATGTGTCCACTATAAATCTAGTGGCTGGGGTGAGCATCTGGTCAGCCTGGTGTACACATCAACATCAGTTTCTGCAGGCAACAGGGAAAAAACACTTTGTAGTTAGGGACAATGTCTCATCTTGGGTAAGCTACAATTTGATCAGATTCTTTCTGCGGGAGCTCACACAGCCAGCTTCAGGCAGCTATTTTTATTTTGGGCCAGGGCACAGACACCAGATACAAAAACAGCAACTTACATTGGATCCAAGGTATCTTCGAAGATCCAGTCTTTTACTTTGCTATCGAAATATAGACGCCCATACGTCCTAATGTAACCTTGCCTGCAAGATGAATTCTCGCGGTATTTCTGCTTTCACAAAAACATGAGAATCCATCGTGCACCCAAGATGTTTGGGCCAGTATTGTGGTTTTAGGCGGGACATACCGGAACGAAAGCAAGAGCTAGCAAGCTCATAGCCAAACCAAAATAAACATGACAACACAGAAGGATGCAAGCATAGCTGCTGCTATCATATCTGGTTTGTCAGAATCCACAATTTCATCTTTGAAAAAAGAACAGCAACAAGTGCCTTGACTAGCTTACCTTCTGATTAGCTTAGCTTCTTGTAGTTTCTAATGACGTCTGCTGCTTATATTTGATACCATGATTGGCTAGGCCGGCACTAGGTGTCACTTTGCCCAATCGGCTCAGAGAGTTCTGCTGAATGTCCCTCCTTTCCCCAAACAGATTCGATAGGAGCAGTCCCAGAATGATAATGTGCAGAACGGAGCATGCTACACTTTACCAGTCTGGCTGGCCAGGTTACCTGGCCTGTGGAGAACTGCGGGTAAAAAGAAAAAAATGCTGCCTCTTGCAGAGTTTTCTAGCTCTATGACATCATGGGGATTCAAGTGTGACTTCTTTCTCCTGGGAGCTGTCATTAAAATATGCTAATAGTGTGCATTCTGTAATGATTTGTGATCAGAAGATGAACCCGGTATTCAGCCAGACACTAGAGCGAATGCTTAACAGATTTATTGGAGTGATGGAGATGATGGATCAGGCAGGCAGACAGAAAGCAATCATCAACTGAGTACAGAGCTGGTATCCAGGCAAAACTTGACAGGGAACAGGCAGGCTCAGAAACGGGAGAACAGATCAGGTAACGTATGGACAGGCAGGTAAACGAGAATGCTGGATGGCTCTTACTGCTGGATCGGAGAAGGAGAAATGAGACAAGAGACATGACGTTCTGGCAAGGAGCAGGGAACTGAGGCAGGTATAAATAGGCAGATGAACAGGTGAGCAGAGTGAAAACTAATTAAGCCGAACAGGTGGAAGTGATCAAGGATGGGGGAGTAAGTGAAAGGCTGACAGGACCATTGGAAGGGGACAGGAACTAAGCTAGACGAATACAGAATCAAAATAACATAAGGACCAAACCTAATATAGAAAATAAAGCTAAAACTAACAAAGCACATGATGGCAACCAGAACTAATACAGAGACAGGATAACTAAGACAGTACACAAGCTAAACAAGAATCCAGACAAGACAGAACCCAAAACCGAAACAGAACCCGAGGCGGGAGAGAAGACTAACTGATCAAATAATAAACATAAACCAAAACAGAACCTAGAATATTACAGATTCTGGAAATTAGAGTTTTCATAAGTTTCTATTGTTCTTTTTGTGTAGTTAATTCATTGTGTCTTTCCATGGCTGGGCCCAACACGGCATTGGGCAGAGGGGTTTGGCCTAAAGGAACTCTTCATTTTAGATAAAAATGTGGTGTTCTCTGTCAGAAACGTAAAATTGGTCATCACTGGGTCTTTAACTAGGATAATAATCCAAAATCTGCAGCCAAGTCAACACAGAAATGCCTCACAATCTTAAACCTCAACCTTTTCCAGTGGCAATGTCCTATAAGACATCTGGGTTTTAAATGGAACAGGGGATTTCAAAAGAAGCAGCTAAGTTCTTTAGAGAATTAAAGATATTGGGCAAAGAGAAATGGTTAAAGATCCCTCTCAATTTATGTTCCAACCTTGTAAAATGTTGTCGGAGAATTCTAAGTGCTCTCCTATTGGTTGGACGCAAATCAACAAATCCATTTGCTTCAAAGATTTTTACAGAGTGCCAAAAGAGTGGGACCCATTGAAGTCCAGCTATTTTCTGTTACAACTTCTCAACAGATAAGCCCTAAAAGAAAAAGTTTAGTTCACGGATCACAGCATGGGTGCAAAGACATCTATATGAGGTCAGATATTTTGATAACAAGCCTAGAATAATACAAAATTAAATTAAAATCTAAAAAAACAGCCTGCCATGTGCCACATTCCTTTTTTACACAGGTATCTGTCTAAGCCAAATTTACACAGTAAATATAGCAGAAAAAACAAGGTTGTGAATTCTTCAAGTGATTCAAAACCCATTTAGATTCTTTTAAAAAAAAAATCTTCACAGAAGCTGAAAGCTAGTCTGATGGGAAAATTAACTGTTTAGGGGTTAGCCAATGAACAAGAGAAATACATCATCAGAGATAAGAACAAAAACGAAATTGGGACAGTTTCAGAAATAACTCATGAATTGCTCCAAAAAAATAACACTGCTCAATAATTTAATACAAGCTTTGATCTTTGATGTTCTTGGGAACAAATCCAAGGCAACAACCCATTATTTGGTAGGATCAATCTCCTGAAAAGATGTGAAAAGGGGGAATCTTAGCCCAACCAACAAAGAGTGCTCCTCTTGGAGCTTGCAACTTGGCAGAAGCAAGAAAGCAAAGAGGTTCAGAGGTTAAACAAGTCTTCAGGTGACAAAATAAGATAATTTAGAGCTCTGGGCACTGAGGTTACTCAAAAGGCTGCCTCAAAGAGAATCTGGCAAGAGAAGACTGCTAATGTGAGTCACATCAAAACAAAACTCACACAGTTGGAAAAAAACAATACAGGGTAAAAGATTCCAGCATTTCCAGAGCACAAACAGCATTGCCTAGGTAACTACACTAGGCTGATCAACACTGCTCTCAACTATAGCACAAGCATCCTAATAGAATAGAAGGCAAGTTTATCTGTGTAGCATATTTCAGTAACCAGAGAATTCAAAGTGCTATACATGAAGAGAACACGAGACAATAAGACATACAGAGGAAAGTACATTACAGTAGAGCAGTAGGTCAAGGTAAGTTTGACCACAAGCTTAATCTAATGAAGTTTTGGTGAATTACAACAGTTTAAATAGAACATTAACATTCAAAGGCAACCCTAAACAAATAGGTCTTTCACTTTGATTGAAAGGAGCTCAGGGTTTCAGCACTTTTAAATTTCTTTTGTTCAAGATAAGTGGAGCATAAGGACTGGGTATGCCAGAACCAGAACCAATTGATTTGAGCCAGAAGTCCTGAATTGTCTGGAGGGTTGATACATTGACAACAAGTCTGTGAAGTATTTTGGTGTTAAGTCATTCAGTGATTTATAGACTATAAACAGAAGTACTTTAAAGTCTATTCTCTGAGATACAGGGAGCCTGTGTAAGGACTTTAGAACTGGGGTAATGTGCTCCACTTTCTTAGTCATACTGTGGGCAGCCAGTGAGGTGGTCCAGAATCATCTAAGTCGGGCAGTGGTCCTCTCCGAAGAGCTCTAGCTTGTCCCTCAGAGGTCCTGGTTGGATGAAAATAAAAGTGGCAAAGAATTAAAGGAACATGATCCTCATTCACGCTGCTTCCAGGCTTCTCCAGGTGGGTCAGTGCTCTATGCAGTAGGTGCATGATGCAATGTTAGGCTGGCAGGTGAGCTGCAGCAGGTCTAACAAAGACCTCACTGGGGGCTAAAGATGGTTGAAGACCAACCTCTCAAGGGTCTTCAGATGTGAGGTCAGTGCAACCAGCCTGTAGCTGCTGCTTTTTCAGGCTCTTCCAAACCAATTTTGTTGTGCTGCAACTGGTCCTTCATCTTCTTCCTGTTTTTTGCTTTTCTTGATCTTCTCAGTTCTTTCTGCACAGCTCTCAGCTCCTCATTGTTTCCTGATTTAAAGACTCTCTTCTTCTACCTGGGGAGAGCCTTTGTTTCAGGGTTGTTCTAGGTCGTTATTGGAGAAACACCTTACCTTTATCAGGGGTACAGTGTTGTTCACACAGATGTTAATATAGCATTCCCCTGCCCACTGAGCTGTGTGCAGGTTTTGTGTGGTGCTACCCTCTCTCACCTCCTCTCTGCAGGGTGAGACCGGCATGTGTAGCTCAACAGGTGTTCCTGATCTATCTTCTTTTTTTGTTATTTCAGGCAGACTAAATGCCACCCGGCGCACTGCTGCCTTTCACTGGATGAAACGACGTACACTGCTCTCATCATATTCTTAAATTAAGCCGTGTTCCGGCGCTTGTGGGATTCCTTTGTCACGCAAAGGAATCCCACAATCCTTTGCGTGACATAACGTATAAGCACAGCCCACATCATAGAAAAACAAAAATGCCCAGAGAGAAGAGAGCGTGGACTTTTTAATTATCTCTTTTAAGGCTGTAGGCCCAGAATATAGTAGAATCCATGTGGGATTTCGTCGGCACAGCAGTCCAAACCTCTTTTTCTCCCCACGATAGAGTTCTTACTGTTGACCTCATGAAAGGTCTAGGAACAGGAGCTAGGAGATGTAGAACTTTTCAGATGCAGCCAATGATTGTTGTGCTTGTAGTGTATCAGGTGGCCACTGGAAGGTGGTGCCAAATCCAGGCTGTACCAGCATTCCAGCACACCTCCAATCTCTCATCAGCCAGTGTACATAAGAAGCTGGCTGCCAGTCATTCAACACCTGAGTGTTCTTTCTGTGTGGTACCTCAAGCCAGAAAACTGCAGCGTTCTGATGCCGTTGTTCCCAGTATTCCTAGCTAACCTACTGCTTGTCTTTTCCTTTAAGGTGATTTCCAGGAGATCTTCCAAGCCTCCCCTGGTTGACTTGCCTGACTTTCTCTGTAATTCACCTTCTTAGCAGCGATGGCAAGATGAAACTTCTAGAAGCGCTAAGGCTTTCCATCCAATGGTGTTCCGCGAGCGAGCTATTTTTAGAACGTGACGTCATATCACGTGGTACGCAGTAGAGCAAACTTGCCTTGTCTTCCGCTCTTTCGCTGTAAAAGAGCTGTACGTTACCCTTGGTTTTACTCGGTAAAACGACTGCTTTTTCCAAGTCTAAGACCTCTCCTAACCATGGTTTGTAAACATTGTTGTTATGGAACGTGCAACAGCGACTCGAGGTACGCTGATAGGCCGCATATGAAAGATGTTTTCTTCATTAATTTCCCGAAATTCAAGACTGCCAAGGAGAAATGTGTACGCTGGGTACACTTGTGCGGTCGGCCTACACAACAGTTCAACCCGGAAAAAGTTACCAAATTCAGGTACATATGTAGCAAGCATTTTGTTGGAGGAAAGGGCCCAACCGAAGAACATCCTGACCCAATTCCAGCGACATTAAGTAGTGAACAGGTAAGATTTTTTTGGTGTTTTATTGAAGCTTAAATCTGATCATACGTCGAACAGCTCACGACGAAACGAGCTATCCTTTGTTACACTTTTTTCATGTCTGCATGTCTATCCTTAAGCGATATTGGCTTAAGGTCCCTAAATTGACCATGATTGTGATTGTTTTCTCATCATTTCAGCTGGATAGGTACTCTCGATGCAAAAGAAAGGCCCCCAAACAACGACTTTTCACCAGTCCACCAAAAAACATCGACTTACCGTTCTATCAACTCGGCCCGTTTTCCAGTCTTTCTAAGCCCTCGACACTCAAGCCATCGTTTGAGCTGAACGTTGGTATGTTCTTCGACAGTTCTACCAGTAAACTGGGCGCCTGGGACATCCTCTTGCGATAGTTTAACAGCTGAAAAGTCGGTCATATCGTTGTATCTGTTGCACGTGTAATGGCTGGTTGCTATGTGCGCTCTCAACCTGTTTGTCCTACCTTAGCGGCAAGGGGCGTTGCTCATGAGATGGTGACGTCACGTGCGCGGAACGCTGTTGCTCATCCCTCATGTCGAGGCATCAGGCTAATGGTGAAATTTGCTACAAAGTGCCATGAAGTGGACAATAAATGCATGACATACAGAGGGATTGTTTGACATGAATTTGGGATGAAGCTTAAAACTGAATAAATAAACGGTGTGTGTGATGACAAAAAGAAATTCTGCCCATTATTTTAGTATGATCCGAATCGGTCTTTATGATAAAATAGCTAAATTGAAAGGGAAAGTGGAAACAAATAAGGGTTGAGGAAAAAGCCTCACCGACTTAAATAAATCTCTAATACAAGCTAAAATTGAAACATTGTAAGCCTCAGTGGGGAACCGAACCTATGACTCTACTGTGAAAGTGTCAGAGCTTAATCAGTAGACCACCAGCTATCATTCAACCGTATTAGTTACAACTGGTTCATAAAGTATATTCTAACAGCCAAAACCGCAGATCCTGCTCTCTTGTTCCTGGCGTCTGACTCCATTAAGCCAGATCAAACATCCATCTCCACCTACGATTTCCCATACATACCACTGCCTCCACTTCTCTAGAAAACCTCCTCCCCTCTTGTCCTTCCTGTGTCCTGGACCACGATCTCCTATCAAAGGTCATCATCATTTTCAAAAAACTTGTTAAACTCTAACTTGCTGCATCCTCAGAGTGTCTTGCATGGGGGTCAGAAATATTGACAAAAATGGTTAATGAGCTGTATGCCTCAGTGGGGATGACATACAATAATTGCAGCATTTTATTGTCTCTGGTGCAGCAGGTAACATACTGGTTAAAGATGAGGAGAGTGGAGGACAGGGAGACCTGATTAAAAATCCCCGGAGATCAGAAAAAGGCTCTGGGGAGGCTGTGTTTAGAGTTTGCTGGTAACAATGTGGATGACATCACAGGCTGTAACAGCATTGGCAGAGGGGGGAACATGCACTGTTATTATGATAACATGCATAAACTCCCATGGTAGATAGTATGGTCTCATTCCAACTAGTAGCTTAATGTCCTTACTGCAGAGCATCTCTTTGATTATTAAATGTCTAGACTTGTACCATCTATCATTCACAGACACAGCCAGACCCCCTGCTTCTGTCATCTGGGAGTAAATGAAAACGTTTATGTGTCCAGAGTTAGTGTGCTTAGCAACATCTCAGTTAGCTTGACCATGCCACTCTCCTGGTAGCATCTCTTTAGTCAGGTTGTGTAACGACCAGAACCAGAGGACCCAGAATTCAACCAGAATAGACAGGTGACGTTTAAAGACTGATTTAAAAACTGCTGCAGGTAAATCGTCAGCGTCAGGAACCACTGGAGACAGAGACAACAGGTTAGTGACCAGATAGATTTTGCGGGATGAAACAGTCACTGATTTTATGGTCACTAACCTTCTCATAATCCGGGGACAGGTGGGGAAGGTGAATGCAGGCTCCAGTAGGTGGGAAAGGATGCTGATGATTCTTAGTGCGATCCAGAATCTGATCAGAGAAGCTCTCAGGTTGTTTCCCAGAGGACTGGCAGGGGCTCGGTAGTCAAAAGACAGACAAAGGGTCAGAACTGTGATGGCAATGTCAGGCAGGATGATCAGGGGGAATATCCAGAATCCGAAATCCGTGAGAAGGTCCCGGGTCTGAGCCGGGTGATCAGAGATCAGGGGAAAGTCCAGGGCAGAGTCAGGGCACAGAAACAGGTCAGGTAACAGGCAGGCAATCAGGTACGACAGGGGTTAGGCATGCTTAGAGAATCAGGAGGCAAGTAGACAGGATATGGAACACTGGATTAAACTCACTGGTGGCTCGTAATAATCTGGCACTAATGACTGGTTTGAGAGCTGGTTATATAGTGAGAAGGGCAGGTAGGTCTGATGAGAGCTGATGAAAATGGGGCAGAGCTGCTAATTCATCCACTTTTTTGGGAAGGGTCTGAAATATCCTATGATGATGGACAGGATGACAGGTCTGCACTTTTTTTATTCATTGCATCATCTTCTTCAGTTCAAATCACATCACATCATCGCACCATTCTGTGATGATATTGAATTTGAAACCTAGGTTTTAGACACCTAAGAAAAGCTTGGGTGGTTCTTGTGTGTGAAAGTGATTTATTTGGCACCTAGCCTGAGCTCATGTTAGTTCACACATCACTGGATGATTATAGAATATACACGAAACAGCTGGGCTATAATAGGTTATTGTGGATTTATTAAAGGCTTAGAGATGCTGGGAGAAGGAGAGTGGAGTGAATGAGGGATACTGTCACGGTGCAGATGTCGCAGTCTGTTGCGTGAAATCAGATGGAAAATATACTGGTAGTGTTCACCACTCTCATTTAGAAGAGGCTACTCACATGTTTTCATTGCTTTGTGCCATAAAGAAAAGAACTAGAAGAAGTTATTTTGTGATGACCAAAACATTATGTGCAATTTCAAAAATCCTAAAAAGTGTTTAACACTACCCAAGCTTGATGTTAAAGCATTTTAATAACCTTTCTCTCACGTTATGACGATTTAATAGATGCTGGCCTGTACAGTTTTGAGCTGGAAGAGGACTGCATCACAAAGATTGTACAGATATTAGCAAGCATTGGCAACAACTCCTTTTTCTTTTTCAATTTTAACTCTCAAAGGCGGGTCAGAAAAGAAAAGGAGGATACAAAATTGACAGCTGTGCAAGAGATCATGGCTGGGGGAAAATTATGATACTGCATGATCTTTCTACTAGATTTCGGGCAGCTGGTCAGGTCGGCCATTAGTGGTGATGCGCTCAGTTGCAGCAGCTCAAGCTAACCCTCCATCTGATCTACGAAATTTCATTGTATGTACCTTGTATAATGACAAATAAGAGCATCTTATTGTCATGGTTTAGTTTTAGTCTGGCCTTTTTTGTTAGTTTTCAGTTCCTCCTCCTCTTCTCACTCAGCTTACCCTTCACTCCCTCTGCAATTAGTCTCACCTGTTGGACATTAATTAGTCAGAACTCACTCCACCTGCCAGCCTCCCTACTTAAGCCTCCCTCAGTCTTCCCTGCCGGTCCGTCATCAGACTCCACTCACTCCTCGCCTGTCAACCTGGTTTGCCCCTGCTTGCTGTTGAAATCCTGCCTCCTCTGAATCTCAAGTTAAGTCTCTGCCTGCTGCTGGATTCTTCCTGTCTCACCTCTGAGTCTCAAGTTAAGTCTCTGCCTGCTGCTGGATGTTTCCTGTCTCACCTCTGAGTCTCAAGTTAACTCTCTGCCTGTTGCTGGACTATCTGCCACCTCTCTGCCTCAAGCCTCTGCTTAGCTGTTGGATTTACCTGCCTCATCTGTGCTTCAGATACAGGATTATTCTGCCACCTCTCTGCTTCAAGCCTCTATTGGATTTACCTGCCTTGTCGCCTGGATCTCCTGCTGCCTCTGTTCTCCAGTAGTCCTGCTCCCAAGAACTCGCTCCTGTCTGTCAGCTCCTGCTCACATCTACATCCCTGTTCCAGTTCAGTCCTGCCTCTCTGGTTTCATCCTCCATAAACCATCCTTCTTCAATAAAACTCACAATAAACCAAGCTCTGTGTGTGTGGTGTGTTCGGGTCATCAGAACTAATTCTGACAGTACGGACCAGCCAGAGATGAACCCGACACCCGCTCAGAGCTTTGGTGCAGGAGCTGGCCAGATGATTCCACTTCCCCCACATATGGTCTGCGCTGTGGAGACAACCCTCCAAGAACTCGTGGAGGCGGCCGCCCAGGTTCAATCCATCTGGGAGGGTCAGTTTTCGAGCCTGGCGTGGCAGTTCTCCGGACATCCCCAGTTGATGGACCTATTTGGGGAGATCGACTGGGACTATTGGTCAGGTTCCTCTCCATCAATCGGCTCTCCACTCTCCACCAGCCTGTCCGCTGCACCTTTAGCCGCTACAACTCCCGCTGCCTCAGAAGCAGCCTCTCCTTCGGCGCCTGGTTCCTCCCGGCGCAGGATTGAGGCCGTCTAGGGTTCTGCTCCGCCTCAGTCCGAGGTCGTCGAGGGTTCTGCTCCGCCTCAGTCCGAGGTCATCGAGGGTTCCGCTCCGCCTCAGTCCGAGGTCAATGAGGGTTCCGCTCCGCCTCAGTCCGAGGTCGTCGAGGGTTCCGCTCCGCCTCAGTCCGAGGTCGTCGAGGGTTCCGCTCCGCCTCAGTACCAGGTCGTCGAGGGTTCTGCTCCGCCTCAGTTCGAGGCCGTTGAGGTTTCCGCTCCGCCTCAGTCCGAGGTCGTCGTGGGTTCCGTTCAGCCTCAGTCCGAGGCCTCCATGGGTTCTACTCCTGCAGGCGACGCCCGCCTCTGGTTCTGCTCCGCCGGGGTCGCCGTTCGTGGCGCCCGCCTCTGGTTCTGCTTCACCGGGGCCGTCGACTGCGGCACCCGTGGCAGACTTTCCAGCTCGGCCGGGGCCGCCGACTGCAGCGCCCGTGCTTCCAGACTCTGCCTCGCCGGGGTCGCCCTCCACGACGCACGTCTCGTGCTGTCCAGCTCGGCCGGGGCCGCCGACTGCGGCATCCGCGCCTCCTGGCTGCCTCGCTGGGGTCTTCCTCCGAGACGCCCGCCTCGGACTGCCCTGCTCGGCCGGGGCCACCAACTGCGGCGCCCGTGCCAGACTTTCCTGCTTGGCCGGGTCCGCCGACTGCAGCATCCGCGCCTCCCGACTCTGCCTCGCCGGGGTCTTCCTCTGTGATGCCCGCCTCGGACTGCCCTGCTCGGCCGGGGCCGCCGACTGCGGCGCCCGTGCCAGACCTTCCTATTCGACCGGACCCGCCGACTGCGGCACCCGGGCTTCTGGGTGCTACCTCAACGCTGCTCCGCCGCCTGCCATGCCCTGGTCGTCCTCCGCCGACTTCATGTGACCAAGCTGCTGCCGCTCTCCTAGCAGCCGTCTCTGCCCTGTGCCTATAAGGTCCCAGCACTCCCTAGTTTTGAGTTGTTTCAGCTCTGCCTTAGTTCTTGAGTTGTTTAGCACCCCTTAATTTTTATTTAGCACTCCATTATTTTTGAGTTATTTAGCATCCCTTAGTTTCAGTTATTTAGCGTTCCTTTGTTTCAGAGTTATTTAGCGGTTCTTGGTTTCTGAGTTATCCTAGCGTTCTTTAGTTTTTGAGTTATTTTAGTGTTCTTAAGTTTTTGGTGTTATCGTAGTGCCTTCTAGTGCTCCTAAGTCATGCTAGCATCCTCTGTTTCCCGGCGTGTTTAGACGCCCTCTGTTTCCCGGCATTTTAGATTTTCTCAGTTTCCCGGAGTGTTAGACGCCCTCTGTTTCCCTGCCGTTTTAGATATTCTCTGTTTCCTGGCGTTAGAAATTATCTGTCCCCTGGTGTTTTAGATATTCTCTGTTCCCTTAGCGTTTCTGTACGCTTGTTGTCCCCTGGCGTTTTCGTACACTTGTTGTCCCCTAGCGTTTTCGTACGCCTGTTGTCCCCTGGCGTTTCCGTACGCCTGTTGTCCCCTAGCGTTTCCGTACTCCTGTTGTCCCCTGGCTTTTATGTATGCTTGTTGTCCTCTAGCGTTTCCATACGCCTGTTGTCCCCCGGCGTTTCCTATGCCCTCTAGCTCCCCCGGCGTTTCCTACGTCCTCTAGTTCCCCCGGCGTTTCCTACACTTTTTGTGTGCCAGCGTATTAGACGCTTCTTGTTTGCCAGCGTATTAGACGCTTTTGTTTGCCAGCGCATTAGACGCTTTTGTTTGCCAGCGCATTAGACGCTTTTGTTTGCCAGCGTATTAGACGCTTTTTTGTCTCAGCGTTTTAGACGCTTTCCTGTTTGCCTGCGTTTTCATCTTTAGTTTGGTTCGCCCTGGTTGGGTAGTTTTTCGTTTGACCCTAGCCCCCCATCCTGAACCTCTCTCCACCCACCCTGGTTAGATTAGTTTTGGTTTTGACCCTAGTCCGCCATCCTGAACCTCCCTCCGCCCACCCTGGTTAGATTAGTTCTGGTTTTGACCCTAGCCCGCCATCCTGAACCTCCCTCCATCCACCCTGGTTGGGTCGTTTTTAGTTTGTTTTAGGCCGTCCGCAGACCGGCCTTGGGGGGGGGGGGTAATGTCATGGTTTACCATTAGTCAGTTCCTCCTCCTCTTCTCACTCAGCTTACCCTTCACTCCCTCTGCAATCAGTCTCACCTGTTGGACATTAATTAGTCAGAACTCACTCCACCTGCCAGCCTCCCTACTTAAGCCTCCCTCAGTCTTCACTTCCCTGCCGGTCCGTCGTCACTCACTCCTTGCCTGTCAACCTGGTTTGCCCCCTGCTTGCTGTTGAAATCCTGCCTTCTCTGAATCTCAGGTTAAGTCTCTGCCTGCTGCTGGATTCTTCCTGTCTCACTTCTGAGTCTCAAGTTAAGTCTCTGCCTGCTGCTGGATGTTTCCTGTCTCACCTCTGAGTCTCAAGTTAACTCTCTGCCTGTTGCTGGACTATCTGCCACCTCTCTGCCTCAAGCCTCTGCTTAGCTGTTGGATTTACCTGTCTCATCTGTGCTTCAGATACAGGATTATTCTGCCACCTCTCTGCTAAACTGTTGGATTTACCTGCCTCACCTGTGCTTCAGCTACAGGATTATTCTGCCACCCCTCAGCTTCAACTATCTGTTGGATTTACCTGCCTTGTTGCATGGATCTCCTGCTGCTGTCTCGCTCCGGTCTGTCAGCTCCTGCTCACATCTACATCCCTGTACCAGTTCAGTCCTGCCTCTCTGGTTCCATCCTCCACAAACCATCCTTCTTCAATAAAACTCCCAATAAACCAAGCTCTCTGTGTGTGGTGTGTTCGGGTCATCAGAACAAATTCTGACACTTCTGCAATTTGCTTAATATCTGTCACACATTGTTTGGCTGTGATAGAGCCTGCCATGCTGGAAAACCAGAAGTCGCAAATTTAAACTAGATGCAAAACTTTTTGTAGGCACTCTACTGTACACTAAAGCAATACAGATCTCAATATTACAGCTGAAAATACAGGAGCTTCCTAACACCTGCTTAGTTTTAGGTTCCCAGTGATCTAGAGCAGTTGACTGGTTTGTGTGTGTGTGGGGGGGGGGGGGGTGAGCAGCATATACGCAAGAGTGATTGACAATCACTCAGAGCCAGACAGTCCTTCTGGCTCTGATTGGTTATTTCTGACCAGGAGCGGTGTAGCAGTAGGCAGTAGGCAAGTGGAAAGAGCTAGAGGAGCTTGATTTTTACCCCCCACATATTACCTGTTTTATATTTTACTGTCAGGGCATAGACTTAGACTTAAACAAACTTTATTGTCATTTTGTATGTACAGAGTGCAAACAAAACAAAATTCCGTTGCCTACAGCTTACGATAATGTAATGAGATTGCAATTGAAATAAAATAACATTACAATATAAAGTGCAGCAGTGATAAGAATGTACAGTGCAGGAAAAAAACAGTTTTTGAAAAAATGTGCAGAAGAATGTTGAACCATGTTTGTAGTGCAAAGATAATGGTGCAAAAAAGGAATTAATTTGATAATATCATGATTTTAGGTGAACCCGAACACAACCACATGTAGAGATATGTTATAAAGGTTTTTATTGAAGAGATGGTTTGGAGGAATGAGACCAACAATCAGAATTGGACTGGAGCAGGATGATGGAGATGGCAGGAGCTGCTGTTGAACCAGAGGTGCAGCGAGAGAGTTCTTGAAGTGCAACACAGCAGAAAGAGTTCTTGAAGGTGCAGAGGTAGGACCAACAGCACGGCAGAGAGAATACTTGGAGCGCTGGAGTAGGAGGAGGAGAACCAGCAGCACGGCAGAGGGAACACTTGGAGCGCTGGAGTAGCAGGAAATCCAGCAGCAAAACAGAGAGCTTACTTGGAGCACTGGGGTAGCAGGAGATCCAGCAGTAAAGCAGAAAGCTTACTTGGAGCACTGGGCAGGCAGGTAATCCAGCAGCAAAACAGAGAGCTTACTTGGAGCACTGGGCAGGACAAGGAAAGATTAGGCGAGCAGTAATGAGCAGATGAACCGACAGGGAAGAGCTGACTGAAGGTAGCTTAAATAGGGAGGATGACAGGTGTGCTGAGTTCTGGCTTGATTAGTGGCTGACAGGTATAGGGGATTACTGGGGTGTGCGACCGGAGCTGTATGGAAGGTGGAAAGTGCCCCTGAATATGTCCATGGTGCAGCAGGCAAAGCTGCACCATGGACACACAGAAGGTCATGTAGCCAGTGATGCATTCAGTCAGGCTGTTGATGTCATCACCATGAGAGCTTTGGAACATGCTCCAGTCTGTGGTTCTAAAACAGTCCCTCAGTCTCTCACTGGCCTCCTCTGATCAAATTTTCACTGACTTCTTCTGTGCTATTGTTATCCTCACCAGTGGAATGTAATGGGGGGGCAGGTAGACAAGGTTGTGATCTGAACGTCCGAGTGGGGGGAGGGGGGCTGAGGTATAGGCATCCTTAACATTTGCGTACAAAAGGTCCAGAGTTTTATTGTCCCTTGTTGCGCACGTGACGTACTGGGTGAGCGTGGGGAGGGTGGAACGGAGGGAGGCATGGTTGAAATCTCCTGTGATCAGCAGGAGAGCGCGGGGGTGTTCTGTCTGCAGTTTGTTTACCGCGCCCTGAATCCGCTCACATGCAGCGGTGGCGTCCGCGGAGGGAGGGATATAAACACAGAGCCCGATCACGTGACCAAACTCTCGCGGCAAGTAATAAGGTCTTAAAGTCACTGCGAGAAATTCAACATCTGAGCAGCATATCTGTTGCTTCACGTGAACATGATCCGCATTACACCACCTCTCATTCACAAACACCGCCAGTCCCCCTCCTCTCTTTTTTCCGCTCTCCGCCAGAGTTCTGTCCGCGCAGATGAGTTTAAACCCGTCCAGGGAGACCACTGAGTCTGGGACAGATCTGGGACAGATCCATCTAACCACGTCTCCGTGAACCACGTCTCTGTTCAGTTCTGTGCATGTGAAATGCAGAGTCCAGTTTAGAGTTTAACAGTCTAATGGCAATGGGGAAAAAGCTGTTGCAGAACCTGGTGGACCTGCAGCGGATGCTGCGAAGCCTCTTCCCAGAGGGCAGCAGGGACCGTTTTAAGAATTATGTAAAGAAATACACAAAGTACAGCTTGAAATACATCACGCAGAGTTTAAAAAGTGGCAGCATGCATTCAAACAATGCCATGGAAGAGAATATTTAACATTTTATTTTTTCATATTGCTTGATATTTGCCATACATCATTTGATTTTGTAAGGGCTAAATTAGATAATAGTATGTCTATGATATTGAACAATCATAGAGAAAACATTATGAAATATAAAAATCCCAAAATGTGAACCTTACTTAAAATGATACACATAAAATCAATGCAACAATCTCTGGTGCTAACTCAAACCGCTCCACAAAGTCACTCCCAGCATGATAGGACATACTGTTCATGGTTGTTCTTATTTTTGTTTTTTTAATACATATCTCCCCTTGATTATATTCTTCATGTTTTTATGCGAACATTTCCTGAGTCTTTTTCTAACAAATTATGTCTTGGTTTATACCTCATCTGCACTGTTTTGTATTTAGATAAATCCAGAAGTTTCAATGTACATGATTTTATAAATAATGGCATTGTGTGTTCTTTGTGGAATATGTGGAAGAACGACAGTGCAAGTATTATTGGAGCAATAATACTTGCACTGTCATAACACCTGCAATACTCATAACACCTTGGTGCTTGATACTGTCGATCACTCCATTCTATTAGAGCACCTGGAAAACTGGGTCGACCTTTCTGGTACAGCACTCGACTGGTTTAAATCCTACTTAAAGAACAGGGACTTTTTTGTGTCAGTATGTAACTTTACATCAGAGGCGACAAAAATCACATGTGGTCCAAGAGTCCATTCTGGGTCCCCTCCCATTCAATATATACAAGCTCCCTCTACCTCAGGTCATAAAAAACAGCATCAGTTACCATAAGTACACAGACGGCACACAGCTCTACATCACCATGTCACCATTCCAGCTGAGTAAATGCTTAGAAGGAATCAATGCATGGATGTGCCGAAATTTTCTTCAATTGAATAAAAACTAAACTGAAGTAATAATTTTTGGATCAATAGAGGAGCAATCAAAAGTTAGCACACAGCTTCAGTTGGGAACCACCGATCAGGCCCGAAATTTGGGTGTGGTGATAGACTCAGACCTGAACATCCAAAAGCATCTAAAGACAATTTCAAGGTAGGCCTTCTATCACCTGAAGAACATTTCCAGGATTAAAGCACTAATGTCACAGCAGGATCTGGAAAAAACTATCCATGCATTTATCTTTAGAATTGATTACTGCAACGTTGTTTTCACAAGTCTGCCTGAAAAATCGATCAGACAACTCCAGCTGATCCAGAACGCTGTTGCCTGCGTCCTCACTAACACTAAGGTCTTCTGTCTCCAGCCTACTCTGCATACCCAGAACCAGAACCAAACATGGAGAAGTAGTATTTAGTTCTTATGCTCCACTTATCTGGAACAAACTCCCAGGATACTATAAAAGTTCTTTAAAACAAGATTAAAATCACATTTGTTTAGGATTGCCTTTGACTGTTCTAGTTAAACTGTTATCTGAAACATCATTAGTTTAGGTTTGTAGTCCAACTGTTTTTAATATTTGCTTTTAGTTTCCATTTTACCATGTTTCATTTTGTTTCAATTTTTCTACATTTTATTCCAAGTCGCTTTTATTCTGTTTTTATTTTCCTATATTTTAATCATGTAAAGCACTCTGCATTGTCTTTGTACTGAAATGTGCTAAACAAATAAATTTGCCTTCCCTTTGCCTCGCCTCGCCATTGTATCCTACTTCCTGTATTATCCTTATTGTTTTTTTCTGAAGTGCCCTATCAACTGTAGAGTTCTTTTGTAGCTATTTCCTCAGACCTCTAAACATTAGGATTGGTAATACCTGTTTAAAATAAGATCTCTCAGTGTTTAATCATTGTTTACGGAAGTTGTGAAAAATTCATTTTTGCTTGTCTCAAGAGATAAAGAATGGTGGATCTAGTTAACTGTAAATACAGAAGCAACTGAACAATCTCAGCCCAAACCTGCAATATAGTGTGTCATGGTGCAGCTTTGCTTGCTGCACCATGGACATTTCAGGGCACTTTTCACCTGTCATACTTCCCAGTCTCCTCTCCAGTTCAGTAATCATCCACACCTGTCAGCCACCAATTAGCCAGCATTCAGCACACCTGTCAGCCTCACTATTTAAGCTCCCTGTATTCAGTCCTTCATTGTCAGACCGTCTGTTTATCCTGTTCACTTCTGCCAACTTCAGTTTCTGCTGCTTACCTCATCCAGTTCTCATCCAGCCTGAAGGCCCTTCATCTCCGCCTGCCTGCTGCGGTTCTGATCTTACTCTGGTCCTGCAAGTATTCATTCTGTCGTGCTGCTGGTCAAGCCTGGTTCCAAGTCTCTAGTGATGGTGAGATGAAGCCTCATGAGGCATTGAACCACTTGAGCCAACTGGTTCGAGAAAGGGTTCATTTCTTGACGCTTCATGTGCACACGACACCACCTACTGGCGAGGTGTATAATCACAGCCAGCTGTATCTTAACACGTGTGATGCATTGATTTTTTTTGTCTATTATGGCTCTTGGGAATGACTTCACAAAAGGTGTAGGACGAAATCATTTGTCTACATAAATTTTGTATACACATATGTGTATAATAAAATATTGTTTGAATGTATTCTCTGTGTGTAATTATTCCCAAAATAGTAGTGTCATGTGATATGGCATGTTGTATAATAATGTTTTTCTGTGACTCTAGAAAAATGGCATGGGCTTAATCAGGCAGAGGACAGTGAAAGTGCTTATGGAACTAGGGAGGGGGTAATGAATAGGCTAATGCTTGTGTAACTTGGATGATTTCATGCATTTTTATTAAGAAACAACAATTTCTCCACAGTTTTTGGTTTCAAACGATTCTCTTTTTTGACACTACTTCTCCAGCCTTTGAAAAGACATGCTCACATGGCACAGATGATGCCGGGGTGCATAAATAAATAAGTGCAAGTTTGTACAGATTGGGGTACAGTGACCGATGATTAGCCCAGTACTCCAGGGGGTTCTCCAGCCTGTCCTGAATCCAACGTCATCCACAATAGTGAAAGGCTGGGTATCCTTCACTATCATGGAGACTAGAGCTTAATCCAGCTCTTATTTTCTGGTGGCTGGTTAAAAGGGAATAAATACAGTGTCTGTTACCTGTCTTTATTTGCACAACAAGCAAACATCAGCATACAAAAATTGTGATAGTGTGTTTGTAATATAGTAATGCGCCAGTCATCCGCGCGGTTACTGCCGGAGGGGGGGGGCGTCGGGGAAGTCGCTTCTCGCTTCAAAGTATCCATGTATTTTTGCCTGTCTTTTCCCTGCCATTCCCTATATGTACGCGAGAAAGCAAAAACAAAAAACCGCGTGTTAACGTCAAATAAACATGCAAGAGTTAGTTTTTTGTTTTTTTTGGAATGTTGGCGAGGCGGTAGCGTGAGTTTGGCGAGGCGGCTGCCTCGCCAACATAGTGCTGCGGGAAACACTGCTGTGGGGTTTCTAAAGCTGTCAAACCCCGCGCCGAAATCTGAACCACTTCCCGAAGCAGCCACGTGGTACAGCCGGGCAGCGAGGCTTCGGACGTCATCGTTTTCGGCTCCTCCCCTAAATGAAGCAAGCCTTGATACGCGCTTTACGGAAACGCCCCCTCCATTACTCGACACACGCCTCGAAGCCTCGGCACATCACGTAACATCACTACAAGTCTCCATTCTGTCGTGCTGCTGGTCGAGTCTCCATCCAAGTATTCATTCTGCCGTGCTGCTGGTCAAGCCTGGTTCCAAGTCTCCATTCTGTCGTGCTGCTGGTCAAGTTTCCATCCAAGTATTCATTCTGTCGTGCTGCTGGTCAAGTCTCCATCCAAGTATCCATTCTGTTGTGCTGCTGGTCAAGTCTCCATCCAAGTCTCCATTCTGTCGTGCCGCTGGTCAAGCTTGGTTCCAAGGCTCCATTCTGCTGAGCTTCTGGTTATGCTGCATCCGTGCTCTAGTTTCATCCTGCTTGCCAGCTCCAGCCATTAACTGCCTGCTGCTCCAGCCCAGTTCTGCCTCTCTCGTCTCCTGCTTCCACTGCTCCTCATCATTCAATAAAACTCACAAACTAAGCTCTGTGTGTGGTTCAGTTTGGGTTCAGTACACAAATCATGACATAGTGTACAATTTTGCTTCCCCTTTTAATGGTAAAGGACTGCACAGTTACAGTTTATGTTCCTCATTGATCCTATTTGGTCAGACTGTAGAATTGACTGTCTTGTTTAATCTTTTAAAAATTAAGTTTTCTTTTTTGACTTGTACAATTGCGCTACATGAAGCTAAAAGCAGAAATTCAACTGAAGAAACTCTTTGCTTACCTCCATCCAATCGGAGGCTGGTCCGCCTCTGATGCAGCCAATCTGCTTCAGGCCGCACCTCCACGAAGCCAATCAGGATCCAGCGTTCATCTTAAAAGCAACTTCAAATCACCTCTCAGTCTGCTACCCAGCAAGCGCTAGCAACGTTGCGCTATGTCGGATTTGAATTCAGATGACCATTTCAACCCACCTCCATCCCCTTCTCCACCATCGTAGCCAAGCTCCATCTGGCTTTTCCACGTTGCTCCTTCAACCTCGTCCCTATCAGTGTAATTCCTCCCGGACTCTTACGGAATTCCCGGTCACATCTCAATCGGTCCGGCAGAAGACCGTCATGTTGAGCCCGGTTCTGCCAGAGGTTTCTTCCCAAAGGGGACTTTTTCCTCTCCACAGTCGCTTCATGCTTGCTCATCATGGACAGTTCATGAAAACCGTGTTTTTCCAAGTTGGACATCTAGCTCAAGCAAATCATCTTGCAAACCAGCCTCTATGGACTAACCAACTTCATCTATCTCCACTCCACCACCAGTTTCAGTCCTGGGGGAAATATCCCTGTTCTCATACATCTGCTCATGTACATTAAAGTATAATTCAGCGTTTATGTTTCCTGCCGAGGTCTGAGCGCCAAAGTCTTAAATTATTGTATCAATAAAATTCTTCTAATCATCTTTTCTCTCTCTGTGAGTTTTTCAGATTGAAATTGCCTCGCCACACTTCTTTGTATGGAGACTGGTAGTTTAGTATAGGTGGATAAACTGTTATTCATTCTATTAAATTTAAATGAAAAAAAGAGAAATATACAGAGGAAATGTCATAGATAGAGCTATGTACCTGACCCATTTGTTAAGTTTTTTTTTTTCTTTGGTTGCCCCAGAATAAAGTTGGCAAACTGGAAAAGCTGGTTTTACAGCAGAGAGGGGAGTCTGGGATGAAATATTAGACTTACAGTCCCAAGGCCGATAGGGGGTGGCATGTCTAACACTGACTCGTTGTGAACGCCCTGATGCAGGGAGGCAGAAAAAACAGGTGTGAACTGGAACAAAGCAGGAAGACGTGCTTCTAGAAAGAGCTCTATGTTTTTTTGATGGATAGAAGAAAACAGCTGCACAGTTGTGCTCTCAGCTAGCACATATAAACTGTATCTGGTTAGCCATGACATTAGCAGCTTTTTGTCAGGTATCATATTGTTATGGCAGGACTATTGTGCAGACAAACCCTTGGGAGTGGCATGTGTCAGGATTCAGTAGGCTGCGCTGTCTGCGCTGCCTGCTCTGTTCTCTTTTCCTATCACAGGTGATCGTAGTTGACAGGCGGGCGTGGTGTACACCTGCAGCTCGTTTCGGCAGCTCCGGCTTGGAGCTTAAAAGCAGGGCGCAGTCAGCTGAAGGACGCCGGAGTGTTAAACCGTTGTGGTACGCTTTGTGGCCACTGTCACTCGACAGTCTCTCGTTCCTGCGTGATTCATGTTTCCTGTTCACAGTACTAACTCATGTCTCCTGTCTCCTCGTAGTTCGCTCTGTGCTCTGGATTACTCACCGGCCGCTCCTCCGAGCGCTGAAGTCTCAAGCCAAGTTCCTGAATCCTCGCCGCTCAGATTTTGCTCTGGCATTCCCCTCGAGCCCCCTTGGTCTTACCAAGCCGAACAAGAGTTCCCCCTTCCTGGATTCACCCTGGTTCCTTCGGCTGCTTTCTGTTCCCTGCTTCCTGCTGTGGTGCTGCTCGGGCTCCCCGCCTTTGTTCCTCCTGCTGGCTTACCTGTCACTCGGTCACCTAGTTCTACCAAGAGAAGGAGCTTTATGAGTCCGTTCTTCCACTCTACTCCCCCCCGGATAGGTTACTCATACCTGGCGATAAGCATCACGCCACAGATCTAGATTCCTGCACTTGCCCACGATTAATCTGTTACTTTCTTCCCACAGTGTTATGGTCCCGACATCTTGATCATTCGGCTGCTCATTCTATGAGCATAACATCTCCGTGTACCCCTGAGCTTTCAATAAATACCTTTAACTGATTTTTGTCTCCTGACTGTGTTCTGCATGTGGGCCAAACACCTAAAAACCATGACAGCGTGGTGAAGTGAAATGTCATTTATTAAATATAAAACAACAAAAATTACGGATATGACAGTCGAGTAAAGAGGACCAGGGATAAACAAAGAGGAAACCAGAACAGGGATAGCATAACAGAGGACCTGACAACAAGTGTGAGGAAACTAGCTGAATAAATAGGAGAGAAGACAGAGGAGGGGACATAAGGATCTAACTAAAACCAACTAAATCCATAAGGTGCTAAATACTAAATAATGATAGGAAACAAGAAGGAAAGAACAGAATCCACAGACTAATAAACAATTGCACCCACAAACTTAGCAAATAATGTAGATTTTGATTCTGACATTCATGAAATATCCCTGCTGTATATATAGTAGAGGGAAGATTTTGCTTAAGAGTGGGAAATGAACAGGCTTACTAGGAATGAATTAAAATGGCAATGCTTTCCAGTCAGTTACTGTGAATTCCCATGCTGCAAGAAGCTGGTTTACTTTTAAAATTAATGGACAGACCTGGATGGTAAATTAAAACTTCATTCAGTTTGTGTTCTTACATTAGACTTAAAAAAAAAAAACAAAAAAAAAAACACGACTTCCAGAGGTAGGCCTATTCTCTTTCTTCAGGAAACACGGCAGTTCAGGCATTGGTTTCCGATAGTTGAGGGATCTACTTGTTTTGGGAGCCCGTCTGGCAGCCACTGTGTGACCATCAGCCGTGTCTCAGAGTGCCGCAGCAGGTACTCGGTGACAGACAGACAGAGCACTGATTGTCACCAGTGTTATCCGAGTCCAGTGGTGGCGGTTGGCAGGGTACGTTTTCACCCAGCGTGAATGTGAAGTGACAGTCCGTTATTGTGATAATATCAAGCAGGAGCCGATCTTTTTCAGCGGGGTTCCTTTGGAGAGAGACAAGAACACAGTGAAATGAGCCAAGTTTGTAATGCAAGCTGAATCTAAACTACCTGCTTCTTTTTGTTTGAGAGATGAACAACTGTTGTCGATGCAGGATAGTCCAGTACTCTGAATACTGACTTTCACATGACACGAGACAAAAGAAAAAAAAAACTGACTGTGAATTAGGGGAGCATACACCACAACATGAGAGCTACAGTAAGACTCATTGCTATGGTTAAAGAGAGAAAAAGGTAAAGAACTCCACAAGTTAACTCACTGTGGTTGGCTTAAAGGTGCTGGAAATGTCACAAAATACTGTTACTTCATATGATTATTTGGTCACTCATCAGCATGCAGAGATGTACATGGAGGGAAAGATTGAAAGATTGAAAAAGAGGTAGCAATAACAATAGGAAAGAGGGATTCTAACCTCACTATTCACCATCCAACAAGTCAGGGAGGCCTAAAATGCTCTTCTTTTGGCCATCCACTGCCTCTCCTGCAGCTGCAGTTGCATCTGCATCGCTGTGGCATTGTGGAGTTGTTGCCATGGAGATGTGGGTCAGAGTACTGATGTGGGAGCATAGCACGGATTTGGTGCTGGCAGAGGAGTGTTACCAGCACAGGGCTGGAGCCGGCAGTAAACTCTGACTGAATCTAGGTCACTGTGATTCTCAAGAGCAGAGGCAGGCCTGAAGTTGCTGTGGAAATGAAGGGGGTGGGGTATTAGATAACAAGGAAGAGGGAATGCCATGACGGTTGGGGGAATACCAACAAACGCAATGCTGAAGTTAAATATGTTTAAATAAAAAAACTGGTCAAAAACAGAACACATCTTTCTCTGTAGTGCAATAGAATTTGGACTATTTATAATGTCTAATCATGGTCAAAGAAGTTAAAAACTATGAAGTCTTTATGTTTTTGCAGCATATAATTTAACACACAATATAGAAAACATTAAAATATTTTCTAAAATTGAAACAAACTAAAATGCCTTTGTATTGTTTTTCAAATTAGACAAGTGATTTTAAAATGCTGCATGGCGTATGTAAATGTAGGATGTTGAAGTGCAGCACTTTCTATAGCTTTACAAATTGTTTTCCAGACAAAAAAAGACCTGTCTAAATTGATTATCTGGAATCGATGAGTAGCTTCTTTGTGAGAACACCGAACAGGAATAGAGCAAGCTCTCTTACTTTTGCAAGGATATTCTTTGCAGGAAATGTAGGTCAGCTTCTTGAAAGTAAACAGGCGTAGAGTTTGACCACTGAGGATATCACAGGTGGTGTTTGTGAGCATAAAGTGGAGATACTAGGAACCTGTGCTCTTATATCTGGATTTTGCATGTCCTCTTTCAGTACTAAATGTGTACAGATGTTTGCAAATTAAATTATTAAATTAAATCTATGGCCAGGCTCTGCAAACGCTCATGTTTGCCCACAAAAATCAACTGCAGCAGCAACTCTTTTCATCCTAGATTTTAGGGCCAGTTGAATGAAAGAATGCATATCTGTATATTGACTTCACTTCCCACGAGAACATGGCTGGCATAAGCTTGACGTGACATTTCAGGACCAAATGAGATGTTCTGGGAAAACTAACAGTAGAGCTAAAGAGACAAATGACAGAGTAGCAGATTTTTTGGCTGCTAAACTACTAACCTGGCCAGCCAGACTGATAATGTGTAGCACTCTCCATTCTGCACATTATCAATCTGGAACTGCTCCTATGGAATCCGTTTGGGAAAAGTAGGGACATTCAGCATAACATTCCAAGTCAAGGCAGTTCTTGCTGTTCTTCTTTTAAAGATGAAATTGTTGATTCTTACAAAGCAGATGTGATACCAGCAGCTACACATGTGTCCTCCTGTGTTGCACACAAGGAACAATGTGTGGTCAAGGGTCTTGCTCAGGGGAATAGAGTGACACATTGAATTTTGAACCGCCAACCTTTGGGTTCTCTCTAAGATGCCTTGCTCACTAACCGCTAGGCCAACACTCCCACAAAATAGTTTACTTTATAGTCCCACAGAGGGGATATATTGGCAAATACTGTCAATAAGGCCTAAGTAATGTTCTTGAGACAGTTAAACTTGCCTGGTAGTGATGTTCAGCAGGTGAAAAGGCAAGCTCCATGATCATGTAATTTCCATCTGCTGTCATAAGTTTGCAAACTTTGTACATCACAGAGGCAAGCTCTTGAGTTCAATCAGCTGCATTTCCATGTCGTTTGTATGCACCCAGTTATAGAGAGACAAATCTTACTGGTCACTGAAGCAATCTGGTTCAGAAAAAAAGACAACAGTGCTCCATACAAAATACGTAAAGAATTCTGTCTAGTCTTCGGATTTATCTGTGCATTTCGGTGTTGTTGATGCTACGCTGAGAGGATGGTGCCTGGGGAGTTTAAAGTGGTGCAACATGGAAGTTTAAACATTGCTTCAAAACAACTGCCAGCTTTGAACGAAAGCTTCTCACATGTCTACAACAGATTAAGCTTCTTGAGGGGTCTAGTCATATTTGCAGGAAACATAAGTTTCACAAACCATTTCTCGTCTTTGAGTTTGGGATGATTTTTGTCCCTTTTCTGCCAGGAATGTTTTAACCGCCTCAAAGTAATCTACAAATCATCCCAGGACCTTTCTACAGATAAGCCACCTAACAGCAAAGTGGAGCAATATATCTTTGCATGAGCCACCCATCTCCTCAAACAGAGACTGAAATTGGTGACCTGTTAAAGTAGCTTGCTTAAAGTGTAACTCATCCCCATAACAGAGCCTTACTCTGCCTAATCTCATATTTGAAAAATGTGCCGATAGGAGGCAGTGCCAGGGGGACCAGGAAACGTGTGGGGGGTAGGGGCTGGGTGTGGTCTGGGCTACTATCCATCCATCCATTTTCTAACAAGTCTATCCCTTGTGGGGTTGCGAGGGGTGCTGGTGCCTATCTCCAGCTGTCAACGAGCGGGAGGGGTACACCCTGGACAGGTCGCCAGTCTATCGCAGGGCAACACAGAGACAAACAACCATTCTCGCACAGATTCACACCTAAGGAGAATTTAGAGAGGCCAATTAACCTAACAGTCATGTTTTTGGACTGTGGGAGGAAGCCAGAGTACCCGGAGAGAACCCACGCATGCACAGGGAGAACATCCGTCTGGGCTACTAGTTGTCATGGTTTTTAGGTGTTTGGCCCACATGCAGAACACAGTCGGGAGACAAAAAGCAGTTAAAGGTGTTTATTGAAAGCTCAGGGGTACACGGAGATGTTATGCTCATAGAATGAGCAGCCGAATGATCGAGACGTCGGGATCGGAACACTGTGGGAAGAAAGGAACAGATTAAACGTGGGCAAGTGCGGGAATCTAGATCTGTGGCGTGATGCTTACCGCCAGGTATGAGTAACCTATCCGGGGGGAGTGGAGCGGAAGAACGGACTCAGTAAAGCTCCTTCTCTTGGTAGAACTAGGTGACCGAGTGACAGGTAAGCCAGCAGGAGGAACAAAGGTGGGGAGCCCGAGCAGCACCACAGCAGGAAACAGGAAACAGAAAGCAGCCGAAGGAACCAGGGTGAATCCAGAAGGGGGAAATCTTGTCCGGCTTGGTAAAACCAAGGGGGCTCGAGGGGAATGCCAGAGCAAAATCTGAGCGGCGAGGATTCAGGAACTTGGCTTGAGACTTCAGCGCTCGAAGGAGCGGCCGGTGAGTAATCCAGAACACAGAGCGAACTACGAGGAGACAGGAGACATGAGTTAGTACTGTGAACAGGAAACATGAATCACGCAGGAACGAGAGACTGTCGAGTGACAGTGGCAACAAAGCGTACCATAACGGTTTAACACTCCGGCGTCCTTCAGCTGACTGCGCCCTGCTTTTAAGCTCCAAGCCGGAGCTGCCGAAACGAGCTGCAGGTCTACACCACGCCCACCTGTCAACTACAATCACCTGTGATAGGAAAAGAGAAGGGAGCAGGCAGCGCAGACAGCGCAGCCTACTGAATCCTGACACTAGTAAACTCTAAATAAATGCTAAATAAACTAACTGAATGCTAAGATAAGAAATCGCTAACCTGAAAATCAATAGAAGGACTTCAAAATTCACTACTCAAACTCCAACTCACTATGGAGGCATACGAGATTTAGCTGCTTTTATATCCCACAGCCGGTGACATCACAACTTTTTTTAGCCAACAGTAATACTGATTTGAAATTCAATGTAAGATACTCGTTAAACCTGAGAAGGGCTCCACACACAGTTTTGGACCCAAAATTGGGATTTCAACAAATGTGCAGTAAACTGTCCAAATAATGACCAGAATATGTAGAAAGAAATATAAGACGACCATGTTAACAGCTTATAGTTGATTTGGAGGTGAGTTACTCTTTGACTATAAATTTGACAATTCTTGCTAGTGTGGCTTCATTAAGTTCTGATTTTTGGCATCTTGGTGCACAAAACCTCAATCTCCATCCACATCCTCATATTGTCTATTTTTGCTTGCTTCAATACCGTATTTTACAAGCCTGACAAGCTAGCCACTTCCTTCTCACTGGTAGGCAAAGTGACTCAATATGATCAGCAATTTCATTAAGTCATTAAGAAACCTAGGAGACAACATTAAACAGATCAGGACAGTACTCCTTACAAATCACTGACAACACACCAATAAGCCATAGTACACGTCTAAAATGCATTTAATTTGCAAGTTTCTCACATTTCTTTACCTTGTTGATTGCTTCAGAGAATTTTGATATTAGCTAGAAAAGGCCTGTATCCGCTCTTGAAATTTGCTGATGCCAGCTGTGCAATTATGAGAGGAGTACAATATGACACTACACATGTAAATATTCTTGACCATGAGAAAATCCCCTATGTACAGTTGTGGTACATTATAAACATATATTTGACAAAACAATGTTTACACAGCATTGTGTTGTCTCCTGACTTTAAACAGTAGTTTACTGAAAACATTAGTAATTGATTAACATGTTCTAGTTTAATTTTATACAACCACTACATGCTTTGTCTTTATCATCTGTGAACTAAATTTAAGGGGATTTGCATTTTGACTAAACATGCAAAACAGTATACATGTTTACCACAGCAGGGCTATTTACACTGCATGAAACAACAGATGAAGTTTAATATTTAAATATGCCCAGCCTAAGTGAAAATGCAAACTGCCGTTGTCAAGGTTTCAACACAGAAACAGCAACAAACCAAACAGCACCAAAAATCTAGTCATGTACTTTTGGAGAGCGCTACAGAGCCGGACCTGGGAATTCACACAACACCAAGAGTTTGTTAAAAATGCTTTATTAAAAGTAAAGGTGTAGCCAAAAGAGCCTCAGGGAATGGGACTGGTCGCACTGCAAGGGAGAGAGGCAGGTTAGTGGCTGTGAGCTTGCCTTGACAAGCAGCATCCACTCCTCATGAAAGAGGAGCCACAGTGGAGTTGTCTGCATAGTTGATGGCTTTGCAGGAATCCCTCATACTGAGGATGCATGAAGCGACGGTAGGGAGGAAAACTCCCCTTTAACAGGGAGGAAAAACCTCCAGCAGAACCAGGCTAAGTGTGAATGGTCATCTGCCTTGACCAACTGGGAGTTAGAGAAGACAGAGCAGAGACACAAAAAGCACAGAAGCCCACATTGATCCAGGAATCCTTTATATGTTATATGGTAATAGTGGATGATCTGCCTCCCCTGGATGATGTCACAGCTAACAGAACGCCAGATTAGGTGTACCTACTATGAACAAAAATGACAGAGCAAAAAGTTTAAAGTTGAAATAACAATAAACAATGCAAATTTGAGAACAGTAGGAGAACTCAGCAGAGTGAAAACAATAGACCCTAATGAATTCCAGGAGCCTAACCCTATAGCAGCATAGACTCTGAGAGACAAGGCTAATTAGTGTCAGGGTTCTCTGTATTTGCCTGCTCTAACTCTGCTCCTCAGGTGTGTCTAGTTGGTTGTGGGGGCGTGGTCCACACCTGCAGCTCGTTGGAGGCGGCTTCCTCTGGCTTCTTAAGCAAGGCACTGATAGATGGAAGACGCCAGAGCCTTAAACCAGTCGTGGTACGACATGGCCTCTGACCAAGCCTTGGAAACCTGTTTGTGAGTTTTGTACACACAACTCTGACAAATTTTGACTCTCCTGTTTTGTCACGAACCAGAGACAGATGACCCAGTATTCAGCCAGACAAGAGAGGTTTTAAGCAAAAAAACAGGATTTATTAATAAACAGGGACAGGCAAGGCTCAATGGTCAAAAAGGCAGTCCAAAATCCGGTACACGAAAGGCAGTTCAAAACAGGCAAAAGTACAGACAAGGACAAGGCAAAACTCAAAATATCCCAAGGCAAGTCCAGGTCAGAGAAACAGGTGAGCAATCATACAGGGCAAGAAAATCAGGTTCAGGGATCAGGCTGGCTCAGAATCAAAAAGGCAATAGGGTCGGTATCAACAGGGCTATCAGAAATACAACGCTGGATAAGACTCACCAAGTGGCTTGAATTGATCTGGCAGATTGCAGGAGGAAGAGGCAGGTATAAATAGGGGAGAGAGCAAGTGAATGGAGTGAAAACTAATTACTGGCATGGGTGGAGCTTATCAGGAACAGGGAAGTGACTGGAAGTAAACCGAAACTGATTGGATGGTGACTGGAGAAGAGGAGTGACAGGGTGTTGACTTGGAGGTGAGCTGGCAGATAGCTGACAGGTGAACTGAATGACTGATTAAAGGCTGGATACCGAGAAGTGCACTGAACAGGCCAAGTGAACTGATAAAACAAAATCAAACCACAATAAAATCCAAACTATTCCATAAACCAAAACAGAACCTTAACCTATGACTAAACAAAACACAAGCTATACTATAAACCAAACAAGAACCCAAAACCAAAACTGATTTTAAAAGCTGGAGAGTAAACTAATAAATCAAAATTAATAAACAGCCAAAACAAAACCCAAATCCTGACATGTTTTTGTCATAGTTTTTGTGCTGGATGCACTTACCTGCCTTGACGTTCCGTCCCAGAAGGTTCACCAGTATCACAAGGCTCAGATTCTGCTCTGGCGCTCCCCCTCTTACTCACTGGAGGTTACCCAGCTGGGCTCGAGGTCCCCTACCCGGATACTGGTGTTCCCACTTCAACTCTGGTCAATCCATCTGTCACTCGACCCAGCGGAGGCTAGCTCCGGATCCCTCGTCAGCCGCTGCTGCTGCCCTCCAGCCAATAGCCACCTACTCCATCTAGAGCAGGCTCACAGGGTCTCCCCGACACTCACTCCCTCCCGGTTAGGTCCGCCCGGCTAATAGGTAAGCATAGCACGTTCTGACTGGTACTGGATTCTAGCCGTCGATCTAACTACTCCGTTCTCTTGCAGTCTCCTCCGCCTCGACGTTCAGACCTCGCAGCTGCAGTCATTATTTCGTCTTTTGTATTTGCACATTTCCTAATAAACTGTTTAAATCTAGGTCGTATCTGCATGTGGGCAAAACATCTGAAAACCATAGTGAGAACATGAAGTTAAAGGTTGTAATAACAACAATTAATGTTAAACTGGAGAACAGAACTCAGAGTGAGACAAATAGATCTTGATGTCCTCCAGCAGCCTAAGCCTATAGCAGCATAACTACAGAGATAGCTCAGGATAACTTAAGACACTCTAACTATAAGCTTTGTCAAAAAGGAAAGTTTTAAGCCTAGTCTTAAAAGTAGACAGGGTGTCTGCCTCATGGATCAAAACTGGGAGTTGGTTCCTCAGGAGAGGAGCCTGATAGCTAAAGGATCTGCCTCCCATTATACTTTTAGAGACTCTAGGAACTAGGTCTTGATGTCCTCAATTCAATTTTATTTATAGAATGCCGGTAGACCTGCAGTCTGAGCGCGAAGTGCTCTTTTAGGAACAAATGGAGTAATCAAATCTCTGATATATGATAGAGCTTGATTATTAAGGGCTTTATACGTGAGAATGAGAATTTTAAATTCTATTCTTGATTTACAAGGAAGCCAATGAAGGGAAGCTAAAATTGGAGAAATATGATCCCTCTTGTTGATTTTCATCAGAACTCTTGCTGCAGCATTTTGGATCAGTTGAAGGCTTCAAATTGCATTTTGTGAACTTCCTGATAGAATTACAATAAGACAAGGCAAGGCAAGGCAAATTTATTTGTATAGCACAATTCAGTACAGAGACAATGCAAAGTGCTTTACATGATTAAAATACAGGAAAATTAAACAGAATATAAGCAAGTAGGAATAAAATGTAGAAACAAAATAGAACATCAGTAAACAGTTGGACTAAAAAAGTTGAACTAATGCTGTTTCAGTAGAACAGTTTAACTAGAACAGTCAAAAACAGTCCTAAACAAATGTGTTTTTAATCTTGATTTAAAAGAACTCAGGTTTTCCGCACTTTTACCGTTTTCTGGAAGTTTGTTCCAGATAAGTGAATTGGCGCTATATAAATAAAAAAAAAAATTTGAATAAGTGGAGCGTCCAGCCTTGAAGTAACAAATGCATGGACTAGTTTTTCAGCATTACTCCTGAACAAAATATTTCTAATTTTGGCATTATTCCGGAGGTGAAAAGAAAGAAACCCTGGAAACCTGTTTAATATGGGATTTAAATGACATGTCTTGGTCAATAATAACACCAAGGTTTTTTTTTACTTTATTACCAGAGGCAGATTTAATGCCAACCAGATTAAGTGATTGTTTAAGAGGTTTATTTTTTGAGGACTCTGGTCCAAAGATTACAATTTATGTCTTGTCAGAATTTAAAAGCAGGATATTTAAAGTCATCCAGGTTTTGACACCAAGACATGCTTGTAGTCAAAGTAATTGATAGGATTCATCAGGATTTATGCAGAAATATAGCTGAGTATCATCAGCATAACAGTGGAAATTAATCTCATGCTGTCTGATAATTTTGCCAATCGGAAGCATATATATAGTAAAGAGAATTGGCCCAAGGACTGAACCCTGTGGTACTCCACAAGTGTCCCTAGAGTTTGAAGAAGATTTATCATTGATAAACAAACTGGAATCTGTCAGACAGGTAAAAACCAGCCTAATGCTTTTCCCTTAATCCCTACAGTATGTTCAAGTCTTTCTAGGAGAATATTGTGTTCAACTTTATCGAATGCATCACTGAGATCTAACAGGACAAGTACTAACACAATTATCTGACTTCATTATCTGAGCCCATGAGAATATCATTAGTGACCTTCAGAGTTTCAGTGGTATGAGGAGCTCTGAATCTGACTGAACTCTTCAAATAGGTCAAACAAGATTAGATATAGGTCTGTAATGTATTAAGTCATCTTGATCAACAGAGGATTTCTTAAGTATAGGTTTAATGACAGCTACTTTAAAAGCCTGTGGTACATATCCATTTACTAAGGATAGATTAATCATGTCTAAAATGGGGGCAATAATAAAAGGGTTGGTTGGGATTTGGTCTAACATACAAGTTGAAGGTTTACATGAAGTGAACAGTTCAAACACCGATCAGGTTTTGGAGATTCCTCCAACGCAGCCTGACTCACTGAGGAAAAACTAATCATGTTTGAGAGGATGCCAATGGTTTTAATTTTAATAGAATACATTTTATTTAAGAAGAATCCCATAAACTCATTACTGCTGAGAGCTAAGGGAATGGCTGGATCAACAGAGCTATGACTCTGGGTCTTTTTATACAACCGTAGACTGTTTTCCAGATTGGGTAGGATTCCTCTAGATCAGAGGTCACGGATTAGCGGACCAGGGTCCAGATCAGCACCCAAACCAAGCATATCCGCTTGCTTCAGCCATACGTACGGAGAAAATAGCCGATTTAAAGGCACAGTACGAATGAGCACCTTGATATGTGCTAGAGAATGGCTTTGTCGCCATTCAAACCCAGGTTTAAAATCCTTGCAGGGCAGCCTAAAGCCAACTTCTCTCATTAAGCCATAAAAAAGAAAGAAACAAAAAAACGTCAGTTCAGGTGTTTTATAAAGATGTGAAAGTCAGGAAATTGTCTATATACCAAACTGTGAAAGATTGTTGTTCTCTATTTCAAAAAGCAAAAGTGGAAAAACGTTCTATTTATATGTTATTTTTTTATTTAAAAAAAATCAATGTATAAGGTGGATGCATAAACACCTGCATTTTATTTCAGTGTTAAATGCTGTTTAAAGTAACGGATTATAATTAAAAATGTCTCCGGACCTTTACTGGTTGTTGATTTTCTTTATTCGGACCCCGCTGATTTTTAATTCGTCATTTCCCTAGGAGAGAAAATGGCACTCTACATATAATTACTGAGGCCGACATTGTTTTAGCAAACTTACACACCGAAGCAACACTAACTTTATTGACCACCGATTGGTGTAACCTGGTGTCATTACCACCAGCATGAAAAACAGTCTTAATATATTTATGCTTATCTTTAGCCAGCAGTTTCAGGTAGGATTTGATGTTGCCCGTACTGGCCCCTTGAAGAAGGCATTTGACTATGGTCCCTGGTGTCTCTAGTGTCACGTTTCTGACTATGGAGCTGCCAGTTACCAGAGTGCAGGAGCCCAAGGACCAACACAGGGATAGCTGCATCCCCCATCCCAGAGTAGAGCAGATGAGAGCCCCAGGAAACGCCAATACGTATCAAAATTAGTTCCATATATGCAAGTGGCACTTATCAGATTTTTGGGGGGTTTTTGGTGGGGGGGAGTGTTGGGCAGTCTCAATTTGGCCATTCTGACTGCCATGAAAAAGACAGATATGGGTCGCATTTCCCTGCAGTGCGAACATAGCCTTAGTGGAGACCTTATATGTCCCAGGAGAGAGGGCAGTCCAAAACCCAACCTGTCAAAGAGACAAGTACATAACCGCTCATAACCATTCATGAGAATAGGCACTGTACATACACTTGCACTCACCACACATATTCTATATTCCCAGGTGCAGGTACCAAAACCGCAGAGGAACATCCAACTCCCAAACCCAGGGGTGGGGATTCCCTTTAGCTGGACAAGGGAGAGCACACCCCAGCTGCAATATTATTTTAAATGTCAAGAGCAACTCATTCAGCACAGGTGTAGTGGCATTGTATTTCTGATTCTGGAGTGTCGTTAGCAAATGCTTGCTACAAATCAAAGGAGACAATGTTCTCTGCGTTCCCTAACTTACACTAGTAGCCAAAGCAACATTATGGGCTAATTATATCCAGATGTCCTGCAATGGTAGCTCATTAAGTAAAAAAAAAAAAAGAGGTAAGCTTGCTGTAGTTGCGTCAGATCAAGGCCAGTTTGTTATCTAACAAGAAAACGCCACCATAATCTCCACAGTTTTTGAGCCTGTTAAGCTCCAGGTTGTTTTGGCTGCACCAGAGACCCAGCTGGTCAACCTCCCATTTGTAGGCCGACTCATTACCTACATGAAGGACCTCATAGGTCCTATTGAAAAACAGTGTCATTTATACTAGATTTAATTATAAATGGATAAAATAAAACTGGCCCACAATAGAGCATTACTTAATGTAACATTATTCATAGATGCACCTGTTAATTAGTGCTGAACAGTGACACTATTTTTTAATCAATAAAGAAATTCTGAGACAGCTCATCCAGATGTACAACACTAAGCCCTGTGACAGAAGTTCCTCCATGGGAGCATCTCAATTAACTAGAATATTCCTAAAACTTCATTGATTTCAGTAACTCAGTTCACTAAGTGAAACATTTTATAATGATTAATTACACACATATGCATGTTTTCAATAACCTGACCCTAGCCAGATTGATATCGCTCCGCCTAGCTTCACTCACATCCATCTGGGACCTCTCCCATAGAGAGTGATTTCTCCAACCAATTTTATTGTCCAGCCAATCAGGACGCAGGGCTGGAGTTTCATAGATGTGACGTAGTGGAGAAGCGACCGACCGTGACATGAGACTGTTTTGATTCAGATAGCAATGGCGGCTCGCATCAAGGAAGCAAGCGTTAACATTGATGCTGCTATTTCTTCCGTGTTGTCCAATCTACCTAATATTGTTTTATTAAAAGAACATCAGAGAACGGCTCTGAAGGCTTTTGTTGGTGGAAACGATGTTTTCGCCCTTCTCCCGACCGGATTTGGCAAGTTTTGTTTTCCGGGGCGCGCCCGTGGCGGAGCGGTTAGCGCGAACCATGTTAGGAGGCCTTTAGTCCTCGACCAGTCGGTCCGGGATCGACTCCGACCCGTGGCGCTTTGCCGCCTGTCTTCCACCCTCTTCCTGTCAGCTCACTGTCAATAAAACGCGTGCCACTAGAGCCGCAAACACATAAAAAAAAAAAGGTTTGTTTTTTCCTTCGTCGCTCTCACAGCGTCACGGGTTGGCTTCGGTGTGAGTGGTTGAAATAGCACGTCGATAAAGATGACAGACAAGTGGCTTATCCAATCATATGCAAGGATTTTCTATAAGGCCCAGCCTTCAAAAAAGGCCATTCCTATGGATCAGTCCCAGATGGATGAGTGGAGTTAGGCGGAGCGAAATACATCTGGCTAGAGTCAGGTTATGTTTTCAAGCCTTATTTCTGTTAATTGTGATGATGTTCTGCTTACAGCTCATGGTAACATCTAAGATTAGAAAATTATATCAGACCAACAAAAAAAATTCATACAGAAATGTAGGCTTAATACAAAATGTGTTTAATACCTATTTAAAGGTTGTTGTTTTAAAAAGGTACCTTCATCTTCGTCCGGGATTGACTCCGACCCGTGGCGCTTTGCCGCCTGTCTTCCACCCTCTTCCTGTCAGCTCACTGTCAATAAAACGCGTGCCACTAGAGCCGCAAACACATAAAAAAAAAAAGGTTTGTTTTTTCCTGCGTCGCTCTCACAGCGTCACGGGTTGGCTTCGGTGTGAGTGGTTGAAATAGCACGTCGATAAAGATGACAGACAAGTGGCTTATCCAATCATATGCAAGGATTTTCTATAAGGCCCAGCCTTCAAAAAAGGCCATTCCTATGGATCAGCCCCAGATGGATGAGTGGAGTTAGGCGGAGCGAAATACATCTGGCTAGAGTCAGGTTATGTTTTCAAGCCTTATTTCTGTTAATTGTGATGATGTTCTGCTTACAGCTCATGGTAACATCTAAGATTAGAAAATTATATCAGACCAACAAAAAAAATTCATACAGAAATGTAGGCTTAATACAAAATGTGTTTAATACCTATTTAAAGGTTGTTGTTTTAAAAAGGTACCTTCATCTGATAAATTAGCCTTATTGGAACACATGTTCCAATTTACTGAGATGTACCTGCATTTAAAATTCAGCTGCAAATTGCTCCTGACAGTCTTATAATTTAGATATTAGCATCTATATCTAGCTCTGCTGCTGTAGTTGTACCAAAGCCTGGTCTGAAGCCTACACCAGGAAACACTACAGGTGTTTCCTGGTGTAGGCTGGTGTAAGACCAGTTGATTTTTTTCTTCAGTAATTCAAGAAGACACAAGAGGTCATTGCTAAAGAGGCTGGCTGTTCACAGAGCTCTGTGTCCAAGCACATTAATAGAGAGGTGAAGGGAAGGAAAAGATATGGTAGAAGAAAGTGTACAAGCAAAAGGGATGACCGCACTCTGGAGAGGATTGTGAAAAAAAAAACATTCAAAAATGTGGGGGAGATTCCCAAAGAGTGTACTGCAGCTGGAGTCAGTGCTTCAAGAACCACCACGCACAGACATATGGAAGACGATGATTTCAGCTGCTGCATTCCTCGTGTCAAGCCACTCTTGAAAAGTGTAACAGTTACCGCTGGCGGACCCAAAATTCAGAGTTATGTAAAAATGTGTTTATTGAAAAAAAAAAAAAAAAACAGACCAGGAGATGCAGGTGTTACCAGTCTTGAGCCGAAGCAGGTGGAACACAGAGACAAACCACGGCGGCAGGGCACGAGTCAGGAGATGTGAAGTGCTGGGAAATTAAATGGGTAATCGGAAAAAAACGATCTGGAAGTGAGTGGGTCAGTGAGGCAGGTATATGAAGGCAGGTGAACAGGTGAGCAGAATTGGAACTAATTAGTGACAACAGGTGGAAATGGTCTGGGCAGATGACTGGACTGACTGGAGAGTGGACAGGGAGAAGACAGGGGCTGAGGAGAGTGGAAACTAATTAGTCCAGAACAAAGCAAAAAACCTAAATCATAAACAGGAAACAGCATCAGAAGCATCTCGCCTTGGCTAAATACAAAAAGGACTGGACTGCTGCTGAGTGGTCGAAAGTTATGTTCTCTGATGAAAGTCAATTTTGCATTTCTTTTGGAAATCAAGGTCCCAGGGTCCCCAGAGAGGAGAGGCACAGAATCCATGTTGCTTGAGGTCAACTCAGACGTCGACCGGGTAGGTTTAGAGCACCTTATGCTCCTTGCTATTGACCAACTTTATGGAAATGAAGATTTCATTTTCTAATATGACCTGGCACCTGCACACAGTACCAAAGCTACCAGTACCTGGTTTAAGGACCATGGTATCCCTGTTCTTAATTGGCCAGCAAACTCACCTGACCATATCCCCATAGAAAATCTGTGGTATTGTGAAGAGGAAGATGCGATACACCAGACCTAACAATGCAGAAGAGCTGAAGTGCACAATCAGAGCAATCTGGGCTCCCATAACACCTGAGCAACGCAACATACTGATCGACTCCATGACATGCAGCATTGCTGTGGTAATCCAGGGAAAAGGAGCCTCAACCAGGTATTAAATGCTGTACATGCTCATACTTTCAATGTTCATACTTTGCAGTTCGCCAACTTTTCTGGAAATCCTTTTTTTATATTGGTCTTAAGTAATATTCAAATTTTCTGAGATACTGAATTTGGGGTTTTCAAAATTAAAACTTAAAAGAAAGAAACACTTGAAATACATCAGTCTGTGAGGAATGAATGAATATAATATACAAGTTTCACTTTTTGAACGGAATTACTGAAAAAAAAACTTTTTCATGATATTCTAATAGTATGACCTGCACCTGTATTCTTTGTCAATTTTTATACAGAATATTTATGTTGATCTTTGATTAAACATAACTAGCACATACAGAATTATTTGCGTAAAGCTCTGTAGTCAATGCTTTATGTGTTAGTCACTAATTCAGAGTCTACTTATTTTGTATACTGCTTTCTCCCAATTCCCAAGAAACTCTGACTACATTCTTACCATTTTTCCATGAAAGACTCATCTAGTAATTAGACTGGTATTGTACATGGGGGCTTGGGAATATAACATCTATGGACCTCTGAAGAACTTTTAAATAGAGGACAATAGTGTTCTGGAATTTCTCAGAGAATATGTACATATGCCCTGGAGCAAGGAGAAGGAGGGCTCACATTCACAGTTATACAGGGCTCACAATTAGCCGCTGATGGAGTATAACAGAAAGTCCTTTAAGAGATCCTGTTGTGGATGAAAAAGCCCTATGGAGATTAACTTCCTTCCTTATAAAAGAAGTGGAATTTAATCTATTCCCAGGAAGCAGTGCAATTGCTTTGCATAATTAAGAATATCCTTCCATTTATATCTTAAATGTCTAACATATTGTTCCACAATGATGTCCCAATTATGTCAAAGTTTAAAGTTTTCTTCTCAAACCCCCAGTTGTGGCAGAAGGCTGTTAACACTGAGCCTGGTTCTGCTAAAGCTTTCGTCCTGTTAAAGGAGAGTTTTCTTTTCCGCTGTCCCTACATGCCTGCTTGGTATGCGGGATTGCTGCAAAATCAATAACACAATGTCCCTTGTCCCTACAAGCTTCACCAGGAGGCGTGAATGCTGAAAGTCAATGACACAATGTGCTCTGCTGTGGTTTCCTTATATAGAAAATTTTCAACCAATCTGTCAGCATGATTTGATAGACTTGACTTTGTATAGTTCCTTGACATGATATCTGTTGTGAATTGCCTCTGTATAAATAAGGTATTGAATTGAACCAGAGATCAAACATGGAGAGGGAAGTGTGGAGAAAATGACAAAACAGGTGTGAACAATCAGGTGAAGATGTGGAGCAGCTGAGACTGATAAAGGCAGAGGGGGCTGAGGGAAGGAGAGTAATGAACACAGTGGCTGAAAAGACATACACAGAAACACTGGGAATAATCTAACAGAGATAATACAAAATGTACAAAGAACACAAGAATGAACTATAAACATAACATAACAAAATGGCAACTACTAGACAGCATCAACACCAGGGAAAGGAAGAAAACAGAGACATAAATCAAACCCCCAATCTCAAACACATAAGGATCACAACAGGTAAGGCAATGTAAGGCAGGGTTATGTGAATGCACATTTCAGAAATAGGACAATTCAGTGCATAAGTGAAAACATAAGAAAGAAAAAGTACACTGCAGTTGCATAATAAAGGAAAGAAACGTTGGACTACAGAATGAAACTAAGGATGTCTTCGTTAATAGTTTTAAATACAAAAGTCAATGTTAACTCTAAACAAGTGGATTTTTAACCTTGATGTGAAAGAACTCAGGGTTTCAGCATTTTTGTAGTTTTATGAGAGTGTGCTCTAGATTGTTGGATCATAACTATTGAGTGTTGCTTCTCTACATGTGGTTCTGATTCTTGAGATGTGAAGTAGACTTTAAAGGTATACTATGCAACTGGGATTGATTTTCCAGCAAGGCGCCCCCCAGAGGGTGAAAGTAAAAGTGCACTGTCGTAAATATGCTCAGCTGTTCTCCTGGTTTCTTCGTCAAGCCAGGCGCGGTTGTTTTGAGCTTAGCAGACAGGCGAACGCAACGAATACAAAAGTCGAAAACACGGCAGTACAAACAATGACTAACACAGTGAAAGTATGAACATGCACACACAGAGAGAGAGAAACCATTCCAATGCAGTGTTTCCCCTAGGAATTTGCTTACCGGACGACCGGCGGAGGTGGGGGTGCGGGGGGGGGGGGGGGGGGGGTGTAGAGACAAGCTTTGCGCGACCGGCGGAGCGACCGGCGGAGCGGGCGGGCGGGGGAAAGAGACAAGCTTTGCGCGACCGGCGGAGCGAGCGACCGGCGGAGCGAGCGGGGCGGGCGGGTAAAAGAGACAAGCTTTGCGCGACCGGCGGAGCGAGCGACCGGCGGAGCGGGCGGGCGGGCGGGGGAAAGAGACAAGCTTTGCGCGCATATCGAGTTAGTTTTTTTTTTTTGGAATGTTGGCAGGCGGTAGCGTGAGGGAAACCCTACAATGTTACTTACAATCGCATCAGCAGAAACGCGAGGTCCGCGTCAGCCTTGCAGCCTTCTTTTTCTTTTAGCTCTTGCCATTCGGAAATAGCTTGCCCGATGTTCACCCGTGTACGACTCCTCTTTCTGTCCACAGCCCTTTTCCTCTTTCTTGCCTGCTCCGACATGGGCTTTCGCTGTTTTATCGCTGGTTCCGCCATGATAACTGCACAGATATCGCCACTGTGCTAGCAACAAACATGTTCTCGCCGTAAAGCAAGACCGACTCTCGCGATCTCGCACGAGATTCTGAGCCTGTGGGCGCGGGCCGAGGGCTCCTGCAGTTGCAAGTGCGGTATTTCCCCCACAGACCACCAGGGCGGCCAAGAAAACCTTTGTTCAACCTGAAATGACTCATTTAATCATCCAAAACGGTATGGAGCACATTAATTAATTGAAAAATGTTGCATAGTGTGCCTTTAAATGGAAGACCTGAGTGGTCTGGAAAGTTGATACAATACCAACAAGTCTTATATGTATTTGGTGCCAAGCTATTTATTTATAGACTAAGAGTATCGTGATCCATGGCTGTTAGGTTTTGGATTTCTATTGTGTATCTCGGATCAGCTACATTCATGTTATTTAATCTCCCTACCATCCTTCTGCTTCATACTATCTCCTGATTGACTCATCTGCTTTCAGTGCCATTCTCTATTTGTTCTTGAGTATATATGCTCATGGTTTCCCATTGTTCCCCACAGGATCCTGCCATTAACCTGTCTCAAACTCATATTTGTTGCAATGCCTGTTGCTTCCCTATTATGTTCCCAAGCATATATATAGTAAAGAGAATTGGCCCAAGGACTGAACCTTGTGTTACTCCACAAGTTACCGTAGAGTTTGAAGAAGATTTATTATTAACATGAACAAACAGACAGATTAGATTTAAAACAGCCTAATGCTTTCCCCTTAATCCCTACAGTATGTTCAAGTCTTTCTAGGGGAATATGGTGATCGAATGCAGCACTGAGATCTAACAGGACAAGTACTGCCACAAGTCCATTATCTGAGGCCATGAAAATATCATTAGTGACTTTCACCAGAGCTGTTTCTGTGTTATTATGAGCTCTGAAGCCTGACTGAAGCTCTTCAAATAGGTCATTACTTTGTAAATCTTCACATATTTGATTAGCAACTACTTTCTCACAAATTTTAGATAGGAAAAGAAGATTAGATATAGGTCTGTAATTTATTAAGTCATCTTGATCAAGAGAGGGTTTCTTAAGTAAAGGTTTAATAACAGCTACTTTAAAAGCCTGTGGTACATATCCATTTACTAAGGATAGATTAATCATGTCTAAAATACATCAAACATACAAGTTGAAGGTTTAGATGAAGCTAAAATTATAGATTTTAGAATCAATTTTATTTCTGAAGAATCCCATAAAGTCTTACTGCTGACAGCTAAAGGAATGGATGGATCAACAGAGCTATGACTCCGGGTAAGTTTGGCAACTGTAGTAAAGAGAAACCTAGGATTATTTTTATTCTCTCCTATTAATGAAGACAAATATGCTTCTCTAACTCTGCAAAGGGTCTCTTTATACAACAAAAGACTGTTTTTTCAGATTATGTATGATTCCTCTAGATATGTAGAGAATCATTTTGTCTCCTAACGTTGTGCTTGAAATATTACAACTCTAAATTAAACCAGGGGGCCAGCTTCCTGTGAATAATCACCTTCTTTTTCAAGGGGGCTACGTTGTCTAATGCAAAGCGCAACGAGGAAGTGACACTGTCAACAAAAACGTCAATTTGTAAATGGGTAGAAACAACATTACTGCCATCTGCTGGGCATTTCTGTGATACTGAGGAGATTAAAAGGGGGACAGACTCTTTAACGTTTGATACAGCATTATCTGATAAAGATCTACTCTGAACCTTCTTCTGGGGGTGGAGAACTATGTTAAATTTTCAGTCAGTTTTTTCTGCACTAGTGGCTTGTTTTTCGTATAGTAGGCTGACAGGAAAGGGGGTACGAGAGAGGGGGAGAGACATGCGGCAAAGGACCACAGGTCAGAGTCAAACCTGGGTTGGCCACATCGAGGACTAAGGCCTCTGTACATGGGTCGTACTATATTACTATATTTTACCATAATTAATCTAAAAAATGCAGTGGGATGTTTACAGCTTCAGTACTGGAATATCATACACAAACAACGCAGCTGCCTGATTTCCAGATGTCAAAGAGAGTCCCGTTCATTCCTCACACAGACATTAAGTAGGACCAAGTTGTGTACACCCTTTCAGGGGCGTACCCAGCATGATATCAGTGTTCTATTCATCACATTGGTGAAGAGGATGGAGAGGATACTATAATGCAGACGTGTCCTAGCTGACACGTTTTCCCCTAATCAGTCATTCTGTCCAATCCAAGAATGTCAGGCTCTGGCCTCCAGAGTCTGTTTATCTGTGATCTCCAAGGTAACCGATGTTGCTGTCCAGTCTCTGTAGTCACATGATCTCTAACAGTTCTTAAAAATGGTCAAACAGGGTTGTGAGTAATCAATGCCATATGTCAGCACAAGGTCTGAAGTATGAAGGCAAGAGTGCATGAGTTTATCCACATTTTTAGCAAAACCAATTGAATCTGGGATAGTATTAAAGGCTACACTAAGGTTATCCCATTCAGTGTCAACATAAATGTTAAAATCCCCCACTATAATAACCTTGTCAGAAGTCTGAGAACTGATCTAAAAACTGGGCGCAAGGGCCTGGTGAATGGTGAAAACAACAAAGAGAAGAGGTTTTATTATTTTGCAGTTTTAATGAGGGAAACTAAGGCTTAAACGTTCAAAGGAATTGTAGTTATCACAGTCAGGTACTACTTCAGTTCAGAGTGTAGCCCGTGTTTACTTCCTGGTTCCTCAGCCAATCTTATGAGCGTTCTCAGGGTTTTCAAAGCAGGGCGCACCATTTGACATTTTGTCTTGGCAAAAGAGCATCAGCCTGTAAACATGGAAGCCAGCAAGAGACGCAGACCAGAAATAGAACAGAGTACAACATCAAAGACCTATCCTTGTCATGATTTTAGGTTCTGTCTTAGTTTTGGATTATGGAATAGTTTGGGTTTGATTTTGGTCTTTGTTTTATATTATTCTGTCAGGGTTCTGCAAGCTTTCAGTTCAGTTCTCTGTCAGTCACTTCCCTGCCTCTAATTACTTCCACCTGTTCTACTTAATTAGCTCTCCCTCTCTTCTTTGTTCTCCTGCCTATTTATACCTGCCTCTGCCCCCTGCAATCTGCCACATCATTGTTTTTTCAATCCCTATCGGTGAGTTCTCCCTGTTCCATGTTTGTTTGCCTGTTTAACTGACAACTGCTTGAGTTTATTCTGCCTGCCTGTTTCCTGATCAGACCTAGCTTTGGATTTTTGAGTTAGCCTGTCCCCTGTTTTTGCAGATAGTTTCATCTGTGACTGCTTTTTGTTATTTTTGGTTATTGGACTCATTCTTCCCCTTTTTGGCCTGATGCCCGTTTTGGTTTTTGCATTTTTGTAAATAAATGATCTTTCACCTAACCTCTGCTTGTCTGGTTGAATACTGGGTCCATCTGTCCCTGGTTCATGACGGAATGATGTGGCCATAACCAGACCCATCGCCAGACAAGTACGTTGTTTTTTTTTTTTGTCCTCTCCTCTTTTTCTTTTTTCCCACCATGTCCCGATCACAGGAAGATCAGGCTATATGGGAGAGGGCATTTGCTCAGGTGGAATTGCTTCAAAGGCTGAGCAGAAAGCCTGAGGGGTTGGACACGGAGGCGATCCGGGCGGAGATCCCGTTCATCCTCCGTGAAGGACTTCATCCTCTGCCAATTCCCCGCCTGGTCCCTGCCTCACAACTTCGCCTGGCAGCGCCCAGCCGGGTTTCCCCTGTGCCACCCAGCAGTAGTCCAACTGCTGCATCACACGCCACGGCCTCAGTCTGCGTGGGTGTGGTCCGCGCCGCCGGGCACAGAGGTTCCTGCCGAGCACGCCACGGCCAAAGCCTGCGTGGGTGCGCGCACTGCTGCTGCCTGTGCGGAGACGGTGCATGTCGGAGCATCGGGCACAGAGGTTCCTGTTGCACACGCCATGGCCCGAGTCTGCGTGGGTGCGCAAGTTCCAAGACCTCCGGCCTTTGCTGATGTTCTGCCGCCACCGGCCTTCGCCGATGTCCCGCCTCAGCCTGGGGCTTCTGACTCACCGGAGCTCCATGAGGGGGTCCAGGAGGACCCGCATCTTCTCAAGCTCCATGAGGGGGTCCAGGAGGACCCACCTCTTCTCAAGCTCCATGAGGGAGTCCAGGAGGACCCGCCTCCGCCCAAGCCCCAAGAAGGGCCCCTGGAGGACCCGCCCTCAATCTCAGCTCCAGTGCCGGCTCCCCGCAGCTTTAAAGCTCAGTCTCCAGTGCCAGCTCCCTGCAGCTTTAAAGCACTGTCATCCACAGACTGTAGCCAGGCCTCATCCACAGCCAGTAGCCCGGCGCCGCCCGTTGCCTGTAGCCCGGCGCCTGTAGCCCGGCGCCTGTAGCCCGGCGCCTGTAGCCCGGCGCCTCCCGTAGCCTGTAGCCCGGCGCCTCCTGTAGCCTGTAGTCCGGCGCCTCCCGTAGCCTGTAGTCCGGCGCCTCCCGTAGCCTGTAGCCCGGCGCCTCCCGTAGCCTGTAGTCCGGCGCCTCCCGTAGCCTGTAGTCCGGCGCCTCCCGTAGCCTGTAGTCCGGCGCCTCCCGTAGCCTGTAGCCCGGCGCCTCCCGTAGCCTGTAGTCCGGCGCCTCCCGTAGCCTGTAGTCCGGCGCCTCCCGTAGCCTGTAGTCCGGCGCCTCCCGTAGCCTGTAGTCCGGCGCCTCCTGTAGCCTGTAGTCCGGCGCCTCCTGTAGCCTGTAGTCCGGCGCCTCCTGTAGCCTGTAGTCCGGCGCCTCCCTCAGCCTGTAGTCCGGCGCCTCCCTCAGCCTGTAGTCCGGCGCCTCCCTCAGCCTGTAGTCCGGCGCCTCCCTCAGTCTGTAGTCCGGCGCCTTCCCCAGCCTGTAGTCAGGCGCCATCCCCAGCCCTTAGTCTTGCACCAGGTTCTGCTCTCTCCCTCTCCAGGCGTCGGGCTCCGAGGGTGCTGGTCCGCCCGCGGCCTCCTGAAGTCCTGTCTCGCCGGGGCCGTACTCCTGGACGCCCGCCGGTCATGCTGACTCTCCGGGGCCTCCCTCCGGGACGCCCGCCAGACTCTCTGTTCTAGAGACTGATTTTGAAGTATTTCAGTTAGTTGTTAGTTCACCCTGTCTGGGTTGTTTTGTTGTAGGTTTTGATAGAACTGTTTTCTTTCGCTCGCCCTGTCGGGGTTGTTTTGTTTTTGTCTGTCCCTCCATCCTGGAACCCCCATCCACCCACCCGGTCTAGTCTGTCTTGTTTAGGCCGTCTGGAATCCGGCCTTAAGGAGGGGGTTCTGTCATGATTTTAGGTTCTGTCTTAGTTTTGGATTATGGAATAGTTTGGGTTTGATTTTGGTCTTTGTTTTATATTATTCTGTCAGGGTTCTGCAAGCTTTCAATTCAGTTCTCTGTCAGTCACTTCCCTGCCTCTAATTACTTCCACCTGTTCTACTTAATTAGCTCTCCCTCTCTTCTTTGTTCTCCTGCCTATTTAAACCTGCCTCTGCCCCCTGCAATCTGCCACATCATTGTTTTTTCAATCCCTATCGGTGAGTTCTCCCTGTTCCATGTTTGTTTGCCTGTTTAACTGACAACTGCTTGAGTTTATTCTGCCTGCCTGTTTCCTGATCAGACCTAGCTTTGGATTTTTGAGTTAGCCTGTCCCCTGTTTTTGTAGATAGTTTCATCTGTGACTGCTTTTTGTTATTTTTGGTTATTGGACTCATTCTTCCCCTTTTTGGCCTGATGCCCGTTTTGGTTTTTGCATTTTTGTAAATAAATGATATTTCACCTAACCTCTGCTTGTCTGGTTGAATACTGGGTCCATCTGTCCCTGGTTCATGACAATCCTGTGTTAATAAAAATTCAGAAGGCTTTTACACCATTTAAAAATTATATTGTTGGGATTGGCAAGCTGTTATACCGATTCGAGCCACAAGGTGTAAGTATTACTTATAGCTCCTTTTAATGCTTTGTTTCCGGACCACCTATATGGGGATGGACCTGGCTGGAAATTGTGTGCAGTCTAACATGCAGAGATTTTAGTTTGGATTTTCCCCAAAGCGGATGTGTTTTACTTTGCCAACGTGACTCTCTTCCTGTCTAACTCATGATTTTCCCATCAAATTACTGTGTAGATCCGACCAAGATAGACCAGGGATCTACCTTGTTTGGAGCTACGTACACACAGTTGCATAGAACCACAAGTGAGTCTGCCCGGTTCCATTCACTTCAGCCAGATTTTCCGTCAAATCGGACAGTTTGGTGTGTCTTGGCTTTCACTCTAGCTGTCTGAAAGAAAGTGAATAGGTATTTAAATGTTTCCATAAAACATCAGATGAATTGTTTGTAAATATTTCCAAAAACGTGGACTGTCAAGGGGTGCAAACCAAAGGAACCCCAACCAACCTGCTTTTATACATTTGTGTTTTAATTTTTTTCTGTTTGTACCACAATATTATCAAAGTGTGGTATTCAGTCGTACTGTGAGAATCTCATACTGTCTAATTTCTTGTGAAAAATCACCAAACTATGGTAAAATTTGCTGAAGAGATCAGGATTTTATGCAGTGCAACAAGGTTCACTTTTAGCTCTTTCCGTTGCTCAAAACATGGCAAGTTGCATGTTTAAAAATACTAATCAGGAAGCATACTGTTAAACACTAATCAGACATTCAGGATGTTATTAGAATGCTGCTAGCAAAGACACCAGTGTTTACAGTCATCTGAAAATAGAGAAATACTTGAAAAAGAAAAACAATTTGATATGTGTGCACAACATATATAAGAAATCATTCTCACCGATGCAGAAATAAATCCCCTTTACCAACTTAATACAGCGGCAAAAGTAATCAGTGGACGAATTCCACAATCAATAAATCTGTTACACTGTATTTGTAGACACAAGCTCCAATAGCAACACTAGCAGTAATTAGAGATTATATTCTGAAAGTGGACACCCTTAAAATCAAGTTTAAAAAATATACTATTGGGAAAACATGCTTAAAGGAATTTCAAACATGGATCTACAGTGAAAACAAGGTTTGTTGAGCAAAATATCCATTAAAGTAGAATGTTGCTCTGTCGTATTATGAAAAAGTAAATCCTCCCACTTTAAAACCATATGTACCATTAGGCAGTCTGATTGTACAGTCCATACTAAGAGCAGCTATCCAATATCTGCTGGCATTGGCACCAAAAACATCTACTCTGCACTTAGAATGCTGCACAGAGCAGCAGAGCTCTCAGTTCATCTGACCTACCTCAGTCAACACAGACCTGCTCAGACATTATAATCTACATCCCTGGTCTGGGGAAAACTGCTGTTTCAAACCACAGGCTGGCATAATAGAAAGTTATATTATACAATTATATTATATTGTTTTTCGAACCTAACACTGCTTTAAACATCTCCATAACTTTCACCATAACCTGTCTGCTGTATTCCTTGGTCTTCATGAAGCTGATGTTCATGTTCTCTAATGGACAACATATACTGAGCCCATATGACATAAAGGAACTTTATTAGATTCTGACTTATCTTCTAATTGTGTCAAACCAACAAAACAAAGTTTGTCACTTCAGCAGTACAGTTCTTATAGCATTAATGCTAAAAAATTATTAAATTAGTTAGTACACTGGAGCTGCTTGATGAAACAAAATTCCCTTTACAGTGAAGTTGACTTTAACTGGAAGCTAAAAAAAAAGTCCCCAAAGGCAGGTTTTCCCCTTCTACTACCATCAGAAGACTTAAAACTCAAACAAGTTTTGAATAATTAGTCCTTCTCCATACATTTTCAAAGCAGAATGTGTTCCATCAATGAATGGACAAGTCTCTTTGTTGGTGTTCCTTTCATGATGTACAAGGTGTGTTCTGGAAAAGATTTAAGGGTGTTTACATGTCTTCCACTCAAACTTTGCATCTCATGAAAGGCTTTGCAAATATTTTACATTTCAGCTGAGGTGACGTGGAAAGGTGCATGGTGTCAGGTTAGGTCACAAGTTGACCAATCAAACCAGAATGGGATTTTCCAAAGGGGATTGCCATTCTGCTTTTGGTTTCACTGTAAAAATGAACATGTGGAAATGAAAAGCACCGGGGAGTCATGTTATAGGGACTTTGCTTAATATGTTAAATGACTCAAAAAAATTACTTATCAGAAGCTTTAAAAGTCAATTCTTTAAGACATAGACATCAGTTTAGTGAATTCTCAACAGCAGAGTTCTAGCAGTCAAACTCCAATAGTATAACAATCGCAAAAAAGTTCAACATGACTATTAAATGTAAAAATTAGACAGTAGGCACTCCAAGTCCTTTAAAGTGAAATTTAAGTTTTCATCTGGCAGGTTTAACAACATATTTATTTTTGACTCAGCACTGCCATAAAAAATATGAGGGAGGAGAAGGAAATAAACAAAGGTCATATACCTCAAAAAAGCACAGGAGAAGGCTTGCATTGCTGACAGTGAGACACACATCAGCCAAACTCACTTGGGGGTTGAGGTGGCATTGACCCTACTTGATCTGATCCATTTCCTCAAATTCCTGCTTTGAATGTTACAGGACTGACACAGCACACTGCAGCGGTCCTGTTTACTGAGCCCAGGGGTCAAAGATTGTCATCAAGCAATTGTCTTTGATTGAAAACTACTGGCGGAAAGGTTGATCAAAGGCTTGACTGTGGATCTTCACTTAAATATGCCCATCACCCAGGTACCTCACCGAAGCTACCAACAGGGTGGTCTGGATATTTGCCTATTTTACACTGTAGATCTTATCGACATGTATAAGGAAAATTCTCTGAACACAGCCTCTGGATATGGAGTTTCCATGAACCTCTACTGTTTTAGTGTCATCTCCTCAGCCCTTCATTCTGATTGAAAGAAAACTGCTTTCATCTGGCCTGTCAAATATAAAAGCTTTTAAATAACGTAGTCTGTCGTGATTAGCTAAGCATCTGAGCTATTGGTGCAGTTTTTACCATTAGACATTTTCTGTAGAGAAAGTGGTGTATCCTGTGGCCTCTACAGTAAAACATAGAGTCCAATCCTTCCACTTTCTTGGATTCCCCCTGTTGTTCTTTGTCCCGTTTCCATCTTCACTCAGAACAAGGGACTAGAAAATTAATTGTTAGCTAGTATTTTCAGGCTTATGCACTTGGCAGACACTTATATTTAAAACGGCTCAAAAGGAGGATATAACATTGTGGTTTATATCAAAACTAACAATAAGTTACTTAGAAGGAAGACCACTAGTCAGGTTGTGTGAGAGGCGACAGGGTAGAAATAGAGTGCAGGCATGGAGGCAAGTGCAGAAAGAGATTATTAATGGATCCAGAAGTAGATTTGGTTTAATAAGTGCCAAAGGCAATTATTAACAAAATTTGTGATTTTGATCAAAATTAACAAGATAGGGCATCACCTGACTAAAAGAAAAACAGCCAAACAGCTCTCAGTCTCTGTGAGTTATTGTTTTATGAATTCCTGCCTCGTGAGGTGTGCTGTTATAGAACAATAGATGAAGGAGTGAATTCACACACTGGCATACTGCTGCTGGCAGTTTCTTACTCACAGCATAAAAAGGGCTTGTTTGACAGATATATACTCAGAAAAATTGGGGAAACCAGGGAATGCGGGGAACATCTCAGAAGCCTTTTGGAGCCATATCTAAAGAACTGCAGATTCCAAGATCTTCAGTTCTAATAATTGTGTTCAAGTACAACTTATTCAGATGTGTTGCCATTTTGCCAAGGTATAGAAGAAGACCCAAACCCTCAGATGAACGTTTCTTGAACTGAAAACTGATCACATACCTGTATCACTTTCCACAGTGAAGCCAGATTTACATCACCATCAACTGAGAGATTTCAAGCTAAAAAGAGAAGCATCTGCTTCAAAACCAACACCTTTGAGTTTGAATGAAGTTAGCTGAAATGCTCAGATGAGACAAAGATTTAATTATTCTGTCAATCCATGAATTCATATTAAATCCATTATATTTTGCTTTTCAAAACCCATGCAGTTATACGTTGTGTAATCAGTCTATCAAAGGAGCTAATCCCAGCCTCACATGTCGAGCAGAGATGGACAGCCTCAGATCGGCCCACTTAAGATAACGATTATTAAAAAATAATGTACTGATTAATTTCATATTTCAACCTGCTCCCTTTCACTTGTGGGCTTTGTGTATTTACTATCTTACTTTAATGATAAAAAATATTCAATTTCAAGCTAGAAAGAAGTAGTTGAGACGGATTTATAAACTCTGAACCTCATGAAAGACTGTTGACCAAAACCTGCTTCAGCTTAAATTTGGTGGGATATATATATATATATATATATATATATATATATATATATATATATATATATATATATATATATATATATTGTTGAAGCCGTCTTGCTTCCCCGGGTGCAGGACTTAAAAAAATAACTCAGCCATGGACACAGAATTCCTATCAACAGACTCTCTCCTATCAACAGACACGGCCTTAAAGCAAATAAATTGCATATTAAAAGCATGTTAAACCTTCATAAATGTGTACTAAAAAACAGATCAAAGTTAATTCCAAAATTCATATATATATATATATATATATATATATATATATATATATATATATATATATATATATATATATATATATGAGAGAGAGAGAGAGAGAGAGAGAGAGAGAGATAGGTGTAGATATAGATAGATAGATATATCTCAAAATAGATAGATAGGATAGCAAACCAAAAAAGTCACAGCCTTCTTTGGTTATTTGAAACACTCAACAAAAAATATATAAAATATTGCAACTATCTTGTTTCTTAATACAGAGCAGGAGCCCTGCATGTGTTGCACTAGCAAACCCTGGTTCACTATGGTTCACTATGCAACTGGGCTGCTGCATATGTCGGCCACTGGCTTCACTGTGGCGCAGCCTGTGCTGAGTCAGCGTTCTGTACAAACAAAAGTATTCTCAAAATGCACAAACAACAGTGTGATTTACCAACCCCCAATATGAGCAAATCACTCAGCCTTTCCTTGTCTGTAAAGTCGTCCTTTATTTAGATCTTGGAGAAAAAAAAATTAAGAAAGCTGAATATGTAAATAAAATCTAGTTTGTTGTTTAAACACAGTATAATGTGTACCTAAAAGTACACAAAAAACAAGGTCTTCAGCATGAAGATGAGCTTAAGGAATGTACCCAGGCCAAGTCTACAATCATGGAGACCATTATAATTGTGCTATATAAATAAATTTGCCTTGCCTATAAACACCTATGACCAGCACCGGAGCACTGGGCTACTGTTACATCAATCTTAAACCTAATCGCTAGAGGCCATTCACAGAAGAGATTTGGGCCATAAAGAGCATCTGTGGTAATGAATGTGTAGTTTCCTCCGGATGTGGTTTCTCCCACTCAGGCCTGAAAAGCTTGCTTTGTTTGATCTTTGTTTGATCTTGTTTTATATGGAGCTCATTAGGCTGTTATTGTGATTAGCTCCTTAGTACGGCACAGATTTATTTTACCACTTCTAGCTGGTAAAATAAATCTGTTGCTGTACAGTTTTAGAAAAGCTGTACAGTTTTAGAAAAGCAGAGTCCTTTATTTACAACTGTTCTGGTTCTGACAATATGTCAGAAGAGAATCATGCTCAGGGTGTTTTTATGTTATTTATGTGATGTTATTGCAGATCCTAGGCCCAGCATGGAGATTCCACTCTTCATTAGTAATTCTGAAAAGAAAAGGAATTTTGTTTTGTTTTTACTTTTAAAGAGATAGAAAACTATTAGCTTTACACCATGGGACGTAAAGTGACAAAGGCCTTAAATCCAAGTCAAAATACAAGAAGGGAATTGTAAAACAAAACTTTGACATTAGGTCAGGCACGCTTGAAAATGGAGTCACAACGCAGATGATGTGTTTCAAAAACTTTATGGCTTCAAGTTTTCTCCAGACAGTTCAAATTATTTTTAGATATCTTCTATAGTGATTACAGTAACACATATAAATTGATTGTATTGGTTTAACAAAGTCCATCTGAAGTCCGTGGTTTAATCTGGTTAGCAGACTGGTTGATATGTAAGCGGTTGAGATATGCTTGTGTAAGTAATGCTTGGTGTGGCACTAGGAATGTTGCTTAAAACAGATTCCTGAATCAAGAACTTCACAGTGAGAGGGGCAGCTGCTGGTGAAAAGGTTTCAAAATGTCTAAGAGTGTCCAGCAAGATCAAGCACTGTCTCCCATTGAGGAATGCAGTACACCCATGTTTTATAAGCCCAGAGCAGAGTTTACTCCACATCTGCCCACATAGTGAGGTGAAGACTTTTGGACAACATCCTTGTTACAGGAGGAGCACAAAGCGGCCACCTCTTTCAAAGAAAATCATCATGGATTTTGCAGGAAATGCAGTGATGGACAGCAGCAGACTGGTGCAAAGTTATCCAAACAGATTCTTCATCTGATTGTTTCTGACATCTAGAACATAATTTGTCCAGAAAAGAAAAGGTAAGTCCTCATTGGCCTGGGGGTAAAATATCCTTTCTCAAGCTTGAGGAAATGTAATTATCAATTAGAAGGTGTAAGATGTTTCATGGTGATGATCCTCTATAAACCTTTTTTTTTCTCAATTAGAGTTTCCAGGGAAAATTTGCTAGCCTGGACAGGAAACTCCCTAGATCTTAAAACCATTGAGAACCCTTACTGTTTCAGCCTCCAGATTAGGGTAAAAAAGAGCAGGGATGCTTGATCAAAGGTTCTGTCTGTGGGATTAAATCCCTGCAATTTTGACAGCAGAGTGAAACAATTGACAGCTCTCATTTTATACAATCTAGAAGAATGGTTGTTGTTATAACCTTCATCTCTATCAGAAGTCAGGTTTTCCCACTAACTTCAGCCTCTGGTTCTGTCTGTACCCACACTCGCACACAGATAGGCTCCTCCTCTGCAGCCGTTCTGGATTGACAGTTTACGATTTCACCCCTGGAATCCTGATTTTAAGAGTTTAAATACCAATATAGAACCATTTGGTTCTCTTTAAACTTTTTTGCCCGAAAACAATATAATTCTATCCTTAGACTATGCTTCTAGTGACTTTTATACCTAGCATTATTAGTTCAACCCCTAAAGCAGTAAGTACCCTGTACTAATCTAAACTCAACATGAAGAACTTAACATGAAAAATATATGTTGATTTTATTGGACGTTTTAGATGAAATACATTCTTTTTATCGGGTAGAATCATCTTCAAAAAGATAGAACAAAAATGAGGTATTAACGATGTTTAGTTAGCTAAAGGTCAAACTGCAGTTAGTTTCCTGTCTTGCCGTGTGTACCAGAAAATTGAAAAACTCATGTTATATACAGTAGGTCTGTGAGGGGGAAATGTGGAATGTCAGGTGCTGTCACACTGTGTGACGCTTTAGATGTCCTCCTTTTCTAATCTCTACATATGCAGATCCCTAATGTGAGTGTGTTTTGAGGTGGGTTTGAGATTTGGTGTTTAACTGCTTCAGGAATGATTAAGATACTTTTGCCATGATTTCATTTTGTTGTCACATTTTTATTTTTTCCTATTAAAGGATCAGCTGAGAGTGAGATTTCAGTGCCATAAATTGCATGTATCGCCAGGATGATCCAGGAGAGCACATGGAAATAGTTGCAGTAAAATCTCAGCAAACAGCTATCTCTAGGAGAGAAACAGGGTTAGAGTCTGAGAGACAAGACTAATTGGATCATTTATAAGATTAAGATGTTGACAGCAGTAGCTCAGCCACTCTGCCCCCTAGGATGGTGTCACAGCTAAATAGAATGCCAGTCCAGATGTACCTTCTTTGACGAGAAAAACAAATAGTGAGAACATGAAGTTAAAGGTTGTAATAACAACAATTAATGTTAAACTGCAGAGCGGTACTCTGTGAGATAAATAGATCTTGATGTCCTCCAGCAGCCTAATCCTTTAGCAGCATAACTACAGAGATAGCTCAAGATAACCTAAGACACTCTAACAAAAGGCTGCAGCAAGAGTTCTGATGAAAATCAACAAGAGGGATCATATTTCTCCAATTTTAGCTTCCCTTCATTGGCTTCCTGTTAAATCAAGAATAGAATTTAAAATTCTTCTTCTAACGTATAAAGCCCTTAATAATCAAGCTCCATCATATATCAGAGATCTGATTACCCCGTATGTTCCTAACAGAGCACTTCGCTCTCAGACTGCAGGTCTGCTGGTGGTTCCTGTCTACTTTTAAGACTAGGCTTAAAAGTAGACAGGGTGTCTGCCTCATGGACCAAAACTGGGAGTTGGTTCCACAGGAGAGGAGCCTGATAGCTAAAGGATCTGCCTCCCATTCTACTTTTAGAGACTCTAGGAACCACCAGCAGACCTGCAGTCTGAGAGCGAAGTGCTCTGTTAGGAACATACGGGGTAATCAAGTCTCTGATATATGATGAAGTTTGATTATTAAGGGCTTTATGTGTTTTGTGTATCCTCTCTGGCAATGTGGCAATAAGAATTGTTATGTTAAAGCCAAAAAGAGCCCAACAGATTTTACTTTCACAAGCGGAGCCTTACTGCTTTCAAGAATAGAATTTTAAATTCTTGATTTAACAGGAAACCAATGAAGGGAAGCTAAAACAGGTGAAATATGATCTCTCTTTTTCATTTTCATCAGAAATTGATCAAAATATACATACCCATGCTAGATTTAGATTTAGTTTTCACCCAGTACAAACAATGCTGTATGAACAGAAAATCAGATTTAAAATGAGCGTGTTCCAATCCCAGCAATGTTAGCAACACATTAACATCCTCCATTATAATTTCAGCTATTTCCTAAGAGCTTAATTCTCAATGCAAGAGAGGTGGTGCAACATTCGGGCAAGGGCAGCATGCAGAATGAGTTGTTGTTGTGCTAATTGGAGGTTATTCAGTTTCAGATCCAAATGTGTTCCTTTGCTGTTCCACTGCTTAACAAGTTCTGCAATGGAAAGATTTTCAGCTGTCATTGTGTCAGGACAATAAAGGGAGTGGTCAGTAGATGTGTTATCATGTATTTTCCGCATAAAAGCTAACGGGGGGGGGGTGGTATTTGGAAATATTTAAAGAACAGGTGATGTTTCGATAGAAGTTAACATAAACTAAAGCAGACAAGCATAATTAATGAATAATGAATGAATAATGTGACCATTCATCATGTGTGATGAGCCAGTCAGCACCGCCAGCTGTTTATATCAAAGCAGCCTGTGCAATGAGACAGTCATCAAGTCCGTTTTTTGAGCATTTTCCATTTGCCATGGTTTGCAGGTGAAAGTGATCCAGATGTGATCCGATTTCAATGGATTTTGTTGGGATTTCATGTGACAGACAAATACTAAACAGCCCATAATCATGAAGGGGCAGGAAATGATTTAAAGTTTGTCTCCACCAGCTTTACAAAGCTAGGACTGAATCTTTTCCGATTTTCCCTTTGCAAAAAGGCTCCGTCTCAGTCACATTAGATGGAGAGGGTAAGATTCTTGTTGGATTCTGGTTTGGATTCTGCCTGGGACTTTCTACATGAATATCCTTTGATCTAAACCATCCTATTGTAGTTCCGGCAGTGTGTTTAAGGTCACAGTCCTATTGAAAGGTGAACCTCCCGTCCAGTGTCAAGTCTGAAGCAGATTCAAACAGGTTTTCAGGCTGTACAGGCCCAGTTTTGAGTTCTGTCCATCTTCTCATCAACTATAACCAGCTTCCCTGAAGAACAAGAATCTCAAATGTTGTGCTATTACACACTGTTTTAAGTTATTTAATGTGTAACGAATACCTCTCTGTCTGTTAGGTATTGTCCAGCTATTGTCTCAATATCAGCCCAAGGGCTGATATTGAGACAATAGCTGAAAGGAATGATTCAAGCACTGGCATTCTCTTAACAGCATACTCTGCAAACATATAGAGTGACAACTTTTCTTCAAGTTCAAGAATTTATTAACAGAAATAAAATGAACATCCAGAGAACATCACTATAAAATGCTGTTTATCTGAATTAACACTATATTTCAATCAACAAATCCTCTCTACTAGGTCAGTGAAACTTAACCAACTACTAAGCAAAATGAAGATAAAAAAGAATCTAAGGAACTATGTACACACAAAAGAAACAAAAGACAAAATAAAATGGTTGATCATCATCATCAGAATAACTGCCTCGAGTCAGCTTTACTGTAACAGTTAGCTCCGATCCAGCCTGCAGTTCTCGGAGCCCGGTCAGGTCCTCTGGACGAAGAGAACCCCCCCCCCCCCCCCCCCCCCCTTTGCTGTTCCAACAAAACAGCAGGTAATGAGTTTTCCCCCAAAGTTGCCCCAATGAAGCAACGGGAAAATGAGAGCGATTGTCTGTGGGAGCTTGGTTCTTATAGCAACGCCACCCTGCTGAGGGAGGCAGTTCTTGGTGCCTGAAAAAGTTTGAAATTCCTTTGCTTACAACCTATTCAGATTTTTTCTCATGGCTTGATGGCACAACATAAAGCATGATGCTGCCACCACCAGCATTTTGCATCCTAAGCCAAAAAGTTCAGTTTCAGCCTCATTTGACCTTCTCCCACATGTTGGCTCTGCTCCCTACATAATTACAACCAAGGTTCCACAATAGCAACATTTGTATAGGGCTCGACCAGCAGCTGTCGTGTCAAAGGATCTTGGCATATTGGACCAACTGGCTGCTCGTCTGACACCCTCCTCGCTGTAGGTATGCAGTTGTAACCCAGTATTTCTATTATCATGAACAATCGTTCACTACTTTATGTTGTTCTGGCGCATAATATCCCAGTGAAATACATAGAATATTGTGGCTATAACAATAAGGGTGGATGTGTTCATTGTGATTACCAGCAGTGTTCCTTCAGATTTTCTGGCTAAACTGATGAAAAATATTATTACACTTTTCCAAAGCAACTTAAATAAAGCCTAAACTGTTTAGAGTTTTTTTAGAACCTTCTTTCATGCTTTCTGTGTGTAACTTTTCATCCACTCTCCATGTTCGCAGCCATGAGGGTCGTTGTTAGCACCTTTCACTGCTGCGGAATGCTGAGTGCATGTGGGTCAATCCTGCCGGACTCAGTGAGAAGAAAACAAGGCCCAGAGATTGTGGTATAAACTGATGGAGCTCTGTGAATAGCACAAAACACCAGGGAGGAGCCTGCTGACCTGCCTGAAAGGGACGTGGACAGAGGTTAGAAAAGAGGCTCCTTAAAACTCAATCCATCCAAACATAAATGTTTGTCCACAGCTTTTCTGCTGCCACTAGAAGAATGCTATTAACCCGATCCATTGTGCCCTGTGGGAATAGTCTGACTCAACTTGGCTGCTAAGACTTGAGATTTGTCTACATTCCTCTTCTACAAAAGCTGGAGGAACCAAACACCCGGGCCCATACAAAAGCTGTGGATATCTGATCTTCTTTTCATAAGGATGATTTTGTGTAGGAGAGGAGAGCTAGCTGTTTCCGCTGGCATTTATAATTGTAGGTCTGCGTTCCCCACAGTGGATCTGGCCCCTGCTCCGGCTCCTGCCGCTTTGTTTTTTCCTTAGCTCACGTCCCCCGCCCTGGCTGGGAGCGTTCAGGGAATATCTCCTTCTGTTTTGGGTGTGCCTCTGTACCCACACAGATGGTGATTTAGGCACCCCGCATGTCAAGCATCTCTCTGGGCTTATCGTTTGCGGTGACTTCATGCTCCGCAGGTTTTTTTTTTATATTTGCATAAAGCATGTGTTTGAACAGAGCAGGGGCTGTTTGGTGTTGGGTGGGTAGGGGCAGATCTGATAAGAAACAGGAGGGTTTATCTTTGTCCTCTGACTCTCTGCCATGGGGGTTCAGTTATGATTAACCAGCCAGTAAAAACTCAATCACCTTTCCAGGCTGCTCTCACCATCACTGCCACTTTAAACAGTGACATCCGCTATAGTTTGTGAAAAGCTGTCCTTATTTCATTCAGTGAACTAGATTCTCAAATTGTTACATCCATCCACCTTGGCTTATCTTAGCCTGTAGAATTACAGTTTTATATCTGGTGAAGGCAGAGAAACTGAGTAAAATATGAAATCTGAATCTGATTAGCTCAGCGGGTCACGTACCTTCACTTCTCTATGCTCTCCTACTGTTTTAGATGCTGAGTTGTTCTCAACCAAGGTACTCTCATTTACGTTTGTATGCAACACTATTGTAAGAGAATAGCTCAAGACTGAAAATAATGACTCAAAAGCGGCCAGTCAATATCACATTTTGAGGGTTTACAGACAGACATTACAATCACACAACATCTGAAAGCCACATAACTAGTTGTATCCAAGCATATTTATGGAAAATTAAGTGGAAGGACAACATTTCATGGGAGAAAATGTCCACATTCAACAGAGATGATTTTGGCCTTGTAAAAGGAGAGGACTGTGGCCAAAGACAAAACTTTGGGGGGGGGGGGGGGGGGGGGGGAGACTCCCTTGTTACTTAGTGGTCCAAGTCCAGTTTTCAAAAAAAAGGAAAAAAGCAAATCAAATTTCATATGGAAATCAAAGTCCCTGAGCCTAAAAGAAGAGAGGGGAGGCACAGAATCCTTGATGCTTGAAGACCAGAGTGAAGTTTCCACAGCCAGTGATGGTTTCGGGGACCAAGTCATCTGCCAATGTTGCTCTATGCACAAAGTGGAGTAAAGCTAAACAATATTTTGAACTTTTCAGTGAGACCATCAATTAATGACATTAAGATGGAAAGTGAAAGAGGAGAAATAGAAGTCAAACAAAACACTGACTTACAAAGCAAAAGACCAGGTTGAAGTGATGGAAAGTGTCCAGACAGAGACAGAAACCAGCAGGACTAGATAATTCTAGTTGGGTTCATGTCAGGATGATGGATATGTTGTTGTTTACGGCTGTCACAATTAATGATTACATCTCAACTGTCAAGCCAATCTATAATTAGTGAAATGCATGGGGAAGTAATCCCAAAGATCACCGGTTTGTACGTTGTTCCTGTAGCCAGCTCATCTCTACTGCTACACGGAAGACTGTCTGAAACTGCGAAACATTTCCTGGTACGGATTTATGACATGGCAGTAAATCCAGAAAGCGGAGCTAAATATGGGTATTCTAAGTAAACGTTACGGGGGTAAATCTTTGTGAAACTGTTATCTAGGTGCAATATGTTCCTCTATCTGTGTTCTTTCATATTTCTCAGACTTTATAGTGGAACTGATTCTAAACATACCGGCCTGGTAGTATTTAATCACAGCAGAAGTGTGCGATTTATTTGCTGCTTGTTTTATCATTTTTACTTATATGAACAAAAGTGCAATATTGCATAAACCATTCCAGTAAGTTAACCAGATATTTTATTGACTTTACATTAACACATACCTATCATATTGAGAATACGGCTGTTAATACTCGCCTAAAATGTGTTTCGTGTTCACATGTTTAATCATGATAATGCTAGTTGAAGTACAAAAGATAAAGTGCCAGGTTGAAGCTCTATGTTTAAATATTTTAAACTCCTGAAGAACAACCTTTCTCTACAGAACGTATCTCATGATAAAGATGCCACTGATGGCTTACAGGCTCAGTGGAAAACAGCAGACAGTGTTATACGGTTGAACCAAGGCCCTTTGTAAGAGGAATAAAGGACCAAAAGGACGTCAGTAAAATCATAGAGCTTTATGAAAAACGCAACATGCACAAGATGCAGGGAGAAGCCTTTCTTCCTACAAGCCTCAAAACGCATATTGTGAAACGCAAAGATATCAGTGAAACTCAGTTATTCCAGAGCTAAGTAAAGAACTGCTTTTACTCCCAGTCCGCCCAGGTTAACTCTGAATACAAATGCTAGTTTTTAGTTTTTATCAATCAAATTGATTATAGTAATTGGTTGGACTATTATTTAAACTGCAACTATTTTGATAACTGGTTGCTTTATAAGATAAAAATATGAATTTCTGACTATAGCTTACTTAGGGTTTTATTTCAGTAAAATTGACAACTGTTGCTAATAGATATTGGATGTTATTGTGACTGACATATATAACACAGGGTTTTCTGTCTAACTGGTTTGGAAACAGGAACTGCCTATCCCTATGGATCCTCTAAACAGCTGATTGAATGCTAAAGGTTGTGGCCTCAGTTAGAGTGGCCTATTTTGCATTACACTTGATAACATTTAAAAAGCAGGAATCTGAATCGATTCCAGGAAGCCCACCTGAACCTGCGCAGAACCGGTTTTGTTGGCGTGAACACAGTCCCACTCTAGATGAACACAGTTGATTCTGCCACTGGCAGATTTGCATTGCAAATGGTGGGGGGGCTGTCTGAAAATTCATCACATCACAAGAGTACACAGGGACTCAAATGCCCCCACCTCACCCCCCGACCCTTCTACGTCTTCTCCATATGCGTCTTCAAAAAGACGCATATGGAGGATGATATGCTAGTAAGTTTCCTGCAACAAGTCAAACCAGTTAACCATCTTGCTGTTTGGTCAAGGTCTGCCTCTTCTTAGACCATGTCTCCATCTCTTCTTTCTGTTGCAGTCATAACATGAGGATGAAACTGGTACCAAACTAAAGGTTACAGGAAATGCAGTTACCTTCTAAACATGTTATGTCCATAATAAAAAAACATGATGGGGGTGGGGGAATTTCCATGATGGTGGGTGCTCAAATCATGACATAATCCAGCATGTGGGTTGCTAACAAGTGTCACGATGGGCTTGTAATGGAACTAACCAGTATACGAGGACCTCACAGATTCTGTGACATCCCAGACATGGCTGGCCGTTCCATGATATAACCTTGTGAAAATCTACAATTGGACCTTTTTCAAACTCCGCCTCGTCCAAGCAACAGTACGGTCCTAACTTGTTTTTTTTCTTCTTCTTCTTCCGCTTATATGGGCTCGGATCGCGGTTGGCAGCAACCTAAGTAGGGAGGCCCACACTTCCCTCTCCCCGGCTACTTGAGCCAGCTCCTCCGGGGGAATCCCCAAGCGTTCCCAGGCCAGCCAAGAAACATAATCCCCCCAGCGTGTCCTGGGTCTTCTTCTGGGTCTCCTCCCGGTGGGACGTGCCCGGAACACCTCACCAGGGAGCAGTCCAGGAGGCATCCTAGCCAGATGCCCGAGCCACCTCAACTGGCTCCTCTCGACGTGAAGTGGCTCTACTCTGAGTCCCTCCCGAATGACCAAGCTTCTTACCCTATCCCTAAGATAGAGCCCTAAGAGCCCAGATACCCTGCGGAGAAAACACATTTTGCCACCTGTATCCGCGATCCCGTTCTTTTGGTCACGACCCCAACCTCATGGCCATAGATGAGGGTGGGAACATAGAGTGACTGGTAAATCGAGAGCTTCACGACAGGTGCAGCACCAATCCGCCTATCGATCTCTCGCTCCATTTTTCCCTCATTCATGAGGTTTAAGGGATACTTAAACTCCTCCACTTGGGCCAGGACATCTTCCCAGACCTGGAGAAGGCACTCTACCCTTTTTTTCCACAAGGACAATCAAGGGACTTGATAGGACGGGGAATGGCCAAAACTGTCCCACCTTCATTTAGTTTGATTCGCTTTCCCATTTCACCACTCAAAGTGGACAAAACTGTCCGGACAACATCATGCTGTTACAGCATCTGCACGTTTCGTGGCAATAGCGCATAAGGCTGCCCAGTATGAGCAGCAAGCAAGCCAATAAGCTATTCAGCCTTTTGCTTTGTATGCATGAGATGAATGCAGCGGTACCGAAAAACTGATGAGTACGAGAGACTACAGAGTGTTGCTGTGGTTACACAGAGGTGGAGAGTGGTAATGCAATGATTCAAGCATTTTCAGATCACAAATATATGTCCGTAAATCATCAGAGACATCGCTTTCTTTTTTTGGTTCACTTCCTCACTTTGGTTCTCTGGCTAGCCCGTTTACATTTCCCTCTTCAAGTGAATTACAGCAGGGTCCATTAGCCAACAGAGACCTGGGTTTTCACCGGGGACGTCTTTTGGTCAGGAGTTCACTAAAAGCTTACCAAACTGCCCTTAAGTGAAAGCACTCCAATTGACCCTTTAAGGAACCTGTGTGTGTGGTGACCTTCCCTGGGTATTTTAACTGACTGCCAGATGCTTCGGTTACAGCCTGTAGTCCATCCCCAACAAATGATCCCACCACTGGTACCCTTGGCTGGTCTTTCTAAATGTGACATTTTTTAAAAATGAAATCACTTGTACATTATTGCTGCTTGACCTGTGTACATAATTACATTACATTTGTCAATAAGTCAAGATAATTATGTCACAGAAACATCTTCTTTTCCTGGAAATAGATTATTGGATTTTTCAACACAAATGGTGATGCTGAATCTTTATCGTGTTCCTTACATGTTTGCCAACCAAACGTAGATTGGGTTAGAATTCATTCAGGCAAACTGCATCTGGCCACAGACTAATGAAGGACTGATTTGACCAAAAGGATGTCAGATCTTGCTGAACAAGATGTCACTCAGGCGTACTACTAATACCAATTGTCAATAACATAGTCTTGGTATATTTTTGTTTGGCAGGAAGAAACGTTATGGAAGGGTATGATCAGTCATTTGACCCATGATTATCTTGTTGATTCAAAGGTTTTAAATCCAGTTTTTAAACCCTTTTTTTAACCATGAAGTTTATAAGTACTATTTCAGTATTTGTATAACACTTCGTGTACATATTTGTGTAATGTTGTATTAATTCTGTTAATTTAAACTATTGCCTGTTGTGGACATGGTTCTTTCATGTTGTAGATAATAGGACATTTAACATGTTTACTTTATGACAGTAAAATCCTGACAAACATTTACTTTAAACCTTTTATCGTTTTATAATTATTATTATTATTATTTATGCCTTTTACATGTTTTTAGAAGGAAAAAAAAGATTTAGTGTTTACAGTAGAAACAAATTGGCTTCGTAGTTCTCTTGAGCTACGCCGAGACCCATTGTTCACGCCTTTTCTTCTTAACCCCGCCCATAATTTACATCGACGCTGTGATTGGCCGAGTCAGAGTACGGTGCCGTCATCGCTCGGGGCGCCCATTCATCTCTGCAATTGGGCGTTGGGCTGTGCATCTTATTAACAACAAGGGACATTTCTCCATTTTGCAGCCCGTCTGCAGCGAGACGGCCACCAATCTGGGATTTTATTACTTCTCCTCTCACAACCAGCTGCCCCCTGCTCCACAGAAAACCCTGTCTACTCTCCCTGGACCCTGCTCATCATTTTCTTCTGAACTTTTTTCCCCCTGCAGAGACAGAGACGGACAGAAAGAGAGGGGGACCGAGAGCATTTGAACAAAGAAGCTTGTGGGTCTTTGTTCGGGGTTTTCCTTTTTTGGGGGATCGGTTGGGTTTCTTTGTTGGAGCGATAAAGCATGGGAGCGCAACTGTCCAAGACAGCTGGAAACGCTGAAACTGTGGCTGAAAAGGCCGGAGAGGCTGCGGCTTCACCCAACAAGAGCAACGGACAGGTAAATGAGATTTTAACAGACATCTGGTAGAAGCTGCTGGTGGCGGAGGGGGTGCGCTCCCAGGGCGCGATCCGTGCGTAAATGTGCATAAACTGAGAGGGAACGCACACTTGTTTAGCGGATTACGCACTGAGTTCAACAGTTTGATGTAGTCAATTTTCAAAGGTACCCGAGCAAGACCAACATTGCTTGATGTTAAGTCTGGCGATACACGAGGTGTTGAAGGCATTCTTGGATGGATCCTCTTGTAGAGTGGTTAGAATTAAACATGTGTTGATTGTTTTTGGTGAGTTGGAGCTGCTTTCAAGGGGAATTAAGATGTTAGGCAGTGGAAGTCAGATTAAAGGAGGACAGCAAAACAGTGCGCACTCGGAGCACCACGCCTTTTGTTGCAGATGCTCGCCTAGAAAGTCTAGATGGCAGCCTAGTATCACCCAGGAGGAGGAGAAGGAAGAGGAAGAAGAGGAGGAGGAGGAGGGGTGGAGGCAGGGAGCCGGGCCGTGCGCCCCGGAGAGGAGGCGACGAGCGCTGCAGGCGCTCCAGCAACGGTGTTGTTTTAAGTGGGCGGCTCCTGTAAATTTTATGTTTACTAAAGATGTTTAAAACATCAATTGCTGTAGCTCCAGTGATCGGAGGGTTTAATGAGGGGCATCTGCTGCTTTAGCGGACAGCTGCTTCACTGCAACCTCGCTCAATCTGAGCCAGAAAAGAGGAAATATGTTGATGTGTTTTTTGTGCTGCTTTTCCGTATCATTTCCATATAATTAGTGCTTTGCTCTGGAAAGCAGAACGATTGTGTGTGTTTGCGTGTGTTGTTGTGGGGTGGTGGTGTCCTTTGTTGCTGATCTGATGGTGTCTGCTGCCCCTTGCGTCCACCGATGGAAATGTCCACCCCGGGGATGGAGGCCAAGCCAGGTCTTTCTGCCACTGACCCCTCTCGTTTCTCCTTCACAGGAAAATGGGCATGTCAAGGCAAACGGAGATACCTCTCCTGCTGCAGCTGAGAACGGCAAGGAGGAGGTGCAGGCCAATGGCAGCGCAGCTGCCGAGGAGAGCCCCAAAGAGGAGGGGGAGAAAGCCGATGTCGCCCCAGCTGAGAAAGAGGCTACAGGCGAGGAGAAAGTAGAGGCAGCATCTCCGGCTCCTGCTGAAGGGGAAGCTGCAGCCAAGGCAGAGGATGGAGCAACGCCATCTACCAGCAACGAGACTCCCAAAAAGAAAAAGAAAAAGTTCTCATTCAAGAAGTCTTTTAAACTCAGCGGCTTTTCCTTCAAGAAGGCCAAGAAGGAGACGGGTGATGGGGCTGAGAATCCAGAGGCAGCAGCAGAGTCAGCGGCGCCTGCAGAGGGCGCCGAGGCTGAGGGCAAGGAGGAGCCAGCAGCTGCCACAGAGGAGGCCAAGCCCGTGGAGGGGGAGGCGACCCCTGCTGCAGAGCAGGCCAAGGAGGACGTAGACAAGAAGCCAGAGGAAGTGGCAGCGGCGGCGGCAACAGAGCCAGAGAACGCCACCGAGGAGCCAGCAGCCCCGGAGGAGCCAAAGGTAGAGGAGAAACCAGCTGTGGCCCCTGCAGCATCAGAGGAGGCGCCCAAGGTAGAGGAGGCCACACAGGAGTCAGCATCAGCAGACACCCCAGCTGCTGCCCCGGAGGCTTCTGAGTAACATAACAGAGAGGAGGAAGAAAATCCAAAATAAAGATAATCAAAGAACATTTCCCTGTTTGTGCATTGGAGTGATGCCACATGCTGGCTCTGAAGAACTTGCCTGCAACCAGGGAGATTTTAAAGCTTTCTTAAGATTTCATTTTTGGTTTCCAATTCCGCCCCCTTTATACAAAACCCATCTCAGTCCACTGATCCAACCAGGGAGGTGGGTGGCTTCAGCACAACTGATCCATGCTCTGCCATATGTTTTTACATCAGTATTACCTTTATCTGGTTCATTTCTTATTATTTTTTTAATAAAAAATGTAAACAAAAATAGTAATGGACTTGCCCGAGGTATGGAGGAGACATGAGGATTGGGGGGGGGGGGGGTTCAGCGAGCCTGGGATATGTGCCACTGACTATTAGTAGCTTTTATGAAGAAAACCGAGACCAACATTTAAAAAACTCCACTTGGTTTACAACACTAAGACCATTTTCTTTTTTTTTTTTACAAGATTCCCAATCCCAGAGATAGCTTTTTAGGACCTGATATAAACTCATAGGAGCTTTTCACTTCTCATTAGCTGTACCAGTCAGTGATTCAGTAGGGACACGAGTTGTATAGGCTTCAATGTTAATTGTTGGTATAAAAAACATGTAAGTATGTATAGGCGGGGTGTTTTTAACTGTGATTATTGTACAAAAGAAAATCTTGATCTCAAGAAGCACATAAAGGTTTGCAGCTCTCTTTTTCCACATCCTCATTTTTGTAAGATACCGACAGACACGCAGCAGACAGACTGATCTCTCTTTTCAAGCAGATTTGACCTGAAAAACAAGCTGTGACGAGTGGTAACCGTTTCTATACTGTGCTGTGTTCTATTCCAGCAGACAACTTCCTTTCCAGTGGTCTTTTAACTTCAATTTACCGACCTTATCAGATGCAAATGTTTGTGTAGCATCTTGTCTCTCTTTAATTCCTTCTTTTTTTTCTTTTGTAAATACTGGAGAAGCTTGGATTTGACTTAGAGATGGAATGTAACTTTGCCTACGAAACAGTTGCTATTAAAACCCTCCTGCTTAAGGTGTTCTGATTTTCTGTGAGCACACTAAAAGCAAAAATAAATGTGAAGAAAACACGCTGCATCTCTTGTTATTCAAACATGGGACTTTGCTCTGTGCCTTTTCAAGGGAACAAGCATTTCACTTTTGCCCACACAAAACAAAAGAGGAAACATGAAATAGGCTAAAGATGAACTTCAGACCACATGCTTACTGAAAAGGGATGTGAACACCAAAGCGACGCTTCTAGAACAGAGCGGAACAGCTAGACCATAGTGGTGCCTTGCAAGTATTCATCTTTCCAACATGTTACCATAACCACAAACCTCAACGCATTTAATTGGAATTTGTCATGGACCGACACATAGTGGTGCATAATAATGAAGCAAATACAATGAAAACACTAGAAACAGGAGTAGATGTCTACCGACACATTACCAGCCATCTCTGGAATTTGACATTTCTCAGAGGAAGCCACAAGTGTTGAGGCAGAGCTGTAAGAACACAGAAACGGCCAAAATGTAGGCAGGAAATGGACCGATTTGGTCTATGCTGAACATCTTCACACCTTTTGCCATCACTACGTCATATGCTGTCAACTGTGACACATTTCAACCAATAACAGGTGGCAAACGGGGAAGTCTGTTCCAATGTCCCCCTAGCCCTCGACTATGAAGGCTACATATGTCTCGGCCCATTCTTTTACCAGTCGGCTGGCAAATCACTCGGCCATGAAGTGAATCGTCACGAGTAGGAACGTGTTTTCTCCTGAACACAAAGGAAAGCATTTGCCGGCAAGAGAAGGTGACTTACAATGAGGCCTGAGCCATCAGAACAACATCAACATGGAAAGCCTGGTTCAGATTAGGCTCAGGCTGATAGGAAGTTCTGACAGTACGACAACCTGAGAACTGTCAAAAACATAAGAGGATCTAATTCATTCTATTTAAAAAAAACTTTATTTTGCTGCTATTATGTAACGAGCATATTAAACCGTTATGGTTGTTATTTGGTTGCTAATGTTGCAGAGACGTAAAAGCAGCTCCTGCTCAACCTGCAGTCAGTTGTAGCTTGCCGTCTCTATTTTTTCATTTTCGTAGCAGCCTTCTTTCAGCCAGCTGACCTGCAGAACCCAGCCAGGGCGATGAGGTGCTGGCGTGTTTTATTCTCCATATAGCTGGAGTAAACGGCGGTCTCTGCAGTTGACATCTTGTAGCTTTTTAAGACCTTGACGTGCCTTCACATTGGTAAATGGCCTGCACCATTTCAGCAGGCATCCAGGGGCCAGGCATTTGTTCCCCAGCACCCATGGGGCATCTGATGTATGAACTGGCTGGTGTTGCAGTGGGTACTTTAGCACTGATTGAGGAAGTATTTGAGCTGAACTTAAGTAAACTCAGCAGGGCCACAAGCTTATAGTCTATCAGTATGTGTGACCACTGGTGTTTGATTTCTATTCCTGATCTCTTGGGTAATTAAAGTTTTTTTCCCCCATGTGCTCAGGGTTAAAAATGGATCTTTGTTCTAATTTAAACATTTTTCGTTTCAGTTAGAGCGGTCACATTTTTTGATATCAGCTATGGGTTTGTGACCATCTGTATGTCAGGACAGCTTTCCAACAGCGCCCCCTGGTGTCACAATATCTGTTTGCCCCAGAGTCTGAAGCACCTAAAAGCACAGACTCCATCACCCCAGCGGGTTGGTGCCATCATCACCACCTGCTATATTTGCCAACAAGGTAAATCAAATAAAGGTTTATCCAAAGCCTCTGGGGTAGAACACACAACCGGAAGGCTCAAAGGTCCGGGCAGAGTTCACAGAGTTAAACATTTCAAAAGATGGAAAAGGTCAAACGACTTTGTCCTAAAGACAAAGTAGACAGTAAGCTTCCCTTACAGTACTTACAACTGTAGCTGCCTTTCTATAACTTGAAGCCAGTTTATGGTGTTACAGGACCGTAGTCACAGCCAACACTGACATTAATAAAATCACGAGGCATCATGAAACAAAATGTTTACATTGCTAAAAGCAATGGTAGCCAGTTAAAGCAGTCTCTTTTCTTTTTACTCAGAAGGGGAGATACTTTATCTCCTTGGCAGCACCCCATCCCCGTGGCTTATTTTCATCACACAAAGCTGCAACAAAGAATGTAAATAAAATCAACATCACACTAAACAGTATAAAAGGTTTTATTGACAAGTTTAAAATATGAAAATTTCAATCAAAAGCCAGACAAGTTCAGCTACGAGTTAACCCGTACTCAGGCTCATGTTTCAGAACAGACAGTATCAAATGCATCAAAAGATGTCTGACAAGAAGAAATGGTGAATGCTGGTGGCCTACAAGAGACTTTTTTACAAGGTAAAAAACTGAAGATGCACAATAAATATAATGCTTCAGCAACATCTGAGCCAAGAGACCGATCCTTGGGAATGGACAGCACCGGTTGGGTCAAACGTAACCACCAAGAAGACTTCAGGCGCTGCTGCTCTGCTCGGTCTTCACAGTGCTGCAGGGCCATCAAAAGCATTTATAACAATTAAAGGTTGATGCAGTTCAGTCAAATGTGGAAACTCTGTTTTAAATGAAGAGCCCTGTTAAAAGTAGAGTTCTAGAATCTTTTAGATTTTCACTGTTTCCAGGTCTCAGTATAAAGCTTTCCTATGAGTACACAGTGAATTCTTACACAGTGGTCATGCTTGCCCCACAAAAACAGCATTTCTTAAAATTTAACAGCAGGAAATATTACATCTGGAAATGCAACCAAGACATCCCCTGAATACTTCTCTAAAAACGGATCGTCTTAAGGCCACAGGTCAAGTTTATTTGACTCAAACATCATGTTTGCTTTGCAAAACGATGGAACCATATGGTAGACTGCAGCCCAGTCTGTGCAACAATACATTTTTGACATATGGAGCCTGAGTGTGCAACACTTATACAGGTTTTCATAGGTTTATTTTTGCATTAAAACAACTCAGATTCAATAAATGCTGCTCATAGTTTGAGAAAGTCAGGTTTTCATAATTTAGAAGTGGAATACGGCAATTTTTTTTTTTTACCTTTTGCATTCAGCCTTTTCTGAGTTGCTCTCTTTTGTCTTGTCCTCTTCTTTAACATCTGAAGTGGAAGGGGAAAAAAAAATCCATTAAATCCCATCCACCTTCACGTCCTGCTGGTGTCTACGCGTAGTTACTGACCGGCTTTTTTCTCCTCGCTCTCCTTCTTCTCCTCCTCCACTTTTGGCCTTTTGACTCCTTTCTTGTGATTGGCCGTGTTCCTCCTGCCACCCTGCCCCTCATCCTCAGAGTCAGAAAACTCTTCATCACAGGCTATCCTCTTATCCGTAGCACGGACTGCAATCACACAAAGGATCCATGACAGACACTTTCTGAGCAGCCAACAGACCAAGTAAAACCATGTTCTGTCAAATTAAGCATGCCTGTATTCATTCTGTCCTACAAAGGAAGACGAAGAACCAATATCAGTGACAGGCTGTCAGAAAAATGACTGTGACCATCAAACTTAATGTGCAATTAGGCTCAAAAGTCAGACTTTGTAACGGTTTCCTGTCCAAGTACTCGTATAACTTCTCTTCTTTTTCCTCATGAGACTCCTAAGTGGGGCTGAACAGTGGTTGGTAGCACTGTGGCCTTGCAGCAAGGGCTGGGTTCGAACTCCAGGTTTGACCTGGAGTCTTTATGCATAAAGTTTGCCTGTTCTTCCTGTGCACGCGTGGGTTCTTTCAGAGTACTCCGGCTTCCTTTGACAGTCTAAAACCACGATTTTTACGTTAACTGGGTATCTACATTGCCCTTAGGCGTGAGTGTGTGCAGGCATGATTGTCCTGTGTTGCCCTGTGATGGACGGATGACCTGTCCAGGGTGTACGCTGCCTCTCGCCCAGTGAGTGCTGGAAACAGACACCAGGCCCTCCCTGTATGGAAAAGCGGGAGTAGCAATGGATGGCTGGACAACTAAATCAAGGGAACCTAATGAGCATAAAACTAGCTGTCTAAATAGCATTTTACACAGAATATAAAGAGTTAAGGGAAAAATGTGGGTTAGTCAGACTTACCTATGTCATCACAATATTCAACAATAATATCCTGTTTCCTACTAGTGTGCAGCCATAATCAGATCTATGTATAGTCATGGCCAAAAGCTGTTGCACAAGTTCTGCACACGTGACAACACAATTCACTCCTGACTAGAAGACAGAAAGTGAACTTTTGAAGCCAACACAGCGCTTTGCAGTGAGTTAAAAATAATCTGATCGTTCTGCACCATAAGCAGAATGGGAACCATTATAACTGGACCTGTATGTTTTGAAAAACAGTAGAGTCACCTTTAAAACATTTTGTCATGACTGTTGGTCAAAAGCTTTCTGGGTTCCACAACCAGAGATTTCCTGATGCCGCCATGACGGCTGTGCTGGTTCCAAGGTGATTTATCTTAGCAGTTTTTAACTGTGCCAGGAGAGCAGCCTTACTGGACAATCGTTTGTCAGGGTCTTCGGTGTCCTCGTCCACTGTGTCGTCTGGGACAGCGTCCTCGGGGATGGCCTGCATCTGGACCCCTGGGGCGTGAGGTAGCATCCGCAGGTTCTCAAACAGCCGCTGCCTGAAAGGTCGCAGTCCAACATGATTTTTTTGTTGTCAGCAGCTGGTCAAATGTTACATGCTCAACAAGTTTGCAGATAAGTGGCATTCAGTAATTCAACACAGTCAACTAGATCAGTGGAAAAAGAGTTTCCAGCTCATTCAGACACGAGACTCCTCGTACATCAGGCGTTCACACGTACTTGATCTTGTCCGTGTACTCCTGTGTGTTCTGGTTTGTCATGTTGGAGGGGCTGATATGCAGCTTGAAGTCAGGCCCAAAGTACTCAAAATAGTCATTGTATGGCAGTTCTGCAACAGGAACAGCATTGGGAAGTGTAAGCCACAATAAGAACAAGAGAAACTGAGAAAGAAGCAGCGATACACGTCAACATGGCGAGCTGAGGCTTTCTAACCTCATCTAACCTCTGGCATCCAGCTCTGTTTCTGTTTGAATAGCTCATGATGTTTGGTCTCCTGAAAGCTGTCTTGGTGCCACAGGTTCTACTTTACAGAAGGGCAAACTAAAGCCTAAGCAAAGAGGGCAGTCAGGGCAACTGCTCTCTTTGCGTCTGGGTTGACGTTCTTTATCTTGCCTCAGACTGTTTGCGCCGACCGTTTCTGAATATTGTCCAATGACCAGGAAGATGATTTCCCTTTCTGATGTCAGAATGAAAAGATTGTGGCCAATCAGCAGCCTGTTTAGGACATAATCAGCTTTGGATATTTTCTTGGCCGATGCTAATTATGACTCTGTCTTAATAAAGCCGAAGTTATCCAGAGCCTAGCAACAGTTACCCATTACACCAAGCTCATCTATATTATACTTTCAAACATGTTTACATGTGTTCTGATTAACCCGTGTGACAGACATCACAATATAAATATGTCTGCTGTGTCAGTCAGAACCAGCTGGACTTTCTTCACTGATTTACTAGTCATGAGGAAATAGAACATCTATTCAGAAGCACTGTCAGAATAACGTTGAGGCATAACCTGACCAAGGCATCTAGTGAAGGGGCACTACTGCCACCTAGTGAGAGACAGAAGACAGCAGATAACTGCTTTGCTGCTCTAATACTCCACAGTAAAGCAAGCTATTTTCTAATAGTAACACATGTCAACCTAAACTTGATCAACCAACTTATTTTTCCTGATTCAATAAATCAAGTAAAAAAAATAAATAAATAAAATGAATTACCTGAACCTAAAATGCATCAAATGAACTGTGGTAAAAGTTACAGATACACAGAGACAGATCGAAAGTTAATGTCTGTCTTCAATCAGAAGCCTGAACCTAGACCTCCAAAGCATTAGTTTTATTTTCTCTCAAATTCAGGTTGCTTCAGAATCCTTCCTTTTCATATCGAATTCATTGGGCTGTGGTCTCTATAAAAAGAACTGCAATGCTTTGGTCTGAATTCCTCCTTTTTGGTCGCCATCTTTGCAGTATACAGGAGGACTGTGAATTGTGTGGGTTAATACGCTCTAGAACTGAACTTTTTCACTTCTCCACTTGTAGGTTCAGCATCCTTCAGCTTGGACAACAAATCACGGCGAGAAATAAAATTGTTGGATTCGCGAGATTGTTAAGATGGAAGTCCATGACCTTGTTTAGCAGCTGCACAGCAAACACTGTGATGCAATTGTTTAAAAAATTTAAAACATAACAGAGAAAACTGAAAGATATGACCCAAACAGAATATAATGATCTCTATGCAGCTCCTGGAGAGACTAAATACATGCACAGTATGGGAGTGTGGCAGTGGTGACCTAGTGGTTAGACAGCCAGGTGTTTACGTCTTGCAGAGGCCCCAAAGGTCGGCGGTTCGAAACCCGGTCACTCTGGCACCCTGAGCAAGACCCTTGACTAGATTGCACCCTGTGTGCCACTCAGTGTGGCAGCTCACTGCTCTGTAAGGGATGAGTCAAACACATTTAATGACTATATTTTATATGCCGTCTGTAACAGTACAAGTGCCCAGATTGACACCATGCTCAGGGTTTACCACACCGTATTATAAGCCTGGCGGGCCGACAGGCAAAACTCAAAGTAGACCTGCATCAAAAGGTGAGAGAGGGCAGCCCGTCTGATCCCAGACTAAGGCATATTGCAATAATCCAGATGTATGGTGAGAAAGGCATGAATTATCTTTTCAAAACCCTGCATGGACAAAGCAGTCTTGATTTGGGGAGAAGTGGCTCAGGGCTTAGAGCAGGACGATTGGAACGTGGCAAGTTCCCGGGTTCGAATCCCACAGACTGGCACTCTGGGTTCCTAGGCAAGACCCTTAGCCCCAGAATGCTCCATGGGCATGACAGGCCACTGCTCCCTAAAAGGGATGGGTCAAATGTATGTTGAAATAACCAATCAAAATGATCAATAACTATTATCAATGGTCAATTTTGGCAATTTGTCAGAGCTTGTTTTTACTATACATCTGAACCAAATCTAAGGTCGTCATCTAATCACAACACACAAATAGGGAGATGTAGTGATCCAGCCAGCCTCTTTCAACGCACTTTCACTGTGAATAAAATGACACAGAATGTTGAAAACCCCCAGATTTGCTTGATCAAATCCACAAATCACTGAATTTCATCACGCTCCATGTTTGCATATGTCCGATCCCATGATTCCAAGAGAAACGCGGTCCAACATAAGTCTACAATAACCTTACTCAGAAGAATGCAAGTTTGAAAACTGGAAACAGGTGTTTGGCACCATAAAGGCCTTTTACAGAGGAGTGAAGAGCTCATGCAATGCCGCAGGAGTGACAGGCATAACACAAAACCATTTCAGCTTATTTTCATAGCAACCCATGTGTGACGAGTAACGAACCATCGGGGATGTCCGTATCCAGAGCCACGGCTGTCTCATAAGTCCAGCAGCGAGCCACGTTACGGATCGTGTATCCTCCTCCACCAAGCATCAGCAGCGGGAGGTTGAACGACCTTATGTACTCCACACACTTGGCGTGACCTGGTTAGACGCAAGGACAAACATGAAACATTTCCCCACAGTTCCATATATCTGGACTGTGTGGTATATATCTACCTCGGATGGTGAGGTTGAAGCAGCCGAGGCGGTCTCCAGAGAGAGAGTCTGCACCACACTGGAGCACCACGGCGCTGGGCTGGTACATCTCCATCACCTTGGCCATCACCTGTAAGACCAGAGTGCTAAATTCCTTTCAGAGTTTAAGGAGTTTCAAGCCTGTGGCGTCCAATTTCTGCTGCGACATGAAGGCTGGAGCCAGTGTAGTTTTAGCGAAACAGAAAGAAGCAAACATGGACTGCTTCGCTTTACAACAAAGAGCGTTAAGAGCTCTTCTTCAGCAAAGATACATTTCCTCAGTGACATGATGAGAGCTCAAACTGGCTAAACCAGATCAGGTACAAGTTTATTTGTCGACAATGGCGCAGTATTTTGACCAGCAGAAACATTGTTGTGCCGTCTGCCGCCAGCACCGCAGAACTATCAAGAGGAAAGATGGCGACAAAAGATGCAGCTACTGTAAGCCAGCAGACCGTCCTGCAATGCCTCGCAGTAAAGGGACAGCCCGGCGTGGTGGAAGACCAACCCCATCCACATCCACACGGACACTTTGTTAGACCATAACGGTGACAATGTTTTTGTTGCACATTACTCGCGCATCAAAACACACACACCGTTCCCTAATGTTTTTTTCCCCCGCAGCGCTCTCAGGACTGTTTCTTTTACCCTCGCCGCTTTCCGTAGACTGTAGCAAAACAGACCCGCACTCACTGTTGCCAAGTACGCTTATTTCATGCGACTTTGGGCTTCTTTTTTCTAAAGTCGCTTGTAAATGTCAGGTGTCGCAGGTTGCGTTTTTTTTTTTAGGCTTGTTTCTGAAAGTGAAATCACTTATTTGGGCTCTAAAATAAGTGACGATAAACACAAGTTATTAACAGAACCGTTTGCACTACACACACTGAGTATAACCAGCTGAAATATCCCTCCGTTTTCATTTCAGTGCTTGAAAAATAAAAAATAAAAATAATTTTTGTACAAGCATGGTTTTTATTAGTGTCATGTATTTGCAAAATTGCATATTAAAATGCCCAAATAGGCTTTTACACTTTCAGAAATAAAAGGATAAAATATGCGATTAATTTACGATTAATCTTGAGTTAACTATTGACATTATGCGATTAATAGCGATTAAAATTTTTAATCGTTTGACAGCCCTAATAATAACCCATTAGGGTGTGATAAATTAATCAGAAAACCTTTGTATGCAACCAGGAAGAGCTGCTGGCGTAGAAATTCTTAAAGTCATAGTACGGGACTAGGCCAAATCCATACCCAGTGGTCACTGAGAGATGGAGTCCACCCTGGACAGGTCGCCAGTCTGTCACAAGGACACATGGGACAAACAACCATGCACATGCACACACACTCACACCTAGGGGCTATTCAGAGACCAGTTAGCCTACCAGTCATGTCTTTGGACTATACGAGGAGGCTGGAGAACCTGGAGAGAACCCGACCAAGCACAGGGAGAACATGCAAACCCCATGCAGAAAGATTTGAACCCAGCACCTTCTTGCTGCAAGGCAACAGTGGTGTGCCATCATGCGGCCCCAAATAAATGAAGTTTTTGATAATATTCTAATTTACTGAATATGACTTAACTGGAAAACTGAAAAATGATGACAGAATTAAATGCAAAAATACTGAAATACTTGGATAAATCAAATACAAAGCTGTGAGCCCTCTGCTTCTTTCGGCACAGGAGGAGGTTTTTCCTCATGGTGCAGCTGTTCTCTATTTCTTGTCACCCCTCAGCCTACAGACAGGAGATAGAGATGTCAGAGCCTAGCTCTAAGAACCACCTGGACCCGAACACTGCAAGGAGCAGATAAAAGGTCAATGAGTCCAGGAGGCAGAGAGGGGATTATGCTCCACTAATCATCAGTAAAGCCCAGAAGTGGGTGGCCTCCTTTAGGAACCCACATCTGAGGACCTCACATGGACTGTTAACACATCAGCACTGGTGAAAAAGGCCCCGCAGGGACTCCGCTTCCTGTAGATGTTGCAGAGGCACAACCTGTAGGATTACCTGCTGGTGTTCTGTTACCAGTCTACTAGAGTTCACACATCTCCTTGTGCTTCTCCACCTGCTCTATTCTTGACAGTAGGGTTCTGCAAGGGGTTACCACATCTCCAGAAAATATCAGACGCTGCCCTCTGGCCTGGCTGGAGGACATGGCCAGATGACGTGGCCCAGCAGGGCTCTGAGGATCACACCCCGGTCATCACATGTGACACCATCTGCCTTCTGGTATAAAGGTTCAGGTCCATCAAGGTCAAAACAGAGTGAGGGACAGTTTTATCTCTGGGCCATCTGTGCAACATCCTCATTTCCTCGTTTTGTGGTTAAAATGTGCAATATTGTAGTGATATATATGTACATATCACTATTTCTGAATATTGATTATATGCAGACATGTGATTGTATAAATGTTTACATTTTATTTTCCCTCTAATTTCTGAACCTGTGGTCTTGTGTGATTTTCTAAATCTTATTTGATTTCCTGCAGCGAACAGCAGCAGCTGAATCCCGTTTGTTGGACAGTGATGCATCGTGACAATAAAACCATTTTATTCTATTCATCAGCCACAAATACAGCACAGTACAGGCAGACGTGATCAAAAAGAGCAAAAACTGCTTCCTCAACAAGATTTTTAGGTTCTGACAAGACCCAGACTCCCCTCAAAACTGCATGAACAACATGCTGGTGTATTTGTGAGAAACAACATTCAGGGTGTCGTTTCTTCGTGGAAATATTTGAAAAGCACATTGCAGGGTTTCGCCCAGTGTATTAAGCGTCATAAGCATCGTTTGCTTATTTTAAACACCTCCATGTCTGAGGGCAACAAAAAACGGTCATTAAACCACCCAGTCTAAATAGCTAACACGCTAGCTGTTATTAGCTCGACGCACAGTACCTCCATGCTGCGCCCCTCCCTCGAGCCACCCGCTACACGGCTGCGTAGACTTCCTAAACATACGACACCGACCGCCAGTATTAGCCCATTTTCTGGGGGAAACTCAGCAACTACACACTGTAAGTAGGCCTGTTGCGATAAGAAATCAATTAACTGCACGATAAATTTTAATGACATGATTAATTCAAATAAGCGCAATAATTTGCGTAGGCATGCTTGCTTATTTCCCCTTGTGTTTCCGTCTCCTCTCTCTAGGACGGGATAGCAAAAAATTTTCAGTACGCTGCATCGATGTCTGCTCAACCCTCCCTTCTCGTTTCCTCAGTGTCGGAGGGATTAAATCTTGCAAGGGTTTCCCACAGAAAATGGGGCGTTCCTGGCGGTCGCTGTCTGGAAGCTCGCAGGTGGTACATGAGGAAGCGTGCAATAAGAGTTCTCACTGTTGACCCCATGAAAGGTCAAGGAACAGGAGCTAGGAGCAGAAGCTAGACACTATTATTAAGGGTATTCGGATTGAGCTAACGATGTTTTAGATTAGAAGACGAAGACATGTCGCTACTAACATGTAGGGATTAATGATACACTTGGTAATATTAAAAGAAAGCCTTCTCCTTTCTAACCATCATTACATCCTATTTTCACTTAAATGAAAAAGCTTGGTTTCTGTTGCAGGATGCGCACTGTTCTCACTTTCTGTCTATGTGTTGCTTTGTTACCCTTTAATTTTCTTCAGCTTCAAAACTACTACCCAGTGTGTGTGTGTGTGTGCATCTTTAGGCCCTCTTTGCCCTCTGCTGAAAATCTATTAACTGACACGGTGGGACACATTTAGACACGACGCGACATTAGACAAAGTACATTTTGAAAACGCTATTAATTGCAGTGCAGCTGTGATAAAATCCAGGTTTCTACTTACAGGTTTGAAGATTTGCTCGTAGGACTCATCATCAATGCCATCCCGCAGTGGAAAGTTGACGGCATAATATTTGCCTTTTCCTGCTCCGATGTCCTGAAGCAGATCACAAACACACACTGGATCAGATTCTGATCTTCACAGACTTGAACTGACAACTGAATCTTTCTGATTTTATTCCAAGACATTTTGGGCTCACCCTGAGGTCTCCTGTTCCAGGGAAGTACTCCCCGTATTTATGAAAGGACACGGTCATGACTCTGTCTGTGGTGTAGAAAGCCTCCTCAACTCCGTCTCCATGATGGATGTCTATATCAATATAAAGGACCCTCTGGTGGTACCTGGAGGAAAAACAGGACATAAACAAGGCTGGAATAATTACAGGTAGGTCTAAAAAAAATGTGAATATCGGGAAAAAACTTCAAAACCTTCTGTTGCTCATATCAGAAAGTGAAACTCATTCATTATATGGATTCATGTGGAGAGAAATATTTCTAGGCTGTATTTCTTGTAATGGTGCTGCTTATGTCTTAAAGACAATAAAAAGTCAGAATTCCCACTTTCAGAACATTTTAATTTTACGTAAGATTAATAAAAAAAGGATATTTTAAAAAGAAGTGTCCGATTTTTGTAAAGTATCTCCTGGTAGACTTGACTGTGGACTTCAGAAAGAGTAGTGGACCAGAACCAGAAGCCGACACAGCTGGTTCTGGTCCGCTGGGCCCCCCAAACCATCACTGACTCAGTAAACTTCACACTGGACTTCAAGCAACGTGAACTCTGAGCCTCTCCACTGTTCCTCCAGACTCTAATGCAGAATTTGTTTTCCTGTGAAATCAGGAATTTGGACAATTGAGCAACAGTCCAGTCCTTGGGAAGCTCCCCAAAATTCTTGAATAGATTTCCCTTGACAATCCTATAAAAGCTGCATTTCTCCCTGTTGCACCTTTTGCTCAACTTTCTATGAATATGCTTGGATCCAGAGCTCTGTGAACACCCAGCCTCTTCACCAATGACCTTTTGTGGCTTCCAGGGTGTCGATGACTAACCTGACCCTAGCCAGATGTATGTCGCTCCGCCTAGCTCCACTCACATCCATCAGGGACTGATCCATAGGAATGGCCTTTTTTGAAGGCTGGGCCTTATCAAAAATCCTTGCATATGATTGGATAAGCCACTTGTCTGTCATCTTTATCGACGTGCTATTTCAACCACTCACACCGAAGCTAACCCGTGACGCTGATGAGAGCGACGCAGGAAAAAACAAAACTTCTTTTTTTTTTTAAATGTGTTTGCGGCTCTAGTGGCACGCGTTTTATTGACAGTGAGCTGACAGGAAGAGGGGGGAAGACAGGCGGCAAAGCGCCACGGGTCGGAGTCGATCCCGGACCGACTGGTCGAGGACTAAAGGCCTCCTAACATGGTTCGCGCTAACCGCTCCGCCACGGGCGCGCCCCGGAAAACAAAACTTGCCAAATCCGGTCGGGAGAAGGGCGAAAACATCGTTTCCACCAACAAAAGCCTTCAGAGCCGTTCTCTGATGTTCTTTTAATTAAACAATATTAGGTAGATTGGACAACACGGAAGAAATAGCAGCATCAATGTTAACGCTTGCTTCCTCGATGCGAGCCGCCATTGTCTGAATCAAAACAGTCTCACGGTCGCTTCTCCACTACGTCACATCTATGAAACTCCTGCCCTGCGTCCTGATTGGCTGGACAATAAAATTGGTTGGAGAAATCACTCTCTATGGGAGATGTCCCAGATGGATGTGAGTGAAGCTAGGCGGAGCGATATCAATCTGGCTAGGGTCAGGTTAGTCGATGACTGCAGTCTTGCCTCTGATTGTCTCCTACCGACCCAGACTGATAGAACATTTAGAGGCTCAGGGTGCCTCTGTTCTGAGTTAATTAGCTGATCAGGGTGTGACACCATGAGCTTCCAATATTTAGCGTTTAACAATATTTTGATTTTATGAGACACTGAATTTTCAGTGTTCATTCTGCTTCAAGCCATAATCAACAAAATTACAAGAAAAAAAAGGCTTTGAATATTTCACTTTATGTGTAATGAATCTGTATAATGCACAAGCTTCACTTTTAGAAAAGAGGGACAAAAATATTCAACATTTCACTTTTTTAAATTTTATTTTCAAGTTTTGAGATGTACCTGTAAAAGTAAGGCAGGGTTGTTTACTTTGTGGAAATACTAGCTGATAATCTTACTTGAGCAGCTCCAAGATTGCCAAGACGATGTCATTGACATAACAGAAGCCTGAAGCTTCAGACTTCTTTGCGTGGTGGAGTCCTCCAGCCCAGTTCACTGCAATGTCCGTTTGCTGTCGGTTCAACTTCACTGAACCAGCTTTGCAAAACAGAAGGTGGTTAATCAGAGTAAAACGTCTGAGGCAGAAAAGTCTAGTGCTGATAAAATGTTTTAAATGTGATCTATGGCAGCTATTGTACAAACAAAGACCACATCAGCAGGTGTCAATCTAAGAATACAAACTGCTGATAGCTCAAGTCTGGTTGTCACTAATGTTTAACAAAACCTCTTTCAAAGGTTTATTTCTTCCTCAAGAATCTACAAGAAGTTTAGAAACCTAGCAGCAGCAAGCATTTGCCTCCTTCTATATGTATCCTCCTTCTGGCCTCCTTTTGGTCACTGTCAGTCTCTCGACTGGACAGCTAAGTTTATATTTCTACTCACTTCTTTGAATATGTAAAATATATACTGTTAAACTGTCACATATTGTAAATATGCTCCTCTGGACTACAGTTTTAAAGGAAGAACCAACAATCATTATGGAGGTAATCTTTAAGAGTTATAAAACATGACAAGTGGATAACTTTGTCCTTACGTTGAAGAACTGAATGCATAACTTATCTGTGACTCACCAGCAGACCCCCCTGCAGACAACTGGCAGAATTCAAACAAGCCATCAAACACAGGGCAGTCTTCACCAACGTTGACTGAAAACAAGCAACAATAGAAAACTTGTCAACCACACACAGATAAGGTTCCCAAATGCTTAACTGTCTTCAGATGTCCAAAGGAGGCAATGCGCTCTCACATCGCTGCATCTGCTTGCTGAACTCGCTCATGTTGTCTGGCCGTATGGATCTGAGGAACTTGATGTAGTCGTCACTGTGGTACTTGGTCATCTCGTCTGCAGTGGCTTTGTGTGGCCGCTGGAGGGCAAACACAAACAGACCCAATGGAAACCCAGACAGGGAGAGCAACAACACGTGAGGCTGCACCGTCTCAACGATGCACCTTTCAGCTCATTTTTCAGACAAACCATCAGTTTCATATAAAATAAAATAAAAATCAAGGACAGAACTGTTGGTTCTGTGTGTGTAACTGTCTCTAGCCCAGTAAATCCTAGCAGTATTAATATAGATCAGCCCTGTTGGAAACGTACATAGACCTCCATTTTTCTGTACAGTCCGTAGTTTAGAAGAAGGTTATGAGTCATCCGGATGCGATGTGGCTTCATGGGATGGCCTTGTCCATAGTAATAATTTCCTATATCACCTGCAAAAAAAAAAAACGAAAACCAGGATCAATTCAATGCTAGGTTTCCCTCTTAGCTATTTTCATGGTTCAGTTGATGTTAAGTTATAGAAAGTCGGCTAACATGTGGAGAACAGCCAGAAGAAAACATGCAATCCTCTTTATAGACAACACAAACATCAATGCATTGTTAAGAGAAACTTCCCCAAAGAGAAAGTGCTACAGTGCTAAGTAGGGCTGGACGATAATTCAATAACGATATACGTATATCGATCGGTAGACATATAGCGATGATAGAAAAAAGGTCAATAAAAAGTTCAATAGAATAACAGTTTTCCTTCCTTTTGCATTCTAGCCATATAGGTTAATATTATAGTCATTACATCCTCCCAACCAATCACAAACAGACCCAGGAAATGCTCCGTCACCAAGCTCCGCCCCCTTCAAAGAGTTCAAAGAGCACGTGTTCCTTTTTCTTTTTTTAAAACTACCAGTTTTGGTAAAAAGTTGGTTGAATAAAGAGTTTGAATTTAGTGTTTGTGTGTTCTGTATCTAAAAATAGGTTACTAAGCAACAGCATAAAATGGCCAGGGCTGCACTTAAAATACATGTTTTGAATTTGATAATCATTGATATCGATTAATATGATTTCTATTTTATTGATATGCTTTTTTAAAATATTGTCCAGCCCTAGTGCTAAGCTAGCATTACGACACAGATGTTTGAGAGCAACATTAAAAGCTCAGCAAAGCTCCTGTGCCTATGAAAGAGAAGCAGTAAACCTCCTGGACAACATGAGCTAACGCTAGCTGTAACTAGCCTGACGGACACGGACAGCCCAATGACAGGGTTCTCTGTTGGTCAGAGCGCTACGTTTGAGCTGCACAGTGCACACAGCGGTCCGTTCTGATGTAAGATTTAATCTTAAAGGGATGAATGCGGCCTTTTCTTTTCACGTAATTTGACGACTTCTCAAGAGGCATTAAACCTAGAGGTTACAGGTCTAGCGCCCCTAGTAGCTAAAAGTTACACTGTGCTGCTTAGAATTCAAATTTCTGAGCTCATCAGTGTTGGTAATATGTCCACATTGTAACTTTGCCTGCAAACTGAACTATCATGGTATTTGTGTGTTCACAAAGACATGACATGACATCCATCTTGTAGCGCTCCCCACTCGACCGTTCAAAACCGACCAAATCACGTCTCGGCCAATCACGTTGCAGTACTATGGTTTAAGGCGGGACATACTGCTGTGACGAAAGTAAGAAGTGCCAAGCCCACAGCCGAACCAACATAAACATGGCAGCGCAGGAGGACGGGCGGTTAGCTGCTGCTATCACATCTGTTTGATCAGAATCCACCATTGTCGTGAGTGTCACTATCCAAATAAGCACACCTGGACCAGCGTAAATTGTTTTGGTTTCTCGTGGTGCCTGCTGTTTACAACATTTTCATTTGATACTGTGATTGGCTAAAACCAACCTTTGGTAGGTGGGCATTAGGTGTCACTTTGCCAAATCAGTTAGGAAAGTTTTGCTGACTGTCCCTCCTTTCCACGACAAATGTGATGGAAGCAGACCCAGATTGACAATGTGAAGAACATAGAGTGCTACACATTATCGACCTGGCTTGTCAGGTTACCCGCATTGTCCCTCATAAGCATCCTTGTTGTCCTATATTTATTTTTTGTTTTTAAACCTGTTTACCCTAGGGGAATACTTTGAGTAAAGGACATGTATTAACTGTGGCAGTGACAACCCTCCTGCCAGGATGTTTGATATGGTAGCCTATGTTTTAATCTAATTAAAGGTAATCAAATTATAACAAACGCTTGATCTCTTGGTGCATTGCTTGTCAAGACATTTAATGTGAGATTTTTTCAAACCATTGGCACCTCAATTTCTTTTTGGATTTTGGTCATGAAAAGGGTCAGGAGAAGTAGAACGTCTTTCAGATAACATAAATTGTAATGCACTTGCGGACATAATGATCCATATTGGAGACATATTAACATTTAGCACAGACAAACAACAACATACACCAATCAGGCCTGGGTGTCAGCTGTACATTTGATTGAACGCTTTCTTCACTACCTTTGTAGCATTTCATTGGGTCCATTTGAAACAGCAACGTGAAGAAAAATGGATACAAAAACCCAAGGGCAAGCACAGCCCATAGAACAGTATTACGAGCATTGACTTCGGGATTTGTCTTAACAAACACGATTTAATGCAGTATCCAATTAGTTAAAAAATTTAACATTTTACTCTCTCTTGTTCCGGATATTAAGGTCGGCATACTCTTGGTTAAGCTTTAAGTTAGTTCAAATGCTTGGTGACTCTGAGCTCCGAGGACGCCATGGTTAATGATGCTAGCTCCCTGCTGCTAGTTCGCTAGCTAGCTAATGCTACAATCACCTGCAGCCGCAGCAGCGATTTGTTTCATGGCTAACGTTAGCCTGCCAGATGCAGCAGAAACCCGTCACATACCGTCGTAGTAGTAGCAGACCTTCTTCTTACTCCCCCCTGTCGTGGTGTAAGCCATGTTAGAAGCAACTTTCGGTGGGAAAAAAAGTTTTGAATTTGTTTTATCAGACGTAGAAGAGGATGGACGACATCAACACAGGGTTGCTGAGTAGGAGGAGCAACTTTACGGGGATGGGAGGCGACAGGAGGCGGGCAGCGGGGGCCACGGCACTGCCTCAGCGCCTGGATTGGTTTCCACTCCAAAGGACCTCAAGATCATTAATACAAAAACACAGATTTTATACTGGAAGATGTCTGAGAAAATAAAAACATGACAAAGAACTAAAACATTTGAAACACGAACAAACCTACCTCTCCACCTCATTAATGGCAGCGTTACTATACTGAAGCTTTAGATACTAGAACCTACGGTAAACTTGTTTGTTTATAATCCTTTGTAGTGAGCTGTATTTTACACTTTAGCTGAATTAAGGTTATCTCTGGAGGGGCTGAAAAAGATCTCCTGCTTATTGGCAGTAAGAATCAGAATGACATGCATGCAGTCCACAAATACGCCTATGCAATTATGGAACAGTGGCCTTTCAGCACAAACAGGGCAGCTGCTCAAAGCTGATGGGGAAAAATGGATGGAGGAAAAGCTGTCAGGGACTGGTGCTGAGGTTCAGGATAGCTACCCTAAAGATGCAACCAAAGCTGCAAAGGAATGGTTTTGACCCATGCCATGTCCAATCAAACCAAACCATGATTATTGCAATGACCTAGACCTAAAACATCCAAAACATAATCTGAAAGTTGATGTTTGATTCCAAGCGGACTGAACTTGAGCTATTTTACAATAAGAATGGAACATATGCAAAATAACTTATTTGTATATAAAAATGTCTGTCCGATGCAGCAAGTGCCATCTTGTGTTCTATATTTCAAATCAGATGTCACACTCCTGCAGGCTGACATGACCTTTGCGTATTAAACCATACAGCTTTTACTGGGTGTCTCTGCTATAGCAGAAATGACCTGAACAATAGCAACAACATCAAATTGATTCAGTCTTAAGCTAATTGGATCATGTGAAAGACTAATATAAAGAAATGTACAGTTTTGCAGACGTATGGCATTAAATGCATTGTGTTTTATTTTATTCCTTAATCTTTGTTTCGACTGACCTGTTTATTTTAGACAAAATGTAGATTGTTTCTGTGTAATACAAGAGAGGGTTATTTTTCCCATCAGAGTGGTGGAAATGGACTTCCACAGTTTGAGCTTCCATTGGCACCCCTGGTTAGTCTACAGTTAGTTTAGTAGTATGAAACAACTCTGGAAGAAACAAAGAAAAAATGTATTCATAGAGACAAAAACATGTTAAGAAATTATACAGAATCATTGATGGCAAACTTATAAGTATTCCTGCTTTGATTACTTTGAACATTCCTGTTTTACCAACAGGTCAGGGTTGAGCCTTCTTCTTCAACGTCAGCTGGTTGGTGTAAAGAGTTAGCAGATCTTTGGCCATTCCTGTGTGCATAATCTCTTTAGATCCTCTAGAGTTGTGGGTCCTCGCTCATGTTCTCTGGTCTTCAGCTTCAGTTGTCTGCAGGATTCATCAATATCTTTCTTTTGAGATCAGATTGTGTGTCATCGCATCCAAGTTTATGTTCGTCTAACTAACTTTTTTATCTTTAGCCTGTCATCTCCTGGTGACTTCTCTGATTTGTTTGCGAGAAGATGACTCATTTTTTTCATGTTTTATCCCACCACAGTTTCTCTGTTTGATCAGACAGAAAGAAATAAGGCTAGCAAGAAATAACTTTTGCTTCTCATGCAGTATTGATTATAGTGGCTCATAAATTCTTTATATTCCTTCCCACTCCAATATTCTTTTACATCTTCAAATGTTTTTTAATCCATACGTTGCAAAAAAAAACTCTTTTAAAATTGACTCCTGATTATGTAGGTGGAATCAGATAATTTGTTTTCATTTAATATGATTTTCTCTCCCCTTCCGTCTCACTGCAAGGCAGCAGTAGCTGCATCGTTTCATTTGATCTCAATGTTTAACTCAAAGGTTTTAAATGAATTTTTGATTGGTCTGTTCTGTAGATGTGGGATATTAATCCTCCATCTACTTTTCCTGTCTTTACACAATTCCACCTTCTGTCTATGTATGACATATGTAATGTACATATAATATATAATGTTTATGCCCACTCATGTTAAACTGCCTACTTACAGAATGTGACTTATAGATAGGCTAAAAACTTTTTTCCAATTAGGGATGTTCTAACATACCTGTAATGTCTTTTAAATTAACAAGTTTCACTTTTGTTGGACATCAATGGTGTTCTTTGTGAACTTTGCATATTTTGTCTATATTCATGATGGGATCTGTTGGGTAAAATAGACCACATTATTCTTTCTTTAAATGTTTATTCTCACATCATTGGGTCCTCAGCATCTTTAACTGAATTCAGTGTTATGACATAAACATTTTGTCACATAGCCTTTCTGTCTCTCAGTGCTGCCTTGCTGTGAGCATCCCACCCACATTTGTAGCAAATTAAGTTGTCATAAAAAACACCCTTTGAGAATTGAATCATATAGATTCCTAGCGAATCAAATTCAAGTGCCACAGTGGAAAAGTGGCATAATAGACTTAAAACAGCTTCTTTCAAAAAAAACATGTTACTGGTTCCACAAGTCTTGATAAGAATTATTATTATACTGTCTCTCACATGCTAATGTCTATTTGCACAGTTCTAGCTCAGGAGTGTTTGTATTGACATTCATGCAAATTCCATGTTTCTTTAACTTGAAAATGTACATTTTTGCTAATGACTATTTGCACACTTTTTACCTTCCCAGTGAGTGTTGTGTCTGGTACATTACTGAAATTGCACAGTAATTTACATTGTTCTGTAAAGTGACTAATGTCTTTTTTGATTAAAAATTTAGATTGTATCAGATGCATCTGACCAGATGGACCATTTTGCACACTTTTTAGCTTCTGTCTAGCAAGTGAATTCTGAGCCTGTGTCTCACCAAAATTTTATTATGGTTACATAATGGGAATAAAGACTGTTGATTCTTGATTCTTGATCAGGGTCACATATAAGCAGTTTGTAATTGACAAACAGTGTTTTCTGGTTGATTTTTTTTCTTTATAGCCATGATGTAATGATTCTTGCTTGCTAACATTGCTGTGGTAATTTCATCAAATGTGCTAATCAAATTTTTAAAAACTACTAAACTATAAATTTGTGTTTTATTTGCAAACATGACACAATACACAATAACTGATTAGAGAAATGTTAACGTACTTTTAATATGTTTTAACAATTATGATACACAATGAATACTTCCATTGAAACAAATGTTGCTGATCATCTATTTAACTTAATTTGACAAGAATCATCAGAGGACAACATTACTTTACTTACTGTGGCCTTATGCAGCATGACTTGGTGAATGTGGAAAAACAGCTGTGGATATGAAATTATAGCAATTAAATTCAAAATACAAGCCCAGGTCTTGAAAGCTAAGATGTTTGTAGGCCTTGTTCAAACTTTTTGGCAATTCCATCACTAAAAGGCTATTGCATTAGGCTTATCAATATCTTTTTAAGTAAGTATGCACAAATTCCTTTTAACATTGTGTCCCGGATGAAGACAGCTGTCCTAAAAGGTGTCCACTTGAATCTTGATAAGCCTTGTTAAAACTCGCTCTGCACAGGGTGATAGATAGGGTGATACTTGGGCTGAAAAAGGAGATCAAGTTCTGATAAGTCTTTGCTGAGAATCAAAGGAGAGTACTGTCTAACAGGTTAGCCTCAGGTAGTATTAAATCAAAGATTGAGGACCAACAAATAACCAAAAACAACAGGTGACCATGGGATCATGGCACATGAGCTGAACATGCAGTTTGGGTCAAGCAAATGACAGAGAAAAATTATTTTGTCTTGCCATAGTTTGTCTTATCTCAAATAAAAGATTTACACTTAAAGTTTTTCTTAATATTGTAAATGTCTGAGACTAGTCTTAAAATCAACCTCTTTAGTTACAGTGCCTTGCAAACATACTCATACCTTTTGAACTTTTCACATTTTGTCATGCTACAGCTGCCAACTTCAGTGCATTTTATTAAGATTATCTGTTGAACTGTGAAGTGGAAAGAAAATTGTACCTGTTTTTCATTTTTTATTGCAAATAAAATCTGTTTGGTGCGCGTATATCCAGTGCCCCCGAGTCAGTAACAACCTTTTCCTGAAACAAAATTTCTATTTTGGAGTATATCTCTACCAGCTTTGCATACCCAGAGACTGAGATGCATACTCATTTGTTGTTGTTTTTTTTTTCAAAATAGCTCAAGCACAATCAGACTGTAGTGACAATGTTTTTGAACCATGGTTTTTGAGTCTTGCCACAAATTCTCAGTTGGGTTAGGGTTTGTATTCTGACTGGTCGACACATGAAAATGCTCTGATTTAACCTGTTCCATTGTAGCTCCTGCTGTATATTCAGGGTTGTTGTCCTGCTGGAAGGTGAACGTCCACACCAAACTCATGTCTTTTAAAGCCTGTAACAGGTGTTCCTCCAGGATGGCCCTGCATTAAGCTCCATCCATTTTCCAATAAACAATGATTAGCTTCTCTGCTGAAGAAAAGTGACCCCACAGCATGGTGTTGCCACGATCATGTTTTATAGTGGTTATGGTGTGTTGAGGTGCAATGAGCAGCGTTAGTTTCCCTCAACACATACAACTGAGCCCCAAATTATTAATACCTTTGCCAAGTTTTGGTTGAAAATATTGTTTTGGTTTGAGAAAATACTCCTGGACCATTTTATGTGTGTGCTCTGTTTTCTGAAACCCCCAGTCCCCCATGTAAAGTGCATTGAGACATTGCTGTGAATTAGCCCTATGTACATAAACTGAAACAAATTTTCATTTTACCAACATATTTCAACTGATAATATATAATATTAACATTTTGGAATGGCCCAGCCAGAGTCCCAACTTGAATCTGATAGTCTGTAGAGGGCGCTAAAATACATAACAAGGAGTCCTTCCAACTTTAAATATGTTAAGGAATATTTACCCAGTGGAAACATGCAAAAAGCTGTACAGCAATTAGAAAAAGGGTTTGATAGCTGCTAAAGATTTTTCCATTTATTATTGATGTGTATAAATAATTCTCAGTAGACTATTTTAATGACATGGAAATAAAAACAACTTATTTATTTCAAAAGTAGTTCCCTTTAAGCTGTTTTATTAACTTTTGACAGATGTCCTTCTCTTTTCCTGTAAAAAAAAAAATTGTATCAATAATTCTGAGCTATAGTGTTTTGCATGTACACTATGGTGGATTCTAGACTGGTGTTGTCTGATTGGGGAAAGAATGCTTCACACTCTGCAGCATAATGAACAAAGCTGTGCGCCATACACAAAACGGGCTGTTTAATGAATAACTATCCAAAGTCAGGGCGTCTACATGGGCAATCTGGAAACAAGACAACTGATGGTTTTCCGTCAACAACGTTCTTGCAACTGTTTTATATAGGCCAGATTTGTGGAGTACACAACTAATCAACATCCGGTAGAGATGATTTCCCATTAGAGCTGGACTGCTGCTCCAGGCTTACCATTGATTGATGGTATCCTGTTTGTTTAGTTGGACTGTCATGTTTTGGAAGGTTTGCATGTTGTCCATCCTCTTTCCATGTTCAGATGATGGATTGAACAGATCTCTGTGAGATGTTCACAGCTTGGGATGTTATTTTAGAACCTGACCCTGCTTTGGACATCGCCACAGCTTCCTCCCTGACCTTGTCTGTTGGGTTCCTTGGTCTTCCTGATGCTATTTGTTCACTTGTTTTCTAACAAATCTCTTGAAGGGCTGTATGGTAATTAGTTTAACCGTAATTTATTCAGGAGTATCAAAACAGATGGTTCTGGTTAAAAATGCGCTCCAATATTTTCAGATTTATTATTTAACTTTTTATTTTTAGATTTCTTATGTATTAAACATTGTTTTCAGACCAATTTCCTGGTTGCGTGACATGACAAAATTTAGAAAAGTTTTAGTGGTGTAAATGCTTCTGCAAGTCACTGTAGACACATGGCATGAAAATGTTCTTTTTCACAAGAAAACCTTGACAGACAGGTAACCTGACTTCAAAGAATTGGTGCTGTACACCTAATCTTCAAGTCAAAACACCAAACTATTATGTTCCATTTTACACATGTAGAGCGAACTTACATCAAGTATTATTTGGTCACGATGTCATACTTGTAATAAACTAAACAATGTTCATACCTTCGAGATCGTTTTATTAAATTTTTTTATGAAAAAAAAATTCTCATGGCCAGTTAAATGTTCTTCCAGTGATCTGGTAAAACTTCTGATTAAAAGGGTGGAAGAATCTCTGCAGTTTAGTCACAACTGACAGGTCCACTTCAGGATGGATTCGGCCCTTGCTGCCTGCCAGGCACTTGTTGAAGACAATGTTAAATCGCAGACAGAAAAATCCCCTGGTGGCATTGAAGTACAGATTATACTGGCTAATCCTAGAGGGGAGGTTCAGGAAGCGCTCAACAAGCTGCAGCTCAGGTAGCGGGTCCGTAATGAGGCGATCACCGTCCACTATATGGAACTGCTCCACAGGGAAATACTTCAGCCAGCGCTCCAGGTGTTTCGTGTAGATGCTTGTCCGTACAGCTTTATATTTGGTGTTCACTTCACATGTGTTGGCGTCAATGGCTAGACTTTCAAACTTGTGGTAAGTCTTGTTCTTGCGCTCCTTGCCCTCAAGCACTTGGGTGTAGTCGGACACCGCTCTGGTGGTGGGCTCTCGAACGATAATTAGCAGCTTGATGGAGGAGTTCATCTTGAAGATGCGCTCAGGAACCTCCTCTGTGATAAAGTAGGCCGGGCTCTTCTCAATGGTGATCTGGTGAGGGAGGGAGAAGGGCATTTTACCCCTATACCAGTCAATGCCCCGAGCATAGTTTTTGTCATTGTCAAAGAAGTGGATCTCCTGTGAAGCCTTGACGACAGCTGGATGCAGGTTAAGCATTTCCAGCAGGGCACGGGTGCCCCCCTTGCGAACTCCAATGATGATGGCCCGAGGCAGCTGCTGGACCAGGTTGTGCAGGCGGATTTGCTCTTTGGTGGCATTGCCCTTGCGCAATTCATGGAGCAGCCCGCGCTTAAACTGCAGTGTACGAAGAGGGATTTGCTCTGGCTCAGGGTGGTGAAATCTGTTCTCAATGGGGCAAATGGGCTGTAACCTGAAAAAGAAGACAGAACCTTAAGAATTCAACATAATTATGAGTCCAGACTATTTAAAAATCTTTTCTTTCTTTTAACCCTTTGGGTCTAAATGCAAATAAACCCGTCAGAACATGCAACTGAGTTGTAGACTGGCGCCAAAGATGTTGGAAAGCATGCTTTACAACCTTTGCAGCATAAAATGCACAAAATAAGATTGATCGAAGCTAGTTAAATGAGACATCTTGGAGTAAATAATTTAAGAAGACCACCCTCCTCATTTTCCTGGCCTGAAGAACTAACATAGAATTGACCTAAAGCAGGGGTTCTCAAACTTTTTCAGTCGTGCACCCCCTTCCGTATCCCAACTGGGTTGACGCACCCCCGATCTTCAAAAAGGAAAACAATTTTTTTTATATATATATATATATATATATATATATATATATATATATATATATATATATATATATATATATATATATATATATATATAGCAGTTGCAGCTCAAACGTCATAACAAAGGTTATATAAAGAAAATTAGAAAGTAATTTGAATTAAACTGCATTAAAGTTACACACATCCACAGCAGAGCCAGAGAAAGATCGGTCACACCTCCACAACCTGAAACGTCTCTGAAACAGAGACCAGGTGGATTCTCAGACTAAACTCTGATGATCTACCTGTGTGTGTTCTAACTTTATTTATTTCATGTACCAGCTTCTAAATCTGAGTCTGACTCACAATTTTGGAAGACGGCTTTCAATACTCCCCTAGGACACTGAGTATCTAGTCATGCCATTTGGGCTGTGTAACGCCCCGTCTGTCTTCCAAGCCTTGGTTAATGATGTCTTTGTTTTTGTCTATCTCGATGACATCCTTATTTACTCTCGTGACCACGTCCAGCATTGACAACACGTCCGCTTAGTCCTTCAACACCTCCTTGAGAACCGTCTGTTTGTGAAGGCTGAGAAATGTGAATTTCATAAGGCCTCTGTTACATTTCTCTGTCTTATTTTAGAAGGCGGACAGGTCAGATCAGACCCCGTTAAGATCAAGGCAGTGGTTGAATGGCCAACACCTGAGTCTAGGAAGCAGCTACAACGCTTCCTAGGTTTCGCTAATTTTTATAGGCGATTCATCAGGGGTTACAGTCAGATCGCTTCCCCTCTACACGCACTCACTTCTCCCAAGACCCCTTTCACCTGGAGTCCAGAAGCTAGTGCCGCCTTTAATGAGTTAAAGATCCTGTTTACTCAGGCACCCATTCTTGTACACCCCGATCCTAGTAAACAGTTTATTTTCGAAATTGTCGCTTCTGATACTGGTGTAGGAGTGGTCCTCTCCCAGCGGCTGGATTCAGATCAGAAGCTTCATCCCTGTGCGTTCTTTTCTCGTTGCTTGTCTCCAGCCGAACGCAATTATGATGTAGGTCAGGGATGTCAAAGTCAAATACACCGAGGGCCAAAAAACCAAATTTGCTACAAGCCGAGGGCCGGACTGGTTCAATGTTTATTAAAACATATTGAAATTATTGCACATAGCCTATTGAACCAAGACCTAAATCAGTGTATATTATTTAATAATTAAATTAATAAAGCAACATTTGCTTATGGATCTGTCAGTAATTTCAAGTGAAATCATTTTTCAACAGGCAAACAGATAAAAACAAACTTCCTTCAAAGAAAAATTGCATGTTCTGTACATTAAAAGAATAAAGCAATAATTTTTATGGCTCTGTCAGTAAAGTAACCTCAAGGGAAAACATTTTCAACAGGCAAACAGCAAAAAATGTAATTGTTTTTTAAAAAAATATGTTTCTTAATATCAAGATAAATACAGAAATAAAAGTGCATGCATTATAAACCGAAAATGCATTATTGTGCTGCTCCATGATCCTACCGATCACTGCTTTCAAATAGTAAAATAAGAAAAAACATCAAATCAGTTGTATTCTCTCATGTGTCTTATCTGCAGTTTTCCCTGAGTCCATTCAACTGAAAAATAAATATGAATAAATAAAATACAATAAAATAAAATTGCACATGCACTTGCACATTAATAAGTTATAGCCAATAAACAATATAAACTGTTGCGCTATTGTCAGCTGTGCGAGTTCAATCAGTTCATCATGGCTGCGAACGTAAAGTGTTGTATGCATCTGTTTCCAAACGAATAAAGCCCAATAATACCATTTTCTGGTGCCAGTTGGCAGAAATCTTGATGGCAAGGAAAAAGAAATAGGCCAGTTCATCCATCCATCCATCCATCCATCCATCCATCCATCCATCCATCCATCCATCCATCTTCCTACACGCTCATCCCTGCTGGGTTCGCGAGGGGTGCCGGTGCCGTTCTCCAGCTGTCAATGGGCGAGAGGCGGGTACACCCTGGACAGGTCGCCAGTCCATCGCAGGGCAGAAATAGTCCAGTCCTTTGCCCTGTGATATCACCAAGATCTGCTGCGCTAGGATAGCACAGGTGATGAATGTCGTCGTGCCAAACGACTTTTCCCTGCCAGAATTTGTATCCCCTGCGTCGGGAGATTGCTTGAAATCAATAAAACTTTTAATCTCCAGCGTTGGGAAGTTGGGGCATTGTGTCGGGGATGAAACGTTTTTGTTGTGCTTTGCATGTTTGGATTGTTTTTGTTTTTGTTTTTTCCCTTTAACAATCCAAGCACACCGGCCTGAAGTCGGTTGTCTAAGGAGGCGGAGCGCAACTGCTGCACGCAGGTGTCAGCAGAGGCTGATTGAAGCCAAAATAAAAATAGCCTGGATGGAAGGAGAGGGGAGCTGATCTTGCAGGTGACAGAGACAGACACGCTGCCGAGCGAGGGGCAGGTGGGATCCGCACGCCAGGCACAGAATACCGGGAGGTGAACAGACGGCCCAGTACCGAGGGCGCCTGTAAATAGCACTCCGTCTCGATCAGAGAGGATCGGCAGGAAATACTATTCCGACGGAGTCTTGGTGCGGGGATGTTGGAGTTTTCCTGCTTCTTTTAGCTAGATCGATCTGAAAGGCGGCGTGGCACGCAGAAGAATGGAACAGTGCTGGAGCGCCACAGAATCAGCTGTGGATCGGCAAGAGGGTGCTCTGTAGACGGATCGCCTCCACCAGAAGCAGCATAATAAGTGGAGCCCAACTTCTGGCCTCTAATTGGTGACTTTTAAGGACGATTATTGAAATCATTGGAATTGAAATTATTGGAATAATCTTGCACTGCAAAAACTGAAATAAAAATAACTAAAAATAAGTAAAATGTTCTTAAAGTTAGTGTATTTATCCTTGATTTGAGCAGGTAAATAAGATTATCTGCCAATGGAATAAGTATTTTGACCCCTAAAATAAGATAATTAGACATCCTGCACTTGAAATAAGATGATTGAGATGAATTGTTCCTATTTTAAGTGCAAAATTCTTATTCCATTGGCAAATCATCTTATTTACCTGCTCAAATCAAGGACAAATACACAAATTTTAAGAACATTTTATTATTTCTAGTTCCGTTTTTGCAGTGTGAACTTATAGGGAACTAATAGGGAAAGGGAGTGTTTTATTGTGCCACTATTACGGCGGCTTTTGTTGAAATAAAACATCTTGGACTTGATCGCTATTTGGGTTTTTGAGTTGCTTGCTCCCCCTTGTGTCAAAGACCGAGTGTGGGGCCATACTGGTCACAAGTGCAAAACGCCAGCGGCTGTGGGCCGGTTCTAATAGTAATTAAATATCATCCAGGGGGCCGGATCCGGCCCGCGGGCCTTGACTTTGACATATGTGATGTAGGTGATTGAGAACTACTGGCCATTAAGTTAGCCTTAGAGGAATGGCGACACTGGTTGGAGGGGTCCGAGCAGCCCATAATCATTTAGACGGACCACAAAAACCTGGCTTACCTGCAGTCCGCCAGACGACTCAATCCCCGACAGGCTCGCTGGTCACTTTTTTTTCTCTCGCTTCAACCTATCGTCCTGGCTCCAGAAACATTAAACCTGACGCCCTGTCCCAACTGTATGCTCCACAAGACTTGGAGAAGGAACCTGCTCCTATCCTGCCACCCACCTGCACCTTTAATGCCCTCCGTTGGGAGCTGGAAGATCACATCACCCAAGCCTTGCAAGATGAACCTGATCCTGGAACCGGACCCGCTGGCCTCACCTATGTTCCGAATTCTGTCTGCTCTGATGTTCTCCGCTGGTGCCACGACTCTAAGTTCTCCGCCCATCCGGGAATTTACAGAACTAAATCCCAGGTCTCTCGTCGGTTTTGGTGGCCCTCCTGGACCAAAGATGTCAGAGACTATGTTCGTGCCTGTCCACGTCTCCACTTCAACTGGTCACTCGCCATTCGAAATCTCCTACCGTCTGATGAAGTCCAGATCCCCGTCAATTCAATACAACAATACATACTCCGTTGCCGTCAGACCTGGAACTCAACCATCACTGCCCTTCAACAAACCGCAGAGCAGAACAGAAGGTTTGCTGATCAACGCAGAACCCCAGCTCCACAATACCACCCCGTTCAGAGGGTCTGGCTCTCCTCCAAAGATGTCTTCACCAATCCCTCTGCTAAGAAGTTAGCGCCCCGGTTTACTGGACCCCACGAGGTCGAGAAGATCAGTCCGTCTGCCGTTCGACTCTGTCTGCCCCCTCATTCTCGTGTTCACCCAACTTTCCATGTCTCGCAAATCAAGCCTGTCCTTTCTAGTGATTTGCGGTTTGTACACATGGACGTGAAGAAATTCTCCATTATCTTTCGCCTCCCAAATAGAGACTGCGGGCGCAATGTAGTTTGTTTGAGTGGAATTGCCATATTGTGACGTCATCGGGAGGCGCAGGGCCCCGAGCAGATCTGACCACAGACCACTGATCTCTATTTATTCACTGGATTGCTGATTTGACCGAAAAACTGAAGTCACTGGCCGCCATCTTGCTACTCCCTACTCTTACAGAATCCCATAGGATTTGGTTGCAACAACAAGCAGTTTTCTGGCTGTGTGAAAACGTTTCACTGGTAATTCTACAGTCAGTGGATGTACTAACACTATCAACTACTAGGAAATTATGTGCTGAAATATTTTACATGTTATTCATATTAAATATATATATATATATATATGTATATATAAATATGTGTATATATGTATATACTGTATATGTATACATTATGTAAATATATGTTTTTGTATATTGTTATTTATATATTTATAAATGTTATATATATATATATATATATATATATATATATATATATATATATATATATATATATATATAAATAACATGCAAAATATTTCAGCACATGAATTTCTCAGTACTTGATAGTTTTAGTACATAACATAAAAGTATATGGCATTTGACATTTTAAAAGTTTTAAGCCCCCCCTGAACATGAGAAAATCCTCGTTATTCGATGCTGTAGCACACATATTCCCTAGTTACTGGGGAAAATAGGGAGTACCAATATGGCGGCTGGTGGCTTCAAAACGACTCATTCTAACAGCGGGCTATTAGCAATCCAGTGTATAGAGATCAGTGCCACAGACATGTATACGTAGACGCCGCGTCGTCGGGTGAGAGGCGTGCCGACAGAGCGGCCATCTTAGGTCAGACCAAGCTGCGGTCAGACAAAATACACGTCAATTCAGGAAAGTGGTACTTTATGTTTTCAGACACTCTGAATGCGGTGAAGTCTCACCCGATTTCCAGATAAATCAGCTGACTGAAAACGTCACCCTTTTAGGGGCTACATGGGACCAATTGATTGAATTAAATGATTGTCTAACTTAATAAATAATTTCGATTTTGTGTTGAAAGTTAGCAAACTTCCAGAGCTACGTCCCAGGAAGCCCGACTTTTACTCCGCTTATGGGTGCGCAAATAAAAGGACACTACGAACCAGATCCTGGGGAATTACCTTCCATAAGTAAGATTATATGATAGATAATCCTCATGCTTTACAGTTAGTTTTTCTGGCATCAACACAATATGTGCTAATGGGTAGCAGGGATGGAAGCAGAGAAAAGTACATTAAACCCCCGATTTCTAAAAGATCTGACTGAGGATATATATATATATATATATATATATATATATATATATATATATATATATATATATATATATATATATACAGGACTGTCTCAGAAAATTAGAATATTGTGATAAAGTTCTTTATTTTCTGTAATGCAATTAAAAAACATGAAATGTCATACATTCTGTATTCATTACAAATCAACTGAAATATCGCAAGCCTTTTATTGTTTTAATATCGCTGATTATGGCGTACAGCTGAAGAAAACTCAAAAATCCTATCTCAAAATATTAGAATATTTCCTCAGACCAAGTAAAAAAAAAAATTATAACAGCAAAACAAAATCAAACATTTGAAAATGTCCATTAATGCACTCAGTACTTGGTTGGGAATCCTTTTGCACAGATTACTGCATCAATGCGGCATGGCATGGAGGCAATCAGCCTGTGGCATTGCTGAGGTGTTATGGATGCCCAGGATGCTTCAATAGCGGCCTTTAGCTCATTTGCATTGTTGGGTCTAGTGTCTTTCAGCTTCTTCTTCACAATACCCCACAAATTCTCGATGGAGTTCAGGTCAGGGGAATTGTCAGGCCAATCAAGGACAGTAATGCCATGGTCAGTACACCAGTTACTGGTGGTTTTGGCACTGTGGGCAGGTGCCAGATCTTGGTTGTGCAGCGTTTCCTGCCACATTTCTTCCTTCCAACAAACTTTTTGTGAATGTGCTTTGAAACAGCACTCTGTGAACAGCCTGCTCTTTGAGAAATTTCTTTTTGTGTCTTACCCTCCTGATGGAGGGTGTCAATGATGGTCTTCTGGACAGCAGTCAGATCAGCAGTCTTCCCCATACTTGTGATTTAGTTTACTGAACCAAGCTGAGTGTTTTTCAAGGCTCAGGAAACCCTTGCAGGTGTTTCGAGTTAATTAGACGAGTCAAGTGATTAGTTGAATAGCCTACTAGTATACAGTACTTTCTCACGATATTCTAATTTTCTGAGACAGTCCTGTATATATATAAACAAACAAAATGGTCCTAAATTACTGGACAGACATGACTTATGGGGAAAAAGAAATTATATACCGCATTTTTCTTCTTGCTATGATTTTGTAATGTCTTTGATTCTAAGATGCGTTATTAAGTTTTTTGTTTGTATGATATCATTTTCAAATGCTGTTATTGGCTCCTATGTAGATCAGTGATGTTGTCTGTAGAACGGTGTCTGTATATATATATATATATATATATATATATATATATATATATATATATATATATATATATATATTAGGGCTGGGCAAGTTAACGTGTTAATTTCGCGTTAATTCATTAGACTATTAACGGCGATATTTACTTTATCGCGCATTAACGCATGTTGCTCACATGCTTTTATTTTGTGAAGGTCTGTTGCTGCGGTGTAGGGGTTTGAATCAGAACAGTAGGTGGCGATAATGCGCCAATAACCTCGCTGTCAGCCCAGCCTCGGATTCAAAGAGGAAGAAAGGTGCTGGCCGGAAAAAAACAAAGCCGACATGGGGAAGGCGGAGTTTCCCGCAGGAATTTGCTTAGGCGATGCGGTGAGTTGGCGGCCGGAACAACTTTTGTGCGGAGCGGAGCGGGGTCTGCATCGACGCCGTCAGTGAAGTCGCTTCTCGCTTCAAAGTATCCATGTGTTTTTTGCCTGTTTTTCCCCTGCCATTCACTATATGCCCGCGAGAAAGCAACAACAAAAAAACGCGTGTTAACGTCAAATAAACATGCAAGCATATCGAGTTAGCAAATATTTCAGTTTAAAGTTCTTCCAGCAACGAATATGACAGAAACAAGTTAGTTGTAACCACTGCCAAGTTAAACTTTGGTATTGAACATAAAATGGTAATGCTGCTCCCTGCGGTTACCTCAGAAATTGCCTGTTTTTGGTAGATTTTTTCCCCATAAAGAGAATTCCCTGTCAGTGGCAATAAGCTTTAATTTATTATTATTGCTATTTTTTGTTTTACATGTTTAAGTTGAGCTTTACACTAAATATGTGTTACTGATAAGTGCTACAAATGTTACAACACTTTTGTTCATATGGCAGCAGAACATTAAAATAAAAGTGCTCTTTACACTACTTTTGAATTAATTCTTGGAGTTTGTAAATACAATGCGATTAATCATGATTAATCAGGCAAATTATGCGATTAATCGCGATTAAATATTTTAATCGTTGCTCAGCCCTATATATATATATATATATATATATATATATATATATATATATATATATATATATATATATATATATATATATATATATATATATATTGAAAGAGAGAGAGATTTATGTGTTTATAATTTGTATGTTTATTAGATTAATATGTAACTGCAAAATATGTAAGTACGTGTACATTTCAGTGACGTGCGGTAGGGTTCATAGCTGGTGAGGCACTGACGTCATCAGAGTCAGATTTACAATTATATACACTCTACAGAGTAGACTCATTGCAAAGTGCTAAAGGAGACTGATTGTACCAAATAAATTCACCAACAGACATGGAAAGAATATTGATTTTTTTGATGAGAAAAACAAAAATAAATTATTTGTCATTTGATTGGTAACAGTTTATGAGTTATGACGGATTTCTGCATTTGTAACCACTTCAAAGATTATAACCCACATTACGCACATTTCATTACAAAAACAAATATGAATAATTAGCGCTGTCTTACCTCTACTAATAAATGAAGTCCATGTGGCGCTCATTCTGCACAAAAATATCGGTCATTTTCCGGTAAAAGTTCTCTTTATCTTTCTTCAATTTTAAAAGTCTCTCAGTCTCAATGGAGATCACTGCCAGGGAGGAAAGCCTTCCTTGATCAGTCCTGTTCCGGCTGTATGTTTTGAGTCTTTTTAGTGTTTTACTTGTTCAGCATAACTCGCTGTCACTTTAAAGTTTTGGGATCACGAGCATTGCTCCTTGAGCGCCCCCTGCCTAGAGGCCAAGGAACTGCCGGCCTCACCTACAACCAGTTCTTTGCTGTTTATGATCGCCCAGCAGCACGAAAACATGTTACCTGCACACAGTATGATGACCAAAACACAATTCGTAATACACATACATTAAATTATGGAAAATCAGGTCATAACTGTTTGAACAATTGAATTTATGATCTAGAGACATGAAGATGCATTCAGAGAATGGAAGCCAGCGCAGTTAACATGGGATTGCGCAATCCCAGGGGAGGCCAAGCTCACTGCGGCCTCACCGGCTTCGCTATCAAGCGCCACCAAGGATTTACATGGAAAATAGTGAAAATTCTGCGATTTTGAAGAAAATATGATCAAAATCGATGAAATTAGATGACAATTTAACTCTTTATTACAAATTACTGAATGAATCACTATTTATATTATGTTATCATCATTATATATTTTCTTTCTTTCCATGATGACAGGTGAGGCCTGGCCTCACTTGACTCCCCTGACTGCACGTCACTGTTACATTTTTCATCCAGTTTGACTTCAGTTTAAATAGTTTTGGTTCTGAATAAATATGTGTAATCTGTCTGAAAGGTCACGAGCATTGTGAACATATGATTAAAATGAGATCTGAGCTGCCTCCTATTCATTCTGACAACAGCTGTCTGATCTGTGGTCTGGCCAAAGATGGCCGCCCTGTAGGCACGTAGCGGCTGGCAGCGTCCAATGGGGCGTCTACGTATATAATGTCTATGGATCTGACCACCCGAGCAGATCTGGTACCTACACCGTCTCTGTCGGGAGGACAGAGTAGTTGGACGACACTGCCCTGTTTCTAACATCAGGCCAAAATAAATGGAACTTTTATGCTGAATTAACTTACTTGGTTTATTGTTGCTAGCGTGTACTCCAGGCGTGGGCTGCCTTACATGAATGCACTTCTAGTTTAGACATTACAGTCAGGCAGTCTTGTAGACAGCTCAGCGGTTTGATGAGGTAGTGACACAATTTACCGTCATGCTCCGAATGTCCATTGAGCGGAGCAGCTTCATTGTTACCAAAGTCGTACTTACACATTTTAACAGATTTTTGAGTGCATTGTACCACATAAAATTGGTCAGTAAGCACAACTTTAATCATATATAAGGCGCACCGGATTATAAAGCGCATCATACATTTTTGAGAAAATTTAAGGATTTTTAGTGCGCCTTATAGTCCGAAAAATACGGTACAACATGCCCTTAAATGTGTATATACACATAGTGTGAAGGTGCAAGTGTAAGGACTAAAGAATGTGAAATCATAAGACAAGTAATTAAAACAAAAAGATTAATTCATCCATTTTATTTCCTCTAAAGTTGATCCCTTTATACTTAATGTCTGTACACTGCGATCGCTTGAAACCGAAGTAAAGTTCTTTGTTTGTGCACACCCTACCTGCCAATAAAGTTGATTCTGATTCTGGATGTTTCATATGTCACAGGACTGATAGTGATCACTCACCTATCCAAAGTCCCAACCCTGGCCACAAGATAGAGGACACTTCCGATCACGAGGCTGCCCAGAACGAAGAGCTTCTGTCTCAGCAATGCCTGCTGTTTGAATAGCATGGCCCTCCATCAATCTTCAGGACTGCGTCTTCAGCCTGCAGAGAGGCAAGCACATCAACCACTAATCAGCTGGGGAAGAGAGACAGCCTAATGTTTATTAACACACACTCAATCAACTCTTACAAGTGATTAAGCTGCACTCACCCGCGCCTGCAATGTGCTGCAGTGCCATTAGACTCTAATGATCAGAGGAAATGCACCACCACCACTTCGCTTATATCAATTCATTTATTTTGGACAAACCGAGAATCAAATTGAATCTAATGTATCACAGTGCTGTGTAGGACTGCGACCTTGTTTCAATTTGCAAAGAAAAAAACGACTGTCTGACAGCGCTGGATGTAGAACCATTGATGAAATGCATATTAAACCAGGAGCAGAAGGGAAATATTACACATTCTTCCTTCAACAAATAAATAATCCAATGCAACTCATCTTAAAAAACAAAAACAAGAATAGATCCAGAGTTACACATAAGGTTGAAAAGGGATGCAACATTTCTGTTAAATTTCCAAAAACCTTCCATGGGAGGTTAAACTGGGGAATTTTGGACATATTTCATGTTGGAAACTTTCCACAGTAAATGTGGGAATCATTGAGATATAACTGAAATCGTGATTAGAACCTGTTTCATATCTAAACATCCATACACTAATTTTGTTTTTTCAAAGGTAGTGTCATATATGCAACTTAATCAGTCAGAATCAGACATACTTTAATAATCCCAGAGGGAAATTATTTTTGTTACACGCTCCAGATATTCAGATATACAAACATTCTTATATACTGTATATATATATATATATATATATATATATATATATATATACAACATTTCACACAAAATAATATAAATATATACATCTCTCTCTCTCTCTCTCTCTCTCTCTCTCTCTCTCTCTCTCTCTCTCTCTCTCTCTCTCTCTCTCTCTCTATATATATATATATATATATATATATATATATATATATATATATATATATATATATATATATGTATAACTATAGATCCAAATAAAGTGATAGTGACGTTGTGCAAGAACAGTGCAAAGAATGAATAAATGTCAGTTACAGAGGGGGGGTGTCTGAAACACTGAGGGAGGCGTTGTAGAAATTGATGACCACAGGCAGGAATGATTTCCTGTGGTGCTCCGTAGTGCATCTGGGTAAGAGGAGTCTTCTGCTGAAGGAGCTCCTCTGCTGGGCCAGTGTGTCATGGAGAGGGTGTGAGACATTGTCCAAGATGGACTGGAGCCTGGACAGCATCCTCCTCTCTGCCACGGTCGTCAGAGTGTCCAGATCCTCCCCCACAACATCACCGGCCCTCCTGATCAGTTTGTTTAGTCTGTTGTTGTCAGCAACCCTCAGCCCACTGTTCCAGCATGTGACAGCAAAGAAGATCATACTGGCAACAACAGACTCATAAAACATCCTCAGCATCGTCCGACAGATGTTAAAAGACCTCAGCCTCCTCAGGAAAAAGAGTCAGCTTTGGCCCTTTTTGTAGACCGCCTCGGTACTTAAAGTTAGAGTACTGAATGGAATATATTTTACATTTAATATCATAACTGACTTCACTGTATGTAGTGTCCATAAAATGTATTTTCTCCAACTACATTTAAAATCCCCATTAAGGTCCAAAGTTCAATATATTAATTTCCAGGATTGTTAACTTTTAATGAAATGAGAACTTAACATCTTCTTGCCCCCCCCCCCCCACACACACACACACACACAGTTTCAAAGTTTAACAATGTGGAAAATTCCAGAATATTGTAGAAGACTCCTTCTCAACCAATAAATATTATGTTATGTTCATCATGTTCATAAAATGTTAACATTTTTAACCTAATACAAGTCTTTCAAAATTGCTTCTTGTTCACAGGACTTTTCTTTGTTGGACTGTACTTATTTCCATTCTAGATCTAACAAATCAGATGCAAAAAGCTTAAGATGGAATAGACATTTTTAAATGTTTACGTAAAAAGCTTCCTCTTCATGGTCCTCTGCTTACACCGTTTGTCTTCAAAGAAAAATAATTTGGCACATTATCCAACAGAGGGCACCAGATCCCTTCAAACAGATGGAGTAGAGCTATGGTCCTACGGTTGTAATGAAAAGATTTCCTTCGGTGTTCAAATCCTTTCAAATCTAATTTAAGGAAATAAATGCTTTCTGCTAACCTGAACTGCTGAAATAAGTGGGAATATGAACCAATTATAACCAGAAAATAAAGCCCAACTGACATTTCTACCTCTCACATAAGGTAGATTGATATTATGCTAGACTGAAAACCGTAGTTTGTAACAGTGGCGGTTGGTCATAAAGAAATGGGTGGTAGGGGGTGGTGTGTAGGTGGGTGGGGTGGGGGCACACTAGAGGTAGGGGATTCCAACACAACAATAAATTGTACTTTAATCTTATGAAAGCCTTATGAAATTATTATTCTGAAAACAAATGAACAAATTTTCTTTTGCTGCCATCATTCTCTCCTGTCTTCTTGTTGTTGTCTGACTCTTTCAATTACATCTGTATGTTTGAGGGACATGAGTGTCTGTGCATCCAAGCTGCAAGGGGTGTGAACAGGGGCGGTGTTAGCCATCTGGGTGCCCAAAGCGCAAATGCACGTTAATTTTATTTACTACTGTAAAAAACTCCATAGGTTTTAAACATCACTTTATTTTCTCTACCTGTCAGCCACTACTGAGGGACAAAGTCGCCCACAGCTGCTCTCAGTGCTCCGATCAGGAGAGACAGAAGACGGGACAGAGTGGAGCTGTTTTTCATTTGCTCAAAGAATAGTATCGTTTCAGAAGTGAATACAGTGACTGCATGTAAAATGGTGCTTTGTTGCTTTTTTCATTTGTCTACAATAGTAGAAAACTCTCCCTGCCAGCCACAATTGAGGGGCATCCAGCTCCTCAGCGCACAGAGTTGGAGAGGTGACCAGGAGGGACAGAGCACAGTCTCCCTGAAACAGAAAACAAAATATGGTTCAAATTACAGTGCAGACAAGGTCCAAAAAGTATGAATGTGTGTTAAAATTACAGTGGTTTTCCTTTAATCAACTCACAAGTTTGTTTGGTGTTCCCCCTGAGCACTTGGTGCCCTACACGCAGTGCGTTGTCCGCGAGGGCGGAACTTCGGCACGAGGTGTGACTTTAATTGACAGGTATCAGGAATTAATCTGATTGGATGAAGAATTACACAAAGAGTCCGGCGAAGAATTTTTACGTTGATAATTAGAAACCTGCATGAAGTCAAATGGAAGCCACAAGTTTACGAACGTACTATACATACAGATTTGAATCGAATTCCTTTTGAATCGAATTGACACTGTCAACATTTTCACCAACATTTACTGTGAAAATTTATTAAGCGACTCCACATGGCAGCAAGGCAAAAGTCAAGGAGTGCTGGGCCGCTGCATTCACATGCGCCACCATCTGAGTTAGACCAGGAAACACATCTAAGAGCTGCAGGACAACAGACCCTGAGGCTGGTTCTCCTCACCATGTTAATGTATTTACTTAGGCTTACACAAAAAAGTAACACCAAATAAACCCAAAAAGGCATGGGTATGCTGAAAAATCAAAACTCAGGTAAATGTTTTTTGTGAGAACAAATGTGATAATTGCTTTTTAGTTCATAATTTATATATACTATGTTCATACTTTTTTCCTGCAATTTGAATGGGTCCCCCTACTGCCCCTATTAACAAGCCCCCAAGCAGTCAGGCAGCAGACATCAGCAGTTAAATTTCACGCTTCATTATACTGAGCAATGGGGTCCTCCGAGGGTGTGTGCTTGGTCCTTTGCCATTTACTCTTTTGACACCTGACTATACCAGTAAAAACTAAGCTAACTCAGCTGAGAAGCTTCATGACACTATTTCATTGTTCTGATTCATCAGCCGTAAAAATGAAACACCTAACAAAGAAGAGCTGGTAGTGGGACAAGACTGTCCCTTAGTGTCAACAATATTCCACTGGCTGGTCAACCCTCAGAAAGGGCTGGTTCTTCTTATTCATCTAGCTAGAGTCGCCTATGGCCCGGTGTTCTGTTTGTGACCAAACATCACTGATGTTGTTGTCTTGCAGCTGCGCCTCCATTTCCTTCCTGTAACTGCTTTTTCCTTTTACCAGCTTTGCCAAATTTTCTTTGCAAAATTGCCTAAGCTCAGTCAGATTGGATTGAGAGTAGTCATGCTGGTGATTTTTAAATGTTGTCACATATTTAATAGGATTTTGGTCTACAGCTTGTATGTACTGTATTAACACATTGTTGCGCAATTATACACTGTTTAAAGTTAAATAAATAACTCTCTGTCTGTTAAGTATTGTCTGGAGGATATGCTCTAAAGCTGATATCAGGACAATGGTTGAAAGAGATGATATGAGCACTTGCGATCTTTTAGCAGCAAACTCTGCACACACAGAATAAAGGAGTGACAACTTCTCTTCAAATTCAAGAATTTATTAACAGAAATTAAATGAACATCCAGGGAACATCACTATATAACGCTGTTTATCTGAATTAACACTATATTTCAATCAATAAATCCTCTACTAGGCTAGTGAAACTTAACTAAACTACTAAGTAAAATGTCTATCATTCAGATGATAGACTTGTTGTGCCATTATGCACAGTTTTATGTTATTTATTTGTTTAATAAATAACTCTAAGTCTGTTAGGTATTGTCCAGTGAATTTCAGCTGATATCACGACAATAGTTCAAAGGAATGATTCGAGCACTGACATTCTTTTAACAGCAAATTCTGCACACATATAGAATAAATGTTCAATAATTTATTAACAAAAATAAAATGAACAACAAAATTAAGATAAAAAGAAGCAAAGGAACTATGTACACATAAAATAAACATAAAATAGAAAATAAGATTGGTTGGAAACCATCAACAGAATGAAGAGTGAATCTTGGTTCATTGCAGATCTAGGTTAGAGAACCAAAGTTCATCTTAACAAATATGGAATGAGATTGAATTAGCTTGACTAATTTAGAACAACATTTGGTATGTGTTTCAACCCATTCACAATGCAAATCCTGAGTTAAACAAAACATTATTTGACAAAATAACATTTTACAGAATGATTTGCTGAGTTTAGGACTTTAGGACACTTGATTTTTTTTAATGCAATTATTTCTCCAGGAAATAATTAGACTTGAATTGGTAACTTGGGAGAGTTAGCCGCTTTAGCGGAGGACGACTGGAAATGATGTTTGTCGGAGCGCATCCTAGTTGTGTTTACCCTAGCTTGAGCTTACCTTAAAGTTACACCAACACAATTAGATCAACACCAATGTCACCCGGGAAGGAGTTCTTTGGTCCCTGTAAAAGTCTCATATTTCTTTGTGGCCTTAGATCCGCCATAGAGTCTGATCTTAGGTTATTTTCCTGTTGGCTGATTTCACAACAGACTGAAATGAACTCTGTGGGATATTTGAAGCTTGGGATATTGTTTTAGAACCCAACTGTGCTCTTGACTTCTCCACAACTGTCTCCGTGACATGTTTGCTGTGTTCCTAGGCCTCGGTAATGCTGTATGGTCAGTAATGTTCTCCAACAATCCTCAGAGACCAGAAACAGAACAGCTGTATTAATATCCACATATAATTACACACAAGTAGGTACAAATTAAGTGACTTTGGGGGTTGCACTTTGAGATATTAAAGTAAAGGGGGCTCATTAGAAATGCAGGCAATACTAAATATATTTATATTTGTGTAGTTTTTAAAAAAATAGTATAATTCTATTTTCATTTCCATTTGTATGCTTTTTGTGTTGGCTTTACAGAAAAATCTAATATATACACTGAAGGTTGTGGTTGTAACGTGACAGAGTGGGAAACTTAAGTAAGGCCCTTTATATAGTACAGCCAAGTCTTCCAGAATCGGAATCTCTTGATTTAACGCCGCACTAAGTACTGTTCAATTCAATTCAATTCAATTTTATTTATATAGCGCCAATTCATGAAACATGTCATCTCGAGGCACTTTACAAAGTCAAATCAATCGTTCAAACTTGAAAAAAACTTTAAAGTCAACAACACAGTTAAAGTAATTTATAATGGCAAAATATAGAATTACTATATAAAAGCCGTGAAATAATTCCAGCTTCATGAAGGCTTTGAGCAGCAGAGACTCAGCATGTACTACATCACCCAACTGAAGAGGAAGCACCACATTCTTTATGACTCAGTTAAATCACACATTATGCACACAGACACAAGAATTAGTGTTTGTCCTAACATGAAACTACAACTACAATAGCTGTTCCTTCCAGGGAGCACCAAGGGTTGCCTAGAGAAAATGATCAATTATAAAGCACTTTGTTTTCATTAACAATACACTTTCCTCAGCCTCTACTGAGGACATTTTCAACTACAGCAGAGAAAGGGATAACTATAGCAAGGAAACATCTGACCACCTTTAAAATCAATGGTGAGGGTTAAGCATGTCATATTTTGAACATCTATTTTCTAAAGATGCTTAATCCTGTTGAGGGGTTAGGGCGGCTGATGCAAAACTCCAGAGAAGGTGAGAAGCAGACACACATTAAGCAATCGACCAGTCTATCACTGTGTGTGAGTCCTTTGAGGCTCTCCCTTATTCAGGGTTACCATTGCAAGTCATTACAACAGCACACAGACATGGCTAAGTTTTTATGGCGGATGCCCGTCCAGACGATGCCCCCCCCCGATCAATGACACCAACTGACTCTACTACTCCACAGAGGGACTTGGTCCCTAACTGTAAGACCAGAGTCCCTGCAGATAACCCATTTATCCACAAGAGAACAGAAAAGCTGAACTTAGGGTTTTTATGAAAAAAAAAAAACATTATTCATACAAATTTGAACAATTTACATACAAAATATGTGATTGTGATACTAATAGTAAAACAATTCAAATTGTAAACGTCCAGAGGTATTACATATTACATTACTTCCAAGATCCTGCAGATCACCAGAACTGTCTTTTCATGAGGTAGAACAGTGTTGAATTCATGTGGAAGAAAGATTCTCCACAAGTGTGATAAACAGAGCCCTGGTTGTGACAGATATGTCCATATCTTAATTTTTCAAGTCCCAACATAGAAAAAAAAAAGACTTAACCCAGTTCGTGGAGGAGGTAGGGTCTCAAAGATTTCTGCTGAAGCAAGGAAAGACTATGAGCTAGAAGGGGTCCAAAGGTTGACTCTCACGCATAGTTTGATTCCACTATGTGACCCATAACATTTTTCCTAGAACTTTCATTTACCCCAACTGTCTTTTTTTCTGAGCATTCCTACTGTAACGTGTATTTCAGGGCTAAGCGTTATCTTCTCCCACTGTAGTCATGACGACCAAGGTCTCACTCGAAGGCTAAGAGAGGGAGAGAGGAGCTTCCATTGTGGAATTAAAAGCTGCGATTTGACTCTGGGCTGCTGCACTTTGTTGCTTCTAATCTACACACTTAAAGGAAATGAACCCATTCTCTAACACCACCTCAGGCCATACAACACTGTTCCTATTTAAGACTTTATCACATTGCAGAGGAAACGTGTGAACACCCAAGTTTCTCCTCCCCCTGACTGAATACTTCTGTAACAGCCTTTGGGAACACTGATTCCACAAGACATTTTGGTCATTCAGAGCAATCACCCTCTTACAAATGTTAGTGTGTGGTGAATCTGCCATCATGTTCAGGTCCGAACTGTAATGAGACCATTGCAAAACCAGCTGTGTTTGGGATCCTTGTCCAGTTGATGGCCCAAGTTTCAGCTGTCAGACAGATGGACTCACATTTAACTATACAGCACTTTAGTATTCAGAAATGTTTTAATGTCTTTTCCTTTGTTTTACTCATCCAGGTAAGCCATGACCATCACAGGTTAATGCTGATGAGGACTCAAACGCTAAGAGGAGGCAGGCAGAAGGATGTGAAAAGTGTTTCATGATGCAACAGAGTCCAAAACTCATTTTAACTAGAATCAAAGGTGACAGAGGAACAGCAGGGAATACATGAAGCATGAGAGGAACTGAGAGAGCAGGAGCATGACAGTTAACACCAGGATGATCCAGCGAGGAGTGGCTGAACACAGAAAGCATATTGTTTAGTGGGAGGAGGGAAAGCTAGACTGGAAACAGCTAAAGTGGCTGAGAGCTGAAGGAGGATGACTGGGAATCACACAAGGAGGGCTCAGTAAACGCGAGGGAAACACGAGAATAAAAGGATAAAATATTACATAAAATGATCATTCACAAAGAAACTAGAAATACAAGATATACTAAAACAGGAAATAGAATCCCAACCAAAAACTAGCATGACAAACTAAATTCACCATGTTTCATTCCAGAAACATACTTTTCCAGTTTAGTTTTACCTTACTGCTGTGTACTTTATCATTCAGCATGCTGACTGAGCCCTGCAGATGTCATCTTCCAGTGATGTCTAATTTTCCTAGACGTGCACTGATAGCAAAGTGAACTTACAGGGATGTTCACCCTAAAGAAGGCTTAAACATTTGTTGTTTATGTGGAAATCATCTGTCTCCTTGTGGAAGGATGATTTTCCAATAGTTTAGAAACGGCTCTGTAAGTCTTCCAATAACTGAAGGGTGGGAACTATTAGTCCTAAAGGTGCAGCAAAAAAAAATCAGCTTTTTGTAGGGCGCCTCATTCTGCCGATCGTCACTCATCAATTGTGCTGTATCAGCAGCACCTTGTTGCTCACCCTAATGCCTCTGGAAGCAATGAAAACAGATACAGTTTTCACATCCTACTCTATCAGGTTTGCTAAAGTTCTCTTAAATAGATGACATTAGATGTTATATTATGTTTCTTTTTGCTAATCTTAGAGTCAGTCACCTGACTTGTATGTACTTGAAAATCTATGGAAAGGACCCCCAGATGACAGTTTGTGTGGACAAAGAGGTCAAAACCACACCTGAGCAATACGTGTGACTAGTTTCTCTATACAGGAGATGTCTTGAAGTTTTCATTTCCTGGAAAGGCTTTCCACACAGTATTTAAAAAAAATGTGTAGATGTGTTTCATACTTATTTCCTGGGCCAGTCCAGTTTTTTTATTTAATTTTTTTACTCATACCTTAATATGTGGATTAATTTGCTGTGATGTCTTCACGTGTTGATCACTTGGCTTGTTGCTGACATCTGGTGTGGATACAATATTAAATAGCTTCATTAGAAATATTAACTGAGAAAATTGTTTATTGTGGTCCATACTTATTTTACCTGCGGTATGTGTTGAAAAAAATTGATTTTAGGGCAGAACTAACTCTACAGCAACCTTGGTGCCAATGAGGCAGAGGAAAAAAAGACTTTAGTTAATGCTTAAAAAATATTGACTGAGATTCAGATTGCTGACTGGCATTTTTATAATAAGGGGAAAAAATGAAAATGATTGCTGTTTGCAAACAAAATAACTACTTTAATTAGTTTCTAAAAACTGGAACATGGAGCTTAAGGGCTTCATTAAATAAAGTGTCAGTTTTCGGTGACGGTGCATAAAAGCACTTGTTAAGACCGACACTGTCAAAGAAGCCCATATCAGCAGTGCTGGAAATAGACAACTTAAACAGAGGTTTCATGAGGGTCTTTTCCATTATGCTTAACATTGTAATACTGAAAGTAGTGCTGTTGTAGGAAAAGCAGGACACCCCCACCCTTATGTTAGCCGTCTCACTGCAAACTGGAGAATTACTCCTCGGAACAACAGCGACGGTAACAGCTGGCGAGTGTGACAGAACAACTATCAAGGGGACGAAAGCTATATTGTGCCAAGATATATCATTTTAAAGGATTGCCTTTTTCTTTTCTTCACTTAATTCACTCAGGCTCTGCTGATTTATATACCCTCCTCAGTAGCCATTTAGTGAGTTGTTGCTTTTTCAAGGCAAGAAAATATTAAAACAGAAACCCAGGAACAGCCGAACTCTGAGAAACTGTAAGATTATGATCCAAAGTAGACAATTTTGTTCTAACAATTTAGCTATAGATTCCTGCTTCATCATTTTCAAATGTATCAGTTAAAAGCTTAAATTATGCCTTACAATTCCATCTCTGAAAGAAGATTGTCCTAATATTTTGTTTGGTCTCAGTCACTTTTATTTTTATTAAAGTGCACAGGCAAAATATGACATTTAATGTTCCAAATATTAAATTTCAGAAAAGCAGAACTTTACTTTGACTTTATCTAAATCTCTGAAACGAGGAGGGTTTAGCACTTCCCTCAGCCGTTATAGTGCAGCTGGAGTCTGCTATAAAGTCTGAAGTCTCCATGTTTATGGACTCTTCGTTAGTGACACTGACATCTGTGGATAAGTTGCAACTAATATTACTAAATCTTATGCTACACTATCCAGACACTCTTTGATCACTTGGGAGCATTGAAAGTTCAGTCCAAGATGGTCAGAGAATCATTAAATACGGAAATAAAAAATAAAGACAAGACAGTGAAGCTGTGGCAAAAAATAAAGTTAATGCACTTTATACCAATACACATCTAATATACAGTATTCAACACAAGAGGACTATGTTTTCATATATGAGCAAAACTTTATGCTTGGGTTCATGTAAGCATTTGTTTAGATAAGCCAACATATGCTGCAAGACAAACATTGTGACAGCAGCTTTATTTTTACTATATGCATATCAACCAGTTTCTGTGGCTGATAGGTTTGTTCCAGGAAAACATTTTTTCCCCACCTAATCAGTTCTAGTACAGTCATTCAGGGAGCTGACCAGGAGTGTGCAGCAACGGGTGGGGGTGGGGCAAATATCTGTTCCATACTGAAAAATTTGGGAAAACTCTGGTCGCTGCAGCTTTTTCTCTGGCATTTGATCTGAAGGATTTTAAACCAAAGGAACAGTATGAAAGAAAATATGTGCAGTTTTGACACCACTGTCTTCAAAACAAAACACCTAAAAAAGATGAGGTTATTTCTCTCTGCCTTTTGCGTGGAGGAGTCATTAGACAGGAGTCACCACAGTGACCTTCACCTCGCCTTGCAAATGTTAGCCAGTGACAGAACTGGTGCACACAGCAAAGACTGTCTTCTAAGACAAAGCTCTGCCTCTGATGTGAAACTGAACTGCCCACAGCTTCACACAGACAGTCATCAGAAGTAGCACTCAACTCAGGATCAAATTAAAAAAGGCCATTACTGAAATATTCACCACTTTAGGTTTTATTATTGTATCTGATCTGTGTCCATACATCTGTGACCCAGACTGTTCCAGCTTAGAGGTCCAATTTGTGATATCATTAGTTGTGACGTGTTGCAGCGTGCGTTCCCGTCTCCGATTCCACTCTACTAAAAGAAAGTCAGTTTATTTATAAAGCATATTTTTAAAGAATAATGTCTTACTAAAGTGCTATACAGCTTACTATCAAGACGAAAGAATCACAGAAAAAATGGCATTTAGACAGGTTTAAGCCAGTGAAGAATAATAGGGTCTTAAATGAGTTTAAAAAAAATCAAGATAAGAAATCTGTAGGTTGGGAAATGGCCAGATGAAAGAAACAACACAACCGTCGTGTTTTAGGGATTGTTTGCAGGACCAACATGCAGACACGAGCTCAGAAGCTATACATTGTGAAGTGATTTAATAAATTAAACAAATTAACTTACAATTGGATGAGATGATCCAAATCATGGTCCAAAATTTCTGACTTTAGAAGGTCGGAGATATACTTGTTGTAATATAGCAAATTTATGCCTTTAATCATCGAAAAAGATTGTTTCGCAAACAAAAGTTTTTTTTTTCTTGCAAATATATGGAATTGCCAGGTGGTAAAATCTAAGATTTGGTATGTCTAAGCCCCATCACAATCTGCCATTTGTAGTTTTACCATCTTGAGATGGGGTTTTCTCTTGCTCCAAATGAAAGAGCTTAGCCAGCCTTCAAGCACCTTAATAACCATGTTGGATAATAAAATAGGGATCATACACAGGGGGTACAGCAATCTAGGAAGGATGTTAATTTTTATGAGAGCAATCCTACCTAGCCAGGAAAGAGGGAGAGGGGCCTAGCGGTCCAAGGCTGCCCTTATAGCATCCAAGAGAGGGGGTGGGGGATTGGATTCAATCATCTGACCAAAAGTGGGTGTTACATGCACTCCTAGATAAGTGAACCCAGTGGGAGACCAGTGGAACTGGAAGGGCTCAGCCATACCTGGAGCACAAGTCAACGACCCCAGCGGCATGGCCTCAGAGTTTGCAAAGTTAATTTTATATCCTGAAAAGACACTGAATGACGAGATGACCTCAATCAGACAGGGCACAGAGGTCTGCGGTTGTGATAAGTGTATCAAAATGTTATCCACAATTTAGTGTTCTTTTCCACCCACGAAAATACCAGAAATTAAAGTATTTTGCCTTATTGCTTAGGCCAGCGGCTCAATAGCGATATCAAAGAGCAAAGGACTGAGGAGGTCACCCTCAGTTCATTGTTATTGTTTTGATCCGGGTTTTTCGCGCATGCGCGCCGGACTGGTTGGCAAAAGACGAACACAATGGCGGACGCAAACAGAGAAACTGACGAGTTCTCCACGTATTTCTCTTCTTTAGATAACGTATCACAAGATCGTTTTAAGAGTAAATTGATGGGTGATGGTATCAGATTGGTATCAGATGAGGGATTAAGCGGTCAGAAAATGATGGATGGATGGATGGATGTTGTTCACACGCCTGGTAGGTTAAAAAAAACATTGTTCACTACGGATTATTTTGGTGTTTTTGTCTTGTTAAAATGGGTGGGGGTGTCGGCGACATTGCAGCGTAAACACAGAAGTACTAGCGCCCGTGAACGGGGGCGTAATGTAGCCGCTGTCAGCCGGAGAAGCGGGCCGGAGAAGCGGCTGCTACAGCAGCAGCAGCCGCTTCTCCGGCCCATGTAGCGATCGCCACCTCCCCTCCGCCGCTATTTAAGTAGAACAATGACTAGAGCAGAATTAAGTTGTATTTACCGGAGATGAAGTGTAGACTGCAAATTCTGTCGTAGTATTATGGCTCCCCCAGTCCATTGGGAGTGTCTGCCTGCGCTCTTTTCATTGAAAATATCCATTTCTTTCTTTGTCCTTCCTCCTTCGGTAAACGACAGAAACGTACATCCAACGATTTGGAATGCCTCTATGTGCAACCGGGAGCGCAACAAGTCGTAGGCATTGTTTAGATTCCAAAAATAAACGAACTAAAAGTACGCTCTAAATCACCCGTTTTGTCATGCAGTACTGTTTTTGCCAACCACCGTGACCCGGATGTAGCGCTGACATCACGCGTGACGTCACGCGTGAACTACCCTATTCCCACGGTGGAGGGGGAAGTTATACAGTTATACAGTTGAAATCTCCTCCCACAAAAGAGTTTTCTGTAGCCCGCTCCATAAAAACCGCAAAAGCCTTCGAGAGAAAATCAGGTGAATAAGCTGGAGGACAATATAGATTCATGAATGTTACCTCTTTCCCAGCAAGTATTTCCTTAACAATCAATCAAAGGTTTACAGTCTAGAAAAAAATAACTCCAGGTGAGGGCTACATGTCTTCTGTGACACTTTGACATTAGTTAGCTACACCAACCTTCATCTAAGTAATACCAGATCCCATATCCTCTCTTTTTCTTCAGCTGCAGGTCAGGTAAGTCAGTAAAACAGAAGGCAACAGGTCACAGGTCAGAGTTTTTAGAAATGACAAGCAGCACTTTGTCCTTTTTTATTAACCAGGGTGACTCTAGATAACCTCGAGCTGATCTCTGGCCCTCTGTGGCGGCGACGTCTCATTCTCATTCTCTGTCTGCCTATCAACTTTCCATGGTATGCTACGTGCCTACCATGGTGACCACGGGTAACGGGGAATCAGTGTTCGATTCAGGAGAGGGAGCCTGAGAAACGGCTACGTCAAATAACCCACTCCCCACTCGGGGAGGTAGTGATGAAAAATAACAATACAGGACTCTTTGGAAGGCCCTGTAATTGGAATGAGTACACTTTAAATCCTTTTTTTGGTGGATTGAAGGCAAGGGTGTGCGGAATCCCCATTACCAAAGCTTCATGAACATGCTTGCCCATTTACCTCGTCTGAATCTCTGGTAAATCCTTTAGAGAGTTACGGTGCCCCCACCCAAGCCCTGTAAGTTTTCCTTTAATTAATAAATCCCCAATCGTGAGGATGCCATCATCATGTCTGCTTTTGGGTCCGCCTACAACTCCACCATACACAAGTTTATCAGAAGGTAGAATTTATTTATTTATTTATTACAGATAATTTCTTTCTTAAACTAAAATGCATATATTATGCTAAAATCATTGTTTTGCATTTAGACAATGAAAACCTTGTGATTGTGGATGAATCAATTGCTGTGTTCAACAAAACAGATTCCAAAAATACTAACCTACTGTATTGCAGGCCACTGGTTCAGCATTTACTCTCCATATCCTCGATCAAGTGTCATTTGTCTAAGACTGGAGGAGATTGCAATACTTCATGCTTTTTGGTTTAAAACTTAATTTAGACAAAAAAATACCTTGCCTGATACATGGGAACTTTTAAGCCCTTACTTCTAACTTATTTAGTTCTTACATTCAAACTGTGCACTGAAAGTCCCCCTTGGTGGTATGATTTTTTTTATTACATTTTACATTCTATTGAGTTAAACTGTGAATGAGAAAGTGATGAAGAGCTAAAAATGCAAGGTTTATTTCTGATTGTTCAGTGTACGATTCAGCCAAGTACTTTTGCTTTTCTTCAAGACAGAGCAGAAGCCTGCAGCCATCGGAGGTGTGGCACTATGAAAGTGAGTCATGAAAGTGAGTCATGAAAGTGAGTCATAAAACTAGCCCCCCACATTTTGTTTTGGTGATGATCACTCAGTCTAGCGTTAGGATTTATTAGATTTAACAATGTTTATGAGAGTTAACAATGTTTGGGTTTCGCCATCGGAGGGCGCTCAGTACCACACGTAACAGCGGGTGACGCTCTAGCAGGCTGTAGGAGTACGCCATTGCCGAGAGGACAGCTTGTTGCAGCAGATGTCGGGAGCGCTACTGTAACCGCTGTATTTTCTGTTCGCAGGTAAGCTGAGTATTAGAATGTGTAGCTCATAACGCCAGTAGCCTTCGATGGGTCCGGAATAACACAATAACGGCGCTCCAGTATAGCTGCATTACCGAGCTAGATATAAAGCAGGAGTTAGCAACAGGCTAAAGCAGCGAGGCTAACGGCTCACGCTTGGCTCGCGCTTATGTGGGCTCGGTGGGTCAAGTAGCGAGGCTAACGGCTCACGCTTGGCTCGCGCTTATGTGGGCTCGGTGGGTAAAGTAGCGAGGCTAACGGCCCATGCTTGGCTCGTGCTTATGTGGGCTTGGTGGGTCTGCTTAATAGGCTGTAAAAATGTGTTTTAAACCCATGTATTGTTCGAGTTCAGTTGAGTTAATGAAGGTATGTTGGATATAGATGTACAGTGATGTCAGTAGCGAGCATGTGTATTTGTTGCAGTACCACACGTAACAGCGGGTGACGCTCTGGCAGGCTGTAGGAGTACGCCATTGCCGAGAGGACAGCTTGTTGCAGCAGATGTCGGGAGCGCTACTGTAACCGCTGTATTTTCTGTTTGCAGTTTTAAACTGAATAAATATGCTGCACGAGGAGTGACTCGGCCCATCATTTCCTGCGGTGTAACATATTTGGCGAGCCAGCCAGGAGGTGGCGCTAGTGAGTCAACACCATCACCAACCACCTTCCTTCCCAAGAGACGAACCAGAGAAAAAAAAATGGAGGCAGCACAGCTTCTGCGCGATCGAGTGAGTGCAGCCTTGTGGCAGTTGGAAAGAGAGCATCTCGTGGACGTCTGCAGGCGACTGAAGTGTTCCGGCCTGGACAGCGGAGAGCCTCAAGGTAAAACCAAAAGGACACTCATCAGATTGGCAGAAGACATGTTTGATGAGATAGAGAAAAATGAAGAAGATGATCAAGTGGAACAGTTTTATAAAGAAACAGCCACCTATATCCAGAGACTGAATAAAGTAATGTGTCAGTCAGAAGAGGAATCCTCATTTAAAAAGTCTGTGCCACAGATAGACCTTGAGGACACTATTCCATGCACCACTTCAGTCCAGGCAACAGATTATCCATTCAAAACCCGACCAGAGCCAAAACAAACTCTGCAGGAGGTAACATTGAGGAGGGAGTTTAAAATCTCTGGGCAGATTGGAGAGAGTGGGCAGAAGGATAAGCTGTCCTACCTCAGTTTAGTACGCCAGATCGAAAATGGGATTGAAAAAGGACACTCAGAGGTTGAAATAGTTGAAGCAGTAATTAGGGCCATCAGTCCAGGAACGCCCCTAAGAGACATGTTGGAGATAAAACGTGGGTTAACCCTTAGCAAACTGCTCACCATACTAAAGGGACACTACAGGGTCGATAGCCCCACTGAACTTTACCATCAGCTCCTCAATATCTCCCAAGAACCCAAAGAAACTGCCCTAAATTTTGTATTTCGTGCTATCGAGCTCAAAGAAAAACTTCTATGGAAAGCAGCAAATGAGGAGACAGATGAACTGTACAGCAGGACCACAATTCAGCGTAAGTTTCTCCGCTCCATTGAAACTGGGCTACTCAGTGACTCCATTAAGTATCAGTTGCTGCCTCTTCTGAGTAATATGACCACAACAGATGAAGAACTGATTGAGAAAGTTAACGAAGCTTCAAAGCTGGAAAATGAAAGATTGGAGAAACGAAGAAGGTCCACTGCAGTCAAGATTCCCAAGGTACAAGAGCTCCAGACAGCGTGCCAGACAGCCATGACACCTGTTCAAAGCCACCCGAAACCCAAGGAATCCCCCATTACAGTGGCGGTGAAAACAGTTAAAAATAAAGAGACTAAAACAGACCCACAGCAGATCATAGAAGAACTTCGCAAAGAAATGAAAGAGATGTTGGTGGCCGTTATGGAAACCAGTCCCCACACCGTGGCACCAAAACAAAGACAAAAAGGCTGCAAGAAGTGCAGAGAAGAGGGAAAAGGAGACAACTGTATGCACTGTTTCAAATGTGGGCGGGAGGGCCACTACTCTCGTGGATGCCGAGCACCGAGACCGTTGTTGGGAAACGAGGAAGGGCTACTGAGGTGGGACCAGCAGTAGTCCAGGATCCACGGTCCCATAATGAGCAGCCAAGCTCACCACCATCCTCCAATGAAATGCCAGTTGCTGCCTTATCAGCTGTAACGGAAGTTCGCTATCTAACCCCCCAACACAAGTCAAGGTTAGTAAGCCTGGTGGGAAACCGCTGTACTGTTAACTGTTTTATGGACAACCATCCAGTCAAAGTATTGTGGGATTCAGGGGCACAGTCCAGCATTGTAAATGAAAACTGGCGGCAGAACCACCTCCCCCACACAGTTGTCAGACCGGTGTCAGAACTGTTAGATAATGAGACACTCACAGTGTTTGCTGCAAATGACACAACCATCCCCTACACTGGCTGGATAGAAGTCAGCTTCAGACTAGACAGTGATTGTTTCCCAACCAGTGAGTTGCAAGTGCCAATATTGGTAGCCAGTGACCCAGCCGTGGCCAGTGATCCCATCATCGGTTACAATGTTATTGAGGTGGTTGTCAACAGAAGAGAAGTAAAGACCAAAGGTGGGAGAAAACAACTTGCACACTATGTAAGTAAAGCATTTGAAATAACTGTACAAACTGCACATAATGTTGTCAGACTAGTGCAGAACAGCAAAAAGGACTCAGAGGCAGGTGTGGTAAGGACTGGAGTAAAGAGAGTGCCTTTGAGAGCAAACCAAGTTACCACAGTCTATGCACGGGCACATGTTAGTCCACACGCTCTGGGTCAAGACATGCTCTTTTTAGCTGACATGGTTGACTCACCACCAGAGGGCGTCTTGTTCCATGACATACTGGTGCAAATCCCAGACAGGAAAGTGCCATATGTGCCCATCCCAGTGACTAACACCACAGACCACACCATTTATCTAACGAGCCGCAAAGTGATCGGACGTCTTGAACCAATAAAGACTGTATATGCAGCAGACATCCAGACAAAAGTAAACGAGGGGACACAAGAGGAAAAAAAGAGTTCACAGTTAAAGTCACACATCCCGAATAACACACAGCCAGACAACATTCAACTGAGACCAAAGTCATGGGATCCACCAGTGGATCTTCAGCACTTGACAGAAAGTCAACAAACAGCTGTGAAGATGATGTTGCGGGAAGAATGTGAGGCATTTGCATACGACCGGGATGATGTGGGCTGCATCCCTTCCCTGAAAATGCATATAACCCTTCATGACACAAGTCCTGTAAAGAAAACCTACATGTCAGTCCCAAAACCTCTCCACAATGAAGTGAAAGAGTATCTGCAGGACCTCCTTAACAAAGGCTGGATCACACCATCAAGGTCTCCCTACTCATCACCTGTGGTGTGTGTCCGTAAGAAGGATGGCACCCTTCGGCTTTGTTGTGACTTCAGAGAGCTCAACCGCAAGTCAGTTCCGGATCGTCATCCAATACCAAGAATCCAGGACATGCTGGATGCACTGGGTGGGAGCTCTTGGTTTTCAGTGTTAGACCAAGGCAAGGCGTACCACCAGGGTTTTTTGGATGATGAGAGCCGCCCCTTAACCGCCTTCATCACACCCTGGGGGCTCTACCAATGGGTGCGCATTCCCTTTGGCCTGAGCTCCGCACCCGCTGAGTTCCAGAGGAGCATGGAACATTGCATGGCAGGTCTCAGAGACACGATTTGCCTTCCGTACCTGGACGACAACCTTGTGCACAGCAGCAATTTTGAAGAACACCTAGAGCACATCCGCCTTGTCCTCCAGCGTTACAGGGAGCATGGTGTCAAGCTGACTCCAAAGAAATGTGACCTGTTCAAGGGAAGTGTCAAGTTTTTGGGCAAGTTAGTTACAGGCCAGGGTTACACAATGGACCCAGCAGAGCTGGCCCCGGTGGTGGCCTTAAAGGAAAAAACACCCGCAACCGTCGGAGAGGTACGTCAAATGCTTGGTTTTCTCTCTTATTATAGGCCTTTCATCGCCAACTTCTCCCGCATAGCCCATCCACTCTATAGCCTGCTTAGTCCTCCATCCTCTGAGAACTCTGTTTCAGTCCCAGATGTCAAGACTAGGAAGGGGGTGAAGAAAAGTAGAGGCCACTTACCTTCACGGTCACCCATTCAATGGACTAGCGTCCACCAAGAGACATTGAGCCAGCTCATAGATGCACTTACCAGACCTCCTGTCCTTGGGTACCCCGACTTTACAGAGCCCTTTGTGTTACATTGTGATGCATCTCAAGTTGGGTTAGGTGCAGTCTTATACCAGCGACAGCAAGGCAAGATGAGAGTTATAGCGTATGGTTCCCGCACCTTGAGTCCAGCAGAGAAAAAGTACCACCTGCACTCTGGCAAATTAGAGTTTTTGGCAATGAAGTGGGCCATATGTGAACGTTTCCGAGATTATCTGTACCATGCACCATCATTTGTGGTGTACACAGATAATAACCCGCTAACATATGTGCTCACTACGGCAAAGCTCAATGCCACGGGTCACAGATGGGTCGCGGAGCTGGCCAGCTATAACTTCACCATCCGCTACCGTCCGGGCAAAACCAACACAGACGCTGATGGCCTGTCGCGAATGCCGTTAGACATTGACAGCTACATGAAGAGCTGTACAGCTGAAGTGGGACAGGAGGCCATAAGCGCATCTATGGAGTCTGTGGTGGTGGAGCAGAGTCACCCGTGTCAAGGCATTGGTGTTATCCATGTTGGTGCTCTGAAGCTGATCAAAGATTCTAACACCAATAAGCCTCTTACACCGGCCGAGATCCGCACAGCTCAGGAAGCAGATGAGGTCCTGTCAAGAGTGCTCTGGTACAAGTCACAGGGTAAGAGACCAAGTAGGATCGAGGTGAAGTCTGAGGCTCCTGCAGTAACTACATTACTCAGACAGTGGTTGAAGCTTCACGTCGACCAACATGGTATCCTGCACCGCAAAACAGCCCACCGAGAGCAGCTATTGGTCCCTAAAGCTTATCGTCCCCTGGTTTTCAAAGAGCTCCATAAAGACATGGGCCACTTAGGAGTGGAAAGAACACTTGACCTGATCAGAGACAGGTTTTACTGGCCGCAGATGGCAAAAGACATTGAACACTTTGTTACGGAAGAATGCGAGTGTCTCAAGAAGAAGAAGCCGAGTAAGCAGACCTGTGCTCCTCTGACCTCGATCCAGTCAACTTACCCGTTCCAACTGGTATCCATAGACTTCCTCCACCTGGAAAAGTGCAAGCATGGCTATGAATATATACTAGTTGTCATGGATCACTTCACGAGGTTCGCCCAAGCTTACCCGACGAAGAACAAAATAGCTAAAACTGTCGCTGACAAGCTCTTCAATGACTTTGCACTCAAGTTTGGCTTCCCAACCAGACTTCACCATGACATGGGTAAAGAATTTGACAACAAGCTGATGGCACGGTTGAAGGAACTCTCAGGTATCCAGGGTTCTCATACGACACCCTACCATCCACAGGGTAATGGACAGGTGGAGAGATTCAACCGTACCCTGTTGTCCATGTTACGGACCCTGGAGGACAAGGAGAAGGAGGATTGGAAAGAGTCATTGGCTAAAGTTGTCCATGCGTACAACTGTACGAAGAGCGAGGCAACAGGCTATGCCCCATATTACCTCATCTTCGGACGTTCCCCTCGCCTGCCTATCGATCTGCTCTTCAATCTGAGAAAGGATGAAACTCATATGGACTATGATGACTATGTTAGCTGCTGGAAGAAGAGAATGCAGGAGGCTTACACAGTAGCGGCCGAGACGGCTACCAAGGAAGCTGCTTGAGGGAAAGCATACTATAATAGGAGAGTGAAAGGGAGAGATCTTGAGCCGGGTGACAGAGTTCTCCTCCGAAATCTCACTCCGAGAGGCGGACCTGCGAAGATCCAATCTTATTGGGAGAACCAGATCTACAAAGTAATGGAGAGAAAGGCAGATGATAGCCCGGTGTATCGAATCTGCCCTGAAACTGGTCGAGGGAGAGACAAGGTGGTGCACAGGAACCTCCTACTGCCCTGTAACTTCCTACCACTTGAAAAGCCATCACCGCAGACTGTTCAGCCCCGAAAAGATGCTTCGGCTGTTACAAAGAAAAAGCTGAGACGCCCAAGTGTAGAGCAACGTCTAGGAAACAGTGACACATCAGATGATGACTACAGCGGCACGTACCAGTGGTACTTCAGGGATGTTCCAGGGAGACGGAGGCAGACTCCACTCAATCCGTTGGCGGAGCCGTTCCAGCCTGAAACGAGTCTTCACGTTCAAGAAGAGGATGTGCAACTACAGAGCGAAGAGGATGTGCAACTACAGAGCGAAGAGGATGTGCAACTACAGAGCGAAGAGGATGTGCAACTACAGAGCAAAGAGGATGTGCAACTACAGAGCGAAGAGGATGTGCAACTACAGAGCGAAGAGGATGTGCCACTACAGAGCGAAGAGGATGTGCCACTACAGAGCGAAGAGGATGTGCCACTACAGAGCGAAGAGGCATGCCCTGCCATTGACCTTGGAAGGTCAGAGAGCGGTGAGGCAGTGATTGACATTTCAGCTGCCAACAAAGGTGAGACTGACTCTGTAAGACAGCGATCCCATAGACAAAGTCAAAAACCGTTTGTACTGAGTTATGACACTTTAGGTCAGCCGACTTTGGTTCAGAGGGACTACAAGGTGACTAAGACTCAGGTTATTGAGAGTAATGCCTTCTGGAGACCATGGGCGGTGGGACTGTGTCAAGTCTATAGTTGAATGTACTGTGCAACCAGAAAGGTCAGGTGACCTTTAATTTTGTGGGGGAGAGTGTGGCACTATGAAAGTGAGTCATGAAAGTGAGTCATGAAAGTGAGTCATAAAACTAGCCCCCCACATTTAAAACTAGCCCCCCACATTTTGTTTTGGTGATGATCACTCAGTCTAGCGTTAGGATTTATTAGATTTAACAATGTTTATGAGAGTTAACAATGTTTGGGTTTCGCCATCGGAGGGCGCTCAGTACCACACGTAACAGCGGGTGACGCTCTGGCAGGCTGTAGGAGTACGCCATTGCCGAGAGGACAGCTTGTTGCAGCAGATGTCGGGAGCGCTACTGTAACCGCTGTATTTTCTGTTTGCAGGTAAGCTGAGTATTAGAATGTGTAGCTCATAACGCCAGTAGCCTTCGATGGGTCCGGAATAACACAATAACGGCGCTCCAGTATAGCTGCATTACCGAGCTAGATATAAAGCAGGAGTTAGCAACAGGCTAAAGCAGCGAGGCTAACGGCTCACGCTTGGCTCGCGCTTATGTGGGCTCGGTGGGTCAAGTAGCGAGGCTAACGGCTCACGCTTGGCTCGCGCTTATGTGGGCTCGGTGGGTAAAGTAGCGAGGCTAACGGCCCACGCTTGGCTCGCGCTTATGTGGGCTCGGTGGATAAAGTAACGAGGCTAACGGCTCACGCTCGGCTCGCGCTTATGTGGGCTTGGTGGGTCTGCTTAATAGGCTGTAAAAATGTATTTTAAACCCATGTATTGTTCGAGTTCAGTTGAGTTAATGAAGGTATGTTGGATATAGATGTACAGTGATGTCAGTAGCGAGCATGTGTATTTGTTGCAGTACCACACGTAACAGCGGGTGACGCTCTGGCAGGCTGTAGGAGTACGCCATTGCCGAGAGGACAGCTTGTTGCAGCAGATGTCGGGAGCGCTACTGTAACCGCTGTATTTTCTGTTTGCAGTTTTAAACTGAATAAATATGCTGCACGAGGAGTGACTCGGCCCATCATTTCCTGCGGTGTAACAGAGGCACCCATGGTTTATCACCACTCTAAGCTCTATTCCAGTATGGAAGAGGAGAGCTATTTGAATTGAGGTCAAACCCTGAAGCTTTTGGATAAGAAATACGAGATAAAAAGAGGCAAAACCTTCAGGCAGAGGCTGTCAAATGTGTAAAATTAACACAGATGTTTGCTGGTGACTGTGGTGGAGTGTCCACTTCAGCAGCAGCTTCCGGAGAAGCAGGTGTTGGTGGCAGAGGAGGCCGCCGGCAGGTGAAAGAGGGAAACGGATGGCAGGAGAAGGAAAAACCTGCAGCGTCCACCGGTGCTATGGTGGGTGTAGTGGATTAATATCTCACAATGCATATCTTATAATAAATATATTCTTATCACAATAGGTATAGGGTGTGCTGTAAACATTCACCTAAGAAACATGTGTGTGTCATGCAACAAGCCCAGAATAAGAATTAGGGGGTCAATGGAATTTACCAATTTACCAGGGGAAATTGAAAAACCTCTGGGTCAAAAGGGCAAGCCATTTGCAATGTAAAGCAGAACATGAAAGACTCCAAAATGGACACAGAAAATGCAAGGTCCAGGTCCGAAAAAGTAATGACGTGTAACCATATGGAAATGAGCAGGGGCCATGATTGGGAGGAGCTGTGATGTGTAACCATGTTTTTAAAAAAGCACGCTCCATAAAAGTTTCCACTGATAGGTAAAAAATTAACAAAGATATCCGTGGAAAAAGCAATGGAAATTATGTAAAAAAGGAGTGGCTCACAGGAGGAGCTCAAAGATCCAGAGAATGTATTTAAACCGACCGCTTTCTGTATGTTGTCAGATGATGTTGTCCGGAGCACATCTCACGTGTGGTTGTCTTGTGTTGTTGCAATAAACCACCCTGGACTGAGACTCAGCTACCTTTGTTCACTTTTTGACTACTGTTTGATATTTTTAACTGCCTTACCAAGAACTTAGAATTTTTGAAGGACTTAGTGCAAATCATTACGTTGTGGGGAGGCCCATCCACAACATTTTGGCGAGCCGAGCCAGGAGGACGCGTGATCCCGGACGACTGCTGCCATCGGTCGGACGCCAGGAACCCCAAGGGCCCTTAAGAATCCACCAATACAGGTGAGATACTAATTTGTTATAATTATCTAAATTTGTGGGGAACCGGCCTCCGGCAGGTGGCTAGTGGATGTCAGGTATCACAAAGCCCTCCTAAAAGAACCTAGTAATCTAAATTTAGTAATATACACAAAACAATAACATAACAAGAAGAATATATACAAAAATAACATAAAGGAAGAACAGAATAAGCTGGGGAGCGGTCCAGAGGTGTGTGTGTGTGTGTGTGTGGCTGCATTGTCGTTTTTATGTGTATGTGAATATATGGCTAATTGTATGAGGCTGCATGTTTGTTTAAAAGTGTTGAATATATGGCTAATGTAAACTGCTGCAATTTTGTTTAAGGTATCAATTGATGAAAAAAGTATATGTGCATGAATATATGGCTAACGAAAAACTGATGCATTTTTGTGTAAGGTATTGATTGATGCAAAGAACTGTTTTGTATCTGAAATAGATAATAGGTAGAGAAGTAGGGACAGACCGGTCAAAGTGATTGACATAAGTCTGGTGAGACAGCCGCTCGGAGCAGTGGATGCATTTAGTGTATGGTTCATATTTGTGGCAGAATAAGGGTATTAGTGACTAAGTGATAGTCGTAGTGTGCTATGAAGTTGTGCAAAAGTATTGATGATTAAAGAGACCTGGCTAGGCGATAGACCAGAGTATAAAGTACCGCTCGAAGGAGACGTCCCTCACTTGTCCAGCGTGGAAAGTGGGGCCGGGAAGCTGGGAAAAACGCGTATGCCACTGTAAGAGACAGTGAGGAAAGTTATTGTAAGAATAATATAGACCTGCAGAGTAACGCACAAGAAGTGCAATAGGTGAGAGCTAAAATACATGTCTGTCTGTGTTAGTGTATGTAAAGTGTAGATTAATTGTTAAAAAGGGAAATAAGGGAAAACGGGAACTATAATAATAATACATAGAAATAAGATAATAATAAATAATAAATTGACAGTGATAAGGATACAGATATATATTCGAAAGAAACAAAGTATAGAACAAAATAAAATTTAAGCAATAAAGCATAAAAAGATAAGATAATGATAAACAATAATAACTGATAGTAGTAAAATATATATAATATAAAATTATAAAACAAAGGATAAAACAAGAAAAGTTCAGCATAACAGAAATACCCTAACCCTAGATTGTTGAAATATAACAGATCGAAAAAGGTAAAAAGTTAAAAAAGGAAAAATCTATATTGGAAAGAGCAGGACCCGATAAAAAAACAGACAAATAGGGACTAAGAGGGTTAGTAAATAGCTGGGCTGGACAATTAATAGCAGTCTTAATATAAACGTAATTTCCAAAATCACAGAGTTTACAATTTGTAGCTACTAACAATTATAAAACTAAAACGTGTCCATTAGGTGTTGACAAAAACGTTAGCTAAAAGAAAGACAATAGCAGCAGGGAGATAATCTAATTTTATTACTGGATTTGGAAGTCTCTATAATCATACGTAGCATAAAAATACAGATCGATTAGTTTAAAGCTAGACTTGCCTGTAGACTTCACCTTAAATTTAACAAGGATTAAATGTCCAAAATTAACCAAAAGCCAGTCTATTGAATAACATTCTGATTAATAGAAACAATAAAGGTTCTAGGTGTAACTAGTCCTTGTGTACAAACAACTCTAGGTATAGGGCATTCTTTCTTTACCTACGATTAATGAAGAGAAAGGTAAAAAATTGCAACCTAGGTTAAAATATAGTTAGGTTAAAACACAATCATTGCTGTTCCAAATTTAGATGCGGTGAGTCTTTTAACAATTGAGCTGCACAGCAAGGAAACAAAGTAGATTTGTTGTTTATATGTGAGTAAAAAATTAGATCGGAAATAATCACATTAAAATTACAGTAGCAAGGAGAAGCATAATTAGATTATTTCCAAAATCGTTCAGCCCTAAGTAAATAGACACAGGCCACAGTGTCCGCTGACTGCTGAGTGCTATGGGAACCAACGTGAGCAAACAGACTAAGGAACTGACGCCTGCTAAATTAGTAATGATAACACATCCTTCTAACAAACGCAGAATTCAAAAATGCATGATGGAATGGCATAAAATAACATCTGGGAAAAACCACTGGCCTATAGAAGGTAGCTTTGACCCGTTATGCTATGATGAAGTAGAAGAAAGGCTGCGGCATAACGATGCAAGAAATGACCAAACGCAGTTGCGTAAAAAACAGAAACATGCTGAACAGAGAGATATCTTGCGATATTTTAAAGTTGAAAGTAACATAAACCCAACAGCACCTGAGTTTACTGGTTCTAAGCCACCACCTTACCATGCCACAGTAGCAGGACAGTACCCAGTGTGTACAAATAAAATTAGTAGGGGTAAAATCACAGGGAGGTTAAAATTAGTAATGGATAACGAGGGGGAGGGAGAAAAAGAAAAAAGAGATAGACAGCAGAGAAATTGGGGAAATATAAGCCAAGAAGAGATGCCAAGTTGCTCGTTAGATGAGGAGGAGGATAGTGCCTGCTCCAGCCCACCGACACCTCCTAGGGCTCATTTGCCCGCATCAGTCGGATGGCCCACGACTCTCCCTCAGGCACTTAGAAAATCAAATCCAAAAGAAAGGTCAGAATCAGTGGAAGAAAGAACAACTGCAGAGCTGGAGGAATTGCAGGAGTGCCTTAAATTAACCCGAAGCTGGGGGAAACAGGGAACGTTTGGAGAGACAGAGGGAAGCAGAAAGTCGAAAAAAAGAGGAACAAGAGGAGGTGGAAAGACTGAGAAAAGAAGTAAAGGAATATGAGGGAAACTTAAAAGAATTACAAAGATGTGCAAGAAAGCAACGAGAGGAGAAGCAAAGACAGGAGATTGAGCAGCGGATGGAGGAGGCAGCCCAGATTGACCTCGCGGACCACCCTGACCAGCACATCAAAGCTATGCTCACAGAAGCAGAAAAAGAGGAAGAGGATGAAAGAGAAAGAAATATGGAACTATGGGACACAGCTGAACGTCTGGATGATGGGAACGACATAATATCCCCACATTTTGTCAGCAGGACCAGACAGAGCGGGAAGGGCCCAGCTGTAAGACCTCGGGAGGTCACGGAAAGGAGAGCGATGCTTTCAGGTGTGAAAAAACAACTTGCAACTGAACTTGAGGTGGATGTGGAGGTGGAAGAGCACCGCAATCATGCAATGGAAACGAGATCGCAGACACAGCTGCGTGCAGCAGCACAGGGGCAGGAGGCAAAAATCATGCCTTTAATTTCCAAGGGACCTAATGATGACAGGTACATGCCATGGTCATTTATGGACATGATAACGCTTGCAGGAAGACTGACTCCGCTGGCAGACGGAGCAGACAAATGGATAGAAAAGCTAGAAGAAATCACGGGGGGCATCAACTTGGCAGCAGGAGACATCAAAGCACTGCTAATAAAAATGGCAGGACACTCCGCAGCCAAAGAAGTGTTTGTGGAGGCTGGGCTTCCAGGGGTCATGCGCGGGCACCGGTGTGATGGGTTACCCTTCAACCATATGAGACCCCGAGTATGGGAAGCCCTGAGAAACAAATATCCCTCACGCAGAGACCCAACCAAGCTGAAAGAAGAATGTCTAAAAGATGATGAGAGCCCAGCCCAGTTTCTGCACAAGTTTCAACAAATGTGGAAAGCAGAGACAGGAAGTGAGTGGGATGAGCAAGAATCAACCAAGGCACTATTTAAAATGTACGTTAAAGGTGCCATGCCCAAAGAAGTACAGGCCAAACTGGATGGAGTGGTGGGACTCATAAAAATGGACTGGCCTGCGTTCTCTGAGCATGTCATACATTATGTAAACATGCACCGAGCTGAAAAACAAGCGCTTGAAGACCAAAGCAAGATGCTGGCCACAAAGTTGGCCCAACTGCAAATTGGAGAATTAACAAAAGCAAAGAGAGACAGAGAGAAGCCCAAACATCAAGCCGCGCTGACAGTGGCAGCCCCTCCCACAGCTGAGAGTGGACCAGCAGGAGGTGAAGTCGTTCAAGCCCCAGTGATATCTCCCACCATCCCTCCACCCACACAGCAGATGCAGTATCCAACAGCACCACCTGCAGGAGGGGCCCAAACTCAACAGGTTCCCCCCATCCATGTCCATCTAAATCAGGGAACAGGTCCCCCGCACGTGATGACTGGAAGAGGAAGAGGGGGGCCACCCATGCGGGGCAGATGGAGAGGACAACAAGGAGCCCCGAGGAGGCCCCCTCACGGACAATACCAGCGGATGCCCCAGGCGGGTCCAGAAATGGGACAACAGCAGCTGAGGCTGCAGTGCTGGGGATGTGGTCAAGTCGGACACATGCAAAGAGACTGCCCAACCAATCCATGGATGGGACCCCAGCACCCTGCCACAGGACCTGCCAGCAGTGCAGCAGGGCCTGAAGCGTACTGGCAATAGGGGTGCCCAGAGAAACCTGAAAGAGAGGCCATTCTACCTGTATTAACACAACGCCCACAAACGGAACCCACAATTGATGTCACAATATATGACAGCCATCATCAATTCATGATTGATACAGGTGCTGCGTACTCCTGCATAGGAAAAAATGGAATTGGTCTGCCTCTCTCAGCATCAAAGATTCGAACGGTAGGTTTCTCTGGGAAAACCCAAATAATACCCATGACTGAGCCAGTTCCCATGATTATAGGAGAAAAGACTGTGTATGCACCACTACTTTATTCAGCAGATACGCCAATTAATCTGCTGGGCAGAGATGTGTTATGCCAGCTCAACGCAAAGATTAAATGCACTCCAAATGGAATTTATTTTGAAGCAACTGACAACAGCAAAGCCTTCATGATGCCACTGGGCCCACAGATGACACTACAAATGAAAAATCATGACCCCGAAGACCAAGTATTTTGGATGAAACTCACGTCACCTACTTCTTTCCTCCAATTGGAGTGGGAAACATGGAGACCTCTGATAGTGAACCACTACGATGAATCTAAAGAGCCTTTCCTTCCTCTCCATTGCACCATGTTTTATGATAAAGGACAGAAACATGAAGACTATGAGAAAAGCTGGGATGAAGAAATTAACAACAAAACAACTGTCATCCAATATGCTGACATAATGGTTGGGCCACAAGGAGCCGCAGCCGTTGTCAAGTTTCCTGAAAAAGACATTGCCGAATGGTTCCAGGTCACTGACTCAGCACCGCATGTCACATTGCTGATTGCTGACCAGTACGAGTCGCATGACCTGGGTCCCATGATTCAAGAAGCCAAGAAAGTCACAGAATGGATCGATACTGCATGGAACCGGATTAGTGTATCAAAAGATGGACTATTCTTCAAAATCTCATTTTCACAAGCAGATGAAGTAATAGCAGAACACATCAAAGTGCCTGGGAAAAGACAAATGGCGGTGACTGAGGAGCACGCATCACTATTAGAACAAGTTCCTGAGCAGGTGTGGTCCAAAAGCAAAACAGATGTAGGTTTAGTAAAATCAGCTGACCCCATCAAATTCACCACCAAATTAAATGCTAAATTACCCTTTCAAAGACAATACCCCCTCAAACATGAAGCAGTAGAAGGCATACAGCCCATTATAACAGGATTAGAAACTGTAGGCGTTCTAAAACCGACAGTAAGCCCCTGTAACACACCAATTTTTCCCATCAAAAAGCCTAACGGTAATGAATATAGATTAGTCCATGATCTAAGATTAATCAATGCCATTGTAGCAGAAGAAATACCGATAGTACCAGACCCCCATACATTGTTAAGCAACATACCCCCGGGTACAAAATGGTTCACTGTGATAGATCTGTGTTCAGCATTTTTCAGTGTGCCTGTGCATCCAGATTCCCAGTATCTGTTTGCATTTACGTACAAAGGTCAGCAATATACGTACACACGATTACCCCAAGGGTTTGTACATTCACCATCTATTTTTAATCGTGTGCTGGCAAATGATCTGAATCACTTAGACTTACCATCCACCATGTTGATGTATGTTGATGAAATTTTGATCTGTTCTGCCTCAAAAGAGCAGTGTGAAAAAGACTCCATTACGGTGTTGACTTCATTGGCAGAAGGCGGACACAAAGTAAGTAAACCAAAATTACAATTCTGCCAACAAACAGTAGAATACCTCGGCAGGCAACTCAGTGGGGACAAGAGGTCTATCGCACCGTCCCAAATAGAAGCCATTACCAAATTGCCCAAACCTCAGACTGTTGGTCACATGTTGTCTTTCCTTGGCATGGCAGGTTACAGCAGACCGTGGGTATGTGATTACGCCATCAAATCTGCTCCATTGAGAGCACTTATTAAAGCCGCAGGCCAAGGACACCAGTCGGCTCAGTTACAGTGGACAGACGAGGCAGAGGGAGCGTTTCAGATGCTAAAACAAGATCTCCAAACGGCTCCTGCTCTGGCGAATCCAGATTATGGCAAACCATTTCATCTGTACGTGGCAGAGCGACAAGGGTATGCATGTGCAGTATTGATGCAAGACACCCCCACAGGTAAACAACCAATTTCTTATTACAGTACAAAATTAGATGGAGTTGAAGAAGGCCTGCCTCCTTGTTATCAAGGCTTGGCAGCAGCGGCATTTGCATACAAAAAGGCCTCAGTAATTACTATGGGCCACCCTATTTTCTTGTATACATCACATCAATTACATGCACTGCTAACAAGCCCACGCTTCGTGATAACCCAAGCTCGTCGCACTGGTTATGAAGTTCTGCTTTCAGGACCTGACCTTACCGTGCAACGTTGTGTCACGATCAACCCGGCCACAAGGATGGTTTTGCCAACAGAAGGTGAGCCCCATGATTGTCTCAAGGAGACGGACGCCTTCATGAAAGTAAGGGAGGATTTATACAATCACCCAATCCCGTCCGATCTAACATTGTTTGTTGACGGGTCATGCGTCAGAGGTGAGACGGGGAACAAAGCAGGATATGGAGTGGTCCGGCTTGACCCCGACAGCACCTATACAAAAGTTCAGTCCATGAGCCTTGACCAACCTTGCTCTGCCCAATTGGCAGAGATAAAAGCATTAACAGCTGCATGTAAAATAGCTACAGGTAAAAGAGTCACCATTTATACAGACAGTGCGTATGGTTATGGGGTATGCCATATAAACGCGAGCATCTGGAAACAGCGAGGTTTTGTTCGAACTGATGGCACCCCGGTGACACATGGGCAGGCTGTCATGGAATTAATACAAGCCATGCAGCTCCCATCTGCGTTAGCTATTGTAAAATGTACGGCCCATCAGACAGCAAAAACACCTATAGCAATAGGAAATAACTTAGCAGATGAGGCAGCCAAAGAAGCCACAGGACCTGCAATACAAGGACCAATGGTTCTTGCAGCTGACTGTGAACCCATCACTAATTTAGCCTCATTAATTGAGGCGCAGAACAGCGTCTCTGAAGCAGAAAAACGTTTGTGGGTGCAAAGGGGGGCGGTACGCACATCACACCCCCATGCAGGGTTGTGGCGAAGTTTCCGAGGACATTTTGTACTTCCTTTGTCCTTATTACCAACAGCTATCAGAATAATGCATGAACCTGATCATTGTTCGCGCGCCCAGGTTGTTCGAAAATTGCAGGCAGTATGGTGGTCACCTTATTTGACACCTATGGTAGACAGAGAATTAGCTATATGCCCACACTGCCCCAAGTACAATGTGCGAAAAATGTTCACACAACCCTTAGCACATATCCCCATGCCGGATGGCCCTTTTCGTCATCTGATTATGGATTATGTTGACATGTTAACTCGTGTGCAGGGAAAGAGATACATGCTTGTGGTTGTTTGTCGTTTCAGCAGGTGGATAGAAGCCTGCCCCACTGCTAAAAACGATCACAAGTCAGCAGCAAGGTTTTTATGTAAAGAAGTGTTTCCCAGGTTTGGTATGCCTGATACTATTTCATCTGATAACGGACCTCACTTTATTTCACAGGTCATCCAGGCGATGTTCACCCAGTTGTGTATAAAACAAAAGTTTGGTTGTGTTTATCATCCCCAGTCACAGGCTTCCGTCGAACGGGCCAACGGTGTGCTCAAAACCAAGATTGCAAAGATTATTGCTGATAGCAATAACCGCCTGACGTGGGTGGATGCGTTGCCGATTGCACTAATGGCAATGCGTTCTCAAACTAACCGATTAACCCATCTTACTCCTCATGAAATGCTTACAGGTCGACCTATGCCTCTCCCACAGGTGCGAGGGCCCCAGGAGGAGATTTCCCTGGCGCAACTTGAACGTGAACTGGGGGACTACCTCAGGTCCCTAACCCGTATTCACAGACTTATATTTCAACAGGTGAAAGCAGCTCACAACCGAGACGAGACACGTATTCCAGTGGACGTCAGAGACGTCCAAGTCGGTGACAGAGTGTTCATACGAGTATTTAGACGTCAGTGGAACGAACCTCGTAGGGAAGGGCCCTTTAAAGTTGTTCTTACCACCCCCACTGCCCTAAAAGTTGAAGGTAAGCCCTTCTGGTTCCATAAGAACCACTGCACACGTCATCGTCCACCAGACCCACCTGGCCTTGATCCAGGACCGACGGGCTCTGCGCATGCTGAAAGGGCAGCAGCAAGTCTCCCTCCGCATACTACCATAGCACATTCACAGGCGTCTGATGTCGTACCTGGGGCGAGCACTGATGCATCCTCAGCCCCGTCGTCGTCTGATGGCCAGAGACGATAAGCCCGCTTGGCAGCCCGACGGGCTTCACTGTCAGGGGACTCTGAGAATGATAATGTTCATTCTTTTGCTTCCGATTCGCCTTCTGACTTTGGCAGCAGTAATGATGATTCTCCTGCCACTCAGACTCCTAGCAGGTCTGTCTCAGACTCACCCAGCTCTGAGGCACTGGAAGAACCTTTTTCTCATCACTCATCAGACAGTGCTGGAATTGTTTCCCCTTCTCCACATCCCTCACCTTCACCTTCCCCACCCCCTCCCTCCCTATCCACTCCCTCGGACGGCACGTCTGGGTCGGCGAGCGGGTCGTGTCCGCCCACTCCATCGCCGTCTGGGCGTCACTCGTATGCGTCTTCTTCCGAATCTGACTAGTTTTCTTCTGTTGTTAACCCTGTTTGGGTTAACAAGGGGGGATCTTATTAAGCTCACCACTAACAATGCACACTCACATGTAAAGCGTCAAACAGAGACATGTGCACTAGCAATGATAACACTAGCTACTAACCAAGGGATAATCAGTAATAACGGTGGGGAGAATAAATCATTAATGCATGTGCAAACCGAAGGTTATGACTATGTGATGTCTGAGGAAATTTTAGGAGACGAGTCAATGGGAGAACATTGGCTTGGAACTCCACAAAGCATGGACTGCCGTGGGGATGGGATGGTGATCATTACGGTAAGATGCAAAACAAACATGTGCCAAAACATACTAACAAAACAAATAATGACGATAGAAAGAGCTCATAGAGTAGTAAAATTAATAAACAAAAGACAGAAAAGGGATCTGAATAAATTAAAAACGTCACAATGGCAAATGAACATGTTTCAACAATGGATACAATTTTCAGTTCAAGCTATGTTTACAGCTAAAAAGCGCCCTAAAGATGATTGTATAGCCTGTTATAATGCTAAGCAGTTACCGACCCTTCAGAGTATACCCGGAAGTAAAATAGGCGACTGCACAGACATATCAGAATGTTTTGCTCACTGTGTTATGCATATGGCTGCAGGTTTACCATCATGGACAAAAGACAGGAAAAGATGCCCCGAAGCAATAACCTCCTCAATAAATACAGTAATGAGTACATCTTCCCTCCCTCCAGTAGTGCAAAAGCCGGCTAAACTAAGCTTTCCATTTTGTATAGCACGAGGAACAGAATTAGAAGAGGTAACCAAAAGAACCTCTAGCAAAATGGAGACTGCAGATGAGATGGTGAAATGTAATAAAATACCGTGGTACCCACCGGCAGCAGGAGGGAACGTTAGTTACATCAAACTATGTGAAACTAGCCTTAAAAGTAATATAAGTTGTAAACAAATAGTACCAGATGGAGGAAATATTATCTATGACTTCCAACCTACAACAGTAGCTCAATACCGAGTAAGGAGTCTGGCGCAAGGATCTGTCCCTTTAGGAGACATTTTTTGGATGTGTCACAATACTGAGCAAATACTATCCTCACTGCCTCCTCAGTGGGAAGGTATCTGTGCTCCAGTGATGCTTACAGGACAACTAAAATTAATAATAGATAATCAAAAAATCAGCAACAAAACACCTAATGAAATGAGAAACCGTACAAAAAGAAGCACTCCTACTGAGCACAAACAGAATTGGCAAATGTCAGATGAGGTATACATTACATGGGATCAGGTCCCATTAGGGGTGCCAGAGAAACATGCTGCTATAGGAAGTGATTGGATAAAATCTGGGAGAGGAGTCGGCTCGATACCATTCGTCGGAACAATTACCAATGCGCAATACATAGCTCGAAATAGTAGGTGGATAAATCTCCTATGGTACAATCAACAAAGGTTTATAAATTTTACAATAAAGGGCGTAGACCTTATAAAAGAACAATTACATGCTACATCACTAATGGTTTTACAACATAGGTTCGTACTGGAATCCCGTATGGCCGGAGACCAGGGACTATGTGATTATATCGGGACAGATTGTTGTACTTTAATCCCTATGCATACTGATATTAACGGCAGCCTGACAGGTGTTCTTCAAGAAATGAAGCGCATGAGAGATGAACATGTGGAGAGATCCAACTGGAACACTCAGCTGAAGGGGTTTTGGGATTGGTTCAATAAGCTTGGGTGGACAAGATACCTCAAAGCGGCAGGAATAATACTAGGAACTATAATATTGATAATATTAGTAGTTGTCTGCTGCATCGTACCCCTCATTCGGGGGTTGGTCTCAAAACTTATTGTGAATGTAACTGGTCAATTCCCCATAATAGAGGTACAGATAGACCAAGACATATAAAGTAATACCATGATCCCCTCTCACCCCCACCAGGTACGTGCATATTTTTTATATATATTACATAAATAGTACATGGCATGCTAAGTCTTTATAATCAACTGTAGATATAGTTATTTGTATATCAAGTATTTATAGATTAGCTTAGAAATAGTAATTTGCATGCTAAAAGTATTTATAAATTCTTTTAGGAAAAGTATGTGCCTCATGTGGTTATATACCTATAACATACTATGTCTCCACATGCAGACTGCTGAAAATGGCGGACGCTTATTTTAATGTGCACCACACACCCGCTGAGGATTGGCAGGGACGTGCAAATAGAAGAAACACAGACGCCGCACATGCGTCGTTAGGCACACAAGCATATGTAGGTACAGGCACTGGTCTCCCTAATAGGCGTCCAGACGATCCAGCAGAGGGGCCTAGCGCTGCACTACCGGGAGGGATGGTGGACCTGGGAGAGATACACATGGATGACCCACCATCACCAGGGGCCCTGAGGATCATCTTCAGCCCACTCAGCCCCGAGGACCCAGCAGACCGAGGATTGCCGGACACAGCTGCCTTGGAGTTTCCATCCACACCGGGCCAAGGAAGGCCAAACGGAGCTGGTCATGAGAGGGCATCTACATCGGGCACGAGGACGACGGGTCCAACCGCTATAGGAAATCCTGCACTGGAGCCTACTGTTAATATTTTTCAGCAGATGCAACTGAGCTCCCTCGAGATGAGCCACGTCCAGGGGTTTCTAATGAGCCCTCTGGATCTTTACAGAACCGCCCAGGACCTAAAAACTGAAATTGCCTCCATGGATACTGGAGTTTACACTCTGCTAGTCAAAGGTCTATCTCCGGCGTCAAAGAAGCACATATTCGCAATTCGCCGCAGCACATACAAAGCCAAATATAAGGCTAGAGTATGCCAGTTAACCCAGGAACAGGACAATCTGACACGACGACTTCAAGAGGCTCAACAAACTATTGTCAATTTACAGGAAAAACTGCTGCAAATGACAGCAGAACGGGACACAGCAAGGCGGCAAGTACTGCAGTGGCGTTTAGCTGCTACGACACTGGCACAGCTACAGGGACAAGCTCCTGGGACTTCCACAGAAGGACTGGGGAATCGACCTCCAAGGGGGGTGGTTTTCCCTAATCCCCAACCTTAGAACTTTCAATAAAAAGAAAAAAGAAAAGAGAAAACTAAGCTGATGTGAATGATAAAATGATTATGTATACTTCAATAATAAATATGATGGTGCATGCTTAAAAAGATAAATATAATTATGTATGTCTATAACCTATGTGACAGTACTAATGCTGTGCAGGGAGCATCGATAGGATTGCTCATATGTTGGTTGTAATGAAGATCTACTGACCATTAAGTGACTGGTTAGCCTGATACAGCGGGCATGATGGAGTATTTGGTATTAATATTTAAACATCAACTCGTTTGATGTAGGGTGTGCAATGCACCCTGGGTAAGGGTTGTGGTGTCCTAACAGGTGTTCAAGCTGCACGGATATGTCAACCTGAGGCCCAGTAACATTGCTGAAACAAATCCTGAAAATCCTTCTATAAAAAAAGTAAGCAAGGGGAAAAGTCCTCACAAGAGTGCCAAGGGGGGTTCCCTCTTTGTTTAACTATAAATCTTATGTTTTACTGTGTGATCATAGTTTTGTGTATCCCTTACTACTAGTAGAAGTGTGTTTTGATCTTAGACGTTGGTATTAATCGTGGTACGTTTGTGATGTGCTAAGTATTAATTACAATTAGCCTTTGTTATACTAGTAATATTTACTCTAGACATTCATAGCCATGATAAATAGACAATCATTTGTAGAGTGTGATTTATTTTGTGACCCTTTACAGGATCACAGGGGGGAATGTAGTGGATTAATATCTCACAATGCATATCTTATAATAAATATATTCTTATCACAATAGGTATAGGGTGTGCTGTAAACATTCACCTAAGAAACATGTGTGTGTCATGCAACAAGCCCAGAATAAGAATTAGGGGGTCAATGGAATTTACCAATTTACCAGGGGAAATTGAAAAACCTCTGGGTCAAAAGGGCAAGCCATTTGCAATGTAAAGCAGAACATGAAAGACTCCAAAATGGACACAGAAAATGCAAGGTCCAGGTCCGAAAAAGTAATGACGTGTAACCATATGGAAATGAGCAGGGGCCATGATTGGGAGGAGCTGTGATGTGTAACCATGTTTTTAAAAAAGCACGCCCCATAAAAGTTTCCACTGATAGGTAAAAAATTAACAAAGATATCCGTGGAAAAAGCAATGGAAATTATGTAAAAAAGGAGTGGCTCACAGGAGGAGCTCAAAGATCCAGAGAATGTATTTAAACCGACCGCTTTCTGTATGTTGTCAGATGATGTTGTCCGGAGCACATCTCACGTGTGGTTGTCTTGTGTTGTTGCAATAAACCACCCTGGACTGAGACTCAGCTACCTTTGTTCACTTTTTGACTACTGTTTGATATTTTTAACTGCCTTACCAAGAACTTAGAATTTTTGAAGGACTTAGTGCAAATCATTACGTTGTGGGGAGGCCCATCCACAACATGGGGAAATCTGAACTTCAGGTAAGACGTTATGAGCTGCAGTCTACCTGGATCAGATATAAATCAAGTTTTGGTGAAGTTTCTTTTCATTGTGCTTGCTAATTCTTAACACAGTCAGTAGTTAGCCTACATGTAGGCCCTTTAACAATTTAGTTTCTATGATGTTATATACTTGTGATAGAGATCTTAGTGCTTCAGTAACTTTATTTTTTTCATTCAGTTAGTTAAATATGATCTTTAGTAGTTAGGTAGTTAAATATTTCAGTTTTTATTAACTGATATAAGTGGACTATATACGTGGTACTTTAAAAAAAAAGCTTTAAGCTCAGCAGAGCTAAAGCTTTAGCTAGATTTAGCTAAAATGTTCACTAAAAACTAAATGATTTGGCTATTATTGATCATTAGCCTTCTACACTTGCAAGTTGCAGATATAATTTAGACTGAATCAAATTAGGATTTACCAGATGCGATTCTGCTCATTAACATATAAGCTGCATGAAGTTTAAAGAAACAAATTTTTTACACATAAATATCCTCTTTATTCTCAACAAGTTGTCTTTTGTTGAAATTAATATAGGCCTGCTCCTGCTTATTTCTGAAGGCCCGTCTTACCTCGGTTTAAGATTTGATAGTAAAGGAGAAACAGATTATCAGAGGCAAACATTGAAAATATGCATATTTATTTTATTTGAAATTCCAAAGAGACAAAGAAAAACTAACAAGCTTAGTTTCAGTATGTTATCCACGTCCTTCTCCCAGCCATTGCAAGTGTAACCGAGCGTTCTGGGTTCATGAATACGGTGCGGCTAGCTATATTTATAAATATATCTGGGTCATGTAAACAACAGGCGGAATAGCGTGTTCAGCGGTAACCCCGCTTCTCCTCACTTTATTCTTCTCTCCAGCAAAACAAAACAACAGCACTCACGTGCTCCCCCTACCGTACAACCCAGCGAACTCTCGCTCTCCGGCAACTGGAAGGGACACACCTTCTTTTCCATTCAAACATATAACAGTCTGTTACACACGTCCCCCCCTCAACAAGAGACGTCCCCGTCTCACCTAAAAAAAAAAAAAAAAACAGGGACCCAGCAAACTACATCCCCAAAACCCAGGGAAAGAAAAAAATAAATAATAACAAAATTCAAATATAAACAACATTCATATAAATATCACCCGGAATCCAACCCTTCCAGACAGTTGTAACACAAAATTCAAACCTTACCAAACATTCAGATAACACCTTTGAAATCACAAAAATGAGAAAAACAGCCTCATTTTTTTTTTAACAAAAAAAAACTAGATCTTCAAAACCTGACAAAGTCCTGCAAATAGGACGGAGGTCGCACCACTCGCCCTCTGCGAGAATGCCCCACCTGGAACTCTGGTAAGTTCCCCCATGGTCCATTGTCCATCTCACCAGTCTGAGGCTGATCCCCGTGCTGGGGAAGCGAAGACTCGACCCCAAGAGGAGACATCACAGCAGCCGGATGCGGAACGGTCTGTGCAGGCAATGGCAGAGTGTACGGCTTCAGTCTATCATGATGAACCACCTGGGCTCGCTCCATCGGGTCGAGGGCATTGACGATGCGATACGTAAGTGCAGACTCTCCACCAGAAACCAGCACTCGCACAACCCGATATGGACCCTTCCAATGCGTTGCCAGCTTCATACGGCTTTCTGGGGGGTGGTTAATCCACACCAGCGCACCTACCATATAGGGACGGTGGCAGCTACCCTGATCATAGTACAGCTTCTGTCTTTCATGAGCTTCAGCAGAGTTAAGCCTGGCTGTGCTGAATGCTGACTCCAGCTGCTCTGCAATGATGGAGGCATAATCCATCAGCGATCCAGCGCCTCAGGAGTCAGGAGCACTAGCAGGCACTAGCACATCTGCAGGAACTCGAGCCTCACATCCAATGCGTGAGGTAAAATGGGGTAAACCGGGTGCTGGCATGCATAGAGGTGTTATATGCAAAAGCAACATGCTTCACATATGTGTCCTACTCACCGCCATGAGAAAGCAACAGCTTGGCCAGCTGATCAATCAAAGTCCGGTTATGGCGCTCCACCATGCCATCCGATTTGGGGTTATAGGCAGTGGTACGGGTTTTCTTAATCCCCAGCCGCTGGCAGAGGATCTGGTTCACTTCTGCCTCGAACTGACGGCCCTGATCACTATGCAGGATTTCGGGGACCCCATGCACCAATACATAATCCTCAAAAAGGCATCGTGCAACAGAATGGGCTGTCTGGTTAGGCAAAGCATACAGGGAAACAAACTTAGTGAAATAGTCCTCTACCACTAAAATATACCTGTTCCCTCGAGATGCCATGGGCAGCTCCAGGATATCTGCGGCCACTCGCTGCAAAGGACGGCATACTTGGGCCCCTCCCATAGGAGCCTTTGGCCCAGGGACTGGGCTCCTGCGAGTCTGACAGGCCCTACATTGTTCACACCAATGCCTTATGTCCCTCAACATGAAGGGCCAGTAGCAGGACTGTCTGGCCTTTTCCCACACACGTTCTGCGGAGAAGTGTGCAGCAGCTGGTCCCCCATGCAACTGTTGAAGGAGTTCCGGCACCATGGATGCAGGGACAACAGTCTGAATTCGCTTCTGTCCCGTGGTGTCAGTGACCGCTGTGCGGCACAACAGCCCCTCAATCACAGACAGACGATGAAACTCAGTCCACAACTTCCTCAAACCAGCAGAGGAATCACGGGGGAGTTTACGAGGCCGTCGCACCCTGCCCTGCTCCAACCATGTTAACACAGTACTAATGTCCGGGTCCTCACGCTGCAGTGACTGCAATTCAGCTCTACTATCACAAAGTGAATAGACCAGAACTGACTCTGCTTCCACATCTGCAGCTGGAGAGTGGTCAGACGTCTCCACTGCGGCCACAGTAACAGATCCCGTTACAGGAGCATCTGACCCGACAGGGTCAGGGGAAACGGGCCGACGGGACAGAGCGTCCGCGTTCTTGTGGCATGCTCCGTCCCTGTGTACCATGACCCAATCAAAGGGATCCAACTCCAGCACCCACCTACTCCTGCGTCCAGTAGGGTCACTATCAATAGCCATGCGCCTAAGGCCCAGCAGAGGGCGGTGGTCCGTGATGATGGAGAACGCAGACGCCCCCACATAGTGTTTGAACTCATGCACAGCCCACACCACGGCCCATAACTCTCTATCGAAGGTGGACCATCTTTTCTGTGTGTGTGTAAGAGCCTAGCTGGCATAGGCTATCACCTTCTCACAGCCCTCTTCGTCCTGCGCCAGCACTGCCCCAACAGAGTCTTTAGAGGCATCTGTGTACACCTTGAAAGGGAGTGCAAAGTTGGGCAGCGTCACCACCGGAGAGGATGTGAGCACCTGTTTGAGGTAGGTGAACGCAGCCTCACACTCAGCCGACCATTCAAAGGGCACATTCTTCCCAGCCAGCCGATTCAGTGGTGCCGCGTGTTGGGAGAAATTACACACAAATCTCCTGTAATAGGAGCATAGGCCCACAAAGGCCCTGACCTCTGAAGGGGTGCGTGGAGTTGGCCATGTCTTCACCTTGTCAGTGTTCCGTGGGTCAGGTCGGAGACCATCCCTGGAAACTACGTGGCCCAGGAAAACGACATGGTCCCTGGCAAAGTAGCACTTTTTGGGATTCAGCCTCAGACCCGCTCGCTGGATCCTGGACAGGACTTCATCTAAATGAATGAGATGTTCAGTGAATGTACGGCTGTAAATCAGTATATCATCCAAATACACCATACAAATGTGCCATGGCAGGCCCCTGAGGATAAGCTCCATCATGCGTTGGAACGTGGCTGGCGAATTGGTCAGACCCATAGGCATAGCCCGCCACTGATACAGGCCCCGTCCAGTCGTGAAAGCTGTCTTCTCACGATCCTCCTCAGCCACTTCCACCTGCCAGTAGCCATTTGAAAAGTCAAGTGTGCTGAACCAGGCCGAGCCAGCTAGAGCGTCCAGGCTATCATCCACTCGTGGGAGGGGGTGTGAGTCTTTGATCGTCACTGCATTCAGGCGACGATAATCGATGCAGAACCTCTACTGCCCCCTTTCTTTCTCACCAGCACCACTGGAGAAGCCCAGGGGCTACAACTCTCCTCCACAACGCCATCCGCCAGTAGTTCAGCCACTTGGCGTTCGATCTCTGTCCGTTTCTCGGGGGATGCACGATAAGCACGCTGCTTCACCAGAGGCGAGTCCCCAGTCCGAATATGGTGTTTGATCAGCGTGCACTTGCCCGTGTTCCGGCCATCCAAGTTGAACACATCAGCGAACCTCCGGAGCAGTTCAGCCAGCCTGGCCCTTTGCTCAGCCGTAACAGGAGACTCCTCCAGGGAGACAGGGCTCACTGCGGCTGGCGGCACAGTTGGATGGTCGTCCGCAACATGAGGTGGCACAAAGATGTCTTCTTCTTTGACGGGGTAAAACTCCCCCAAATGTAGTCCCCGTTTGAGTTCAACTGCCTCCCCTGTAGGATTGAGGATGCGGGCTGAGGTCACACAGTTTCTCACACTGTTCACTGTACGAGCAACCACAAGTCCTGTTGTATCTGGAATGTTAGGCTCCAGGTATCCCTCGAAGTCTGCAGCAGGCCGACCGGTTCCAGCAGGAGTGAGAACATTCACCGGTACCAGGGCCTCACTCAATGGGGGAATGGTCCAGACCTCAGCAAGGGACACATTACAACAACTAGGGATTAACTCACCACCTTGAAGCAGGGGCACTGAAACATCCCATAATTGTAACACACCTCGCCCCAAGTCCAACAATGCACAGTTCAGAGCCAGGAAGTCCAGTCCTAGCAGGACACACTGGGTGGATTCCCTTAGTACATGGAAGGTGTGCTGCCAGTAGGTCGGACCCAGGCAGAAGGTGATCTCACAGGTACCGAGTGTATCCAACATTTGTCCATTGATTGCCCGAGAGTCAATATAGTTCCTTTTCAGGGGCCTGTTTCGCAAGGCAGGGACTGACATACGGAAGGCCACACTGATCAGTGACACCGACGCCCCTGAGTCCACTAACATGGAAACCTCTGTGCCTTCGACCACACCCCTGACGAAGGAAGTCGGGTGGCCGGTACAGTCCAAATGAGCCATTACCTTGGAGAAGTCATGGTTCAAGGGGCCCCTTATAGAACTGGCTGGCATTTGGGCCTCAATGCCAGCTATTGGCCGTTTCCCTGACGGTCGTTAACCGCGTCCCGCTGTCGAGGCAGGAAGTGCACACTACGCCGTCTGGGCTCATCCTCCTGTCATGCACGCCAGCTCGGGCTAGGACTCCTGCCCCCCGGCGGCCTAGAGGGGGAGGACACCCCAGAGCCGCGAGGCTGAAAACCCCTTTGGCGTGGGAACTGCCCACATTCAGGGGAGCGACCACGTTGCTCCTCCCGAGAGCTCCTGGACCGGCAGCCCCACTCACCACAGGTACAGTGACAGGGTTCTCCTGAGGGCGAGCGAACGCTTCGCCCCCTCATGTCTCTATTCCAAGCCCTCAGCCTCTGATTGTCCTCATAAAGTTCTCTCATTTCCACTCTCATGGAGTACATGTCCTCCGTTAGCTTCTCAACAGCCTTCTGGAGACCCCCCGGAACCGACACGGACTGGACAGATGTGCTCTCACCACCGTAGGCAGCAGTACTCACATAATCTCTCTGTAGGGCAGCTCTGGCATTCTCACAGCGCTCAGCCACGTGCAACGCCTCCTCCAGGTCCGTGGCACCCATCTCCAAACACTTGGCCTTCAACGCTGGATCCAAACCAGCCAGAAAGCGTTGAAACTTCTCTTCTCTCTGTGCAACATCACCATAATCCGGAAAGGCCTCCGCAACCAGCCGGCTCACGTCAGCAGCGTACACCTCCAGACTTTCCCCAGGAGCACGCGCCCGGGCTGTCAGGCTGGCTCCGAAGCGGTCCATCAACTGCCTCTGTCCAAAAGCCGCCCCAAGTCTCTCCTTCACCATAGTATAATCCGACTTGGTCGCCCCAGGGAGGCTGTCCCACAGCAGGAACGCGGACTTGCCGAGACGAGTAGGCAGAATCCTCACTAACTCCTCCTCACAGTTGCCGCTGCTCCTGGCTGTGGCGCCGATGGCCACCTCTAGTTGTCTCGCCCAGCTGAGGAAACTCTGGCTCCCGTCCCCGGTGAAAGGAGGGGGAAGATCAATCTTAACATCACCGCCCGGTGAGTATCTGCCAAGCATGCTCGAACTGGGTTTAAAAGGGTCCTCGTCTGCAAACCACATGTCCACTTAGCGCTGTTTTCCCAGCACCGCACGAGATTAGCCAGCAAGCTATATCGGAGATGCTAAGCTATCCAACTGGCACGTAGCCGTCACGGACAAAAAAAAAACAACAACAACAGCTATGGGGATTCAGGAAGATCCCACCGCTGCCACCAATGTAACCGAGCGTTCTGGGTTCATGAATAGGGTGCGGCTAGCTATATATATAAATATATCTGGGTCATGTAAACAACAGGCGGAATAGCGTGTTCAGCGGTAACCCCGCTTCTCCTCACTTTATTCTTCTCTCCAGCAAAACAAAACAACAACACTCACGTGCTCCCCCTGCCGTACAACCCAGCAAACTCTCGCTCTCCGGCAACTGGAAGGGACACACCTTCTTTTCCATTCAAACATATAACAGTCTGTTACACAAGCTTCTTTGTCTGCCGTCTTCTTCGCAAACCCATCTTTTATCAGACTGACCAACCCTTCCCGATTAGTTTGGGGGTTGTGGGGGCCAGACACTGTGACTCCAGGTCCTATCTGCTTCCAAAACAAGGAGACTATTCTCTCGAGGGTCTTTATGAAGTAAGGCTGATTTAGCACCCAAATGTCTTATCAGGGGTCAAGCCAGATGACCTCAAGAACCATAAAATAGCTTTCAGAACTTAAAGCAAACACCCTGTGAGCTGTGTGTTTTCTGCCTCAGAGGGGAGACACAGTTTAGAGACCAGAAGTACCTCTTATTATTTTCCATAAAAATGCCTGATTAATATAACAACTAATGATATTTTTCTATAACACTTTTTATCATGTTCTTTTTTTTCTAATGTCAGCAAACACTTGTGGACATTAATTACCTTTTACCTTTACCTTTAATGTAGGCATGTTACTGTTCAATTTTAAATACTTGGTAAAATGTTCTTTAGGCCCTTGAGGTCTCAGCCTTGAGGTTGTAACCATAATATGGTATGAGTATGATATGGGGCCACCCTACTTGTACTTGAAAACTGTAAAGATTAATAGATTGCATTTGTTACATTATTTCTTTCACATGGGTTATGTCTCTTTTTACTAAACAGTAATTTGGCCATTATGTTACTTATTATTGTAATTCAGCTTTTTGCCACCTTGTTTTCTGGGAACATCTCCAAACCCCAACAAATTGTGTCAATCTTTGTATGTTACACTAGGTTGATCCACTATCCCCAGTTGAGCATTGTGTGAGAGAGGAGATAGAAGAGCAGGAGAAAGAGTTTGAGAGGAGAAAGGGAGAGAATAACAAGAGGGAGAGATTGAGGAACAGGAGAAACAGATTGAGAAACAGGAGAAAGAGAGAGAAGAACAGGCAGGACACCAGCAGTGCAGTCATGATGAGGGTGTTCACCTGTAAAGATAGTACTAGCAGGAAATGGCTCACTCATTGCAAAGACCGCCATTTATTGTTCTGCTTTGTGTGTCTGGTATTTGGAAGGAGAACTCATACCAGTGCATTTATTAAGGACATGAGTGATTGGCGACATTGTACATCTGCTCACAGAGGAGCATGAAAAGAGCACTGCACACCAGACCCATGCTGAAGCTTTTTTCTTAATGTGCTCAAAAAGCAACATCAGCAGCTTGTTTGCCAGCAGTCAGATTTCAGCTCATAGGAAATAATGGAAAAGAGACGGCAAGTTATGGAGCGAGTAGTGGATGTGGTCAGAGTACTTGGAAAGAGGGGGTTGAGCTATAGGCAGGTAGAGAATCAGGCTGCAACACTATATATCATGGAAACTTTTTGGGACTGATTGTGTTATCAGGAAAATATGATATGTGCCTTAAAGAACATCAACTGCGTCGAGAAAAGCAGGAAGTTGCAGTGGCTCAAGAAGTAGAGGGTCTCTGATCATCCTACTCTACAACTGTTAACTCGTGATTGATGCACTTGGGCACCTCATTCAAGAGAGCATTGCCAGTGACGTTCAGAAAGCAGGAATGTTTTCTGTTCAGCTAGACACAATTCAGGACATAACAGATTTTGATCAGTGTTCAGTAATCTTTAGGTGTCACAGAGGCTGTGCAGGAGAGGCTTGTTGCCATAGTCAGGTGTGAAGCCTCCACAGGACAGTACTTTGTGAACTTGTCCCAGGAGCTTTACAGCATCTAAATCTAGACAAGGCTATGTGCATCAGGAATGCAACAGACGGGCATCAAATATGCAAGGCCAGTATAAAGGCTTTTCAGCACTGATTACCTCCAGTCTCCAACTCATGTGCATGTGTGGTGATATGCACATGTACTTAATCTTGTGCTTGCCAACACAACACAAACTGTCATTGAAAGTGAATCACACGTCATCCTAGTCAATGACATATCTGTGTTCATCAAGGAGTCCTATCAGAGGGTTAATCTGTGGGAGAAACAAACCCAAGAAGAGACAAGACACAGACGCCTCAGTCCAATTGGGGAGACACGGTGGTGGGCCAAGCACGAAGCTCTCCATAAAGTGTTTGGTCATTTTAGAAAACCAGAGAATGGCTTCTTCAGGAGAGGAGAGGGAGGACAACACTGGCATGGAGTGTAGCGTGCACTACCTGAGAAGAGAGCCAAGAAGAGAAAATGCAGGCTGAAGATGAGATGCATATCAATGCTGAGAAACTATATGGAGGTGACAGTGCACAGCACCATCCTGGAATACAGCTATTGAGGCAATCCACAGATCATCTGTTGCATATGGCCCTCTCCTTGCTGATTTGGCATGGCTGGACCCCAGGGAATTTGATCAGGTCAGAACTGTTTCTCTTCCTAGTAATGCACTTCAAGACCTCAACACACGTCTCCTCAAATTTGACAGAAGGGCTAAAGTAAATAACCTTCAGGCAGAACTGAAAAGTTTTGCTCGACCATGGGATAGGCTTAAAACATCACATGTGGATTAATACTAGACAAGAACAGCAGAGGATGGATCTGCAGAAAGAGAAATAGAAAGTGAAATTATGACCAAAAGCTGCGATTCTTGCAAAAACTGCCCACTGTGCTGCTATCAAGTCCTCAGGCAGTTCAACATGATATCAGATGCCTATCATCTCCTTGGGCCAGAACACAAGTACCTGCTGACCCTCTCCCTGACTCAGGTAGCCTGTGAACGAATCTTCTCAGCACTCTTTCTTATAGGAGGCCGTCATTCATTTTTGAAAGCCTGCTGTGGGTTCCTTTAGGTAAGGTACTGTAAAAAGAATACATGACTACTTTTCTAGAGTAAATATGCCGGTACTGTGATCCTCTGAGCAAGTCCATTAAGTGTCACTCTTTCTCAATTTTCTCTGTCTGTCTCCTTTCACTTCTTAAAGGTGTCCATGTTTGGAGTTGCACCACTAAGTGTTGCTGCTGTGGAGGTCTAAGTTTACTTTTTATTGATATGATAAGGACATAGTTTGTGAAAAGGTCAATCAATCACAATCTGTCAATTAAACATATTATTCATAAATAATTCTGTCTCATTTCTATTCCTCTCAGTCCAAATTTCAGGATTCTATTATATGTTGTAGATTGTTCGAGAGGTTAACTAGACAAAGCAGTCTTTTGGTCTCTGTTCTTTATACATTAATGAGACGGGGAGGATGGTGTAGGTTTAAATTTATTAGACAAGTAAATATACACCAATACACCAGTGTTGCAAGAAAGTTTGTTTCCGTTTATAGGCTTCATCATCTTTCCATCAATACCTGGTGGGCTTGTCTCTGCTCAAAACGCCCTGGCCATTTTTTTGTCCCGGTCCAGCCCTGATCAAACCGATCCCTGAAACTGGACTTTATTCTGCCCGAACTGCAACGGACAACAGAACAGAGTTTCTGTTGTCCGTTGCAGATTTGGCTGCCACGAGAGCCTTTGCACAAGGTTAATCCACACAGGACAGCTCTGCCCAGTCTCCTGCTAGCCAACCTGAAATCTATCGTCAACAAATTGGGTGAGATCCGGCTGAGGATCGCCTAACGTAAGATGGACAGCTGTGTCTTCATGGAGACTTGGCTTAAAAAAAAAACGGCAGACGTATTGCCACGGATCACACCCACCTGGGTAATCCACTGTTTGTCCCACTTCCAACAGGGTAACGATTCAGGAACATTCAATCAAACCATCTGCCCAGTTCATAATCTGTTACATGTTACAAATACATTACTGGTTGTACATGTTTCTGATCTGGTAAAATCCTTAATTAAATTTGTCTGTCTTAAATTAATAGCTAAGACAGACAAATTTTTCAAAATGTGATTTGTTCTTGTTGTTCTAACCCTAATTCAAAGAACAGGTGACATTAGCTATGAAATCAATATCAAACCTCTGATTGGGGCATCTCCAGTTAAGATATTTAACCCATGTATGGAGGTCTTAGTCCTCGACACGGTCAATCCAGGTTCGGGTTCGACTCCGACCCGTGGTCCTTTGCCGCATGTCTCTCCCCCTCTTCCACCCCCTTCCTGTCAGCCTACACTGTTAAAAAGTGAGACACTAGAGCTGTGAAAAATCTCCAAAAAAAAGAAATGATATTTAACTGGTCCTTCCACCAGGCTGTCAATCTCCTGAACACTTAACAAATCAATACCATGCAAATATATAAACAAATTCTACTTTTCCCTTTTTGTTTATTTGTACTTGAAACATCTTCATTGAGAGCAAAGTAGAACTAAAGTGAAATTCCTTGTACATATGCACCAACGTGGCAATTAAATCTGATTCTGATTTAAAAGTAAAAAACAAAAACAAATATGACAGACAGAGTTGAATAAGATTTCTGCTTTATGTTTGGAATAATGTTGTTTCTATACAGTTGCTGAGTCAGAGGTTTGAAAACCCAAAAGCTGGACCTGAGTTTGAAAGGAGCCCTTGAACTTGCTTTGAGCAGTCACATGTCATATCTAATCCATTAGTAACCATTTCCAGTGGGCCTGACTACCTTTATTACAAGGCTGATATGATTGTGTGCTTTTTGCCACATCTTCACTGTACACTGTCAAAACTAACAGGATTAAGTAAGAAGGCCTGTTTTTCTCTTTTGAGTTAAGTGCACTAATGAGATTTGTTAGAGGGCATGTGAAAAGCACAATACAGTGTGTGTGTGTGTGTGTGTGTATGTGCGTGTGTGTGTGTGTGTGTGTGTGCGTGTGTGTATTATGGGAGACTGCTTTTACAGTTAAGAGAATCCTGAACATCAGGTGCAAACACCTGGAAGCAGTTGAGGACCCCACAGCAGCTGTGTTCCTACTGCTGTTGAGCTCCAAAACTCAGAGAGAACTGAGAGAGCTTGATGCCCCACCAGCCAACCAGATCTTATTTTGAAAGCACTGGGGATTTGTTGGGGCCTGGCTCTGGCCTTCCAGACAGACAGACAGACAGGCAGGCAGGTAGGCAGGCAGTGTTGTTGGGCCTCCAGGCGCCACCTGTCATGTCTGTGCTCCATTCCCAGAACTCTCTGCCACAGCCTGTCTCTGTGGGGTTCGTTCAGTTACTCCGACATGCTGTCTAACACTTTCTGCCTCCCATGTCCGGGTGAGCAAGAGGAAAAGGTCCTTCCTGAACTCTTCCTTCAGATGAAAACATCTCTGAAGCCTGAGCAGAGCAGACTCCGAAAGGCTCAACATGCTTCTGTTAAGCTACCGCCGATTCAATATTGAAGGCGGTAAAAGGCTGTAAGAACTGAAAACCTGGAGAAATCCACAGATAAGTATTTTACTAAAACAGGCTTGATTTCTTTAAGCAGACTCTACTATACAGGATGTGAGCATACCAACACTTCCCAGATTAATTCATAGTGCCTGGTTTTTAAACCATTTAAACACCAATTGTTCCAGATAAATAAGGCCTCGTATCTTCTTGGGCTGTAACTGTAACAACATTTTTTGATGATAATGGAAATGTTTGGTTGTGTTTGTGCTGTTCATTTACACATCAATGGTGAGTGTTTTCTCTGAATATGGCACAATTTGAAAACGGGTTTCAGAGTGAAATGATTTTAATGATCCTAAAGGCATACTCGGTATGCCCAATATACTCGGGCATACTGTGCGCATACTGTGAGCCGCGCGGACTCGCACGGACTCTCCGTACTGACTATCCGCTCTGACTCTCCACAGACCTTTTACCCTTCAAAGTCGAACAAATCTATTGCCTACATTTCTTCTGACAAATTCCTACAATTCCCACACTTTCTGCCACCCGGACAAAGCGGGGAAGGGGATGGAAAACATTAGCTCTTTGAGCCGTTTGTTTTCCAGCAGGCACCCACTGCACATCTTTCAGATGGGACATCACAGAGGGACTGTGATGCTGCGTGTCCTTGCGACTGCCTTCTTGGAGCAGCTCAGTGTATCAAGCTTGGTGTCACATATAAAACAGTTCCATGTGAAGACTTCTTGACACCGAGCAGTTTATAGTGTGACACTGGGCGATACCGGGAATTTTTAATCGATCCGATACCAAGTAAATACACGAACAATATTGCCAATATCGATACGATACCGATACTTTTTACATTAAAGCTTGATGTATCATGAAACTGTTGACCTTTCGGTGTTTTGTGATTTTTATTTTATTATTACAAATAATAAAATAGCTCGATGTTTTCTTGCTCATGGTTTTTCATGTGCTTATATAAATTTGTTGTGTTTCCACTGCATTTAACCGGCTTTTTACAAACCGTACATCTAAACATTGTTTCATTAACTGTATTAAAATATAGCCAAACAGTGCTATTTTCCCTCTTCTCCATGTTTTTCTGCTCCGGCGGTCTCTCTCTCTCTCTCCGAGCCTCAGGAGCAGCAGCATGGTTATTTGTGTTTCGAGTGGAGAGAGAGCTAAGTGGGCGGGCCAGGCTGTGCCTGCGTGCTGATTGGCTAGTGCAGCTGAGCCATGTGACGGTGCAAGCCAGTGACCAGAGGGGAGGGAGAGCAGCAAAGTGCTGTGACACAGACGGGGAGACTTCTGTGAATCTGCTGCAGTATCAATCTTGTTAAACGAGTATTGTTCAATATCAATACCAGTGTTGGTATCGATAGTATCGATCCTAGGATCGATCAGACCACCTCTAAAGCATACAGTGTCACAAAAATTGAGCTCTGCGCATACCTGTCAGCACGGACGTCTGCGGACTCATGTCCGCACAAGTATGTGGGGTCCTTTAGTCTCCATTGTCATGTAATCAGGAAAAACATAACTTTTCTTACATGTTAGCCCTGGCTCATGCAGAGTTTGACAGAAGTCATCAGAAATGAATCCATACTTGCACAACAAAATGGCTAACCAAAATTTTGAAAACCACAGAAGAATGAAGTATCAACAGAAAGTGGAGTACCATTTGTGGTGGCTTTTAAGCAGAAGGTTTTCGTACACATGCACATTTTGAGTTTCAAAGAACATAGCACTAACTACGGTGAGGGAATTACACCTTTTTCACATCTCTACTGTTGTTCTGTAAACAGAGTTAGTAATTAGAACATTTTCATCTAAATGTGTTAACAGAAATGGAAGAACGAGCTGTTTTCAATTGCTCATTGTCATGTAAACGGGGCCTTATTGAAAGCTAGCCTGCAGTAGGCTGTTTATGTTCCTGACAGACATGGTAGCTCCTGGCTGAGACCTTTTATCTGTGAAACTAAAGACTTAGGAATCTGTGTGAATGTGACTGAGGCGTGAACGAACAAACCTCCCTATAATGATTCTGTCTGTTCCTGTCTCAGATATCCCTGTCTGCAGTCTCATGATGTCACTCTCTGCCTGCTCCTGCTCCTTCTCTGCTTAGGTAATCAAGATCTGAGCAGTTACACCTGCGGCAGCTCCAATTAAGTGGAGGCGCTGCACCTGGGAAGTCCACTATATATACTAGCCTCTCCCAGTGTGTAACAGACAGATTCTTGAAAGCCACCGTGTGAGTAAACCATGCAGCATTCCTTGATTGCCTGCCTGATATTGACCTGTCTCGTTCCTGTCATTTCTCCTGCCTGTCTTGTTGCTGTTGAATTCTCCTATTGGCTTTGTGCCTCGACCTCGAAAACCCTGAACTGCCTTTTGACCCTGTTTGGATACCTCTGCCTGTTGTGTGCCGATTGTTACCGACTCAAGCCTTGACTTTGCATTCTTCCTCTTCCTCTGGCCCTTCAGAAACCTCAGCCTGTTTAACTGACTCATCGTGTATGACCCAAGCCTGGACTACGGATTCCCCTTCTGTCTCTGTCCTGCACTCGTACCACAAGATGTGAATCAGTCAGTCTGTGATTCATGTCACCCAGGCAGAGCCCTTGGATCCACAGATCAGAACCTCCCGGGCTCTGAAAAGGTTAGTGGCTATTATTCAGTGCTGACATCTTCATGTTCCCAGCCACTAACCTTGTTTTCATACCCACAGAGGTTCCCGAGTGCTGCTACACCTGTTTACTGAATAAACTTTAGAATAACTGGTTATTCTGTGAATTATCGGGTCTCCAGATTCTGAGTGTTACACATCCCTGATTTGTGCAGTATGCAAAACGTATTGAAAGTGCCGTTGTGTCACTTACTCTCATACTACACTAAGGACTGAAATGGGACAGACAGATGTGATTTGGGATAGATAATACATTGATTTATGTAATGGAATATTTTCTGACCTGATCTTGGAATTATATCTTTTTCAGAAGTGATAAAGTTCTATAAATATCACACTAAAGCCATGCTTATTGCCTATTTTAAATGTAAAGGAACAGATAACACAGTTAAAACTCTGATAGCACACTAAATCTGACCTAAGGCATAGTAATTTCTAATATAATGTAAGGAAACAGAAATATAGCTCCATGAATTTACTGATTTAGTGTACAAAACATTTGAATGAATCGTTTTAATGTAATGATTCTAGTGATTCAGTACACTCAAAAGATCCGTGTTTCCCATCACTAGAATTGATGACCTGAAAATACTCCATATAGGCTATATCCAAACCAACCACTACCCACAAAGATTTTGCTGATGTTTGGAAAAAAAAGAAAAAAAAGGATAAGGCTTTGGTTGTTGGCCTTTGGTTTCATATTACTGCTGGACTGAAGGTGAAGTGCAGTTTTCTGCACAACTTCCCCATTCGTCATCAGGCTGGTTTAAATAAATAGCCTGGTGCAAATAGAAACAACTCTAACTTAAAAGCCCCAGGCTTTTATTTACCCTAGGAAACCAAAGCCTGGGGCTTTAAATCCTGGGGCTTTCAATGGAAAAGGGGTTATTGTAAATATTGGTTTCAAAGCAACATTATGAATGGATTTCCTCTGATAGCCAAGCACTGACCTTTACAGTTTTCCTAAATTTGGAATAAACTGCAGACATAAGCTTTCTATAACAAAGGGGGAAACTTCAATAGGGATGACCCTCCTTCAGCCAGAATATACAGCTGACTGACAACTCGCAGAAAAAGAAGCCTTCCGTGTGAACCTAGTTAAAATATACTGTATTCCAGAGAAGCATTTTTTTTTTGTTTTTAGTTAGTTTTTAGTTGTAAAAGGTGCACATGAGAGATATTTCTATTATTTTCCTTTTATATTTTGAGAAAATCCACATTTGTAACTTTAGGCCATAAAATCCTGTTTTGAATGTTTGATCATTTAAGTAGCATCTTCGGGTCACTCTTTGCCAAGTTGTTTCGTTTTTTTTGTAAAACAATGTGAGGAAGAACTGAACTCACACAAATACCTTCACTAATTTTAAATTATATTCCCTGATCCCTAACTGAGCTTATTTATTTAAGCACATTATCTCAAATAAAGGCCTTGAACTACTCACGGCATCAATCCTTTATTAAAGGCAAGGCTTGTTTTTCTTTATTGCTTTATATTGATGCTTTCAATCAAAATTTGGAAGAGTACACTGATGCTGACTGAGTGTTTATTGCTGCAAGAAACCAGAAGTCCATTTCTACTTAAACCAAGACTGAATCATATTTGATATTAATAGGTAATAAAGGGACACACTGTGAAGCACAGAATCAAGACAAAGATGAAATGTTGTCATGCCAAACTGCAACACTGTATCAGAAAACCTTGCATGATTCTCTGTTATAACTGAAACAGTTACTTTCAAAGTCATTCAATTCAGCATTAGGAAATCAATGGGGAAACCAAAAAGGCCATTTTCAGAGGCACAGTTGGTTTGACAGATGGGGAACACGCCCTTCATTAACAACTTTCTTCATGTAAAAGTGGCATAGAAACATTTTGCCACTTCAGACGTTTGAATTCCTTAGTGTTAGTCATTTGATCAGCTCTATTCCACTCTGCTGTCAAAGAACTAAAACACTGTACTCATCCTCATAAAGAAGAGAAAATAGTTGAGCAGCAGATGGTGTGCCCCTGTAGAGCGCTGATCTCTCTATCGTGCAGTCTGTCTGGATTAAAATGACAAGACTGTCGACACAAAACAGAATCCACGAAAAACTGCCACAAGATGTTTGAGACAACTAGCCAAATAGCTCCAAAAAAGCTGTTTCAAGTATTGTAGCGACACCATCAGCATTGCGTAAATCAAAAGCAATAAGCAAATAAAGATTTAAAAAATATTTCAGGTATTATGTTGTAATTTCCAACAGGACACTTTTTCTTTGTAAATATGTCTATGATGGGGGGGGCGTATTTTAGAATGAAAGCAGTGGTTCACAACCCATCGTGAGGCATTTTACACAGAAATTAGCAGGTTAAATCAGGAAGTAAATACACTTCTAATTAAGTTACAGTTCATTTCAATGCATCCCAAAGGTCCTCTGTTGGACTGAGAACCTTCTTGAACTAATTGTCATGTTCAAGAACCCTATCTGAGATGATCTGTTGAGTGTTGTGTCATGCGTTTTTATCCAGCTGGAAGCAAGTATCAGAAGATGAGTACGCTGCGGTCCAAAATGAATGGGTGATCAGCAACAACACTAATTTAATTGGTACGAAGGACCTCAAAATTCCAATAATTATCCCCACAACACCACACCACCTAAATGGCAGGATGGATCCATCCATGTTTTCATGTTGTTTACATGAGATCCTGGCCCTACAACCTCAATGTCCCAGCTGAAATTGAGACTTATTGGAGAACACAAAACCTTTCCAATCTCATGTTTTCTAGTTATGTTCATTCTGTGTGATTTCCAGCCTTAGCTTCCCGTTCTTACCTGAAGAACAGGAAGCTAAGGCTGGAATTCAAGTACAGATATTCAGCTGATGCTATCTATGTACTACAAGGCTTAAAGGGGATATACACTCCTGATCAAAATCTTAAGACCAGTCAAAAAATTGCAAGAATTTGCATTTTGCACTATTGGATCTTAAGAAGGTTCTAAGTAGAGCTTCACAATGTTAAAAGGACAAATCAGTGCAAGAGACAAGAACATTTGAGCAGGGAATTGTCTGAAAACTGCATTTATACTCAAACATGATTTTTTCAGCTGATCAAAAGTTTAAGACCATAGCTCAAAAAAACCCGAAAACCCCCCAAAACAGAAATCAAAATGTCACAAAAAAGGACTCAGTAATGAGTAGCTCCACCATTCTTGTTGATGACTTCAAACAATCGTTTAGGCATGCTCGATGCCAGTGTTTCCAGGAGGCTAGTGGGAACGTTGCTCCAAGTGTTGAAGATGGCTTCACGAAGGGCATCCATTGTCTGGAACTGATGTCCATTTTTGTAAACTTCCCTTGCCATCCATCCCCAAATGTTCTCAATTGGGTTTAGATCCGGGGAACATGCAGGATGGTCCAAAAGAGTGATGTTATTCTCTTGGAAGAACTCCTTTGTCAGGCGGGCATTGTGAACTGCAGCATTGTCCTGTTGAAAAACCCAATCATTACCACACAGACGAGGGCCCTCAGTCATGAGGGATGCCCGCTGCAACATCTCCACATAGCCAGCTGCTGTTTGACGCCCCTGCACAACCTGAAGCTCCATTGTTCCATTGAAGGAAAACGCACCCCAAATCATGATGGCGCCCCCACCACTGTGCCGTGTAGAAAACATCTCAGGTGGGATCTCCCTGTCATGCCAGTAACGTTGGAAGCCATCAGGACCATCAAGGTTAAATTTTTTCTCATCAGAGAAGACAACTTTCTTCCACCTTTCAATGTCCCATGTTTGGTGCATCCTTGCAAAGTCCAAACGGGCAATTCTGTGGCGTTGAAGAAGACGTGGCCTTTGAAGAAGTTTTTTGGTTCTTAAGCCCTTCTCTCGCAGATGCCGTCTGATGGTTATTGGGCTGCAGTCAGCACCAGTAATGGCCTTAATTTGGGTAGAGGATCGTCCCGTGTCTTGACGGACAGCCAATCGGATCCTGCGGCTCAGAGCTGGTGAAATTTTTTGGGGTCTACCACTTGACTTTTTTGTTCCATAACCCTCAGGATCATTTAAAAAATGCAAAATGACTGTCTTACTGCGTCCAACCTCAGCAGCGATGGCACGTTGTGAGAGGCCTTGCTTATGCAGCTCAACAATCCTACCACGTTCAAAGTCAGTGAGCTTTTTTGCTTTTGCCATCAGGAGGTCTTGACAGTGTAAAGACTTCACAGAAAATGACATGGAATCCAGATGTTTGCACAGCTTTTGGCTTTTAAAGACTATGGTCTAAAACTTTTGATCAGCTGAAAAAATCATGTTTGAGTATAAATGCAGTTTTCAGACAATTCCCTGCTCAAATGTTCTTGTCTCTTGCACTGATTTGTCCTTTTAACATTGTGAAGCTCTACTTAGAACCTTCTTAAGATCCAATAGTGCAAAATGCAAATTCTTGCAATTTTTTGACTGGTCTTAAGATTTTGATCAGGAGTGTATTAAGCGAACTCCCCCAGCATACCACAAAAATCCTCCTTTAGATTTAAAGAAACCGCACCAAAAGAGGTTACTCTCACACACCACTCAGGTGTAAAAAGGGGGAAAGTAAATTAACGAGGAATTCAGACATTGCAGTTTCACTTTGTATAGACTACTACTGAATGATTTCAATGTGAAAAGGAAGGACTGAAAAGCATGATATGTCCCCTTTAATGTGTTGCTTATTCAGCATACCTTGGTTATTACGAGTGTTATTTTTAGCTACTTTTGCCTTCCAGTTAACTCAAAGCTGTCCACCTCTTCTGCTGACGTCAACAAAGTATGTTCATCCACACGACTGCTGCTCAGCGAGATGTTTTCTCCTTTGGACCATTCTCTGCTGATCCATTTCGTACAACCATCTGTTTAAATTACAGTTTTTAGCAAACATGACACATTGAAAGGTACCTAAATCCCTCTTCTTTGAACTTTAACAAATTATAATCATTATGTCTTGATGCCTCAATACATTGAGTTGATGAAATGCAATTAGCTGAGTTGCTATCTGTGTTAACATCAACATGTGTACCTAATAATGTGGCTGGTAAGTATTTACAAGTCCAGTCAAGCAGGCAAGCTTATCATCTGAAACTATCCGTCTTTAAATCTGCTCAGACAGCTAATCACTATTGAATAATGCAAAGACCAGGTGCTTCACAGCATTGTATGATTGCAAACCCACATGAAGATGCAATTGGGGAAAACATCCAAGGGCATCTCTGTCCACAGTGGAAAAGCCCTGTTATGTCATGTCATAGCTAAGCTGCCCAAGACCCTGTGGGAGAAGCATGGAGATATTAAACAGACCAGCAAAGGTTAAAGCTGAGTAATATGTATTGTAGATGACGAGCATCTAATTCATGACAAACGCTCCAGGGTTAGATGTTATATATCTCTGCTATGATTCACCTTCCTGGCAGTCAGATCCGGCTGTTATCAGTTTGTCTTCACTGACTGGTACTGCGGCAACCTTGAGACATCCTTCCAGTTCTAATCAGTGACTGAGCAGGGTTTGCTTTACAGTATAAAGGCACCCTTCAAAAACTACATGAAAGGCTAAGATGCTTCTACCCAACTCACTCAACTTTGGGTGATGCAAATAGGATGTTCACAGGGGTTAGACAGCATGTGTGAACATCTTGGAGATTGCTGAAGAGTATGGGAAGGTGAGGAAAACTAGGAGGTTGCTTTAGGTGGGGTGGTAGCCTTGTCACAGGGGGCAACATATGTGGGAGTGCGGTGGGGGTAGTAATAAGTCATGCAGCATTTAGGTATAAGTTTTCTATGTTTTCTTTTCAGTTATCAGCTAACACCTAATAGGATGCATGTTGAAAAATAGATCCACTTTCTTCATCCTCACTTTTATTGGTGCCCAGTTCACATCGTAGTTCAGCTAGGATGCCACCAGGTAGCACTACTCAGTAGGAAACACCTATAGGTACGTACTGAAATAACCCTTCTTCATAATACTTTATGATTGATATTAATCACCTTTTTCTTCAGTGTCACAAATAATATAGTTTTTGGCACCTTTATCTCACACTGCCCATCAGACAGAGGCTAAAATGACAGCTAAGGGGAGTGTGTATTGGTGTCTGGTCACCATCATTCCTATCTCTTCAGCTTATACACTTTAAAAGCAAAAAATTCCTTTTATTGGGTTTTTACACAACTATCCACCACAAAGTAGTGCATAATTGTGGGCTGGAGGTAGGTATGTCATTAAATTACACGTGATCAGTATGAAAGGTTTTGTAGCAGAAGGCAGCATTTACTACCCACAAAAGCCAGGTACAAAAGGACAAAAACTTGGAAGTATTACAAAGCTCCAGCACTGTAGGGGATGTCGATGTCCATTTAATCCTAAACACTGGCTTGGATTATCTTGTTTTACTTTTTTCATGAATGGATAAATTTTTTTAAGTTCTGAACCACTCAATTCTTCTAATAACAATGCTGACTGATGTCAATCACAGTTTGCCATGTTTCACCACTGTCTCTTTGTAGCACACTGTCATTCCGCTGACACTGATCCAGCGTGACAGACGGTAAAGCGAACAGGAGCAGAGCAATAGCTCACTCAAGGACATCCTGACAGCACACAGAACTGTTGATAGATGTGATGTGTGTGATGGCAATCTAATCAATGACCTTCCTGTTCTGAGCCTATGTCTGTTTCAAAATTAGATCACTAAATGCTACTTAATTGCCAGAATGGCTAATGGGCATAATTGCACTACCTGGGGGACAAACATTTGTAATTTAAGGCTACATGCGTCATTGTGGGACTGAAAATATCTGATGTCTAAATGTTGTTCCTACAACAGTTACTGTGAACTCCTGGCTGCTCTGGTACAAACTGCAGTGTAGGAACTTATGGTTAAGCTTTTCTTAAAGGAGCAGTACGCAAAATGTCACTATTTTGAGCTAGAAAGAACTAAAAATAGTGATGTGAAGAACTATTGTTATCTTTTCAGGTGAAATATGCTGTGACATCACACACCAGCTCTCTGTGTTGTTCTCCAGCCTCTTGTTTACAAACCAGGCCGGCCGCGCGTGCATGTAAGTCCATGCGAATAGCTGCCACTCATGGCTTAGCTCCTCCCTGCAGATAAAATGCCACCACTAGAGCAGTGTAGTGTAGCAGCAAAATGGCAGAGTGCACGTCCACCGGACCAAAATGTTCTCTTGCTAACAGCATTAAAGTTATGAGGAACTTCTTCACTAGGCATGTTCCTCTGAAATGTGATACATATCTGCTGTGTTTTTATCCTTTGCAAATATGTGCATACAAGGCACCGGGTGAGAAGGGGAAGGGAAGGAGGGGGGGGGTCTACAGACAGTGCTCAACATCCCAGCTAGTGGGGAAATATTGCTTATTGCTCCTTTAAAAAGGGCATGAATTCAGGAACAAAGACATGCTTAACCTGTCTTTGTTAACCAAGAAATTGGTGGTTGCTTACTCACCCAATTCAAGTTAATTTTAGCGAGTATAAAATATGTTGCAGTGAAGCAATTAAAAGGACAAATTATCATACGTACAGAACAACACAATGAAGAAATACAGAGTCTTTGTAGTGCTTTACTTGTTTAGCATAACTACATCCATAATTTGTTGTCCTCACTGCAGTGTAGCAACTGCCGCTATACTCTTCCTTATAAATGAAGACAGCTCACACACCTGTGCCACCCTTTACACTTGTCCATGTCTTTAGAGAACTTAAAGGTCTTCACAATGTGAATTAGGAGTGCTATAGCTCTAACGAGAGAGTTGAAGCTGGAGAACCTTAGAAAGCGTTTTGTGCTGTGGCCTTTCGCTTGCAGTTTTGTGGCATAGCTCCTCACTTGTTGACGGATGTCCAAGTCCAATTCTGGTTTGACCAGGTTGAAGGACTGAACTGGATTTGTTTCGTGGGGAGAGTTGAGCAAGAAGTTAGTGCCTTGTAACCATACGGTCTGAGCCAAGAGTGAGGCAGGAATAGACCTTGATGCATGGTCTGCAGGATTATCCTCTGTGCGCACATAGTGCCATTGCTCAGGTTTTGTGGTTTGGCGAATGCGCTGAACTCTATTATGGACATAGACATAGAATCGTCTGGATTCATTATAGATATAGCCAAGGACCACTTTGCTGTCAGCATAGAACTTTGTGGAACCCAGCTTCAAATCCAATTCATCATGGATTAAATCTGCCATTTCCACAGCTAAGACTGCCGCACAGAGTTCGAGCCTTGGAATAGTTGGTTCAGACTGAGGTGCAAGTTTTGACTTGGCCATGACAAACCCAATGTGAGTTTGTCCGTCTTCTTGTATGGTCTTTAAATATGCCACAGCACCAATGGCTTTGATTGATGCATCAGAAAAAACACAGAGCTCTGTATGCACTGCCTTGTCTAGTGAAGCTGACATGTACGTCCTTGGTACATGAAGGTGTCTCAGCTCCTGAAGTGATTCTTGCCAGCCTTTCCATTTACTGAATTTGTCTTCAGGTAGTGCTACGTCCCACTCAGAAAGCTCAGCTGTGAGTTCCCGAAGGAGGAGCCTCCCTTGGATTGTGACTGGAGCCAGAAAACCCAAGGGGTCAAAAACACTGTTTTGTAAGGCGCTATCAAGCGGCAGCAAGGATTTACATGGAAAATAGTGACAATTCTGCGATTTTTAAGAGAGTATGATCAAAAATGAGGAAATTAGATTAAAAAAAAAACTTTTATTACAAATGACTGAGTGAATCACAATTTATATTATGTTATCATCATTATATATTTTCTTTCTTTCCATGATGACAAGTGAGGCCTGGCCTCACTTGCCTCCCCTGACTGCACGTCACTGCATAAGTCAGTCTGGCTGGTCAGGCTATAGAAAACCACCTCCTGTAATCCTGACTGTTATGTCGAAACTTGAAGTGCATTCATGTAAGGCAGCCCTCGCCCGGAATACATGCTAGCAACAATAAACCTAGTAAGTTAATTAAATATGAAAGTTCCGTTTATTTTGGCCTTTTGTTTGAAACAGGGCAGTGTAGTCCAACTACTCTGTCCTCCCGACAGAGACGGATACCTCTCCCTCTCAGGAGAGAGCGGTGTTAAGGAGAAAACACACCGGACATGTTGCAAAGCACAGCAAAGCAGCATTCGAGTGTCCTGCGTTTAGGTTAGCTTTTCATTTTAATTAGTCAATAAATGTACACCAGAAGCATAATGCTACGCGACGCCTAAATTAGATTGAAGTTCTCATTTCAGACACGTATACGCTCTTGTTTAGCAGGGAATAAACGGGAAAACATCCTGTTCACTTCCAGAAGTATCCCAAAATAAGAGTCGTCAAAAGTAAAGCGCCATGGATGATGTAGTTATGACAAGCTAACAAGCTAACAAACTAAAATATGCGATTTCAATATGGTCAAGACACAGACTTTTAGGAGATCGAAATATAGGATATAATACTGATAGTTTAATACCTTACCCATATATTACTGATAATTTGTCTCCCCTTAAGTACTGCGCCACTTATGTTATGCGCCCAGGGTATTTCCTCCTTAAGGTGACCAGATTTGATTTCTCTAATGAAAACTGGGGACATCTCTGATTTTGTTAAGCACAGAATCTCTGTCTGGGGGTTAGTTTGTTTTGTTTGAACTGCAACGCTGACTCTACTATGCTCTACTATGTCGGGACAGCGGCAGGACCGGGTAAATACCTCTTGTTGCGCTAAACCTTTTTTACTTCATCATGATACACTGAAATCAGGGACGTTTCTGGGGACAGCTTTTGCCGGGGACAGGTCATCCAAAACGGGTCTATCCCCGGAAATCGGGGGGTATCTGGTCACCCTACCGGAGGGGCGGAGTGATATGACACACTTGGGAAGAATATGTAATGCACCTTATAATCCGGTGCGTCTTATATGTGGACGAAGATACACATAAGCATGTAAATTCACGGTGTGCCTTATACTCTAGTGCGCCTTATAGTCTGAAAAATACGGTATATCATATAAATATTGAACAGAGATTTAGAAATCATAGCATGATGACATGCGGAACATTGTGCTTCAAACCGGCAGTCGTATTTTTGTGCTTAAAATCAAATGACTAATGTACTACACTGTAATATGTTGTAAAGAGTCACGTTGACATATTTGGCCTCTGTATACTTTCTTTCCACTTCCATTTTTGTTACCATTATTATCCTAACACTAGATAAGACCAACATACACCTGACATGGATGTTTTTGAATGGACACTGCATTAAGCAATGTGGAACAGCATATTGTACACCAGAACCTTAACAGATTACCTCCCCAAAATATGCATTAGCTCAGTGGATTCATTAAAATCCAGTCCAGTTGCAGCCAGCACGGGACGTAAGAGCCTCGGACATGAGGTGTGGGACCCTTAATTTGAAGTTAGAAAGGATGTATTTCTTGAACTGTGTGGCAGCAGTCTGCGTAGTGGGAAGAAAAAAAAATGCTAACAGAAAGATAGACAGGATATGAATGATTTGTAAGCAGGTTAAGGATACCATGACTGCCTAGCCATTAGCGGCTAACAGTGCAGAAATGGCTTCTGCTTGAGAGATTTCCTATTTCTCGACTGCCTGTGATAATCTTAAAAATCTATAACACAGATGAACTTGATAATTCTACACTAAACAAAGAATCTTAAACAAGGTTTAAGATATATCAAATCTTTTTTTCTCTTTGACAAAACACAAAAATGGAGCATTTCCAATGCTTTGTTTGCATTAGAATCACATTTAGAAATGGATATACATGAGAACTGCAACATGTCAAACCTGAACTGAAATATTATTACGACCCAGCTCAGCCAGGGAAAACAGAAAGGTAACATTTAACCAGATGTAAATGGTTTTATGAATAAAAAGCTATATATTATTTTGTGTTTCAGGCTTTGCCAAAAAAAAGAACAAAAGGAGGGTACTCCAACAAGTACAAACCACTGAAGTTTACAAAAATAAACCTTTGATGCATAGAAAAAAATCAAAAAAATCCAACTCCAGCCAAGTAAGCTTTAAAACGTGAGCTTACGAAGAATAAACAGTTGGACAACTCAAAGGCTGGAATAAAATATTTGGGCATTTACCAGTCTGAAGGACCAGGGGCCCGTTCTTCGTACATCGCTAACTCAGTTAGCTGGATTTGATTGTTGACGATTTGGTATGATCTTGGATTGTTTGGTTCTTCGAAACTCATCCTGGACTTGCTGTCATAGCAACATGTGCGCAAACGTAAGCCTGCTCGTGAGCAGGTTTATTTCATGTAAACAGGATTAGATCGCAGCTTTATAAGCGGAGGAGATGGGAAGTCTGTCGTAGCCATGTCTTGTCCATTTTTACGACAGCAACTTGTTGCGGAAGGTGCAAGAATAATTCGCAGAGCATTTCGAATTAATCGCGCATTGCGAGACAGACAGGATCCTTTAGCGCAGCGCAATAGTGTAATTGTAGAGAGATATCGTTTTTCTCGTGAGGCTGTTGTTTACATAATCAATTTGTTGGAACCACATATTAAGTGTTCAACACGGAGGAATGATTTTTTTTTATGTTCATCCAAAGAGTTTTTTTTTGAGTGCATTTAAAAGTGGCTTTTAAAAAGTGGCTTTTTAAAATACAGTATAATCATTAAAGGCTACCATTTTGTAGAATATTCTTGTACTTCACTTTTACTTGTCCCCGTGTTCTAGTGGTTCCCGTGGAGGCTCTGACATAAAAGAACAAAGTAAATATGAAATTATTGAAATGCAAAAATACATACTGTAGAAAGTGAAACATCTATCATGGATAGTACTTGACAGGAGCAGTTGAATAATAATCAAAAAAAAGGAAAAAAGTAATTATATTACTTATACAGTTGGTGTCAAGTTCCGATGAATGTTCAATTTTTTTCCAGTATTTATTGTATTTATAAGTGGCAAGTCTTAATGAAAAAGTCATGCATTGTGTGAATTTGCTCAATTATGTCCTTCCAGTCCGAACATGATAGTGGTTCCGCATCAAGCCACCTGCGAGTTATAGCTTTCTTTGCACCTGCTATTTGTCATGATTCAGCCTGTCTGCTGCATCATGCACAGACTCTAGACACTTGCCACCTTCCATACAGCTCCAGTCTCCGGTTCAGTAATCCTCCACACCTGTCAGCTACTAATTAGCCAGTATTCAGCACACCTGTCAGCCTCACTATTTAAGCTCACTGCAATCTGTCATTCCTCGTCGGTTCGTTCTGTTTCCCTGCTTACCTCTGTTTCTGCTGCTCACCTCATCCAGTCTCGTCCAGTCCACAGTTCCTCCATTCTCCGCCAGCCTGCTGCAGTTCTGGTTCCAAGTCTCCATTCTGTCGTGCTGTGAGTCCAACCTAACCTGACAACAGCCAGCTGTATGTTGCTCCGCCTAGCTCCACTCACATACATCTGGGACACCGCCGGTAGAGAGTGATTTCTCCAACCAAATTTATGGTCTGGCCAATTAGGACGCAGGGCTGGAGTTTCATAGATGTGACGTAGTGGAGACGCGACCATGACGTGAGACTGTTTTGATAGCAATGGCGGCTCGTCGAGGAAGCAAGCGTTAACATCGATGCTGCTATTTCTTCCGTGTTGTCCAATCTACCTAATATTGTTTCATTAAAAGAACATCAGAGAACGCCTCTGAAGGCTTTTGTTGGTGGAAACGATGTTTTCGCCCTTCTCCCGACCGGATTTGGCAAGTTTTGTTTTCCGGGGCGCGTCCGCGGCGGACGCGGAAGCGCCCCGGAGCGGTTAGCGCGAACCATGTTAGGAGGCCTTTAGTCCTCAACGCGGTCGCCCCGGAATCGACTCTGACCCGCGGTGCTTTGCCGCCTGTCTTCCCCCCTCTTCCTGTCAGCTCACTGTCAATAAAACGCATGCCACTAGAGCCGCAAACACATTATTATTATTATTTTTTTTTTTTTTCTGCGTCGCTATCATCAGCGTCACGGGTTAGCTTCGATGTGAGTGGTTGAAATAGCATGTCAATAAAGATGACAGACAAGTGGCTTATCCAATCATATGCAAGAATTTTTAATAAGGCCCAGCCTTCTGTAAAGGCAATTCCTATGGCGGTGTCCCAGATGTATGTGAGTGGAGCTAGGCGGAGCGACATACAGCTGGCTTTTGTCAGGTTAAGTCCAACCTGGTTCCAAGTCTCCATTCTGTCGTGCTGCTGGTTCTGCTGCCTCCATGCTCTGGTTCCAACCTGCTTGACAGTTCCTGCCTTCACCATCCTACTGCTTCAGCTCAGTACAGACTCTTGGTTCCTTCCTCCACTATCCACAAATTTCAATAAACTGTTAAAACTTAACTCTGTTGTGGTTGTGTTCGGGTTCAATAACTAAACATGACACTATTAATATTAGTAGGAGATATCTATCGGACTTCCTCAGCTCTTGGGGTAAACTACTCAGGAAAACCGTAGTAAAATCACAGCGTAAATTTAAGTCCATTTTAATATTGATTTCTTTTATCACTCCTGACCAGCAGGATGCGATCTTAGTACATTCCCAGAAGACATGAAAATGTCCTGCAGACACATTCCCACAGTTCCTCCAACATTTTGCCTTCTCCATAGGCCAGAACTTGACGTGCGGATCACAAAATTACAACTATTTAACCAAACATCATCAGTTACTGTTATTTTAGCTTCTTTTTCCCATTTAACCTTAAGATATGTTGTATTACATTTTCTCTTTGTTTGTAGACATGAGTATAGTTTGGATGTTGTTTTTTTGGGAGGTCTTCTGTTGCTGGAATCTAATAAGATTTTAAGTATACCTGTCTCATCCTCCTCCAAAAATGTTATATTTTTATTGTAATAGTATCTTAGCTGAAGGTATCTAAAGAAATCAAAATTTTCCAGGTTATAGTTATCTTGAAGTTGTTTAAAACTCTAATTCACTATTGCTTGTAATATTCCAGTAACTTTTTTGTGACTACTGTGTAAATCCCCTGTCGTTTTAATGAATGACTCAAATCCGGCATAACCTTTTGTTAAAAGCTCTAGTTCTGCTTGGGAGAAAAACTGTGCACGTTCTTAAGAAGGGCAATAAATAATTATTTGTCTGTAAATTCTCAGGTTTCATTAAAACATAAGGGGAGGGCACCCATGAGGTTTTCTCCTTTCACAGCAAATAGAAACAAGACTCAAAATGGTCCCTGTTTATCTACTAAATCTGACAAAGTAGATAATACTCAATTTAAGCTGTGTATATTTAAAAATAATGCACTTTATTTATTGGACCTGTATTATATGCAAAAAGTATTTGTGTTCTTTAAAGCATCAAAGTTGCCATAATTAAAGAAGCCATGGGAAGATAATATCAGGTTTGGAAAATAACTTCTTTAAATGTTTTAGATTCCAGACAGCCAGACACTAAAAAAGGCCATTTGAGATGGGAGAGGTTTAGAGTTCTGAAAGAACCGATACATAGCTCTGTTATTATTGGGCTCTATCTGTCTTGGACACCTTTTGCCATTTCTTTAATGCCACAGAGCAGTGAAGGAAGACACAATAATGAACAGAGCCTGGAAGTTTCACTTATTACAATTAATAATTCATACGAGTGAATTAACTACAATGAAAACCCAGTTTTACACAGAGTGTGGGGTGTGGGTTTGCTTGAAAGCCAGTCAGAGGAGGAGAAGACAGAACCACAGGGCTTGTTAATGCAAATTAAGTCTGAAAGTGAACTTTCTACGCTTGTTGGCTCATTAAAAGGCAATGACCAGTTTAACACATTTTAATATAAAAGGTAGGGAATATACAGCTTACTTTTTACAAAAGCTATTTTTAAGTATTTTTTATCCATCTAGGGATCCCTGCTTGCATCTAAGATGTCTGTGCAAGCCACTTGAGTTCCAAATCTTAGTAGTGTTGTGCCTTCAGCCAGGTGGGATAAAATCAGACTAATTTGGGAGCACAATAACATCAGACTGTCAATTACCCCGTTTCCACTACCCCTTTTTAACCGTGCCGAGACCAGTCCGAGCTCGGTAACCGAGATAACTATCGAGTGTAAATGGAACGCAAATTAAACTGAACCGAGCCAGACACAACCGGACCGCGCTAAATGCAGCCCAGTTCCATGTGTGGGTTTGGCTCGGTTTTTCAGTAGCCCGGTTCTCTAATAACAAAGAGCGCATGAGCAGATCGCGTCATCTCCTTACAGCCAGCTGACATTCTGACATTCTTAAAAATACTAGCTTCCCTACCGTGACACACGATTTCCAGTGATGATTCTGCTTAGCAGTTTGATGCAGCTCAGCGTCTGTCGTTGTTTCCTGCGTCTGTAAATCCTTAATAGACGTTCGTTTGTCTTATCCACTTCCCAAAAGCTGACTCTGTCAAGTAAATTCACCAAAAGTTGCCGTCTTCGCCTGACTCTCTGCAAACAACGAAATATCACCAAACATAACTTCCTGAATGTTACGGGTGCCGCCATTTTTATTTGCTTGATTTCCTCCTTCAATCCCAGAGAGCAGTAGTACCGCAGATCGTCACTAGGTGGCGAGGAGCCAAGGAACCGAGATAGCGTGATGTGTAAACGGTCGTCAAAACCAAGCTTGGCTTAATGGTTAACTGATCCAAGCTCGGACTGAGCTCGGCATGGATCGGTTTAACAAGGGTAGTGTAAATGGGGCTTCTGTTATAAGAAGCAGCAGAGTCACTCCCTCCCCCAGTGGACTGCCCATCACAGCAGGGGTGCCGACACTGCTATGTACCAAGCCCCTTCGGATTTATCTTCCTCTTTGTCCGTCGGCCCTCCAGGAGAGGAATCCTACGCCCATGGATAGCTGCTCAAGCTGGAAGCGTGACTAAGTCTGCAGTCTGTCTTCTGCGTCATCAGATGCCAGAGTAACCAGCCTCTACAGAAACCAACCATTGTAATTTTTTTCAGTTTTACAGGAGAGCTCTGCCAAGACTACCTGAGTTTCCCCGCAACTGGACAGTGCCTAAACATTGGGACACACTCCACACCGGCACCCACAGCCTCGCATGAGTCCTAAGGAAACACTTGTGCTGTACAGGGTTCCCCCACGCTCGACAGGCCTAGCGCAGTCCGTTGGAGCCTGTGTAAACGCATCCCAGGATGGGGTTCACAAGGAGTTTCCCCTGAGCTAGCGCTAGCTAGCTGCCCCGAACCAGCTTCTGTCTGGAGCAACTTCTTACAACCGGACGGCCCAAAGTCAACCGAACTGACAAAGGCAGAGGTTCGGCAGAGAAAGCTTAAAACGATTCACTCTTAATGTGTTTTACTGTTTTGTTTAAAGGTTTGACCAAGGTGAAAGACCGAGCTAAGCTGCCCGTTTGCAACATTTGAAACAATTCTATGCGGATATGTTTTGAGTGTGTTTTTAAAGTTATAACCAACTTTATTTCCATAAGGGTTTTATACATTGATGGGACATTAATGTTTGTGTTTTCCGTTCCACTCATTAAAACAAAATAGAGCTTAAAAGTCTTTTTAAGGAGTGCCGAACGGCCCGCTAGTGTTAGCAGCATATTAGCTCCCCAGATAACTTACGGCTACCACCTAGTAAATGTAACTACAAAATTTAAATCTAATGCTGGTTTTCGTTTCGCTCTTCCATCGTTCGATAGTGCTACGAGCATTAGTGCAGCATTAATACGGAAGATTAATGTCGACTTAATGGTGTTTGTGTAACTTTAGGATTAACTCATCAAGCTAATGACATGTTGTCCGCTACAGCACCCTCTGGCTTCTTAAATTAAAAAAATGTGAGCCCAACACGGAGGCCTTAAACAGAAACCTCTTGCATCACAGAACTGGTCAATTACAGCAGTATTGTTGGTGGCTGGCACCACTTTACACCAACTCGCCAACACAGCTTTGTGCTTACTTACTTTTGCAGCAGCAGGTCTACACAACCCTTTTGACATAAGTCACAACAAGACAGCAAAAAGGTGTCTCTGAAAAGGCACTCAAGACCATGGCCTTGGATTTGGAGGCACTGATCCTCCAAATAACATATTTGTTCCTCTCCCTTTTTTTACACTTTCATTACATATTGCAAACATTACAAAAAAGTTTTAAATATTATTTTATGGATATAATCAACAGAAAATAAGTCTGTAACTATAAACTCTATCACAGAATAGAGCTATGCTATATATTACCAACATCATTGCAACTTTAATATATGCAACATTACAATAGAAGGTTGCTGCTAGGATGCAAAAATTGATAAACTATAGCATATCAGGGGCCATGGATGCAAACTCTGCTTGGATCAAATTACTTAATAAGTATAATTTACCATTATATTTACCCCACTATACCTTGGTAATCATTTGATGTTCCCACATTCACAATGTGTCACATCCTTTGGACTTTGTAAGCTCTGGACATGGCAAATAAAATCCCATCATTACTATGGTAACAACAGGTGGTTACAAAAGCTGCACTTAAAGTTGGACAAGGCACAGACTTCTGTCACTGCATTTTTACCAAATCTCATTTGAACCAACTCTCTCACAGCTTGTCTGTATTTAGGCGACTGGGCTCACAACCCACAATTCTATCACAGTGAAGCCAAGGTACAAGGACTGTCCAACACTGATTGCAGCGTTTATCTCTATTTACTTTCAGTTACAAATCAGCTGTCACCAAACTGTATTGGCAACTGTGAAAAACAAAACAAACATATTTCCCCTACTGTAAATCAGGATGGACAGGCAGGGTTGTTATATGAAGCACCAAACAGAAAGATTGCGTTACACTAACTGGTAACTGAACTCAATCAATTAGGTGTCGACTGCTATTTGACCACAGGTGGCTCCAAATCTACAAACCAAAATTATTTATGGAATGTAAATTTCTAATGGAATCTGGGTCATGTGTTTATATGCTGATGGTTTATGCTTGCATTTAGTAGTTTGAGCAGATAAATGTTGGAACCTTCAGGGACCTTAAAATGCCTCCATGCATGTCCATCAATTTAACTCAAATGAATTAGGCTTACAAAAACATGATATCATTATCTGGGCTTTCCCAAATTGTTTAAAGATATACATTAGCAATCTTACGATGTGTATACCTCTTACTGTGAACAAAACCTAAAAAAAACATCTCTACCAAATTATCTCTGTTAGTATTTCGGCATTTAGCAAACATGAATAATTTTGATCATCCTAACCGCTCTGAAACAGGAACAGCCTAGTCTGATTTGATGTCAGAGGGTGAGAAAAACTGTTAGATATCTTCTTATCCAGTGTACATGGAATGTACAGTGTATGCAACTAATGAATGGGTTTCAACTGTGTTTTTTTTTGTAGCAGAGTAAAACTAAAAAATGTGCTTAGTGTGCTTTAAATGCTTCCAACTGAATTAAAGCACAGTTGGAAATCCAATTAGGTTTGCCATCAAGGGGAGTGCAGAATCATCCAAAAAAACTTACTTTAATCACATTTTAAAACCACTTTTGGAGCTAAGGACTTCAATTTGATATTCAGTCCCCAATTCCAACTTGCAAAAATAATCAAAAGGTTATTTTTAGGAAAGAAACTCCATTAAGAGTTTGTGTGGTTTAATGTACTTGCTAAATAAAACATTTGAATGGTGCATATTTAATGAAAGGGCCTCTGGTTGGGAATTGTTGTGCATGAGCTGGATACAAGTGACATTAGTAGCCCCTTAGAAATATTGCAGAGAACCTGCACCACCCATCTCACACTATATAAACCCAGAGATAGAACAAGTCAGAGCACCAAACACAGCAGAGCAAATCATAAAGCAAAGAGATTTTTTTTCTTTTTTTTTTTGCCTTGGGGCCATGTAACTGAAAGGATTAAATATAGAATACTAGATTTTAAAATCAGACATTTTAAGGAGTTGTTTTATCATTTCCCTTCTTTTATCGTCTGTATTGCCATGCTGATACAAGCACAATGGAATTAGAAAGTAATGTTGCAGAAAAATAATGGGTGGTGGCTTTAATGCCTGATAGGTGTTTCAGTAACGTAGCAGTTCTCCTTCATGTAGCCTACAAACTGCTTGAGACCAAGCTGATGCCCTTCCGCATTTGAGCACATCTTAAGTGGCAACATTGCCATAATGAGAAAGCAATGAAACCAAGGGCCTGCGTGAAGTACAGTGGTTTATGTGGCTGTTTTATTTTGTGTGGTTCGGTGGGAGGACACTGTAAAGTATCTCTGGTAGGAGAAGTTACATAGGAACATCAGTGGCCTCAGATGACCTGACCGTGTCTTTCTTTTGACATAAACATTGCTACTGTCTTTTATTATTCTCAATTATGGCTCAGCACCAGCAGCATGTCAGAGTTGTATTATGGAACTATAAAATGACACAATGTCTGAAGGTAATGACCCTGAATATTGCTTCACAGGATTTTATTAGAGTATTTTTTTCTGTTTATTTCACCACTTCATGGAATAAAAATCGTCTCCTGAGCTACATTTAAAAATAAATAGATTAAGGTGCATGTATCATATTGTAGAGCTAGAAAACTTAAAAATCCATGAAGTGTGAAATATAAATAAATTGTCCTTTCCATTATTTTTCAAAGTGGATGAATCATTTTATAACCCACTATTATATCTGGACAATGATGTAGTGTTTATAATGGCACAATCTGAAAATCCTGCATACTAACTGTCATGATTTGTCTTGGATGAACCCGGACACAGCACACACACACAGAGCTGGTTTCCAAAGTTTATTGAGACAGCAGGTAGTGGATGATGAAGCCAGAGTCATTTACCAGACGGAGGTTGCAGGGGTACAGGAAACTGGCAGGCGAGAACAGACCGGAACAGACAGGAACAGAACCAGGAGACGAGCATGAACGAGACAGGTATGGTGTTCAGGAGACTGAGATGAACCGGCGACCAGGACAAACTCAAGGTGAGTCTTTATAGTGGTGAGAGCAGGTGGAGTGAGTCCAGGATGATTGCAGTCCTGTCAGGTGTTCCCAATCAGGGCTGCACTGAGGAAGGAACGAGGAAGTGTTCAGAATGCAGCCTTCAGGCTGCATCATGACACTAACAAATTAACAATTGTTTTCTTACCCTATTTAATTGGAACATGTTGAAATCAATGTGTGGGTACTCATTGGCAAGACTGAAAATGGATTGAGAGGTTCAGCCACAAACATTCTCCATGTATGAAGGAAACAGGGATGGAAATGAACAGGTTTAGAGCAACGGCTCTGCTCCTCGTTGTACCATTGGCAGAGAAAAGTCGTCATGCGTTGTCCCCAGTTCACTGCTTATTCCAACTAAAAAAAGCCTGGGCTCATTCAGTCGCGCAATCAGTTAGTCAATTGTTATTCTCAAATTTCATATTTGATCTAATAATACATTGCATAGAAAGCATTTTTCTTAACCAGACAAAAATGTAATTAAATTAAATTACATTTTCTTTATATAGCGCCATTTCATTGAAACATGTCATCTCAAGGCACTTTCCAAAGTCAAATTCAATCAGATTATACAGATTGGTCAAAAATATTTCCTAAGGAAACCCAGTAATTTGCATCAGGTCTTGACAAGCAGCATTCACTCCTGAAGAAGCGTAGAGCCTCAGGGACAGTCGTCTGCATGGTATATGATTAAATCCCCAACCTTGAGACCTTTGCTGCATGTCTTCCCTACTTCTCTCTGTGATTGTTTCCTTTCTAATTAGTGTCCATAAAGGCCATCAGTGCCAAAACTTTAATATTCAATCAACAGGCAAGACGCAGAGTATACCCTGTCCTTTCAATTCTCCATCACACAGACAAACAACCTTGCACACACACATACATCAGCACAACTTAGAGGGACCAATTAAGACCTTGAGGGGTAATCAGCATTACACATTCTCTACTGATTTTACCATACCTGAGTTACTATGTATGCACGCAGCAGAAAGCAGCCATTAGGATGGTTCATATAGCTGGCAATAACGACCACACTAATCCATTCATTCTTGCTTGCTATAATTCTCAGATCTGGTAGTATTTAAGACCTCACAGTTGATGCATAAAGCTAGAAATAAACAGCTACCAGAAAGCATACAAAAACATTTTGTTGATCGGGAGGGTATCATTAAAGGGATAACCTACATTTAAAAATCATGTGTGCTCGAACAAACAAGAAGAGCATGTGCATTTCAATAAGTAGCGTGAAGGTCTGGAATAAACTCAGTGTTGAATTGAAGCAATGTCCAAAACTGTCTAAGAAAAGGCTCAAACTGGTTTTCTTAAAAAGATATGAGATGGAAGAAGAACAATGAACACCAAAGGATACTCTTAGCCATTATACATGGGTGTAATGGTTGTGGTTGTGTGGGTTATGGGCTGTAGGTAATAAGTGTCTGGAAGTAGATGTGCATAGGCACATAGGAATGTGTATATCTATGTTTATATATACAGTATATTGATTTATTTGCTTACCTAATGGATTTTGAGTAGTATGGACCCATAAGTAAAGTAGGAATGAGGAAGATTGTTGATGTTAAGGACTATAGGAAGGAGAATGGGAATGACTGAATTTGTTTCACTTCATACCCCTTTTCAGGGATAATCACTAAATTATACATATAAATATGTACTTACACTACCGTTCAAAAGTTTGGGGTCACCCAAACAATTTTGTGTTTTCCATGAAAAGTCACACTTATTCACCACCATACGTTGTGAAATGAATAGAAAATAGAGTCAAGACATTGACAAGGTTAGAAATAATGATTTGTATTTGAAATAAGATTTTTTTTTACATCAAACTTTGCTTTCGTCAAAGAATCCTCCATTTGCAGCAATTACAGCATTGCAGACCTTTGGCATTCTAGCTGTTAATTTGTTGAGGTAATCTGGAGAAATTGCACCCCACGCTTCCAGAAGCAGCTCCCACAAGTTGGATTGGTTGGATGGGCACTTCTTGCGTACCATACGGTCAAGCTGCTCCCACAACAGCTCAATGGGGTTCAGATCTGGTGACTGCGCTGGCCACTCCATTACCGATAGAATACCAGCTGCCTGCCTCTGCTCTAAATAGTTCTTGCACAATTTGGAGGTGTGTTTAGGGTCATTTTCCTATTGTAGGATGAAATTGGCTCCAATCAAGCGCTGTCCACTGGGTATAGCATGGCGTTGCAAAATGGAGTGATAGCCTTCCTTATTCAGAATCCCTTTTACCCTGTACAAATCTCCCACCTTACCAGCACCAAAGCAACCCCAGACCATCACATTACCTCCACCATGCTTAACAGATGGCGTCAGGCATTCTTCACATTTGCAGCTAGAGTAGTCATTTACCACATTAGCAATGTATAGAGTGTATTTCTTTAAAGTTAAGACTAGTTTAAAGTTATCTTCATTGAAAAGTACAGTGCTTTTCCTTCAAAAATAAGGACATTTCAATGTGACCCCAAACTTTTGAACGGTAGTGTATATCATTATTTATACATAATGTTTGTATGTGTTAAATTTATAATTTTGCTGGATTGCCTTTCGTTCGTTCGTTCATTCATCATGCAACGTCATTGCATAAGTGCCCTAAGATTTCAAAGTGAGGTCCTGTCATGAACAGGGGCAGAGGACCCAATATTCAGCCAGACAAGCAGATGCTGTTTCAAAGGCAGTTTATTAAAGGACAGGTAATGGATCGGAATGGAAGTGACAGGCAGGCAGAATAATAAATGGAATAAACAAAGTCTGTAATCCAGAAACCAGTTCAGGGTCAAACCAGGTTATCAGATGTGCGGCTCAGCTGCTCCCCTCCCCCTCTCCTGCTTCTGCTTCGTTTTGTCTTTTTGTGCTCTCTCTTCATAGAAACCGAAGCTCTACAAATTATGGATCTTGTCAGATGGTCTCTCAATGCTGTTGATCAAATCTTTGCAACTGGAAAGCAGAGGACTGGGGATCCCTCGTGTCCCGATGGGACTCACTTCGCGGGATACATCTTAGGAAGTGGTCTACGGTGTCGTTCGATTTTGTCAGTCGAGGACGTGGAAGACGTATACATGTTTGGATTCATGATACTTGGATTTCTTCTTTTTGGATTCGGAGGATATCTGATTTATCAGCAACTTCAGAGACTGTCGGTAGCAAATATGGCCATGATTAGGCTGCCGGCAGCTTACGACACGATCACTAAGGCAGTGAATGAGCAGAACAATAAGTTGAACGAGTTACGCTGGAAGTTGGATGCGCTGGAACGCAGACTGGCTTCGGTGGTTGAACTCAGAGGCGAGAGGGGATAAAATCTGGACGTGAAACGCGAAAAAGCCCAACTAATTTGGAATATTGGATCCGTGAAGCCAGGGATGAAAAGACTCTTAAAGGTGACAGAAAGTTGGTTCAGCTCGTTTCTCATAACAAATTGTGTATTTTAATCAGGCGTCCCCACTATCTAAAAACTCCCCTGGATGTTATGGCGAGATGGCCCAGAAATACTCCCCCCGCTCCCTCCTCCCCCGCAGACACCTGTGGATGTGTTAAGCTGTGGAGCGAGTGATAAAAACTTTCCAACGTATCAAGGACACTGCCTGCTGGACGGCGTTCATGGACACACAAAACTCCAAACAACTATCTCATGAACTTACACATGACTAGTCTCCAATGTTAACCTCTGCTTATATGTGTCTCGTCATATTTGTGCTTTTTGTGCCGAGGTTTTTGATATCTCAAACTGTATCCTTTTAATGGGATAAAGTGTGATATATGTGTTTTTCACTCTCCCTTCCTATTGTGGCTTCTATCTTTCCACAGAGTCAAGGGCAGCGCCCTGTGGGCACCGTGTTGGCGGGGTCCTGGGCAGGTTGGAGGAATGCGCCTAACGGCTGCGCCGAAATGGCTGCGCCGAAATGGCTGCACCGAATGGCTGTGTTCTTTGGCAACGCAAGGCCTCAGTCAATCCTTCCCCCAAAATGTTTGTGATGTATGTGATGAACGGTTGCACTGGAACTGTAATTTCGATTACAATGCAAATTGTAGTTGACAATAAAGATTGATTGATTGATTGATTGATTGATTGATTGATTGATTGATTGATTGATTGATTGATTGATTGATTGATTGATAGGGGAGTGAGCAGGTGAACAGAGTGGAGTGCTGATTACAATTGACAGGTGGAGCTGATCAGAGGACGGGTGATGACAAGAAATGGACTGAGCTGATTGGTTAATGACTGGTGGCTGAAAGGTGAACAGATCTTGATTGGTTAGAGACTGATGACAGGGGAGTGACAGACAAACTGATAGGATGGTGGCTGGTAGCTGCTGAATGAACTGAGCTGGCCGATGCTGGCAGGTGAACAGATAAAATAAAGCTAAGTGCAAAACAGAACTAAAACAAAACCCAAACTGTGACAGAAACCAAACTAGAAAAGAACCCAAAACAGAATCTAAACTAAGACAGAACTCAAACTATGACAGGTCCAGCTCCAACCCCAGTCTCCTTTCACCTGATGCTGTACAGGTAATGAACCCAGAAAGCTCAGTTACACTACTAATTAAAGGGTTAGGGTTATACAGCAGCACACTATTTACAGAAAAAAACATGGATACCGGAGCCTCAATATTAAGACCACATCATACCAAAAAAGAACAAAAATCAGAAGAAAACAGCACAGCTATCGACAATGTTTTCTTTTGTGGTGCAGTGACTGCTACTGTTCTGTGGAGATGTCTGTGTGGATGTGGACTGAGAACTAGAACAGTGACGTAAATGTCGGATGAATGTCTTGAATATTGTTGTCGTACTTAAAGGTAATGAAATCAAATAAAGTGGACGCTAACCAGTCTGCAAACAGTTTCTAAACTTAGTGTGAACGATAATGTGATGAACAAAGTTAGCGTTGCAATTATGTGTTTGCACATTAATGCAACCGTGCTCACCACTGTCAAGGATAACCTGCAATCAGTGGTGGGAACAGCTAATCCAAAAAGTTAGCTTCACTAACATGTGCTCCACTGACTAAAACGTTAGCTTTGCTATCACTAAACTACTTAGCAATTGTAGAAATTAGTGGAAGCTAATGCTAACCGCTAAGACTGTTTTAGGCCATAATTGGAAGGATTTGGGTTTGAAGAGTAGAGCTTGTGACTGATCAGCTAATGTTGTTTGTTTATATTAAATACAGCCGGTGCAGTAGATGGATGGCATTAGCTGATGTGGCATATGGTGAGGAAGTTGCTTATTGTCGGAGGTTGTAAGTGATTTAGTAGTACACGGTAACTGTACACTGTGCACACATCAAACGTGAGGTCATACCAAAGAATATTAAATCCATGTCGCACAGTGTGTAATGGAGTAGTCTTATAAGATCGCTAAAATTGCGGTGTAAAAAGGCCATAACAGTGACGTAGCCAGAAATTGCTTTTCGGCTGGGCCTAATAAAAAATGAGTGGGTCAAATAATTATAGCTGAAAGTAAGTTTTATTTGTAAGTTGCACATTTGTAAGTACACTATGGAGAAGATAGAGGCTGAGGGAAAGGAGAAAAGACCTTCTCTGTTCAAGTGAACATCCTTGAAATGACAGCGGAAAAAACTAATCAGGACCCATCACCTGTAAGATGATTTAGAGCGACAAACACGGCGGAGTAGCTTCTGGATCATTTAAACGGCGGCAGCCTATCAAAGTCATTATTTCCGTTTTTGAATGCAACATCACTCAGTAATGACCGCCACATGCCCAGGACACACCAAATAATTTTTAAAATAAATGGAAAACTTATGTTATTTTCTTTTCATTTATTAAACACAACATTGCAGTTAACAGTTTAAAAAAGGACTAAATACAGTTGGCCACACACTCCAAGTGCTGCAGCGGTTGTTACGCTGTCTCTTTATGCATGATCCTGCTGCTCTTCGAGATTGTTACATTTCATAACCTTTGTCGTCACCTTTCACAGCAACAGGTTTGTCATCTTAACTTTCACCCTGACCATTACTTCCTCTGTATTTGCACGGGGTGGCTCTAAGTGCGTAATTACGCATGCCGAAAGCTGAGTTTGAAGTTATTCTCCGAGCAAATGTTTCATATTTCTGCTCCAAGCGGACCCAGTGAGGCATGGACTCCTGCTTTGCCTTTAACCCACTAGCATTAGTCTTAAGCCTACAAGTAATAGCAATATAGGAAATAGCACTTTTATATGGTACCCCCAAATTCTATAAGTATATCCGCAGTCCTTTAGACTGCGCTTTACAGCATCTCACTCTTCTACACAGCCTAGATGGCTTTAGAAAAACAACAGGCTATTTGGAAACAGATTGTCCAGCCCCAGCATAATTTATTGTCAGTGAAACCAGGTTGAAGCGGTGAGGGGAGCGGAAACAATTCTTCTTTTCAGTTCTGCACTGTGAACGAGGAATAAACATTGTGGGGAAAATGCATAAATACAGAAAGACCTAAAAATGCCCCTTAAATGTACAGACCAACATTACCTTGTAACTAAATTGAGTATGTGCACTTTAATTCAAGTGCAATGTGACACAGCAGCCCCACAGGTCCCCTACCCCTAAAAAGAATCCGGCACTCTTCTGTATCATGCCCTAAAAGAGGAATTTCCAGTTTGGCACACATCATGAAAATATCCAACACCATCTTCAGATGTTGACGGTTTCTCAACAAATGTGATGTTTCCAACATATCATTGCAATTGTGATAAGCTATGTTGTGCCATCAAGCCATGAGGAAAAATCGTGACTGATTTGTGAACAACATGAAACATGACACTGTTGCATCCACGCAAAGACTGCTCCCACAGACAATCGCTCTCAGTTCCGTTGCTCCTGGAGCAACAAAAAGGGGAAGCTCTCGTCAGAGCGGAGTATCTGACTGGGTTTGGAGAACTGCCGACTGGATTGAAGCTAACTGTTGCAGGAAAACTGACTCAAGAGGGCACGGAGCGGTCTCCTTTCCTCACCAGGCCAAGCTGAGATGAGGGGCTGAAAATGTTTCAGCCCTGCACCCTCAGGTGCAGGGCTGAGTTTCACATGCCAGAGACCCGACTACGACCCAGGGCCCCCTTCTAACAGCTCCGTTTCGGCTAGCCCATAGCCGCATGCCCGCTGCTGAGATAAGCAGCTTTCCCTTGGAGCACTTCAACTGCTTCCTACTGGATGGCCAAAGTCAACCGAATTGGCACAGAGGCACCAACAGGTTTGGCAGAGAAATAAACAGGGAAAGTTAAATGGTTTATTTGCAACGGTATACTTAATGCGTTTTCACGGTGTTTTTAAACACAGCATTTTGAAACCATGTAATTCGAGTGTGCCTTTACGGTTATAACAAACGTTATCTCCACAAGGGTTTTATACATTGATGGAATATTAATGTTTGTGTTTCCCGGTCCACTCATTACGACCAAAATAAAGCCGAAGCTTTTTAAAATTAGCGCCAAATGTCTGCTAGCCTGATGCTATTAGCTTCCGGTAACATTCGCTCTTCCCAAATACACGACTACAGTTCGTTTCAAACATAATGTTTGTTTCGTTTCGCTTCACCATCGTTCGATAGTGCTATGAGCTGGGTGCGATTTGTTGGGGGGGATTTACCCCCCTCTGTTTGTGATGTCCCCCACTCTGGTCATTCATCTTTTATCCCTGGGGGGGATACATATTCCTCCCCCCCTCTGGTCTGAATAGGTAATATTATGGATTTTTAAAAATGTATATAAATTAGGGCTGTCAGTTTTAACGCGTTATTAACGCATTAACTTTGTTAGACAATTTTTTTTGTCGCCGTTAATCGCGCGACAAAACACACACACCGTTCCCTAATGTTTTTTCCCCCGCCGCGCTCTACGGACTGTGTTTCTTTTACCTTCAGCGCTTTCTGTAGTTTCAAGAGTGCTAGAGAACTGTAGCAAAACAGACCCGCGCTCACTGTTGCCAAAGACTGTTTATTTCATGCGACTTTGGGCTTCTTCTAAAAGCGCTTCTAAATTTCATGAGTCACGGGTTGCGTTTTTTTTGGGCAGGTTTCTGAAAGTGAAATCGCTTATTTGGGCTCTAAAATAAGTGACGAAATAGGGGTTATTATGAGACCTGCCTGCACTACAGACACTTTGAATGTATCCAGCTGAAATATCCCTCCGCCATAGGAGCCGACTGTAGTAAAGGCAGACAGAGCAACTCTGCTCGTATTTTCTGCAGTTTACGGTGCAATAACCGGTGATAACTGCTGAAAGTAGAATAGGCGGTGCAGATCACCATTTTAAGCAGACATTGGTTCTGAAGATGAGTTTTTACACGTTGATAACATTGCAGAAAACCCCAACCCATAAACCGTACTTTAATGCTTATTAATTTGTTGTCTCTGTATTTGACAAACTAAAGCTGAATTACGTTGCCAAACGAAGTACCTGGAGTTACTAATCAGTTCCTAAACAGTCTCTTTCAAGGGTATTAAGCTCCTGGCCCAGTTGCAAGCAAAGTGTAAGACTGGAATGACCTGGAAATTTAAAACCTTTTTCCAGGCTCAAACTCAATGAATATGGATATAAACAGCAAGCAAAAATATTCAAGGAAATTATTGTTGTTGGTTTGAAAGCTCAGAATTAGATGTGTGAGAGAGAGAGTGAAAAAATGAACAAAACTTATTGAAATGTAAAATTTTTATGAATTTATATGTTTATGCGTAATACCATGTCTATCTTTGTTTAAGAGGCAAAAAATATATATCGGCATGAAAACAGGTATTTATTTACACATTTGTTTACACATTGTGTAAACATCAGGGCGTCATGATTAGTCATTTAGCCATTATAGTCCAGAGTTTAACATTTGGCACCAGGATGTTTTCATTCCAATTCTGAAAAGTGCTTGAAAAATAACAAAATAAAAATATTTTTTGTACAAGCATGTATTTTATTAGTGTCATTTATTGCAAAATTGCATATTAAAATGCCCAAACACGCTATTACACTTTCAGATATAAAAGGATAAAATATGCAATTAATTTGCGATTAATTTTGAGTTAACTATCGACATTATGCGATTAATCGCGATTAAAATTTTTAATCGTTTGACAGCCCTAATATAAAAACATGTCTTGTGTCCTTCACATTTGTTAATTAATTTTTTTATTTTTTTTTTATTTTGTTATATTTCGGCCCGAAAAATCAACAGAAAAGGTCACGAGTAGACGATGGGACGAACAGCCACGGTAATGTTACAGGACGAACTTTGGTGGATGATGAAGATTTGCAGGCAGCGTCACAAGACAAGAAGCAGCAGCAGCCGATTTCTCCACCCTCTCTCCCAGGACAGGTTGGAGGCTGTCTCGAGCCAGACCGCTTTCTAAGATGGAAAGCTGTCTGGCAGCAAGCATGCAGGCCATATAACCTTGTTGTTATGTTCATTTATAAAAAACTTGAAATGATCCACCCCTCTGTTTTTTTTTGCAAATCGCACACTGGCTATGAGCATTATTAACGCATTAACGCATGTCGATTTAATGGTGTTTTTGTATAACTTTAGGATTACCGATTTTAGCGATGGATCGTTACAGCGACCCCTAGCTTCCCGGTGGAATAATCTCATTAATAAAATCATCCCAAAAGTTTACTGATTTTTCTTGAGTAAATCATTCCGTAAAATGTTATTTCATCAAATAATGTTTGCTTAACTCAGGATGTGCATTGTGAATGGGTTGAAGCACATACCAAATGTTGTTCTAAATTAGTTAAGCTAATTTAACCTTTTACCATGTTCTTTAAGATGAACTTTGGTTCTTTAACTTGATCTGCAGTGAACCAGGATTCACTGAATTGATGATGCTGATGATGATGCTTAACCACTTTATTTTGTCCTTTGTTTCTTTTGTGTGTATATAGTTCCTTGGCTTCCTTTTATCTTAATTTTGTTAAGTTTTTGTTTTAGTTAAGTTTCCCTAGCCTTGTAGAGAGGATTTGTTGATTGACATGTAGTGTTAATTCAGATAAACAGCATTATATAGTGATGTTCTCTGGATGTTTATTTCATTTCTGTTAATAAATTCTTGAACTTGAAGAGAAGTTGTCACTCATTTATTCTATATGTATGCAGAGTTTGCTGTTAAAAGAACGGCAGTGCTCGAATCATTCCTTTCAACTATCGTCCCAATATCAGCCCTTGGGCTGATATTCACCGGACAATACCTAACAGACAGAGAGTTATTTATTAAACATTAAATAATTTTAAACAGTGTGTAATAGCACAACAGCTATCACAGTCACACGGCTCTTTGGCAAACTTCTCTCTGTGCCGCTGGTTTACTGAGAAGTAGTACATGAAGTTTACTGTTTTCATGTTTGGGACAAGCATAAATTAATTTTTTTTCTGCTTAATTTTTATTCTATGATGATTTTTATGATGAATTTAAGTGACGTTCTTAAAAAAAATTAAAAGGAAAGCCAGGCCCACCCATAGCTAGGCCCCTAGGCCATACGTCTCATGAGTACGTTAGGTACCACTAATGAAAATGTTAATGTGTGTTTGAGTGGTAGAGGTGTGCTACGACCAATCACAACAAAAACAGAACAAGCTGTGTAGAAAACACAGCAGAACTAATGGTGGGTACCGTCTTAGCATTAGCAAAGCTTCTGCTTTAACATTGGCATTAGCAGCTGGGATATCAGATACACAATTTAGCAAATTTCTAAGGACTAAAGCAAAGCACAATTAAATAATATTGAAATTGTTTTATTCCTAAACTAATTTTCTCTGCTATGACACAACCTCTTACTGTGAACTGTTCTGATGAACAACAGTGCACATTGAGTTCAGCGGGTCAGTGGAAAAGAGAAGATGTGGTGGCCGCTCTCAGCCTAGCTGCTGGGGTGGGCGGATGCCAGCTTGTACGAGTATTCAGCGTACTGAGGGGCAGTTTCAATGCTGTCTTTGTCAGTGGCAGTGGGGGAAAACCGTTTTGTCACCTAGTGGTGAAAAGTTGCTTATTGCTCCTTTAAGATCAAGATGTTCTTACAAATTTCCTTCCCAATGCAGCCTGTAGACAGCAGCGGGCAAGGAGGAGAAAGCAGCTGTGCCCCAAGTCTTGATTTCATGGCCATTTCAGCTGTGGAACACCCCCTTCCTGGAAGCTGCTATAAAATTGTTTAATACTGTGGATTCTGGAAATCAATTATTTTCCAGTCTCTTTTGTTTTTGGTGTGCAGTTCAGTCCTTGTTCCTCCCATGGCCCAACACAGTGAGGCCCAATGTTAGCTAAAGACAGTCAAAAACCTGCTTCTTGTGAAACTAAAGTAAAACAGAAAGCTCATGTGGAAAAGAAGCAAATGTACTTATTAGTAAGCAAAAAAGTACAGATAAATGGCATGCACACAACATCATATTGGTCAGGATTTTTAGTAGCTATTCTAGTAGCTAACTGGATTTTTCCCCCCTAATCCATCGCTACATCATAGGAACTGAGCTTTGAAAATGTGAAAAATTAATCACTGGACCAAGCTGCTTCTACTTTATGATGGATGACAGCGGAAGGAGGTGTGGCAGGTGATTTCTCCACAATGGATGAACAGAAAATTTACATTCTAACTCTCGCAAGCTAAATTTAGGTAGACAGGTGATAATTTAAACATAGAGGAACAGCTGTTTGCCAAGCTGTGCCTCATATTTGAGTGGACTGTGCGTGCACATGGACATTATCCTTAGTCTGTAGGTTCAAGCTTGTACAGTAAAAAAAATGTACAATATTTTTTTACACTGATTTCCATCAGTTCACCATATGTAATTTCACTCATATCCAAGTGAGGGTACCACAGCATGAAGAAAGTTGTGCCCATGTTATGGAGCTGCACACTGACACCTTCGTTGTGAGCAGATGTTCTTTCCAAATTCAGATTTTTAACCTTCACCTTCAATATTGATACAATTTGTTTTGCCCAAATATAGAAATTCCTTTTAAGAACTCTGGATGGAAAACTGCGTGTGTGTATGTGTGTGTGTGTGTGTGTGTGTATGTGTGTGTGTGTGTGGGGGGGTTGTTAATCACCTACAAATTTAATCATAACTTATGCTTATGCAGAGTTGCCAACACTATTAGCTCTTTAGAGTTGAGAAATTAACGTATGTTAAACTTTAATAATATACATAAATAACTCTACCAAAAATCAGGTTAAAGGATGACTCTGTTGCTTCCCATTGAGCAATGTAAAGAACAAAAGAGATTTCTCAGAGGTTTCTCAGATTGAAATAATATCAGTCAAAAATAATAATAAAAAAATTATTCAAATAAGCAAAAATCTGATCAGATTCCATCGACTCTATATCTCTGCATATAAATTTAACCAGTTTGTTTTGTAAAGTGCTCTGAGATTACCTTTGCTGTGAATTGGGGCTAAAAATCTATTTAATTGAACAGAATTTAATTAAAAAGTTTCACACAAAGTAAAAACAAAATGTCTACCAGTTTCTCTGGAGAAAGAGAAGGATTTGCACCCTAACCCCAGATCAAAGTGTGTGTAAGAATATAACAAAGATTTTAACTTTCTGAACCACATTAAATATATCAACTCTCAATACCAAAACTGGCACAATAGTAGAGGAATATAAGCCATTCCTGTAAATTATCAATCACCACACCAGCGTCTGGTTGGTTAACATTTACCTTTAAATCAGTCTAGATCTGGAAGTCACTCAAGATTTTATTCCTGTATTTATATGTGCAACTAATCAACTTAATTAGCCCATGATTGCCCTAGTTCCTGGGAGCAGTACTGTTCCAATAGACTATGTTAATCTATGAAATGTATGTTTATCATATTAAGTGGTATATTGGAGGACTGTCTTTTTGGTCTGATGCTGTTTAGCTTAGAGCTGACCTCCAGGTGCCACTGCTTTCTCTCACTAATCAACTTGTCCACATCTACATGGATGTACTAGTGCTAGCACCTTCCACCCAGCTGACAAAACTATGGGTGCTGAACATGTCCAGGTGCTTTGGCGAAAGTCTAATTTAAGACTACCCCACCCATCAGTAAGTAAAAAAAAATGGTTTTCATGGAGCCTGAACGGATGGACAGACATTATTGCTGAGCAAGGGTTACAGTGAGTTCTCAGGCGATCCTCACAGCTGCCAGGGGGATTAAGCAGGAGGAACTTTTTGAGTTACAGTTTAGATGAAAGTAGAACAAATTAGCACAAGAACCAGCCTGCAGACAATTTGAAAAGGTATATTCTTGACAAAAGATAGCATATACCCACACCGACTGGAATTAACAACAGCCATTTATAAGAACAAATGACCACAGCGTTCCATACATGAATGATGAGCAGCGTGCTTGAGCTAAATAAAACAGAGACAAGATGAATGTTAAATCAGTTCAAAGGTTCCAGCGCACAGAACAACTATCAAATATTACAAGGTGGACAAAGTTTTAAGAGGAGGGATCGACACTGCCCTCTGGTTGATTTGTGGACTTTTGTGTTTATTTGAGTTGCTTACACATACCAGCAGTCTTAATTTGGTGATATTTCAAAGTAGACCAGTCAGTTCAATTCAGAATGAGCCTATAAAACAGCAAAGGTGCTGACACATGGGAAGAGATATGAGAGGCAGAATTAATTATGTGCCAGAGAGGGTGTATAAGCATCGACGTAGCTCAGCTAAGCTGAAGGAAGTGAAAGAGGCTGAGACGTGGCCATGTTGATAGATGAGCTTGGTGCAGATTCCCTGCCGGGCCTACCTACTTCCGACACCACCTCCGTCCAACGGAGGTCTGAGCTTAACATGTGCCATTAGTGGCAGCAGTAGATCTAATCACCCATCTTGGCAGGATGGGAGAACAAGACATAGACTACGATCAAACTGGAAAATAGCATCTTTTGTTTTGTGTCAGCCAGCAGACAGGTTTAAGACACCTTTCATGAATCAAATATTTTGAAAACTGTTCCCTGCTTTGGTTATTTGTGTTGGAAACAGCTAGGATTTCTTTATGCTTGACTTGAGCATCAGGACGCGTCTCTTCTGTCTAAAGAGAAAAGCAGTATTTCTTGCTACATTTATACAAATTTATAAGCACGACACACACTAGATGCTTTTTTTTTAATCTGGTGGCCTAGTGGTTATAGCATTGAGCTTGGGTCCCCAAGGTTCTGAGTTCAACTCCCACAGACTACCACTCTGGGTCCCTGAGCAAGACCCTTAACCCCCGATTGCTCCCCTTGCGCTGCACAGTGGCAGCCCACTGCTCCCCGAGGGGATGGGTAAAGATGTAGAAGTGAATTTCTCCATTTTGAGATCAATAAAAGTTCTATTATTATTATAAATTATAAAGCAGCGCCCAATCTGATGAATGTCGAACTTGGACTTTTTTCCCACTTTGAAAAAGTTTGCATTTGAACTTACCAGCAACAGAGACAGATGGTAAATACGTGCCAATTAAACCAAATATATTCAAAATATGTCTGTTGTCTAGATATATCCTGTATTTTCTTTTGAAGATATGGAAATGTGGAGAGATAAACCCCACCCTGATTTTTTTATCTAAGATACTCTGTCTGCATCATAAAACACTGCAAAATTGTACATTCAAGGGACTGCAAATAACTTTCTTGTATTTACTCTGCACTGGAAGTAGAAGTGTCACTGACACTGACAGCATTTCAAATATTAAATTCAAACTTCAACAAATGTAATTACATTTCATGTAATTTATCTTAACATTCCAAACACATTTCTTACATCATATATTTGAAGTGTAGATAACAGCTTCTCCTTACCTACATCCTCTCACACAACTAATTATTTCCCTAACAATAGTGAGTTGTCAATGTTTAAATGTGCAGTAAATCTTAATACATAAGGAGCATGGAGGACTCAATACTGTACTTTGAGTAAGATTGGTGACACCAAGACTAAATTGTTACATGAATGGTTGTCCATTTCATCATTGAAATGAGAACATATTAATATACTATTGGTATATACTAGTACGACTATTAAAGAACAGCAGATTAAACTTTAAGATATGTAAAGGCCTATATTAAATTAATTTTACAACCGCATCAACAGATTAAATGATTTTTACTTTTTTGGTGTACCAAATTACCCTCATATTGATGAAATATTTTATGGGCTAAGCCCCTGGTGATGAGAATGTCTAACTCTACCCCTGGTTTGCACTAATTTACTAATGGACAGTGTGAAAACCTTTGTACAATAAAAACAATGTAAATGGTGTTCCTTGGTTGTATTTGTCGTAATTCTAATTCTAGAAGTAGAAATAGTGAAATAAATAGCACTATAATTTTGTGGAATCCTAATTACACTATTATAAATAAGCAAAAGTATAAACAAAATATAACAATTGTTTAGGCAGCGTCTAGTGTTGTTGTGCTGTATATTATGTAAAAAAAATATCACCTGCTATTTATACCTGAACTGCATCAAAGGGTCAACAAAAAATTAAGCAATAATGACAACGAAATATTGGTAAAAGGGAAACCCTCACCTTTTCTTTTTCAGGCAGCTGTGGCTAAGAATCTGAATTTTTAATAACCTGCAGTCTTTGCTTTTCCATCTTTCCAGCAGTCTTCAGAACTCCTGCCTGGTACTGAATATTTCGTTTTATAAAAGATTAGGTTTTTGTTGATAAATGCATTATACTTTAGAATTAGATGCTATTTTGAGATGCTAACGTTGGTTACTTACATTTCTCAAGTTCCACAAATCAAATCCTCTCCTGCTTCTTTACAGAACTGCACTCAGCAGCTTTCACCTATTTTAGTGCTGATAACATTTAGTTTCTTAACTGGGACTAGTTTCGTAGCCTAGTATTCATTTTGGTAACCGCTGTATCCCAGTATAATTCAAAACTTAAAACTCTCGCGCTCCAAGTAAAATATCCATTTCTTTCGTCTTTCTTCGTCCTTCGGTAAACGAAAGAAACGTACATCCGACGATTTGGAATGCCTCTGTGTGCAACCGGGAGCACAATAAGTCGTAGGCATTGTTTAGATTCCAAAATAAAACTAACTAAAAGCACGCTCTAATTCACCCATTTTGTCATGGTAGTAGACGAGAACAGTACTGTTTTTGCCTACCAGCGGGACCCGGATGTAGCACGGATGTAGCTCGTGACGTCACGCGTGAATTGGTCTATAACCAATGACAGTGGAGTTAAACAGCACAGAGCACAGTCACGTGTGCTGCAGATTTAAAGGGGCAGGACAGACCGGGCAGAGGGAGGCAGCGCGAGCTGCGAGAGGAAAAGTAGGGCAGAGGGAGGGCAGGTTATGTGGATCATGTAACTGGCCACAGTTACCGTGGCACGGTAGATCTAAATTATTATTATTTTGGACATGCACACACACACCAACAAATCCGCACACATAAAAAAAAAGAAAAGAAAAAAACACTGACAAAAGGGCACTTTGGGCATCAAGGGGCAAAGGGGCATGTGCTCAAGAAAACTGAGACTTTTCGAAGATTTTTATCATGCTAAAGTCATCTAACAGCAACAAAGTCATCCCACTACAAGGTGAAAGATAGATTTGGTGATAGGAGAAATAAGAACATACCCTTTGTTCCTCATGACTGCCAGAGGTGTTATTTGTACCTGGATGCTCCTTTAAGCCCACCTGGGGATCCGGTTTCTGTGTGAGAAGAGAGAAGCACAGTCAAAGGCAATAGCTTAGAAAAATTATGTCTTAGTAAGACCAGTAAGAAAATACAATTTGTAATCTTTTAAATTTAACTCGTTATTTTTTATGTTTTCATTTTTTTACTTTAGTTTGTAGCACTTTGAGAAACTTAAAGAGCACTATAAACAGTATTCATAATTGTTATCAATGTTAGTCCATCCATCCATTTTCTATACCCACATACCCAAGCAGAGGGACAGGTGGTTTCATGTGCAAATGAAGCCTCGTGAACTGAACCCTTTCCTGAATCAATTCGCTCAAGTGATTCAATGCCTCATGAGGTCTCATCTCACAATCACTAGTGAGCCGTAATCACAGGAAGACAAGAACATCAAGGAGCTGAGATGATGTCAGGTACCGCTCTGGACCACTAATGCTCTGATGCCTTCCTTCTTCTTCTTGATTTTTATTGGCTGATAGCAAGAAACATATCAGTAGGTGATTAGCATTGCACCACCTACTGATATGGAGTCTGGCTCAAAATATGGCGCCTTCCTTCAGTCTCTGGCCGCCTTAAATGTAGCCTGGCTAGCCAGTCTAACTCTCTTCGATGCGGCTGAAGTTAGTCTGGAACTGCTCCTATAAAGCGTTTTTTCTGGGGCGGGGTTAACAGGCGCAACGTAAACCAATCAGAGAAACTGCAGACGTGATGTAAAAAAGGCACAATAAGACTTCCGTTGTCAACATTTCACAACATAATTCAACATGGCGAGCCACGGTCGAGCGGAGACTACGGTGAATGATTTTAAAACACAAGAAAGTGCACTAGCAAATGAATGCTCCGTAGCGGCTGCAATCTTGTTTGTATTGGCTGAGGGATTCTCGGGCGCTGCACTTCACTCAACATATAAAGCCCGCCCACGTCAAAGTGAAAGCGAAACTGAGTCTGGCTGGCCAGGCCACTTTAAATACTCCTCCTAATTGTCAGCAGATAAGAAACACCTGCTAGTGCCTGTCGTGCCCTGCTGGAAATGGGTAAGAACAACACACGCACCACGGCTGACCTGACCCACACACCTGACATAACTAAAAACAACAGCAAATAAACAACATCCACACACAAAGTAGATACGTAGCAAGTGCATAGCTAAATCTATGTCCACATTTTTTCATATAGCGCATAACCACAACAAAAACATGGACATTAAAAAATTATTCCAATACTAGGATACTACTCACATTCACTGCAGTCTCACCCAGTTTTGCTAAAGAAGACAATTCATTGCTGCACGAACTAAGATAAAGTATTTTCTTTAAGTTTTAATTGGTGGATGTATAACCTTAAGCATGAGAAGCTTCACAACCAAACCCAAGAACAAAAGGAAAAGACCTTGTGAAAATGCTGGCTCAAGCTGGTATGTCATCATCCACAGTGAAACGGTTACTGTACTGACATGGGCGTTGTGTCTCCAAATCCAACCTCACAAACATTTTCCCAGTCAGCAGAAGACAGCAACAAGTAAATTTGTTTTATATTGTTATTTTCCTTCTAACTTGGGCAGGAGAAAAAAGGCTTTAGAAGCAGGATGGTCCTAAAAACACTGTGTGCTTGAAGTATTGAACTGTTTTCTCGTACTATGAGCTGAGTTTTATGCAAGGATTGTGTATGTGTTTTTGTTTCAGTGTCTGTGTTTATTTGAAATAGTCCCAAAACTGAGTCCAGTTTTCTTTATATATTTTTTTAAATTTATGTGTGTCTAAACTACATCCATATGGTGGAATATTCTGATAAAAATCGACCCCTTTTGCCAGTAAATTTCCTTTAAAAGCAACCAAAATGTATCCCATTAAGAAATATTGAAGAAATAAAATGATTTAAGAAGTTCAAGTGCAGAATCCGGCAAGATTCATATCTTATTCCAAATAAAATTTCTCACTCGATAAAACATTCCAGCAGGTGAAACTGGGTTTATCACGACTGAAGGCTAGCCAGAAGGTCAGGGGCTCAAGTCAAGTCTTATGCGAGGAGAAAACATGGTCCAGTAAATCCCACATGACAGGGTCATACAGAGATCTATAACACAGCCACAGTGGCTGCCTTTCTTGTGGAACAACAGACTGCAGGCAGGACCATGCAGGCCCATTTCAGTGATCTGAGTGTTTGCCAAAGCTTGCAGAACATGTGTTCAGATGATTTATGCAAAAATGCACCAGAGCATTTTTTAAATTATTTAAATGAAACAGCTTTTTGTGTGTAACATATTGCTCTGCTGGTGCATTGGCGGCGTCTTACACCTCCTCGGTAATTATTAACAGCAACATTGTTTGGATGAGGAGAAGTTGGAGGGATCAGGATTCCCTGTGGCTAAAAGACTGAGTCCAACAGAGATATGATGCTTTCTCTCATTCTTTGATGCTGTGTTGATATCTAAGCCTCCCTCTTCTCTCTCCCTCTTTCCCTCCTGCATGTCTCTCCCCATCATAAAATCCCCTGCTGATCAAAGTGCAAAGCTAGCTTGTTTTTATTGGATAAATCTGCCACATTTCATTGTAGGGCTTACAGTTAAAAAGTGTTGCTAGAGGGGGTGGCAACACTGTGAGGAGCACAGGGTAGACGACAGGTGCAAAAGCTGCACTGATGCATATTTGAAACTTACAAGGCTACAAATAACTGTGAGAGGTTAAAAACTGGTGACACAGTCAAACCCATGGAGTAGTCTCTGTCAGCTAGGAAGCCTTCCTGTATCTTCAAGTAATTTCATTTTTATACACAGCAAATACAAATCTGCTCCAGCAGGAAGCTGCCTGAACTTCTGCTTATCTGGGACTCGGAAAAAATACCAGCCCAACATAAAGCAGCAGTCTAACAACATTGGCATCTATGAAGTGTTGGTAATCCTTCAAATTTCATCTAAGACCTTGGAGGCTTATTTTTATTTTTCTGAAATCTCCTGTTCCGTATTTAGTAGATTTCTCTGCGTGATTGCTCATCAAGATCCCGATAAAACTGAAGGACAGTGCAGTCCTTGATGGGTAAAGAAAGCATTTCATGATAATGAAACGGGTTGCTACGTTACTTTAGTTCAAATGCAATCGCAGGGTGAATGATATAAAGATCCTTTGACCACAGCAAAGCTCCCAGTAACCATACACCTTTAAAGAACCTCACATATTTGATTATTATGGTGCATCTGGCACTCTAAACAACAACATATTGATTTATTTTTTACCAATAAATGAAAAAAATGTTTTGTTTCTCTGCAACAGTGAACTAAAGTAACAGTTAATTTGCATGTGCTGTATAATGATTTGTATTAATTGGACAACATCCATCCATCTATCCATTTTTCCTTCTTTCCTCTACACTCCATGGTTTGGGGCTTCTGAGTAAATAGCGTAGCATGTTACTTTGCTTAAAATGTTCTGTTTTCTATTTTCAGATGAAACTTGCAAAGTACAAGTACCCTTTCAAACAAAGACTCCAAATAATGAAATAAATCAACATTTCCTTGGCTGAAATTGACAGATATTGAGAGTTGCCTTGTTTTGCAGACTTTCGGAGTCTTAGAGTTTTATATTTATATTTTTTTCCCTCTACAGTTGTGCACACTGAGAAAACTTTAGCTAAGCCAACTTTGATAAACTGAATACCAGTTTACAAAAAATCATGTTACTGAATGTGGTCACAGTCCTGTAATACCAAGAGTGAAGTTATACAAGGAGAACACAAGAAGTTCTCCTTCATTAGGAGAATCTATGCAAAGATAATTTTCTGCTTGTTTTCACATGGGGAGTAAAATCTTACTGGAATAATCATAAATAACACAATATTGGAACCTAATTGTAACAAACAGTCATTCACACCCCCGTGATCAAGTTTCATAACCACCCTAACCCTAATTAATACAACATGATATATGAAGCAATGTAGAAGTGCAGGAAAATAACAAGTGGTGCCCGCAACTGTGTTGTCGTCGCCATGGGTGAGCAGTCAGTGAGATGAGAAACTGGTCCGAATACCCAAAGAATGTGAAAAACACACAATCACAGTTAGAGTGAAAACAACAGAAGAAACGGGCCTGCTGACACTATGAGAGGCAATAGCCAGACACAGTAAACACAGTAGAACTTTGTTAAAGGGAGTGGTTTAACCCAGTCTGTTGTGCTATTTGGCATCTTGTGTTATTAATAAATAAAAGTATCTCACTACTGAATAACAAAGGTGTCTATTATTTTCTGTTGTTTAGATCTGAAGTAGGTTAAATAAATTGTCCTGTACTCGTTTGTGACATAAGTTGCTTAAGCAGAGCTGTTTCTTTACCAAATAATCAATGAAAGACCTAAACGTAGAACAGTTCCTTGGCAGGGATAAGAAGTAGGCCTTATATATATATATATATATATATATATATATATATATATATATATATATATATATATATATATATATTATTAGGGCTGGGCAACGATTAAAATATTTAATCGCGATTAATCGCATAATTTGCCTGATTAATCATGATTAATCGCATTGTATTTACAAACTCCAAGAATTAATTCAAAAGTAGTGTAAAGAGCACTTTTATTTTAATGTTCTGCTGCCATATGAACAAAAGTGTTGTAACATTTGTAGCACTTATCAGTAACACATATTTAGTGTAAAGCTCAACTTAAACATGTAAAACAAAAAATAGCAATAATAATAAATTAAAGCTTATTGCCACTGACAGGGAATTCTCTTTATGGGGAAAAAATCTACCAAAAACAGGCAATTTCTGAGGTAACCGCAGGGAGCAGCATTACCATTTTATGTTCAATACCAAAGTTTAACTTGGCAGTGGTTACAACTAACTTGTTTCTGTCATATTCGATGCTGGAAGAACTTTAAACTGAAATGCTTGCTAACTCGATATGCTTGCATGGTTATTTGACGTTAACACGCGTTTTTTTGTTGTTGCTTTCTCGCGTGCATATAGTGAATAGCAGGGAAAAACAGGCAAAAACACATACTTTGAAGCGAGAAGCGACTTCACTGACGGCGTCGATGCAGACCCCGCTCCGCTCCGCACAAAACTTGTTCCGTTCGCCAACTCACCGCCTCGCCTAAGCAAATTCCTGCGGGAAACACTGCCTTCCGCATGTCGGCTTTGTTTTTTTCCGGCCAGCACCTTTCTTCCTCTTTGAATCCGAGGCTGGGCTGACAGCGACGTTATTGGCGCATTATCGCCACCTAATGTTCTGATTCAAACCCCTATACCGCAGCAACAGACCTTCACAAAATAAAAGCATGTGAGCAACATGCGTTAACCCGCGTTAAAGTAAATATCGCCGTTAATAGTCTAATGAATTAATGCGAAATTAACGCGTTAACTTGCCCAGCCCTAATATATATATATATATATATATATATATATATATATATATATATATATATATATATATATACATATAAAGGCCCACATATATGTATATACATACAGTATATGTATAAACATGCCAGGTAGACCTCAAGTACCAAATGTAGTCCCTTTAAGGCTGTTCTAAAAAAACACAACCCTCCAGTGAGCTGCATCTAAAGCCGGGCATACACTGTACGAGTTTTTCAGTTGTGGTACTTATACAGGTAAAAGCCAGTAAATTAGAATATTTTGAAAAACTTAATTTATTTCAGTAATTGCATTCAAAAGGTGTAACTTGTACATTATATTTATTCATTGCACACAGACTGATGCATTCAAATGTTTATTTCATTTAATTTTGATGATTTGAAGTGGCAACAAATGAAAATCCAAAATTCCGTGTGTCACAAAATTAGAATATTGTGTAAGGGTTAAATTTTGAAGACACCTGGTGCCACAAACTAATCAGCTGATTAACTCAAAACACCTGCAAAGGGCTTTAAATGGTCTCTCAGTCCAGTTCTGAAGCCTACACAAACATGGGGAAGACTTCAGATTTGACAGCTGTCCAAAAGGCGACCATCGACACATTGCACAAGGAGGGAAAGACACAAAAGGTTATTGCTGAAGAGGCTGGCTGTTCTCAGAGCTCTGTGTCCAAACACATTCATAGAGAGGCAAAGGGAAGGAAAAACTGTGGTCAGAAAAAGTGTACAAGCGATAGGGATCACCGCGCCCTAGTCAAGATTGTTCATTCAAAAATGTGGGGGAGATTCACAAGGAGTGGACAGCTGCTGGAGTCAGTGCTTCAAGATCCACCACCAAGAGACGCTTGAAAGACATGGGTTTCAACTGCCGCATACCTCGTGTCAAGCCACTGTTGACCAAGAAAGGCGCGAAAAGCGTCTCACCTGGGCTAAGGAAAAAAAGAGCTGGACTGCTGCTGAGTGGTCCAAAGTCATGTTTTCTGGCGAAAGCAAATTTTTCATTTCCTTTGGAAATCGAGGTCCCAGAGTCTGGAGGAAGACAGGAGAGGCACAGGATCCACGTTGCCTGAAGTCTAGTGTAAAGTTTCCACCATCAGTGATGGTTTGGGGTGCCATGTCATCTGCTGGTGTCGGTCCACTCCGTTTCCTGAGATCCAGGGTCAACGCAGCCGTCTACCAGCAAGTTTTAGAGCACTTCATGCTTCCTGCTGCTGACCTGCTCTATGGAGATGGAGATTTCAGGTTCCAACAGGACTTGGCGCCTGCACCCAGTGCAAAATCTACCCGTGCCTGGTTTACGGATCATGGTATTTCTGTTCTAAATTGGCCAGCCAACTCCTCTGACCTTAGAAAATCTGTGGGGTATTGTGAAAAGGAAGATGCAGAATGCCAGACCCAACAACGCAGAAGAGTTGAAGGCCACTATCAGAGCAACCTGGGCTCTCATAACACCTGAGCAGTGCCAGAAACTCATCGACTCCATGCCACGCCGCATTAATGCAGTAATTGAGGCAAAAGGAGCTCCAACCAAGTATTGAGTATTGTACATGCTCATATTTTACATTTTCATACTTTTCAGTTGGCCAACATTTCTAAAAAATCCCTTTTTTGTATTAGCCTTAAGTAATATTCTAATTTTGTGACACACGGAATTTTGGATTTTCATTTGTTGCCACTTCAAATCATCAAAATTAAATGAAATAAACATTTGAATGCATCAGTCTGTGTGCAATGAATAAATATAATGTACAAGTTACACCTTTTGAATGCAATTACTGAAATAAATCAAGTTTTTCAAAATATTCTAATTTACTGGCTTTTACCTGTATACATCTCAAACTGTGCGACGGAACCGAGGGGTTTAAAAAGTTCACCGCTCACGATCTGTGCGGCGCGACGCTCGGACGCGACTGGACTGCTCACACTGTACGTCGTGCCCCCTCTGGGACCGCTCGCTGTGGTGGCAGAGGCAGGCGAGCGACGGTGGGTGACAGGGACCCAGAGCAGGGGGTCGAGCCCAGCTCTGGCGAGGCACGCAGGAGGCGTCGGGGGAACGGAGGGGAGAGAGGAGGGACGAGACGCACCGGCGGCCGCGCGGCACGGCAGGTCCCCCCCCACCCCACCCCCCGCGAGCAGAGGACTGCCGAAACAGGCGGCCAGCGAGTTGCGCGGACCGGAGCGCTCGCCCTCCCCAACCCCCCCGGCCCGATTCAAAAAATGCTCGCACGACTGAAGAATCGGCCCGAAAAGGGGAAAAACTACTATTAAGCCGGGCGTACACTGTACAAGTTTTTCCCCTTTTCGGGCCGATTCTTCAGTCGTGCGAGCATTTTTTGAATCGGGCCGAATTTCAGCTTGATCGTACAGGGGGGGAGGAGGGGGGAATGGCTTCTCACGACTACCTCCCGATCAGGAATCGGACGGTCGTTGAAAATCAAACATGTTTGAAATTCAGTCGGCTGTCGTGAGGTTTTCGTGAGCGCATCCTGCTGTTCAAACAGAGCTACGAGGGGGCGCCCTCCCCTCCTCTCCGTCCCCGCCAGGGGAGGGAGGGGAGCGGGCGTCCCTGAAGCGACCTCCGCCCGGCCCGCTCGCGGGGGGGTTGGGGAGGGCGAGCGCTCCGGTCCGCGCAACGCGCTGGCGGCCTGTTTCGGCACTCCTCCGCTCGCGGGGGGGTGCGGGCCGGGCGACCTGCCGTGCCGCGCGGCCGCCGGTGCGTCTCGTCCCTCCTCTATCCCCTCCGTTCCCCCGACGCCCGGTGCCTCCTGCGGGCCTCGCCAGAGCTGGGCTCGACCCCCTGCTCTGGGTCCCTGTCACCCACCGTCGCTCGCCTGCCTCTGCCACCACAGCGAGCGGTCCCAGAGGGGGCACGACGTACAGTGTGAGCAGTCCGGTCGCGTCCGAGCGTCACGCCGCACAGATCGTGAGCGGTGAACTTTTTAAACCCCGCGGTTCCGTCGCACAGTTTGAGATCTATATAAGTACCACAACTGAAAAACTCGTACAGTGTATGCCCGGCTTTAGATGTCCGTTGCGCGTCCTTTGTAATCACACATGCATCTACATAGATTTAAAAATTACTATATCTAAAACAAAGCATAAAAATATATTAATTTTACATAAAGTTAAGGTGAAGTCTAACTCTTCAGTTCAAAGGTCAGTGCAGTTAGCCGTTTATATGGCACAGTATAAAATGAAGTAGCTCTCAGTTTCAAAAAGGTTGGTAACCCCTTATGTAGACTTTATCCTCACCCATTGCAAATGTTTTTTTATTCCATATAATATATTTCTACATCTACTTATGTCAACTATATGTTTTTGTATGTGTAGCACCTTATCACCAAAGCAACATCCTCGTATGTGTAAAATACTACTACAATAAAGCTCATACAGATTGTAAAGAACAGCATAAAAAGCCTGTAATCCATTGAACTATGAATAAACACATAAAATACCCCAGAGAATAGGAATGTATACATCTATACAAAAACATGTTTCCTATTTTTTATTTTATTTCATCAGAACGGAACTGTTATTTAATTAAAGGTATAGTGAACAATCTTTTTCGGCTCCGAGTTCCAGGGGTATCCCCTTATTTATTGGTTGTCCCACATGCCAATCATTCTGACGCGCTCAAGTAACGGCAGTGTGTGCGAACGTTCCTTGTTAGCTTCTGCTTGCTGGCAAGTGCACTTCTAGTGTTTATGTATCCGGTTAGCTTCGGTGTTAGCCTTTCATTGTAGCTCCGCTGCTCTCACCATATCCTTTGAACATGGCTGAGAGTTGCAAGAAGCAAACTGTCTAACACATTTATGAGAGGAAGTGGAAGGCCTCAGTAGAAATAAATAAAACCAGAGTGGATTTGGGGGATTTGCTCATGCGATCCCCCTGAGGAGCGGAAGAGCAGGTAAGACGGTGTTGCTCATGTTGCAGTTGTTCAAAAAGGGATTTGGGGAAACTTCCAGAAAAACTATCTATCTATCTATCTATCTATCTATCTATCTATCTATCTATCTATCTATCTATCTATCTATCTATCTATCTATCTATCTATCTATCTATCTATCTATCTATCTATCTATCTATCTATCTATCTATCTATCTATCTATCTATCTATCTATCTATCTATCTATCTATCTATCTATCTATCTATCTATCTATCTATCTATCTATCTATCTACAAATACATTTTGTGTTGACAGATGTGCTTCAGTAAATTGGCTTCTGTTCATTGTCTTGTTCATTTTCATCAGAGAACCCAGCTGCTCACTTGTGGGTTGTTAGTCTCTGAGATGAAGATGAAGGGGGGCCTACACAGTCCTGCTTTGCCTTGACTGTTACACTGCAGCTCTATGAACAGGATGTTTGCAGGTGCTCTGCATGTCCAAGCATATTGATAACAAATACTTTTTTTGGGCTTTAAAAACAGCCTTGTGCCCTATAAGCGTATGATGCAACACACTCAGATTATCAGCAAAATGTGAACTTGGGAAACATGCAACTTTGATTTGTAATTTCTTGGCAACACAGAATGTGCCAAAAGTTTCCTTGCTGCATCTGACCTTCCCAGAATCTGAACTGTGATTTCCCAGATCACTATATAATCTAATGGTGGAACATCATTAACCAATCTGTAAAATAACAGGCTCGTGGGGCAAATGTTGTTCAACCTTGACATGTGTGACCTCAGAAAAAATTCTGCTCCTCTACTACTTGATTCATGAAGTCTGTTTTTCTGATGCTTTTCTCAGAAGCATTTTATAACATATTTCATGTGCTGGCAGCTATTGTCCCTGTGGTATTTTTTCAATTAGTTCGGATATCTTTCATTGACCAACAACAGTAAAATAATTAACTATGACAAATAGCTAACACGTCCAGAACATTTTATCTCTCTTCTACGGCTGTGTGGACATTATTCCTCTGCAACCTGGCTTTATCAGGCCATGGTGGCCTAACCAACATTGCTAATGTGATATGAATAACATGAGGTGGCATCTGGCTGAGCGACTGGCTAAGAGTGGAAGGGAAGGTGAGAAAGGTTGTTATGTAAAAAAAAAAAAAAATTGCAGCGTCACCGCATGAGTCCAAATTTGGCATCGAGTTACTCAGGAACTGCTGATGCAGCCTCAGGAAACAGATGTCCTTGTGTGACAGCTGCAATTATTAATACTGCAGGTGAAACTTGCTTGTTTCATCAAAGCCTGAGGTATAAAACTTACCTGCTGCAGCTTGGATTCTGACTGTGGCAGTCATAGGTTCTCCCTAATAGATGTTCCAGGATATATCAAGGTGCAATCAAGCTGGTCCATAGATATGTAAAGATTATAATGATGATTATTTTCAAAGGCTAATGTCAACAGGATCAAATCTATATTTGCCTATTATAAATAAACTTGAGTTAAAGTTATAGTTGGTAAGCCTGTTCAGAAACACTTTTTGTTATACTGGGTAAAATGGTCCTTCCATCCTAAAAGTAGTCAATACATTAAGTATTTAGAAAAAGGAGGTTAAAGAAAATGGATCTCTGTGAATGCTGCAGGCCTTTAAAAACTCTAACCAATCCCTATTGTTCGGTCTGAACGGCAGCGATTGGTCAGAGTTTTGGTCCTTCCGTCACCCACCTCTATCCCTCAAATTCTGGGGGTATCACCTTATCTGTTGGTTGTCCCACATGCCAATCATTCTGAGGTGTTCGCATAACGCCAGTGTGTGCATGTTCCTTGTTAGTTTCCGCTTGCTGGCTGCGCATGCGCACTTCTAGTGTTTATGTACCTGGTTAGCTTCGGCGTTAATCATTCATTGTGGCTCTGCTGCTCTCACTGAATTCTTTAAACATGGCTGAGAGTTGCAAGAAGCAAACCACGTACAAGTTATGAGAAGAAGGGCAAGAAACAGAAGAAAGAAATAACACCAGAGTGGATTTGGGAGATTTTTTTTTCATGTGATCCCCCTGAGGCGCAGAAGAGCAATTAGGTAAGACCGTCTTGCACATGCACAGTTATTCAAAAAGGAACATGGGGAAACTTCTGAAAAAATCACCGACTAACTTTAAGCCTTGCTAAAAATTGATGTACCTAAAGTTCCTATCGAAAAGACTGGTTTGTTTAAAATGGCATAAAATTTTTGCGCAATACCCCAAATATTGTAATCCTTGGAAATTAGGAGTCTTTTAACTTAAAAGGATAAAAAACTTCAACAAACAGCAGCACTGAATCACAAACAGAACCTAAATGTACACATTACCGACTATTCACAAAGGAATTAGGAGGAGCTGAATGTGTGACACATTTTGCTGGGAAGCTGCCATATTCCTCACAGTATGCTTTCACTGTCTGTAATGTAAGCAGCATCCCTGGCAGCCCGCTGCACAATATACAGTAATATGGTTTTAAAACAGGTCATTTGGCTATTTCTATGTTTGTTTAGATTGCTAAATAACTACAAATAGAATATTTTATCACCAACCAAAGGTTTTATTGAAAGGTGTGATGGTACTGGTCATGTATATAATTACAATTTCAAGGCTTTGGTGTTTGGTTCATAGCAGATGGCGTAATGTTACATTTGAGTTTTTAACTTAAGATCAGAAAGTGAAATGTACAATGATGTTCGTAGTAGAGGATACAATAGCGCTCCTTTGTGATTTATTATTTTGAAAATGAATGAATGTTCTAAAGACATCTTGCTTTCACTGTCTGTAAGGTTGGAGAAGAAGAGTGGCAAGAAGGAATAAATACTCCAAAGTCTCCCCAAAATTCAGAACCCTGTGTCTGGTGCCTCTGTTTCTCCACGGAACACAACCTGCATCCATTGAAAACACAACTCGGAGTCCCTGGGGTGTCTTCTATAAGTGGCAGACGCACTCTAAGGGAAAACAAGGGTTACAGGTGGATGGAAGGATGGATGGATGGAGTTTGAGGGTTTCTAACCCCCATTTTGCAAAGTTAGAACTGCTCCTACAACACCTCACTGAGTAAATAACATCTATTTGTGCTGCGGCAGTTTGGCCAGATTTAAGTGAAGCATTATGCATGCATTTAGTACCATGTTTATGTAGATCTATATAAATTACAGCCAGATAATTTTTTTGGACTGTCAAAGGCCAAAGCCGTTTGAGTTGTGCAGCTTGTTGAGAAAAGAAAATAGCATCTACTAAAAGCAAGGTCTTAATTTTGGCACAAATGAAGTACCAGAAAAAAATATGTGACCTGCTGGATTTTAAAAAACGGGTCACCGATGTCACAGAAGGCAGAAGATATCTGCCAATATGGAGTTTCAGGGTTTCTAACCCCCATTTTGCAAAGTTAGAACTGCTCCTACAACACCTCACTGAGTAAATAACATCTATTTGTGCTGCGGCAGTTTGGCCAGATTTAAGTGAAGCATTATGCATGCATTTAGTACCATGTTTATGTAGATCTATATAAATTACAGCCAGATAATTTTTTTGGACTGTCAAAGGCCAAAGCCGTTTGAGTTGTGCAGCTTGTGGAGAAAAGAAAATAGCATCTACTAAAAGCAAGGTCTTAATTTTGGCACAAATGAAGTACCAGAAAAAAATATGTGACCTGCTGGATTTTAAAAAACGGGTCACCGATGTCACAGAAGGCAGAAGATATCTGCCAATATTTTTTCTGATCAAGTAAATAGTCTCATTTATGTTAAAAAATGTCACTTTTTGCACAGAGTTCCAACTTTATGATTGTGGAATCATTTTACAGATTCATATGCAAATATTAATGCACATAATTCTCATAAGCTATGTCTGTAAAGAGGGATTCTTTTGTCCTGTTTAGTGAGGGGAGGTCTAATTTATAAAAGCAAAAAAGAAAACAACTTTTTGCTGTAATTTCTAACTGAATTTTATTACACAAATAAAATTGTATTCATGCCTTAATGAACCATCACAATATATACAAGCATATGTGTTTATGCATGCTTTTTCCCTTTAAGTTTTGAACTTGTGGTCTTGATTATGTGTTTCTTTTAATCTTATTTTATTTCTTGAACATTCTATTCTACAATAAGAAATACAGTTGAGACTTTCTGGCTTATCGTGTTTACCATGTGTTTTAGGGAACACAGAAGCTGTAAATGCATTGATTCAGTTGGCTTGTGTCGTGATTTGTCTTTGGATGAACCCGGACAGCACACACACACAGAGCTGATCTTGAGAGTTTATTGCAACAGAGGATGATGAACGATGAATAACCAGAGTCAGTAACCAGGTGGAGTTCTAGGATGGAGGAGCTGGCTGACGGGAACGGAGTGGAGATGGTAACCAGGATTCGAAGGAGCTGGGCTGCTGCAGAACCGGGAGTGAAACCAGAGACCATCAAGACGGAAACGACGGAGCAGAATCCAGCAGCGCAGCAGACAGGTACATAACTGAACAGACGGAGACCAAGACGTGAGGACTGGAACAGACGGAGACCAAGACGTGAGGACTGGAACAGACAGGCGTGGTGATGGACTGACTGAATACGAGCCGGCGGCGAGGAACAAACTGGGGTGAGTTTTATAGCAGGGTGAGCAGGTGGAGCGAGTCCATGGTTAATTGCAGGTTAATTGGTTACCTGACAGGTGTGCCTAATCAGGGCTGCACTGGAGGAGAAGGAGCCAGGAAATGCTCAGAGTGCAGTCTTCAGGCTGCATCATAACAGCTTGGAGCTGTAATCTCATCTTTTGGGTTTCTTCTTAACACTAATTATTGTTTTAAGATGAAACCGGTGGAAATACACAGCAGCCTGGTCCTAAAACTTTGACCAAATGTTTGCCCTGCTAATACAGAAAACAAATGCCTGAAGCTTACTGGAAGACTACAAGGCAATTGTCATCATTAGTTTGAACATAGCAGGATGGCTGTATTTTAACATAGAACATCAACATTCATGAACGGCAGAAAATTACTTATTTATTTATTTATTTCATAACTATATACAGAAAAAATCCCATTAAACTAAAGGAGTAAAGATGCACTACAACACATTCCAGCTTCTTAACTAATTTCCATCTGTAGTCCCTGTGTGAGTAAAGAAGGAAAAAGAAAATAAGATGTTAGTACAGTAAAAATGGAATCATTTTATTGAAGATTATGTAGATGAAATACTATCCAATGTTCTCTGTTACAAAACACATAAATGAATTTCCTTGAACTGCAACATACCAACAGCAAAAACTAATTAGACTTTTTAATAAAGTTATGCCTTTTCAACCCATTTTCTGTCATTCAGATAAACAGATGAAAAGCAACAGGACTGCAAGCATCAAAGTCTAGAGTTGCAGCAACAGTTAAAAATATATTGCTTTTAGAAGTATTAATTCACTCTTCACATAATTGGATAGCAGACCACTGTGGCTGGTAATATTTTTTATGGGACTCTCATGTCAGGAGAGCACATTGGCTTTGGAGGCAGAGTGATGGTTGAACACAAAGTGACAGTGAATCTTGGAAATGGGACTCCTTAGAACATTATTTGCTATAAATTACTACAAGGACCTCTGCTCAAGGTCAGCTGTAAAAGTGGCAGGCTTCATCCAAAGCCCAGATTCATCGATCAGCCTCTCATTGTGCCTGTCCTGTCAGAGAGCAACTCAGAAGGCCCTATGACCTGCTTTGCTTTGAAGTCCTTTTACATTTGGGCCAATAAAAGATTGGTGTCTGTCTCTAAGTAGATATGTCGAGGACTCCTCACTAGAGACAATTGCGTGGTAGGCACCATAAAAACTTAAAGATTGAAGTTAGAATTTGATTTGTTCCTGCGTGACCTCGAGCAAAAGGTCTGGCAGGGTTTACTGATCCTTTATGTTCTCACTGTAGATCGCACAATGACTTTGTACACTTTTACTTGGAAGGTTATTTTGGACAAATTCGAAGATTCAATTCAATTCAATTTTATTTATATAGCGCCAATTCATGAAACATGTCATCTCATGGCACTTTACAAAGTTAAGTTCAATTATATTATACAGATTGGGTCAGATTATACAGATTGGTCAAAAATGTTCCTATATAAGGAAACCAGTTGATTGCATCAAAGTCCCGACAAGCAGCATTCACTCCTGGAGAAGCGTAGAGCCACAGGGAGAGTCGTCTGCATTGTACATGGCTTTGCTGCAATCCCTCATACTGAGCAAGCATAAAGCGACAGTGGGAAGAAAAACTCCCCATTAACGGGAAGGAAAACCTCCGGCAGAACCGGGCTCAGTATGAACGGTCATCTGCCTCGACCGACTGGGGGTTACAAGATAATATCCTCTTTAATGTCTACCTACGATGTGTTCGAATGGATTATGGAGATATGCTGCTGATACTCCCCTTCTGCAGATCTGATATTGTACTATTTTTAGGGCTGGGCAAGTTAACGCGTTAATTTCGCGTTAATTCATTAGACTATTAACGGCGATATTTACTTTAACGCGGGTTAACGCATGTTGCTAACATGCTTTTATTTTGTGAAGGTCTGTTGCTGCGGTGTAGGGGTTTGAATCAGAACAGTAGGTGCCGATAATGCGCCGATAACCTCGCTGTCAGCCCAGCCTCGGATTCAAAGAGGAAGAAAGGTGCTGGCCGGAAAAAAACAAAGCCGACATGCGGAAGGCGGTGTTTCCCGCAGGAATTTGCTTAGGCGAGGCGGTGAGTTGGCGAACGGAACAAGTTTTGTGCGGAGCGGAGCGGGGTCTGCATCGACGCCGTCGGTGAAGTCGCTTCTCGCTTCAAAGTATCCATGTGTTTTTGCCTGTTTTTCCCTGCTATTCACTATATGCACGCGAGAAAGCAACAACAAAAAACCGCGTGTTAACGTCAAATAACCATGCAAGCATATCGAGTTAGCAAGCATTTCAGTTTAAAGTTCTTCCAGCATCGAATATGACAGAAACAAGTTAGTTGTAACCACTGCCAAGTTAAACTTTGGTATTGAACATAAAATGGTAATGCTGCTCCCTGCGGTTACCTCAGAAATTGCCTGTTTTTGGTAGATTTTTTCCCCATAAAGAGAATTCCCTGTCAGTGGCAATAAGCTTTAATTTATTATTATTGCTATTTTTTGTTTTACATGTTTAAGTTGAGCTTTACACTAAATATGTGTTACTGATAAGTGCTACAAATGTTACAACACTTTTGTTCAAATGGCAGCAGAACATTAAAATAAAAGTGCTCTTTACACTACTTTTGAATTAATTCTTGGAGTTTGTAAATACAATGCGATTAATCATGATTAATCAGGCAAATTATGCGATTAATCGCGATTAAATATTTTAATCGTTGCCCAGCCCTAACTATTTTATATTTGATATTATATTGATAGTCACTAACTAAACCAGTCTGCTGCAGACATTTAGACATATTAAAAGATTCTGCAACATGATAATTCTGCAACTCCGAGATGTATATACTTCATAAAGACCGGTGGTTGTCAAAGAAACACAACTATTGATGTCTTTTCATTGTTTGATGAAGTATAATGTGTATACAAATATCAATAAAACAATTAGGCCTACAATAAAATAATTCAGCCATATATAATAAAGCGCTCAATATGGTGCCTTAATATGAAAAAACAGAAAGAGAATGTTAGAGAGAGAGAGATGCAGACAGGCAAACAAAGAAAAGAAAGAAAGCAGGGATCAGCAAAGTTATAGGTTGAAGAATTTTTAGGTAAAGAGAAGGATAATAGCTTATTATTATTATTATTTTTAATTATTATTATTATTAGTAGTAGTAGTAGTAGTAGCAGTAGTAGTAGTAGTAGTATTATTATTATTAATAATAATAATAATAATAGATTCTCAATTTCTACTTCTGTTTCTCTTTAGTGCTTTATTGCATCATTTTATCTTTTAGCAGACCCGGCTACAGAGGAAGCCTTATTTTGGGGGGACCCAGTTAACAGTCTATCTAAATATATAAATAAACACTGATGTAACGTTTCAAATGAAATAACTATGATTTTTTATAAATACAAAATAAAGAATTAAGTAGTATACTGTAAGTGTACATCAGTCACCAGTTATTATGCTCAGGTTAGCCTAAACCCTGGCTCATGTGTTGCAGAAATCTTGGAAAATACTGCATCATAAACATTGTTTAAAACATATTAATTCCAGAGACTCAAAGGCAATTGTACGTATTCTTCTTCTAAAGAGATGTTGAAATGGTTTCGTACCATTACTGAACATTTTTAACATTTCCATTCTATTTTTGCACAAACCATAAATGCTAATTTTACAAAAAGCTGTGTTGAAAATCCTTTAAAAACATAATCAAACTAAAATATGGGATTCTCATCAGGGTCATGATGTTTATCAATACTCTTTTATCAAGTTAAAATATTTAAAATGCATTGTGTAATCATGTTAGCACAGCTGAAAACTGTTGTAATGATTAAAGAAGCAATAAAATGAATTTTCTTTGGCTAGTTGAGTATTTCGAGCGTCTGCATTTGTGCGTCCAATTATAGTCTCAAAATGACCGAAGAAAAATAACTTTGTACTGAAACTCATCAGTATATTGTTTTTCTGAGAAATGAAGGCAATTCCATGAGAGAAACTACCAATAAAGTGAAGATTTTATAGCTTTTATATTTTTTATAGATGATGTTTCAGTACGGCTGCCACCTTGAGAGAAGAGCGGCTGAGATCTCACGAGAGTTGTGCAAAAGTAAAAATGGCGGTATATACATAATATCAATCCGATCCACCCAGGTAAGAACAAGCCAATAATTTTAAATTAAACTTAGTAATATTTAAATATTAACAATTGTTTCATTTGTTTATTTCCCAATAAAACACACTGGACGAAGAGACCTTGACCAGCCATGAGAACTACCTGGACGAGTGTTTTGACAGCATCGGAATAGGGAAGCTGAAAAGTTCCACAACTACGAACACACCATCAACAAAACGCTCCCGTTTGAGCTCGACCAGTGCCGCTTCCACTATATCTCCAGAGAGGAGCTACAGCGACGTTCTGGAATCCATAGATTTCAGAATGATCTTGCCTTGGTAGAAATCCAACACAAGGAATTTTTAGCCCTGGAGTCACTGGCATACTGGCAGGAACAGCTAGCTTCCATCACAGTCGAGAATGAATCGCTGAGGGAAGAAGTTGGAAGCTGTGTGGTGAAAATAGTGAGATGAAGGAATTCATTCTGGATATTCAGGTCCGAAGTATGAGAGATAACCTTGTCTTTGCCAGTATCCCAGAACAGCAACAAGAGGATACCGAGGAAACAATCCGTGATTTCCTCCGGCAGCAGCTGAAACGTCCAGTAGATGACGTAAAACACATCACCTTCCACCGTATTCACCGGCTTGGAGGTAAGAAGCCCGATAAAACCCAGCCTCGGCCAATTGTAGCTAAATTCAAACATTACAAACAAAAAGAGCAGGTCAGTTGGGGCAGAGAACTGCGAGGAACGAATTTCAGAGCCAATGACCAGTTTCCAAAAGAAATCCTTGATCGAAGGCGAGTATTATTCCCAATCAAGAAGAAATACATGGCTGAGGGCACCAGGGTACAGTTGCTGTAGATAAGCCTTAGATTGATGGTCAGCTGTTCAGGGATTAGAAGGTCAATCTGCGGCTTTATTAGCAGCAGAACAGGTGAATTTAAAGCATGTGACACAGGTTAAAAAAGAATAGAGCTGAACACAGTGATAAATTAAATGTATGCACAGCTCAGCAGGACGTTTGCACTATATGTGGGTTAAGTCACGGCTGGGTTTCTGTGTTGTGGGTCGTAATCCTTTTTCTTTCACCGCTTCTCATTCTCTGCACCTTCTTAATTCTCTGTCTTTATCTTATTTGTCTGCTTCTTTACTGTTGATCAGACAACCACAAGCACTTTATATGATGTCACCTGGGTCTATGTATATCTATTTCTATAGGGACATGCACTTTCCAGCTTCAGCTTCCCCCTCACAACTATGGTAAATCTAAGTTTTGTGACATTGAATGTGCAAGGAGCTGGCACCCGAGACAAAAAGTTGAAAATGTTTAACCAGCTTAAAAGATTAAAGGCAGATGTTGTCTTATAGCAAGAAACTCATAAATCAGCTAGAACTGTAAATGATCTTAACTCACCTGAGTTCCTGAGGTTCCGCCTGCTATAACTCAAAGAGGAGTAGCAATTGTAATCCTCAAAAATGTTATTTTTTCAATATTAGACAAAATTATAGATCCTGAAGGTAGATTCATAATATTAAAAATATATATTCATAACCAAAATCTATGTATTGTCAGCAGGCCAGCTGACAGCTTTGCTAGGGCCTGGGACAACAAAGTCTTTTTGGGCCCCCCCTCTACACCTGCTGCCACAACACACACACACACACACACACACACACACACACACACACACACACACCAAAAACAACTGTATACTTCATTCTCATATGCCTTTTATTTTATTCAATAATCTGCTGTTTACAGAAATATTTTTTTTGTCCTCCAAACAAGTCTTAGATGACCACTTCATAAATGTGGTTAGACCCTCTGAAACTGCTGGCAGTTCATTTGCCATCTCTGAGAAAGGCTTCCTTTTTGCCGTTAAATGCACAACATTCACTCAATCATTTTTGTTGGCCATAACGTGGGATCATTAAAATTAACGGGGTGGTCCGTCTCTGAGCCACTATGCTCAGACTCTCCGATCGGGCAGCAAGCCCCTCCACCTGCACTTCTCTGTTATCGGTAGGGATGGCTCTCTCTGCCTCCTCCTCAAACACACGCTGTCTCTCCCAAACACCCCCCCCCCCCGAAGCCACATGTTGCTACGTTGTCCTCCTTTCTCTATGTCCACCAAGCTCCCCGCCTCAGCTGGCTCTCCTGCTCCGCTCTGTCTTTCAGACTGGACCATTTCTTTGCTTTCTGCTCATTTGGCGCTAAGCTGAAGTATTTCCATAAAAGAAAAGGTGTCTCCCCCCTTACACTAGCCAACAGATGCTATACTTTAAAATCACATTGGTAAACGCATTGCTTCTCACCTGGCTCTGGATGGGCATCATTCCTCTGCAATTCCGTTCCTAGACCTGTTCCTGACTCATCCTCAGTTTTTAAAAACTATTTACTCATAAAATCCCCCAAGCCTTTGGTGTCATCTTCTCTTTTTCTCTTCTCTTTTGTTTTCTGTGCACCGGTGATTCTTAGTTTGCAGCTGAACGAACTTTCAAAGTTGTAGCCAGCCGTTGTCCTAATGGTCAAACCATTTTATGTTCGGGTGGGCGTAGTCCACACCTGCAGCACGTTAGACACTCTCTTGGCTGGCATTTAAGGAAGACACGGCGAGCAGGAAGACGCCAGAGTGTTACCCCTATCGTGGTATGCCTAGGCCAGAACGTGTTTCCTGAAACCTCGTACCTGTGAGTCTTTGAACCCCCGTCTTGGATCTAATTTTTGTCTCCTGTTTTCTTCAGTGTCTGTGTTGGATTACTCACCCGAGTGCTGCCCGTGATTCGAAGACCAGCTCTGTATCCAGTTCAGCTCAGATTCTGCTCTGGCGTCTCCCCTCTTACTCCCTTGGTGTTACCAAGCCGGGCTAGAGTTCCCGTTCCTCTGGATACATCTGGTCACTTGGACTTCTCTGGTTCTTCCTGCCGCTCCTCCTGCCTGCCACAACGGTGGCGTTGCTCGGATCCTCTGTCAGTGTCGCTGCTGCCAGTCACCCGTCACTCAGTCACCTTGTTCCACCTCGGAGCCACGGTAACCGTTCACCTGACTACTCATCCTCCCTGGATAGGTTCTCTCGGCCAAGCGGAAAGCGGCGCGGCTTCTGGTATTTTTCCCTGGTTTGACCCTCTCTAATTATTCTCCCCTTTTCTGCAGAGCTTCCAGCTTCAGCGTTCCGACCTCCCACGTTGTACAGGCTGCTACTTGTTTGAGCCTTTAAATAAACATCTTTAAATCGTTCCTGTGTCTCCGTTAGTGTCTGCATGTGGGCCAAGAACTTGAAAACCATGACATATATATTTAGTTACTCTAATATTAAATATGTTTCACACAAATATGTTATGAAAAATTACTTCTGCCTGTATTTTAATGGTCAGAGTGTCAGTCTTGGGCCCCCCTCTCTGTCCTGGGCCTGGGACAATTGACCCGTTTGTCCCCCCCTGTCACCAGGCGTGCTGACCTATATTCTGGCCACTTAGCAGTCAGAAGCTCCCCATGTTGTGAGTATGTTCATTCTGTTGACTTCAGGTCCCTGTTTTAAATATTGGTTTGTTGTCACCCCAATCCAACGTTGCTTTATTATGAAGTAGTCTCTTCTAGTCAGCCGACATTTGTCCCCAGACACATGCAGTGCTGCAGAGTCACCGTAAGCTTCTTTGACAGAGACAACCCAGTCTCGCTGAAAAACATGTAATAGCTATGTTGGTCCACAGGGGGAAATATGGTATTATCGCTATTTGGCTCCTACGTTTTATTTGGCCTATTTCATTTACGTTGGCTTGCAACCAGGTCGTGACTATCAAGCTTCCCCCAGCAATAAAAGAAGATGGCTGCCATTTCACATACTTTATGTGGAAAACTCAACATTTTAAGAAAACATTTGTGTTTATGTGCATTTTGATGACATTTCTAGCAAGAAGTTTGCATACTATTTTCATAATCTCCGTTTGAGGAAAGGAGACATTCTTTCATTTTTTAGTTTCCACAAATATTTCTGTACCTTCTCAGAAAGACATGACGCGGTTACGTTTTCTACTGCCGCTATGGTGGTTGCTATGGACGCAATGTTCTACTTCACCAACTTGCATGACATTTCCCGTACATAAAAAACAACATTTAAGGAGAACATCTGCAGTTATATGCATTTTGATAAAAATTTTAGTGAAAAGTATGCATGATCTTCGTACAGGGATTCCTAGATTATTTTCCTATTGTATTCCTTGACTGGAGAAAAAAAGAAGAGCTATTGTATGGGATTGATTCCAGTGAGTTGATTTGGAGAACCTTAATAAGAGGTCAGACATGCTTTAAAAGCTACTATAGACAAACTGAAGCTCAGAATAGGAAGAAGTTTCTAACTCCATTCATTTGTCTTCTAGTTTCAGGAGACATATTTTAAACTCAAAATGCTTCTTTGTTTTGATGAGCCTAACTGTGTCTAAATGTTTGGAAAGGGGAGCCGCTGCTGGAACCTAACAGAATGCTGTCACAGAGGTTTAGTGGCACATCCAGTGTCCCACAGGAGCTGGGCAATTACATGGGCAGGCAAACTCCCTTATCTCTAATGAACACTTGCAGTCCCTTTAAAAAGCTTTCAACAAGGTCCTGGAAAAGAACATGGCTGGTTGGAGAGGACCCAGGATTGCCGCTGTCTCTAACCGTCATCCAGTTTGTTCTTTCAGTTGTAGGTAAAGAGTGTCTACTCTTTAGGCTTTTCTTCAAGAGCAGATATTTACATTGAAAATTACTTTTTCTTTCTTGAAAGTAAGAAAAAAGTGCTTGGGTTTTCTGTCACTTTGGATTTCCAAAAGTGACAGAAAATTCAAACTCTCTGAAAAAACATAACTTGAGCCCACACCACTTTGAAAACATGCTATCCTGATGTGTGGGCCAAAACTTGACGCTGGAGCAGAAACAGATTGTTACCTTTTTCATGGGTATAAATTGGCCCAAACAGCGAATAGCCTTTGACATTAGATTATAAAAAAATGGAAAGACAAATCCCAATGTTTATGGAGCCAATGTGGTGGATTGTGAAGGACAAATTAGGCTATTTGAAGAACCCACGCTGTAGGCTTGATATTACTTCAATTTAGCAGTTACTAGCTGAGTGTGTGAAATTTGATGAGATTGCTCCAAAAAGAACAATCAGTGCTATTTGTCCATAGCTAAACTGCAGTCTGTACATGTATCTGAAAATAAAAATCAACTACTAATTTCACATTTTATTGACTGCTTTGCTAATGCATTTACATTAACCTCAGTCACTTCCAGGCCCTGCTTTAAACAATGTCCTCCCCCGCCATCAACAGATAAAAACATGTCAAAGACACAGCAGCTTTTTAATTTGCCATTCACTAGAAATTGGTTAACATAACAGTAACTCCTGAGAGCAATCTTTTATCATGCCCTTCATTCATACATTCAGTTTAAAATGATTTAATATTAAAATGTGGAACACCTTTTGAGTCTCCAGAGATAGTGCAGGAAACTGCCAAAACAATTTCAGAAACATGAAATCAAAGATCTAGGCTTTTGCATTATAAAGCTCTATGCACATTCTATAAATGGAAGCATGCTGTGATTGCAAACCAGACTAGCAGAAGGCCAAGTACTATATAACATAGTTTGTTAATCTCTTTTCACAGAACATATGTTTATCCATACATCCATTTAGGACACTTCATCCATGTTTTGATGGGTAGTTATTTATTTAGTAAAGTCTGTTAATTTTGGTTTGATCAGAACAGTCATGTCATAAGAGGCAAAAGGCTCAAAACTAGATCATTAATGTCTTGCCCAATTACTGCTGGAGAAAGGTAGCAACACCCTGGGTATAGGCAATGGATAGATAGATAGATGGCTTGAAGCAAAGAACCTAGTTGGGTTTGAAATAGCAAATCTTTAACACCAAGTCCACAGCTACAAATTACACTTCTATACTTGAGGTCAACCTGTTTTAATTTGATTTGTTTGAATATGTATGATATAACTTGGTTATTTTGTTGTTTTATTGAATGGTAACTGTAATGATTCTAGCTCAGTCTTTCGCCTGATCACCTCCTCCCCACTGATCACCGTCACCTGCAACTAATTCCCTGCTCTAATTACTCCTGTCAGCCCATCCCTATATAAGCACTCCTCTTTCAGTTTGTCTTTGCTGGTTTGTCTGATCTCCCTCAATCACCAGATGCCCAGCTTCCCTTACGCTCTCCAGCCTTTGCACTCCTCGCCAGCCAGTCTGCTACCTCACGCCATCCCAGGTTAGTGGATCTTGCCTCCCACTCACCTCTTTACTTTGTGTTCCAGTCTCCCCTCCTGTCTCGATCCGCCAGCACGTCCTGGCATTCACTCTAATGCACCACAGCCACAGTCCTCCTTCACATCCTGGTCCCTGCTCCGACGCACCACCTGTCCCACTTCGTCAGCACGCTTTGGACCCAGCTCCGGAGCTCATCAGGCTCGTTCTGTCGGTGCTCCTGCGTCCCGTCTGCGGTGGCCCTGAGGACCACCGTACCCGTCTGCCTGCTTAATCTCCACCATCTCCAGTCTTCTTCAGCCTGGTCCTGATCCATCCAACCTTTTTGTGTGGCAATAAAAGCTCCTAAATATCCGGCTCTGTCTGTGGTTTGAATTCGGGCTCAGACCCCGGTCATTACAGGTAACAGTTGCATTAAGAAAGAATCTTGCAGACCAAATGACCCTCTTGTATTTAACGTGTCACATCACTTCTCAAAATAAAAAAAATTCTTTCTAATGAACCTAGACTAGATCTCAGCAGAGTTTGAAATATCTGTGCTTCCCAAAATCTACTGCCCTCTGTACCAAGTGTGTTGAAAGACGGAATTAATTAATTTATTTTTAGACAGTCCTGGCATTCACTCTAATGCACCACAGCCACAGTGGCTGCACAGTAGCACAGTGGGTAGTGCTGTTGACTTGCAGCAAGAAGGTCCTGGGTTCAAGTACACCCCTGGGTCTTTCTGCATGGAGTTTGCATGTTCTCCCTGTGCATGCGTGGGTTCTCTCCGGGTACTCCGGCTTCCTCCCACAGTCCAAAAACATTACTGTTTTTGGTCCTTAGGTGTGAGTCTGTGTGTGAATGGTTGTTTGTCCTGTTTGTCTCTCTGTGTTGCCCTGCGACAGACTGGCGACCTGTCCAGGGTGTACCCCGCCTCCCGCCCAGTGAACACTGGATATAGGCACCAGCAACCCCCGCGACCCCATGAGGGATAAAGCGGTTTGGAAAATGGATGGATTTTTAGACAGTATCCTGAGACGTAACCGTTGTTGTTGGGTGGGGTTAATTAGATTTTTGTTTGATTGAGAAACTACTAAAGTTATGTTGAATGACATTTGTTGGGATTAATGTATTCAAGCATATTAATATACAGTGCAGCCATGATAAGCTCAAGTCCCAAAAATGTTTTTGTCCTCTCATGTAAATAATCAGCAACACAATTGTCTTTCTGCCACTGCCTTCCTGACAACAAATGTCCACATTCACCACATATATTGATAGATTATTCATCATCTAGCATTACAATTACACTACCGTTCAAAAGTTTGGGGTCACATTGAAATGTCCTTATTTTTGAAGGAAAAGCACTGTACTTTTCAATGAAGATAACTTTAAACTAGTCTTAACTTTAAAGAAATACACTCTATACATTGCTAATGTGGTAAATGACTATTCTAGCTGCAAATGTCTGGTTTTTGGTGCAATATCTACATAGGTGTATAGAGGCCCATTTCCAGCAACTATCACTCCAGTGTTCTAATGGTACAATGTGTTTGCTCATTGGCTCAGAAGGCTAATTGATGATTAGAAAACCCTTGTGCAATCATTCATGTTCACACATCTGAAAACAGTTTAGCTCGTTACAGAAGTTACAAAACTGACCTTCCTTTGAGCAGATTGAGTTTCTGGAGCATCACATTTGTGGGGTCAATTAAACGCTCAAAATGGCCAGAAAAAGAGAACTTTCATCTGAAACTCGACAGTCTATTCTTGTTCTTAGAAATGAAGGCTATTCCATGCGAGAAATTGCTAAGAAATTGAAGATTTCCTACAACGGTGTGTACTACTCCCTTCAGAGGACAGCACAAACAGGCTCTAACCAGAGTAGAAAAAGAAGTGGGAGGCCGCGTTGCACAACTGAGCAAGAAGATAAGTACATTAGAGTCTCTAGTTTGAGAAACAGACGCCTCACAGGTCCCCAACTGGCATCTTCATTAAATAGTACCCGCAAAACACCAGTGTCAACATCTACAGTGAAGAGGCGGCTGCGGGATTCTGGGCTTCACGGCAGAGTGGCAAAGAAAAAGCCATATCTGAGACTGGCCAATAAAAGAAAAAGATTAAGATGGGCAAAAGAACACAGACATTGGACAGAGGAAAACTGGAAAAAAGTGTTGTGGACGGATGAATCCACGTTTGAGGTGTTTGGATCACAAAGAAGAACGCTTGTGAGACGCAGAACAAATGAAAAGATGCTGGAAGAATGCCTGACGCCATCTGTTAAGCATGGTGGAGGTAATGTGTGAGGTTGCTTTGGTGCTGGTAAGGTGGGAGATTTGTACAGGGTAAAAGGGATTCTGAATAAGGAAGGCTATCACTCCATTTTGCAACGCCATGCCATACCGAATGGACAGCGCATGATTGGAGCCAATTTCATCCTACAACAGGACAATGACCCTAAACACACTTCCAAATTGTGCAAGAACTATTTAGAGCAGAAGCAGGCAGCTGGTATTCTATCGGTAATGGAGTGGCCAGTGCAGTCACCAGATCTGAACCCCATTGAGCTGTTGTGGGAGCAGCTTGACCGTATGGTACGCAAGAAGTGCCCATCCAACCAATCCAACTTGTGGGAGCTGCTTCTGGAAGCGTGGGGTGCAATTTCTCCGGATTACCTCAACAAATTAACAACTAGAATGCCAAAGGTCTGCAATGCTGTAATTGCTGCAAATGGAGGATTCTTTGACGAAAGCAAAGTTTGATGTAAAAAAAAATCTTATTTCAAATACAAATCATTATTTCTAACCTTGTCAATGTCTTGACTCTATTTTCTATTCATTTCACAACGTATGGTGGTGAATAAGTGTGACTTTTCATGGAAAACACAAAATTGTTTGGGTGACCCCAAACTTTTGAACGGTAGTGTATAAGTGATCCTTGGACCCAGATTCCTTCCCTAAGGGTTGCTTGAGCTGGTAGCCACTCAAGATAAATAAAATAATCTTTTCATTTGTAAGTGGAAGAACAAACACATAATTAACACATTTCCCTTTGAATCAATCTGCCAGTTTTATCAGCCACTAAGTAGATTAGAGAGGTATTGATTACTGAGTGCATTCTAATAATTGCTGTCTTTGCATAGTGGTGTGTGAATGCACCGCCTTACTCCAATCCTCTTTCTGAATCTCAAACTTCGAGCTACATCAGCAAACAAGACCCCAGAGAACAGAATGTAAATAAAGAAATGGGAAATAACACATAACATACCCTGGATTTGACTAGTTGCTTCTATGTTGCCTCGAAATCACATCTGCCAACATCATTAGCATGAATCAGTGTGGAAGCCTGACACAGCATACTGAGAGGCTGAACCACAGGATGATTATGGAAAATCTCTCAGCATGCGTATCTCTGGCACACAGACATTATTGTTGATTGCTGTGCTTCCACAGGACTAGTCAGTTAGAAGAGCGTGGAGACAGCAAAAAGATGGAGAATGGGTTGTGTTTATTCACTACGAAGGAGGTGCCGTCCATCCGAAAACTGGCACCAGGGCAAGCTGACTGACGGCTCGCCCGGTAGAAATTATCGCTCAGGGAATGAGCAGAGAAAGCCTGGTGCTATCACATGTCCCCGGCACCCGTGTGGATGAATACACATGTCACTGCAGTCTGACAGTCTGTCGGGGCAAATGTAACTGTGCTGGAAGAGATAGCAAAGGATTACATTTTTCAGAAATGCTGCAGGGAGCTGAATGGAGCTTTTGCAACTCCACACATCTGTGATGGGTCACATTCAGTTTCAGTTCAGCAAACTGCGAACACAGTGTTCACGTTTATACAATCAGCTGCTCACCATGCAACACAAAGGGAATGAGGTAAAAGGTCAGATGCTCACTATCTGTTTTCTGAGGGGCATGTTTGCTAAAGCTACAATAACGGGCCAAAAGAGTGCAGAAAGCAAGTAAATTAGAATGTATTTTAGAAAAGGTAGCGTCATGAAGTGTCACCCCAAAAACATCCATAAATGGCCAGGGTGCAATTGGAACACCATATATTTTGGACATGATTTCAAATATACCATTCCAAAAGCAGCCCAATTTGGGGCAAGTCCAAAACATTCAATTCAATTAATTTCAATTCAATATTATTTATATAGCGCCAATTCATGATACATGTCACCTCTAGGCATGTGAAGTAGAGACGTAGGCTCTTGTTTACACTGATCACATGTGGGTTTAAACCCTTCCTTGATTTTGCTTAATCTAGTTTTAGACCAATCGAGACGGTGAACAACTTTGAACTGAATCACCACATGTTTAAGGCAGATGGATGATGAAAAAAATCTATTGATTATCCTATGCCAAGTCTCACCTGCAATCTGTTGGCCCATTGTTCCCTAAGTGATTGCAATGTGGCCATCTTATAATTACTTAACAGCTCATAAACATCACTTATAAGCCGTTTGGCATCTACTTTAAAAACAAAAACATCTTCTAAAAGAGATGGAGGTGGACAGGACAGAAAACAATCAGTATTAGAAGCAACAAAGTTTCTAAGTTGTAGATACCTGAAGAAATGCCACTGAGGGATCTTGAACTTAGTCACCAACTGTTCAAATTAACTAAAGATAATGTCAGAAAAAAGATCCTTCATTGTTGTTATTCCAAGTTTTCTCCATTTGTTGAAAGCCTTGTCCATTAATTATTGGAGAAAAAATACAGTGTCTATGTGGTGGTGCGATAAGGGAAAGTTCAGTCTATTTGAAATGCCTTAATAACAAGAGGGTTTGAGGTGAAGCTGGAAATAGGTCCTGCCAGAGGTAATCTGGCACACAACAAAGCCAGCAGGGAGGATCACTTCACTGATAACTTTACCAGTGTTACCCATGATAATAAACTATGATCCTTGGCCCAATGTAATAATGCCCTTACATTTGAGGCCCTGTAATACAACAAAAAATGTGGGAGTGCTAAGCCTGCTGCGTGCAGCGGTTGTTGTAAGACACTCTGTTTTAGCCTAGGTGGCTTTTTGTTCCAGATGAAGGAAGAAATTTGACTATTCAGATTGTTAAAAAAAACTTTGTTAGGGATTATGAGATTACAGACACTGGACTGAGAAAGTCAGTTACCATGTAAATTATAGATAGATAACAGACTCTGGAGGCACAGAGCCTGACATACTTAGATTGGACAGTATGACTGATTAAGGGAAGACGTGTCAGCTAGGACACGTTTACATTATAGTATGATCTTCTCAACCAATGTGATGAACGGAAAACTGATATACTGAGCACGCTCCTGTTTGGGTGTACACAATGGTCCTACTTAATGTCTGTGTGAGGAACGGGGCTCTCTCTGGCATCAGGAAATCTGCCCGTCGCGTTGTTGTGTATGAGAGCCCAGTACTGAAGCTGTACACATCCCTCTGCCTCTTAGATTAAACATGGTAAAATATAGTTTTGGTTTCAAGAGTCTTTTTATTACTACAGAAGTATACATTAGAAACATCACATTATTCAGCAAAAGAACCTGGGGTGACCACAGCCAGGTAAAAAATGGAAGACATTGAAAAAGATATAAAAATTTAGGAAATATACTCATCTTAAAGGAGAAGTCCGGTCAACAAGGAAAAATCAGTGGATCATTACTTATACCTAAAACTAATACATTTGTGGTGATTTAATGAATTTAGCGTTAATCAGTAAAAGAAATAAAAGCATAAATTGTTGTCTCGATCACTGAGTCTGAGGACGGCCATTATTGCCCATATGTGACGTCTCTGTACGGTGAGGCACTGCGCTTTACAAGCTAATTCAACAGGAACTGTTGTACACAGTTGCGATCAACAGGCCAGCTGACAGCTTTGTTAGGGCCCGGGACAACACAGTCTTTTTGGGCCCCCCCTCTACACCTGCCGCCACCACACTCACGCACGCATGCACGCATGCACACGCACACGCACACAAAAAAAGTCAACTTAACTGTATACTTCATGCCCTGTAAATCTCTGTATTTTATACTGGATATTTTCAACCCATCTATTGAATTTAGTGCACTAGCTGATCTTTTCTTCATAAGAGAACAGCAAGCACTGCAGCCAAAATATGGCCTTTTTTGACCTGCTGTATATTAGCCAGTCCCTAAGCTTGATGTATCATGAAACTGTTGACCTTTTGGGTTTTGTGTTTTTTATTTTATTATTACAACAAAATTATTATAATAATAATGTTATGTTCATAGTGTTTTTTTCCTAATCCACCTCTTATATCTTTCAATCCTTATGTACTTTTGTCTGTGTTGTGTGCACCTGCCTGTTGCTTTAATCCTATAAATTCCGCATCGTGGGATAAATAAAGGATTAGCTAATGTTTTCTTATCTTAAATAACACTTTTTAATAGGATATATGTACTGGGTTCTTTCAAGGTCTTAATTACATTTTCTGTGTGGGCTCCAGTAACATATGATAGATAATATCTACTTTGAAAGTTAACATGAACTGCTGCTGAAGAAGAGCACTCTGATCTACCTGGACGTTCTCTGGAGGACTGAAACGCCTCAGTCAGTGACGTCAGTCTGTGGGTCTGGTCTGTCGGGGCAATGAGAGAAGTTTCGTCTCTTCTCTTCTGTTTCCGTCGCTCGACGTTTTCTTGCCCATGGTTTTTCACGTGCTTAGATAAATTTGTTGTGTTTCCACTGAATTTAACCGGCGTTTTACAAAACATGCAGCTTGATTTCATTTACGGTATTAAAATAGAGCCAAATGGCGCTTCTTTCCCTCTTCATGTTTTACCGCTCCTGTTTTCTCTCTCTCTCTCATCAGCAGCGCAGCGCGGTTGTTTGTGAGAGACACCAGAGAGCTGAGTGGGCGGGCCAGGCTGAGCCTGCGTGCTGATTGGCTGGCGCTACTGAGCCATGTACGAGAGGGGAGGGGGAGCAGCAACGTGCCGTGACACTGCTGCTGCTAACTGCAGCAGACGCAGAGACTTTGGATGAAGCTGCGCGCTGACTGACACTCTGACTGACCATTTTAATGGTCAGTCAGAGTGTCAGTTTTGGGCCCCCCCTCTGTCCTGGGCCCGGGACAACTGATCCGTTTGTCCCCCCCTGTCGGCGGGCGTGGCGATCAACAACAATTATTTCGGATTTCGAGAGGACTTCACCATTGAAATTCGCGAGAGCTATTGTGGAAGCAACAATGCCCACGTGCATGGCAGTTGGATGTTCCAATACATCGGGTAAAAGTGAAAAAAACGTTAGTTATTTCGCCTTTCCGATTGATGATCCACCACGGGTTCGTCGTTGGATTGCCAACTTGAAGAGGGAGGATTTGCCATCGAACTTCTGGCCAGAGAAAAAACACGTCATCTGTAGCCAACATTTCGAAGAAGAATGTCTTCAAGATGACATGAGAGCGAGAATTTTCGGTAGGTTTTTCTTTTTTATAATGTAGAATTTGCGGGGACATTTGTTTACCCGACCAGAGGAGCGGAGTGATATGACACACTTGGAAAGAATGCTCACTGTTGCGAAGCCCACTTATTTTATGCGACTTTGGTCTTCTTTTTTCTAAAGTCGCTTGTAAATTTCATGAGTTTGCGGGTTGCAGTTTTTTGGGCTTGTTTCTGAAAGTGAAGTCGCTTGTTTGGGCTCTAAACTAAGTGACGCTGAAATATCCCTCCGCCTCATAACGCACTGGAGCTCATCCTGACATAGGAGCAGAGTAAAGGCAGAAGGAGCCGCTCTGCACGTATTTTCTGCAGTTTACGGTTGCAATAACTGATGATAACTACTGAAAGTAGATTAGGCGGTGCAGATTACCATTTTGAGCAGAGATTGGTTCTAAAGATGAGTTTTTACTCCCTGATAACATTGCAGAACCCAACCTATAAACCGTACTTTAATGCTTATTTGTTGTCTTTTTATGTCTCTAAAAATTAGCATTACTTTAAATTTAAATGCTTAATACCATGTCTATCTTTGTTTAAGAGGTAAAGAAAAATATTTCGGCATGAAAACTAGTATTTATTTACAAGGGGACAGATAGGGCATTGGGACTTGCTCAACAGCCGATCCCGCACATTGACGTCACAAACTGGGAGGTGGCAGTACTGTTCTTGACCAACATGGATGCCTCCACTAAAGAACATTCAAATGAAAATTACTCTTAATTAAAAAAACGTATCATTTATTGAAAAGTATGTAATAATTTTATATTTAAAGTACTTTCAGCAGTTTGAATTCTGATTTTGACCAGACTTCTCCTTTAATGACAGTACTCCCATTTTCCAAACTCTTCTTTTAGCTTAGACAATAAAGGAAGATAATTAGTTTTATACAAGTCTTTGTAATTCTGTGTAATCCAAATACCAAAACATTTAAACTTGTTATAGCTGAGCTTGAAAGGTGCTAAAATTTCCACTGTTACCGTACCCACACCCGCTGACGGGGAGAGGGGGGGGGGAGACAAACGGGTCAATTGTCCCAGGCCCAGGACAGAGGGGGCCCAAAACTGACACTCTGACCATTAAAATACAGGCAGAAGTAATTTTTTCAGAAAATATTAGATTATTATTAGAGTAACTAAATATAGATATATATCTGCACTAGGTATATGTAATATGTTTTCTTTAAATAAGGGGCCATTAGAACTCCCCCCACCTCAACATAAAATGGTTTGACCATTAGGACAACGGCTGGCTGCAAAGTTCGTTCGTTGCGCTACAAACTAAGAATGTCAGGTTTTCAGAAGTCTGGCGCAAAAGAGAAGATGACACCAAAGGCTTGAAGGGATTTTATGAGTAAATTTTTTTTTTTTAAAAACAACTGAGGATGAGTTAGGAACAGGTCCTGGAATGGAATTGCAGAGGAACGATGCCCATCCAGAGCCAGGTAAGAAGCAATGCGTTTTTGAGCTTAGCGCCAAAAGAGCAGAAAGCAGAGAGATGGCAGAGGTCCAGGTTCAGTCTGAAAGACAGAGCGGAGCAGGAGAGCCAGCTGAGGCAAGGAGCTTGGTTGACAGAGAGAAAGGAGGACAACGTAGGACAACAACTGGCTTCGAAGCAGGGCGGGGCAGGGACAGCGTTAGTTTAAGGAGGAGACAGAGATAGCCATTCCTACCGATAACAGAGACAGTGCAGGTGGAGGGGCTTGCTGCCCGATCGGAGAGTCTGAGCATAGTAGCTCAGAGACAGACCACGCCGTTAATTTCAATGATCCCGCGTTATGGCCAACAAAAATTACTGATTATGATTGAGTGAATTGTGTGTGTTTAATGGCAAAAAGGAAGCCTTTCTCAGAGATGGTAAATGAACTGCCAGCAGATTCAGAGGGTCTAACCACATTTATGAATTGAAGTCATCTAAGACTTGTTTGGAGGACAAAATAATATTTCTGTAAACAGCAGATTATTTTATGAAATAAAAGGCAGAGGAGAATATAATATACAGGTAAGTTGACTTTTTGTTGGTGTGTGTGTGTGTGTGTGTGTGTGTGTGTGTGTGTGTGTGCGTGTGTGTGTGTGTGTGTGTGTGTGTGTGTGTGTGTGTGTGTGGTGGCGGCAGGTGTAGAGGGGGGCCCCAAAAAGACTTTGTTGTCCCGGGCCCTAGCAAAGCTATCAGCTGGCCTGTAGGTCAGTACCTTGAAGTGCAAGGTATAGAGAGATTGCTTGATGCACTGCTACACATTGAGTTGTAAGAGACACATAAATATGACAACAGCACAAGAAAACACACTGAAACTGGTGGAGAACGCATTTCCTTCTAACTTGATTGAAGCTGTATTTTTTACATATTTGTTAAAACTGTCATTATGTCCTGACCAGTGGTGGGCACAACAAAACCAAAAAGTTAGCTTCACAAACTCATATTCTATAAATGAATATATTCACTATTTCACTACCATTAAACTGATGATAAGGAAATTTGAGGAAGCTAACGTCACCTGCTAACTGATAACCAATGGCTGTGATTCAGTCTGTGTCACACATCTTGAGACAGAGGACTGCGGCACGCACAGACAGATGATGCAGCACAGAATCTTTGAGAGGATTGCTGTTTTAGTTCAGGATTAACTTTTAAACTTTTACACGCCGGTGGAAGCCTTTGAAAAGAATATTCTATCCATTTGTGCCCAGGTAGCAGCATCCTAGAAAAAACAGTGTGAGTTTGGGCAGCCAGTGTTCCCAGTTCTTGCAAGAGAAAAAGCAACTTGTCATGAACGGAATATGCAGGACCCAGTATTCAGTTGAAGACGATACAGGACACTTGGCGGACGGAGTCGACGGTGCTGAATACCCCCGACACTGATCCTACAGAGGATCTGGAGTTTGGTGTCTGATGGCGCCTGGCTACAGGCCTCTGACGTCACCTGGCTACAGGCCTCTGATGGCCCCTGGCTACAGGCCTCTGATGGCCCCTGGCTACAGGCCTCTGATGGCACCTCGCAACAGGCCTCTGACGGCGCCTGGCTACAGGCCTCTGATGGCACCTGGCTACAGGCCTCTGAAGGCACCTGGCTACTGGCCTCTGTTGCACTTAAACACTAATAACAAGGTAATGACAGCCAATGTAGCCACTCTGAAAATTGGCTGTCAAACAGAAGATGTGGAGGCAGGAGCTTCTGAAGTGACCTGGGGATCACTAAGTCACCACGGGGCCCTGGAAACTTGAACTCTCGACGAGGCCCCTGATGCTTGGCATCTTGACGAGGCCCCAGATGCTTGGCATTTTGATGAGGCCCCCTGACGTTTGGCCTCTCGACGAGGCCCCCGACATTTGGCATCTTGACGAGGCCCCTGATGCTTGCCGTCTCATTGAGGCCTTGAGTTGCAGACTGGAGGCGGACTGCCCTGGATCCCCTCCTTGCAGCCCGAAGGCGGGTCCATCTGGACCCCCTCCTCACAGGACTGTGGAGCGACGATTGAAGGCAGATCCACCTGGATCCCCTCTTCACAGACCTCCGAAGCGAAGACCGGAGGCAGATCCACCTGGACCCCCTCCTCACAGGACCGTGGAGCGACGATTGAAGGCGGATCCACCTGGATCCCCTCTTCACAGACCTCCCAAGCGAAAACCGGAGGCGGATCCACCTGGACCCCCTCCTCGCACACCGGAGGCGGCCCCGTCTGGACCCTCGCCTCCCAGAACTCCGGAGTGAAGACCGGAGGTGGATCCACCTGGACCCCCACCTCGCAGAACTTCGGAGCAAAGACCGGCACCTCATCCCCGCAGAATGGAGGACCGGCAAACTTCGCACCCACGCAGACTGGCGGGCTGGCGAGCGTAGCGACCCCACTGACTGGCGGACTGGTGAGCGTTGCACCCATGCCGACAGGCAGACTGGCGAGCGTTGCACCCATGCTGACAGGCGGACTGGCGAGCGTTGCACCCACGCTGACAGGCGGACTGGCGAGTGTTGCACCTACGCTGACAGGCGGACTGGCGGGCGTTGCACCCACGCTGACAGGCGGACTGACGAGCGTTGCACCCACACTGATAGAAGTCGAGGTGTCGACCAGACTCTCGACAACAAAGACAGAACCCGAGGCAGGTTCTGTCTATAACTCTCCTCAACCTAAGTTAGCTCATTGTCCAACTCCTACGAATAATTATTTAACAGGTCCCCTCTCATAAGCTTTATCACCAAAGCGAGAGACCTTAATCTCTCTGTCTTATTTAGAGAGAACTCCTCAGCAGACTCTGTGGGCGGAGCTGTGGAGATCTCCGCATGGGCGGAACTAACGACCACGCTGGAAGGTGGAAACACGATCGAAACTGAATCGGGGGAGATCTCAGGCAGCAGAGAATCAGAGGCGGATGGCGATAAAACAGAAACGGTCGTTTGGCTAAGCGAAACAGAGGGAACCTGGCTGACAGAATCACGCTTATGGAATCGATTGGAACAAAACGCCGCAGACCTGAATATTCCGAGGACTGTGGAAGAGCGTGAACTTGCGCCAGAGACCATGCCTCCTCCTTACTATCAGGAGGCTGCCGATGATCGAGGAAAAGATCCGGGCGAAGATCGGCGACAACATCTGCCTCGACCTCCAAAAACCACTTCAGGTCCGGGCTGAAATCTAAAAAGGAGCGGGCGCTGGAATCACTGGGTGAGTGTACCTCTTGTGTGTTCAGAGGAGCATGCGCGCCCAACAACATGACTCTGCTGGAGAGTAAACTCCGGGCTGAAGACCAGCTCATGTTGAAAAAAATAAATAACTTGTCTGGTGATGGGTCTGATGGGCCAGATTTTTCTGTCATGAACCGAATATGCAGGACCCAGTATTTAGCCAGACAAGCAGTGGTTTGAATAAGACTCACCAAAAAGCTCGTAATAATCTGGCATCTGTTATGGAAATATAATCATATATATATATATATATATATATATATATATATATATATATATAATAGTGTAGCTTAAAGTAATACAGATGTTAACTTTAACCCAGTAACCTAAAGAAATGGATGTGTGTGAAAAACAAAGGGTGCATGCAAACTTCAGATAGATACCAGGAGCAGGAAGCACCAAGGCCATATGACAGTCTTGTAAGTGATAACACTGTTAAAATGCTTGCATGAGGGTGTATGTTGTTGCAGTCAAACTCCCAGGAACCAAGCTAGGAGATAGATTATATTCAAAAGTCAAAGGTTAAGAAACAGATGTGTGCAGCAGACTGAATGTCTCATGTAGGTCCAGCCCCGCTTGGACTTTCTGTGTTAAAAGGGGGGGGATAACGTGTATGTGTTGAGACAGGCTTCAGACACAGGCAGAGAACTTAAGGTATTCGATGCTGTGATAAACGTGTAAGTGTCTCCCACTTTGGAATTCCAAATTGTAATAAATATATGTTTAACTGTTGTTTTTGCCTCTGAATTCACTGCCTTTTTCCTCTCTGTGCCAAAATCTCCGACCGGGTGAGACGAGAAGGGGTGAGGGGCCGTTGGCTAAACGGGCCTCACAGGTGCTGAACTCGATACATCCAACAGAGGAATGAGGCAGGTATAAATAGGGGAGTGAGCAGATGAACGGAGTAGAAACTAATTACAAGAAAACAGGTGAAACTAATCACAGGAAGGGTAGTGACTGACAGAGAACCAAACTGATAGGTTGGTGACTGGAGACTGACAGGTGAACAGATCTGACTGGCAGGTGACTGCTCACAGGGGAGTGACAAACAAACTGATTGGGTGGAGACAGAGAAGTGAGCTGGCAGATTGCTGGCAGGTGAACTGAGCCGACTTATATGCTGGTTGAACAGGTAAAATAAAGAGAAATACAAAACTAAAACTAAACAAAAACCCAAATCGTGACACAACTAGCTCTATTACCTCTACCTTATAAACAGTATAAATGAACAAGCCCAAAGTCGCTAATAATAAGTGGATGTGGCAACACCTCTGGAAGCCTGGAACAGAGTGCTGAGCAATTCTGGAGATTTACAGACCCCCTCTAACGGCAGGTCTGACGGTGTTTTTAAAGATGTGTAAATAAACATTTTCTTTGTAAAGATTAAAATCAAAAACTGTAAATTTAATCAATAATAAAATCTATCGTAATGATCCGTAATAGACTTTATTGCTAAGTGATGTTGCACACTTACTGTTTCTTTAAGTAGGTTGTTTTGGGTCATACCGGAAGAAATGTGTGGCCTCCGGGGAAAGGAGTGGTGGTTCGGGGGACTGGTGGGGTAAAAGCTTTCCCGTTCTGTTCGTCCTAAAATAAAGTGTTAGCAGCAAAACCTCGGTCTGGTGCTTGGGTGTCATAACGGAACGTTATAGAATTCACACAAAATGTATTTATCTAAAAGAAATCTTCTTCTACGCTACATTTTAAGATGACGTATCCACATTGTGCTGTATATGCGCGCATGGCTTGTGGTCTCTGCTTCAATCATTCTGGCAAAGATGCTCAATTGGCTGAAATGAGGGAAACTGTCATGCAGGTGAGACATCTAAGGTGAAAGTTAGCGATGAAGGAGAAGAGGAAGGGAGTGAGAGAGAAATCAGAGGCAACAGAGGAGAGAATTGCAACGGATCAAGGAGAAGAAAACGAGTGAGAATCAGAAAATGTCTCTTTCTCTCTCCTCGCTTCACGTCGTTTACGTCAGCGGAGGGAAAATTTAATTCGGGCCGAAAGTTTTTATTTACAAGATTAAATTGAGTGATTGTCTCTCTATGGATCGCGCAGCGCCTACAAACAGCGCTGCTCATGGGGCCGTGATTGAACCGGTGACAAGCTGTGACACGCAGTCACGCACACACCGGTGCTGTTACCGCTGCTGCTGGTGGGGGGTAGACGCGGTTTCTTGACTATGTTCACGCACAGAGCTGTAATACTTTTCAGTGCGATTCAGACAGGCGCAGTTCATTTTACAGATGCGGTTTTAGCGCATATTCAGACAGAAACAAGAAGGCCTGCGGAGAGCCGAGGTGTGTTGCTATGGGCGTGTTTACCTGCTGAAGGTAACCGCTGTGAAACAATCAGAAAATAACTTTTTATTTTTCTGATTAATAACATCTTTATGTAGCGCTCTGTGCTGCTCTACCAAAGTGTGGCTCGCTTGCTCGCTCATCATCGGACACAAATCAAATCAAACTTCTTCATGTTTGTATTTTGCGGTGTAAATTGTGAGTCAGACTCAGATTACGAAGCTGGTACATGAAATAAATAAAGTGAGAACATGCACAGGTAGATCATCAGAGTGTAGTCTGAGAATCCACCTGTTTCAGAGGCTTGAACGATCTTTCTCTGGCTTCTGCTGTGGATGTTGTGTGTAACTTTATTGCAATTTAATTCAAATCATGTTCTAATTTTATTTATATAATCTTTGTTATGATGTTTGAACTGTAACTGCAACTGCCATATATATATATATATATATATATATATATATATATATATATATATATATATATATATATATATATATATATATATATATACAGTGTTGGGGAGTAACGGATTACATGTAACGACGTTACGTAATTTAATGACAAAAAAGAGTAACTGTAATTCGTTACAGTTACAATGAGAAAATATGTAATTCAGTTACAGTTACTTCCGAAAATATTAAGAATTACAAATTTAGTTAAATTTTTTTAAAAATATAAAGAAAAACCTTTACAAAATATGTAATGATATTTTTATTGCTTCACGCCCTGTATCGCCGTTTCCCGCTACGGCTCCTTGTCTCTATCACTCTGATGATCCATCCTGTGCTGGTGAAGCCTTCTGAAAGAAAAGCAAGCGAGCGGACGTTTCACAGTTTTATTCCAGCTCAAGCAGCGCATCAAAAATGACAGCCTTCAAGCTTGTTGACACCCACCTCTTGTTATTCACACGCAACAATAAACCGTGAGAGCCGATGTGTGTTGTGAAACTGCAAAACTTTGTCTTAAGCGGAAAATCAACTGCGCGTCTACACAGCTCAGCGTTCACAGTGTTGCGTTTGTGAGCGTCGGAAAGCTATGGTGCATTCAGGAGCATGGGACATTTCAGTTTTACAACGAAAAAGGCAGAAAACGGAACAGAACTTAACTCATACAATAATGTATTTATCCAGAAACAGTGTGGGCTTTCTTCTTTCTCTAATTGTATTTCTGTTATTTTTGATTTTGCAAATCTGCTAGCTTTTTATTCTAAAAAATCTATAATATTACAGCAGCAAATTATCAAAGTTTTTCAAAGCCTGTTTAAAAGCTCCAAATGGGGCTTCAGATCATACAGCAACAATTGTGCTGTCATTGTTTTACAGGGCAGAATTTGCATTTGCTGACTCTTGTCCTTTAACTACTGATGGATATACAGGAATAGAGTCATACAAGTGTCAATTCCCAATTGCGCTTTTTTAAGGTTCACATTCAGTTCTCAAAAATTAAAGGTTGAACATGGGTCAATACTCATTAAAACCTTAAAGTAATCAAAAAGTAATCAAAAGTAATTAGTTACATTACTTTTTAAAAGTAATCGAAAAAGTTACACTACAATTACATTTTAAACAAAGTAACTTGTAACTGTAACAGATTACATTTTTAAAGTAACTTACCCAACACTGTATATATATATATATAGAGAGAGAGAATTTAATTCGAAGATTGGGGGTGCGTCAACCCGGTTGGGACACCGAAGGGGGTGCGCGGCTTAAAAAGCTTGGGAACCCCTGCTCTAGCACACCAATAAATCATGACTTTTTGGGTTACACGTTGTTTTAATATCAATATTGTTATATTTAATGTGCACAATTATTTAATTGAAAAGCATAAATAGAAATATGTTTTATCATTGCTGTGTGGAAACATGTTTTCCTATCCTGAACATGCTGGTTAAATGTCCCTTGAGGATTGCCATAGGTTAGGCAGTGAGCCTGTCGGCAGTTTGAATGGAAGTGTTGGAAAAATACGATTTCAGATGAGCCATTTGGAGACCCAAAAGCCCACCTCTGAATTCAATCTCCTTCCACCTCATGTGGTGCCGATAACGACCCCAGAAAGCTCAGTTACGAAAATAATTAAAGGGTTAGGGTCACACAACAGCTCACTGCTTACAGAATAAAAAAAATATCTCTGTTGTTGAGCAATGGGAGCTGATAATATTATGACCTCACCAAAATAAGAAGTAAGACGAAAACAGAACAACTTTTAACAATGGTTTTGAGGAGCCATGACTGCTACTGTTGTGCGGCGAAGTCTGTGTGGATGTGTAGTGAGTGGCAGCATAATGATGTAAATGGCAGATGAATTTCTTGAATGTTGTTATCATATTTACAGGTATCGAAACCCAATATTTTAGATGCAAAGCAGTCCACAAACAATTTCTAAACTTAGTTTGAACGATAATGTGATGAATTAAATGTTAGCATTATTTATCTGTTTTCAGATTAGCGCAACTGTGCCCACCACTGGTCCTGACAGTAAAATGAGATAATCTGTGGAAAAAAAAATTCAAGCTCCTTTGGGTCCTCTAAGTGGTCCTACTGCCATTTGCGGAAATACATCGCTCCCGGAAAGAAACAACGAATCAGAGCCAGGAGGAATGTCTGGCGCTAAATGGTTGTTAGCAGTGTCAATCGGTTATGTGTAGCACTGTTCACATCCCTCCCCCGCACAGCGCTATCGACATTATACTGATATAATTATATATTATAATTTTCAACTTTATTCATTAATTACTTGTTTTTCGAATGTATTTATTTTGGTCTATGTTTGAATATTTTTGGTTGTTTTATTCTGTATTTTAATTTTTTTTACCCAATTTATTTTTAAATGCTATTTATTTCTGCCTGTAGATTTACATTTCTGTATGCATTTCTGTCTCATTAATGAGGAGGGGCTGGTCTTAAGGCAACAACTTCTGCCTACTGGCAGTACGCATGGACACAGATGTCGGCAGTCGACATCTGTGTCCATGTGTGCCACTAACTGAAACACACATTTAGCCAGATTGTCTACACGAGAGATAATAAAGTCAGGAATTATAGCATTGTTTTCAAATATAGTTAGTCAATGCCTCAGCTCACTGATAGGCTATTGTGACCGTGACCAGTAGCGGCAACCACTGATGCCAGTGGCAGCAGCATGCAGTCTAAGAAACCAATAGGTAGAAGGTCTCCCTTTAGACATACATAACAAATGTCAAATAAATTGTATAAATTTAAAAAAGATTATTTGTTTACTGGTAACTGTACAACTGTTAGCATTGTTTCCTTGTAGTACAAAAAAAACATTTATTTTTATTTTTCATAATTGAATTGTACAAAAATCAAACTGTGATTTTTGTGTACCATTACATCAGTAGATGTCATGTGTTCACATAGAACTGGGTTGGGTATAAACACGATCTTTAAAAACTGCTTTTTGCATTTGCACAGCTTTCAATATGCACTTTGGCATTTTATCACATTATCCTTAAAAGATATTGTACCATGCCTAGTGTCCAGCTGTCTAGTGGGTTTTAGGGAACACAGAAGCTTGAAATGCATTGGTTCAGCTGCCTTGAACCTGTAACATCATTCAATGGGTTTTATTAACACTAACTATTTTATAGAGAGTAAACATTAAAGTGATTTAGGTGGAAATACTCTTCGTACACAAAAGTTTAGTGCTAAAACATTGGTTTACAATGCCAATGTTTGCCCTTGTGATATAAAAACACATTTTGTTGCTCATGCCTGAAGCTTATTGGAAGACATATTGTTATGGTCATCCTTAGTTTGTACATACCAATATTCCTGTATTTTAACAAATAAAAATCAACATTCATAAATGGCAGAAATGTATTCTTGGATTTTAATCCATGGAGGGCTAATAGAGGAGAATTGTTTCTATTCATAATAAAGCTTCACTAGAACGAGCTTCATCACTAAAAATTCTAAGGTTAATTGTTTAGATCATGTGTGTGTGTGTGTGTTAGTCTGTGAACTGTGGCAGATAGCTCTCACACCCAGAGTCTGATAGTGATGGAAAGGCAGTCCAGTAGCTCTTTGTTCAGGCCACAGATGACACAGAGCGTCTTGTTTACATAACATCCAGGATAAATTAAGATTGTTTGCCTTTCAAGGCCAACGGGGAGGCCAAATTCTGATAATAGCATTTGTTTTGGCCCCCAGCCTTTAAAGTCTCGCTGTTGCTTCTCAATGGTGATTCCAAAAAAGTCAAAATTGTGGTCATTCTGCCAGAGTCCAGCTTTCTCCAAGATTGATCCCATTCTGCCAGCAAGTTCAGAAACACAGCATTTCAGTCTGAGTGCTGGTAGCGGACATATCCCTCATATAGTTCAGGCAGACACAGACGTTTTCAGAATTTCTTGATACTCCAGGTAACCGCCAAAAATTCTTTTATCATAAATCCAATTTTAAACACATTTTCAACATCCTTGACTGACAAAATGGACAGACACGATCCTCCTTTCACTGTGTGTCCAGTTGCACATGTCCCATCGGGCACAGGGGGGGGGGGCTCTCCTCCTCCAGTGTTGTCGTTGAGAACATTTTATCAATTGTGTTGAGAATCCATCTTACCAGATGCATAATTTACAATTTGAAAGATATGTAAAAAGAGGCTCCAAAAAAGATGTATACAAGCAAGCAGGGGGAAAACACTGTACATTATACCAGCCACTTGGTTATGGATCTCCATGTATTCCTTCCCTGCTAGTATCTTGCAGCTTGGAGATGCTGGATTTCTGGGGCATCTTTGCATAGCCTGCACCTGGTGTCTTGACTGGTATGGTAGATCTGGGCCTCTGTTGCTCTGATGCTCAAGGCCTGCTCCTGTGCTGCCATGATCAGTGCTTCAGTGATGTCCTTCAGTCCAGCTCTCTCTAGCCATTGGTAGGATTTGGTCATATCAGCCACTTCAGGTATCTGTCGGTGGTACATCCCATGGAGAGGTTTTTCCTCTCATGATGGTTCATTCAGTTCCTTCTCTTCCAGCTTCCATTGTCTGAGACATTCACTGAATGTGTCATCCCTTGGGGCCATCTTCCTGATATATGCTTGGAGCTTGGATGTTTCATCTTCAATGGTGGCTCTGATGCTCATTAGGCCTCTGCCTCCTTCTTTGTGCTTAGTGTATGGCCTGTGGAAACTGGATTTGGGGTGGAATCCACCATGCATGGTGAGTAGCTTTCCTATTTTAATGTCAGTGGTCTGGATTTCCTCCTATGTCCAACTTATTATGCCAAGAGGGTATCTGAGTAGTGGCAGGGCATAGCTGTCCGGACCTTGTTCTTGCCCCCAGTCGGTCGAGGCAGATGACCGTTCATACTGAGCCCGGTTCTGCTGGAGGTTTTCCTTCCCGTTAATATGGAGTTTTTCTTTCCGCTGTCGCTTCATGCTTGCTCAGTATGAGGGATTGATGCAAAGCCATGGACAATGCAGACAACTCTCCCTGTGGCTCTACGCTTCTCCAGGAGTGAATGCTGCTTGTCCGGACTTTGATGCAATCAACTGGTTCCCTTATATAGGAAGTTTTTGACCATCTGTATAATATGACCCAATCTGTATAATATGATTGAATTTGACTTTGTAAAGTGCCTTGAGATGACATGTTTCATGAATTGGCGCTATATAAATAAAATTGAATAGAATTGAATTGAGCTGACTTCTCAGAACTTGCCTTGCTCGTTGCAGGTATTTGGCTGTTGCTGCTTTCCTTGTGGCCTCTTCTTGGTATATTCCACATTTGATGGAGAGCTGTGCAATTGCCTTGAAGTTGGTCTCAAGGGTGGTTTTCCACAGCCTCATGGAGCCTTATGATGGCTCTCAGAATGCTCTTGACCTTGTACAGCTTCAGGCACTCCAGCATCCATGTGTGTGGCATTGAATTATAGGCTTTCTTGCATTCAATCCAGGCAGTGCACAGGTTTGTTTGTCTGATTTTATAGTCTAGGGCAGGGGTGTCAAGCTCCAGTCCTCGAGGGCCGGTGTACTGAAACTTTTAGAGGTTTCCCTGGTCCCACACACCTGAATAAAATGGCACAATTAGCTCCTCAGGTTCTTCAGAGTCCTGCTAATTACCTGAATATTTGACTCAGGCGTGTCGGACCAGGGACACATCTAAAAGTTGCAGGACACTGGCCCTTGAGGACTGGACTTTGACACCCGTGATCTAGGGCAACCAGCAGCTGGTGTCTGCCTCCTCTGGTGTTTTTACCTATGCCTTTCTGGGCCTCTGTCATGTGTTGATCCATGTGCCCATTTAGCTTAGTGGCTATTGTGCCTGACAGGAGCTTCCATGTTGTGGAGAGACAGGTTGTTGGCCAATAGTTGGTAGGGGTCCCTGTCCCGTTCTCGGGTTATTTCATTATCAAAACACTTCTGCCCTCTTTCAGGCGTTCAGGGTGGGTCCCATTTGTCGTCAGTTGGTTCATTTGTCAGCTTCTTCCGCCAGTAGGTGTGGACCATATCTGGGCCTGGTACTGTCCAGTTATTCATACCTTAGAGTCTTTGTTGGATGTCTGCCATTGTGATGTTCACTGGCTGTGGCGTGCACAGACATTTTAGGGGGCAGGTGCTCAGGAGGGGGTGGGAGGGCACTTTTTAGCGTGCGCAAGGAGGTGGCTCATTTCGGGGCATTGTTTCAGTGGTTTTTAATGGCTCAGGTTTTCAAAAGATCATTTCAAAACCGACCTCAGTAAAATCTTAATAATATTCAGGGCAGTCAAACTTTTTTACAGTAGCAGGCTACACACTATCAGGTAGGAGGGTGCACTTATATATAGATATATATCTATATATCTATATATATATATACTTCAGACTAAACAGTGGCCCTGTGACTACTGTAACGAACAAACAAATAGCAATAGCGTAGTCGGTGTTGCCAAATTAGGCAGGTTTCCAACCCATTAGGCTTTTGAACACATTGAGCTGGAAAAAAATAGCTTATGGGCAGATTGTAAAAAATTTCCGAAGCTTTTCATAACATTTGTTGGGCTTTTAGAAAGAATTACTAACAAAATATATCAAAATAGTCATTATTTATTTTTTAAATAAGTTGAATCTGTCGATCTGACATCATCAATGAATAATAGCTATAATGAATAATATTGATTGTTATAATAAAACAAGAAAAGACTAATGGTTAATCAAGTGTTTGGTCAATGTAAACGCCCAAGAGGGGTTGAGTTCTACTTAAAAATATTTCATGACTGCGTGTAAGAGAAATGTTTAATTGAGCTATACTGAGAGAAATTAAGTTTATATTAAGGTAGATTTACAACTCATGTTGGGAAGCTATTTATAATTTATTTTTTCTGGGTGAAATATCCTGATTATTAAAGAGATCTTGTGTGTTATTTGGTTGTCTGATTGTACATTTTGTTTGGAGCCCATATGCGCAGTTTTTTTTCTTTGCTTCAGCTCAGTTGTGTGCTAATGGCATGTTCTTATGTGTTTAATAGTTCTGTGCTTTTAACATGAGAGAGTTTAAGATTTGGCCTTTGGACTAACAGTGACATAGGGTAACCTGTAGCGCTGTGTCTTAACTCAAAAGTCCAGCATAAGCTACACGCTAATAAACAGACCTCTCAACTTTTATCAAAAGTTAAGAGTGAGATTATGCTAATTTTGGGGGCGGGGCTTGTTTGGGGCGGGGCTAACTGGACCATGGAAGAGCCGGTGGAGTCTCAACTCCATCTCATTTTTATCCCACCAGACATTGAAGTAGACATGTATTACTTTTGTTAAAAAGAGAAAGAGACGTATTAATACCTTATTGTTCAGTTAATGGATTAAAACATAAAAAACACACAATTGTTCAAATAATACTGAATAAAATTAAGTAGTTTTAAGTTATTCACCGAATTATTACACTGTTACACATTAATCTATGGGTTTGTTTATCATTGTAGATCTATAACCTGATTGTTGAATCAGGCTGAGTTTCATCAAGTCTTTATGGTCAACATTTTCCCCTCAGCAGCAACACTAAAGCACACAGAGGTTCACGCTGCGTCTTTATGCACGATCCAGCTGCTGATGTGTCCCTCTTTTCAGCTCAATGCACTTCTAGACTGTTACAGTTTATAACCAGCCCGTTGCCAAAAAACGCATCCCCTGCTGTTTCATAGAAATATACACTTGTAGTTGATGTAACATTTTCTACGTGTTTACACATGTGTTCTGAACTACTAGTGTGAATTTCAGGTGTGTGGGACAATTTTTAGATTAAAGGCACACTATGCAACATTTTTCAGTTAATGAATGTGTTCCATACCGTTTTGGATGATTAAATGAGTCATTTCAGGTTGAACAAAGGTTTTCTTGGCCGCCCTGGTGGTCTGTGGGGGAAATACCGCACTTGCAATTGCAGGAGCCCTCGGCCCGCGCCCACAAGCTCAGAATCTCGTGCAAGATCGCGAGAGTCGGTCTTGCTTTACGGCGAGAACTGCTACACGTCCCCAGTGAAACGTATGCTCGGTGCTAGCGCAGTGGCGATATCTGTGCAGTTATCATGGCGGAACCGGCGATAAAACAGCGAAAGCCCATGTTGGAGCAGGCAAGAAAGAGGAAAAGGGCTGTGGAAAGAGAGAAGAGTTGTACACGGGTGAACATCGGGAAAGCTTTTTCCGAATGGCGAGAGCTAAAAGAGAAAGAGAAGGCTGCAAGGCTGACGCGGACCTCGCGTTTCTGCTGATGCGATTGTAAGTAACATTGGAATGGTTACTCTCTCTCTGTGTGCATGTTCATACTTTCACTGTGTTAAAGCCAGGCATACACTGTACGAGTTTTTCAGTCGTGGTACTTATATACATCTCAAACTGCGACGGAACCGCGGGGTTTAAACGTTCACCGCTCATCTGTGTGCTGATCTGTGTTTTCAAACTGTGCGACGGAACCGCGGGGTTTAAACGTTCACCGCTCATCTGTGTGCTGATCTGTGTTCTCAAACTGTGCAACGGAACCGCGGGGTTTAAACGTTCACCGCTCATCTGTGTGCTGATCTGTGTTTTCAAACTGTGCGACGGAACCGCGGGGTTTAAAAGTTCTCCGCTGATCTGTGTTTTCAAATTGTACTGCGTGACGCTCGGACGCGGCTCGGGAGGCACCGGGCGTCGGGGGGAACGGAGGGGAGAGAGGAAAGACGAGACACCCCGGCGGCCACGCGGCATACGGAAACAGACGGCCAGCGCGTCGCGCGGACCGGGACCCTCGCCCTCCCCAACCCGAGGGGAGGGCGCTCCCTCGTAGCTCTGCTTGAACAGCAGGATGGTGATTCATTGCGTTCGCCTGTCTGCTAAGCTCAAAACAACCACTCCTGGCTTGCGGGAGAAACCAGGAGAACAGCTGAGCATATTTACGACAGTGCACTTTTACTTTCGCCCTCTGGGGGGCGCCTCGCTGGAAAATAAACCCCGGTTGCATAGTATACCTTTAAAAACATAGGGGGATGCGTTTTTTGGCAGCCCCATTGCCAAAAAACGCATCCCCTGCTATCTCAGAGGAGTTGACACTTGTATGACTGTATTCCTGTATATCCATCAGTAGTTAAAGGACAAGAGTCAGCAAATGCAAATTCTGCCCTGTAAAACAATGACAGCGCAATTGTCGCTCTATGATCTGAAGTCCCATTTGGAGCTTTTAAACAGGCTTTGAAAAACTGTGATAATTTGCTGCTGTAATATTATAGATTTTTCAGAATAAAAAGCTAGCAGATGTGCAGAATCAAAACATAACAGAAATACAATTATAGAGCATTCAGTATTGTAAGAAAGCCCACACTGTTTCTGGATAAATAGATTATTGTATGAGTTAAGTTCTATTCCGTTTTATGCCTCTTTCCTTGTAAGTTTGAAATGTCCCATGTTCCTGAATGCACCATAGCTTTCTGACGCTCACGAATGCATCCCACTGGTCTATGAACGCTGTGTCTGCACGTTTGATCTTCCGCTTAAGAAAAAGCTTTTCAGTTTCAAAACTCACGTCGGCTCTCACGGTTTATTGTTGTGTGTGAATGACAAGAGACCACAACAAATAAATCAGCCGTACCTCGGATAAAAACTTTGGATTTAATGTTGTTCATAACACACGTACTTTTGTAAACGAATCTGCCAAATACACACAGTTTTTTTTCACACTAGAAGTACATTTAAACGTTTTTATATAATTAATATAAGAACAAGTCGCTCCGTTGGTCGTATTTTAAAACGTTTTCCGTCGATATTCATTTGTACAGAGCGAGGCGCGCTCCCGCGACATGGGATGCATCTCGGCAGGCATGCGCTTTTGAGCATAACACCGGCTCACTTTCACCACTGGTTGAGACTAAAATTATTCATAACTCTGATCACTCTTCCTGCTGCTCTGTTAACACGAACTGCAGCAGGAAATACTGATGGCCACAAGTTGTGAAAGAAGCTGAAACATCTCAGCAGAAGGCGGAGTTTTGTGGTCCGCAGCCCAGATGGGCGTTGGGATTTTTATGCGTGAGAAATGCCATGTTTGCGTGTGAAATGCCATGTGTTGCGTGTGAGCGTGTGAAGTTAGTGAAATGCGTGTGTCACACGGTCAATGCGTGAGAGTTGAGAGCTATGCTAATAAACATGAGCGCTGGTGTCAGGCTGAACACTGACTAAAGTAACAATTCTGACTAGAACAGGTTCTGTAATTACAGCAGCTATGAGAACAAGGAGCAGAACAAAGCAGAGTTCCCTTCTACCTGCAAGTAACTCAAGTATCTTCAGTTTGGCAGCTTTAGTGCTTGATTCTGCTCTTTGGGCTCCTAGCTGTCCTAGCTCACCCTGCTAGCTGTCCTAGCTAACCCTCCTAGCGTGAATGTTTACTCCAGTTTAGACTTCAGTGCTGACATTTCAAACAGAAATTAATAGCGCTCCTTCCAGCTCGCTCTCTGCTTTGTTGTCACTTCTTGTAATTGTTTGGTAATCAGACCAAATTTCCATCCCGCTCTACCGACACCAACGGTGACCACACCACAGCCGAACTGCGGCGGCGACTGAAGGCTATGACTCGGTGTCCCGCCCCTCTCCAGCTGTGATTGGCTAGCATGTTGCCTTCAGTCGTTGATTTGATTGGTTAAATTGTATGATTGACACATCAAAGATAGTACTAAAAGGTCGATGGCCACTCCGACGTAAAAAAAAAAAAAAAAAAAAAAGAAGACGGCTTCCAGTCCAGGGTCTGCTCCGCGCTCAACCAGAAGGCACAAATATCGCTCCGTTATATAATCGGGGAAATGTAGGCGGCGGCAAGAGCTGCTATAGACGGCGATTTGCCGCCGTTGACCGGCTACTTTTGACTGCCCTGAATATTAATAATAAAAAAAAAAAAAAAAAAAAACGAGTTTCAAAAGGGCATTTTCGTTGATAAAGGGCACACTTCCTAGTGCTTTAGCACCACCTAGTGTCTATGTATGCACGCCCCTGTTCACTGGACTTTTTTTAGAGAGATTATTGTGGTCTGCACAGTGTTATGTGATGCTTCGTTCTCCCATATACCTCTCCAGTATTGCTCAGTCTCTTGCCTTGGTGGGTTGACCCGTGTGTTATTACCCTGCCACTGGGAGTACACTTTAGCTGGTTCAGTGGAGAACAGCCTCTTTATCCTTCTGGCTTCTGTCTCCTTAGTGTATCTCTTCAATCAGGCAGCCAAGTCTTTGTTTGGTGGCTTCCAGGGCCTCAGGTAGGGGCATCTGTTTGTATCTATAGGGGATTTCGTTTCTGGATGCACCCTTCTGGAGTTCTGACAGTTGGCTTACTTCTTTCCGTGTTGCCTTGATTTTGGCTTCCAACCTTCTCTTCCATGGTGGACATTGTCCATTATGCCTGCTCTTAATGGACGCTGTCCACAAATATATGTAAAAACAGAAGAAATGTTTTAGTAGTGGAATTGTTTTTACAGCACTGTATCTCATGTGACTGCTATCACTTTAGTACAAAAATCCAGAGTTTGGAGGTTTGCTCAGTGTCACCGCTGAGTCTTGTGGGACTTTGAAAAGATCTCCCCTTGTACATCACCAGACCCGCCCAGCAGTTTAGTGCATCTCACACTGCAAAGCATTTAAGCTACCAATCACGATGATGCTGAACAGATGGGAAATCAACAAAGAGCCCAATTCCACATCATTGCAATGTAATCCTGCAAAATCATAACCAAACCAATGGATGATGTAGGGATTCCAAGCAGCAGCCCCTCTCACACCTCAGCATCACAGAATCAGTCATGATCCACTGGTTTTCCTAAAAGAAAACCAGTGGATAATTTTGAGCCCCTTTAAACCTCTGTAGAGCTGTGAAGGATTCTGTGGTTTAACTGGAATTGATGTTAACAAATGTATTGTACTTATGGTATGTAGTGTGGAGGTCTGTGCTGCAAAACATATAGGTATCAGTTTGAGACCCAGTCTAGGTGACTTGTATCACTGACAGTTTTTAATGGCATACATCACAGCTATGTTTACATCTATCCTCAGCTGAATGACAGTCAGTAGCACCACCTTTTCTGACTTTACTAGAATAAACAACTGTTACACAGAACCCATATAAAGAACTAAGCTTTTACATTTGGACCCGTTTACCTTATGAAACCAAAAATTGATAAAAAAAATAAAGCCCCAGCATTTATGGAGTCAGCCAGGCAAAGAGGAATCATAACACGATTTGATCTGTGCCTTCTAGCTCATCTGTCTGATGAAAGCACACCTCAGTAGTCTCCTCAGTGATGTCCAACACACATCAAACACTGCTGATGCTGAGTATCTTCACCCTTTAATTTTTGATCTGCCTTGGTCTGAACACTAGCAGTTGCTGCGTCATATCCTGAGAAAAACAGAGTAAACATGAGACATTAAGAACTTGAGCTGTCAGCAGGGCAGATATTTTTCTGCTCCCTGCTCTCTCCCAGATGAGGTGATATGACAGTAAGTTTAATAAAGCATGAAGAACTCATTAATAGGTAATGGCTGGCTGTGTTGACAAATAATGTGAGGAGCAGCTGGAGTCTCAGAGTAAATCACATCAGCACAGGCAACTGAACATCCAGTCAGTGAAACCAAGCGGGGAGCTACTCCAGCAGCTGAGGCTCAGCCTGCGTGCTGCATGCAGAGAAAAACTCACTGAATCCTCCTGAGAGTTGGAAGGCAGACAGCTCTATTTCACGTCCTGCTGTCACAACAAAAACGATGAAAATGCCACAATGCTCCATATCGCTGAATAAACAGTTCAAATGTGTTAAAATGTTATACTTCCTGTTGTTCACCAGGACATACAGTCATGGAAAAAGAAAACTAAATATAATTTATGGGGATTTAGGTTATAACATTTTTTTATTATTTCTTGGGTATTTTTTTACGACACTAGTGGCGCTTTTATTGAACGTAGGCTGACAAGAAGGGGGACTGAGAGAGGGGGAAGACATGCGTCAAAGGATCGTAGGCCGGAGTCAGACCTGGGTCAGCAGCGTTGAGTACATGGGCCGTGCGGCACACGATTCTGATTAAACAAACAATATCCAGTGTGAAAATTGTGTGTGCTAAAGGTCCACCATGGCTGCTTCTGTAAATTTCAAGAAGGAATGAAGGAGCCAAACGCTCATCAGTCTAGGAAGGGTTGTACAAAAATGTCCAAACTATATAAAGTCCATCATTTTACAGTGAGAAGCATTATTTACAAGCAGGAAAAAAACTACCTGTTGCTGTCATATTTATGTAAATGTGACTCTGAAGAACGCAATGACTGACGAAAAAAAGTAGATTTTAAAAGGTTTATTGTATGGTTGGAAATGGATGGTTCTTTCTGTGGTTTGAAGGTCTCACGGGTTCTGCCAGAAAGATGGAGAAGGTGGTGAACAACTTGAGCTTGGTTATTGTGAAGATGAGACTTGGTCGGGAACTCACTTAGGCGGCAGCTTGGGTTTGGTGCAGAGGAGAGGTACTGAGCATACGTCCAGGTTGTCGGTGCAAGTCCTGGTTCCTTCTCGGTGTTGTGACTGGCTGGAGGGTGGACAGGCAGGTGAGCGCAGGCAGGAGGGGTCAGATGAACGGTTTTCACGCAAGAGCGCAAACGAACTGACGCCCTCCTCCTGGTTCCAGCTCCTTATAAAGGGTGGCAATTAGCTCTGATGAATCACACCTGCCCGTCCAACCCTGCAGAGAAGAGAGAGCAAGGAAAACAGGCCTGCACCTAGACCACGGAGTATGACAGTTGCACAGTGTATAGAATCAAAGCCCTGTAGGTAATGTGAAAGTCAGGAAACAGTATTCATTTAACTGGTTGTTTATCACACATGTGTAAGCTAGTTAGGCAGATACATTTTTCATAAAATGCAGAACCTTGTGTTTAACACATCCACAGGAGGTCAACTGACAAAAATAACCCTGAATGTTTTAGCATACAGCTATAAAATAAAAACTCGTAAAACGAAATGACCCAAGAAATGCTGGTATAAGGTCATGTTGTATTGACATAAGCGAGGACCTCCCGTCAGATGCAAAGATATGTGTCTTAAAAATACTCCATAGTTCAGAGAAGTATAAATGAGTGTTTGGCTGTTTTACATCAGTTCATCAACCCTTAGACAACATAGTTTTATTTACTGCTGAGGGTTTAAAAATGCTTGTAATAAACTGTTCCTCATTACTCAAGCCCTGGTTTTCATCCCATTGTCCTGTGCCACATATAGTAGCTGTGCACTTTATGTGCAGCCCTGTGACATATTCGCAGATTGATTTCTAATCCCTCTTCTTGCCTGGAGCACATCCTGTAGAAAGGGCTGACAGGACGGATGATGGAGAACTCAAGTTCCTGCACGGCATCCTGCTCTTATTCATGAAACAAGCATGTTGTTTACATTTGATTATTATAACAAAAGCATATAAAGAGTGCAGGCTTCTCAGGGTTGGAGCGCTTTTGTTGCCTCATAGCATCAATTTTATTAAATATATTATCTGGCTGGAAGTTTTAACAATATACAATGCCTTGAAAAAGTATTCCTTCCTTTTCTACGTTTTGTCACATTAGAGTCAAAAACATCAATGTGTTTCATTAGCATCGTCTTTGATAGACCCAACATAAAGTAGGCATGATTGTGAAGAGGTTGACAAATGGGACACAGTTTTCAGAGTTTAAAGTGTACTCTGTCATGACTCACCTTTACGCTGCTGCAGCAAACAACATTAACTCACTTAATTGGCCCAGATGTGTGTAATTTAATCTCAGTATAAATCCAGCTGTTCTGTGATGGTCTCAGAGGCAGGGTCCGAAATTAACACTCGCCACTCGCAAAATGCGAGTAAATTTCCCATTTGGCGAGTGAATTTCAGAGGGCTAGCTGCCACATGGCGAGTAAATCTTTGTACCAAATAAATTAAAAATAAAATAAAAATAACAAAGCCCATCTGGGCTGTGGATGATCCGTTCACAGAGCTCAGTCTAGACCCGCCTTCTGCGGAGCTGGTTCAGCTTCTTTCACATCTTATTTCTGGCTGCACGCTGGATCAGAAAACAGATCTGCTAACCAGATACAGTCTAAAACGCCCATTAGTCTGTTTATAAGTTTCGTTTTTATTAATTCTGCATTTAACTACGTGCGCTCCGAGGGAAGGGAGGAGAGAGGCGCAGTTCTGCGCCTCTCTCCTCCCTTCCCTCGGAGCCAGGTGCTTTTGTCAGCGACCAGCCTTCAAAACGTGAATCACTGCGTTTAATGTCCTTTGACTCGTACCAAAATGTCCCAATTAAAATCAATAGGAGAGTCAGTAGCTATGTTTAATGCTCTTTTGTATTTAACGACACAGAGCCAGTGGTGCTTCGGTGGGCTGCTGCCTTGCGCTTGAATTCAGGTGCGCAAAATTACGTTACATGTAATATAGGTGCGGACTTTTTAAGGAACTTGTAAAATCAGGGGCTTCAGCTCAGACCCATTATTCATTCTCTTCCCTCTAAAGGAGCTCTTTACAGTCTTTATTTATGCATTTTCCCCACTGTTTATCCCCCGCGCGCAGCACACGAGGGTAAAATCCAGCTGCTGGATCAGCGTAAAGACGCAGCGTGAACCCCTGCGTGCTTTAAGTGTGGCAGTTGAGAGAAAAATGTTGAACCGTATAGGCTTGATGAAACTCTGCCTCATTCACAAATTAGACCAACACGGATAGAATAATGATAATCTGTTGTGTTTTTATTGCCTGGATGTAAATGTGATAATTCTTATTGTGCCTTTTATAATCAACTACAATATTTTCTTATTAAAGTGAGGAAACAAAGATTTCTCTTCCAGGGTCGAGACAGCCACGCCCCCAACCACGCCCCCCGAAAAGTAACATAATCTCACTCTTAATTTTTGATAAAAATTGAGGTCTGGTCAGGATTAATATTTTGGCCAGTGAATCAGGAAGTTAATTTCGGACACTGCTCAGAGGTTTGTTTGGGAACATTAATGAACAAAGAGCATCAGGAAGCCAAGGAACACAAAAGAAAGGTCAGGGATAGGTCAAGGAAGTTGTGCTGTGCTGCAGCATCTCTGCGGTAAATTACGGGAGTGGCAGCATTATGCTGTGGTAATGCTTCAGGAGAGACAGGCAAGATGGTCACAGGTGACGGGAAGATGGATGGAGCTAAATGCTAGGCAGTTCCTGAGACTAGGTGGAGGTTCACCTTCCATTAGAACAATGGCCCAGTTAAAGCCCCAACTCTTTGGCAACACTTGCTGTTAACAGACACCATCCAGCCTGACTGAGCTCCAGCTACATATTATCCAAAGAAGATTAAGAAAAAGCCTTCTAGCTCAAATTGCAGATAAAGATAATTTGTAAACGGCAGTTATTTGTCCAGATTCGTAAATACACTATAGGTTCTGGATGACGATGTTTAATTGACTGCATTAACCCCTCACTTGGGGGTGGGGGTGGGAGAAAATAGAGTAGGGAAGGAGCTATAGCCACTCACCATGCAATAAGGTATTCACACACATACCTCGACACTCATCTTCACCTTCACCTCTACAGTGCAATATTTTAATTTAACTACATACCTGGCCATTTATCTACTGTCAAATAACACAACATCATATACAATTCTTACCTGTATTTTCTATATTATTTTCTATATATTATTGTTTTTTTGTCTTATTTTTATACCTGCTTATAAATGGTTGTTGTTGCTGTTTGCTTCCTTTCTCTAGAAGCTGCTTGAGATCAATTTCCCTGAGAGAGTCATCCCAAACGGATCAAGAAAGTAAAGTCTAAGTCTAAACAGTTATCTGACACCAAAGATATGTGAGAATTTGCCACATGAAGTTCCTTAAACAGCAAAAGCGTCACTGTAACCAACCCTAAGTGAGGTGCCTGCTGGCAGCTTCTCTGCTCTCACTGTGTGTTTGCATGTGGTGGATTCTAGCTGGGGAGGCTGATTCAGCAGGACGGAGCACAGCCACAGGCTCACATGATCCTTCAGCAGCTGCTGTGCTGCACATACAGCAGAAAGTTCTGCCTCCCCCCCTGGTTTCAGTATGGCCTCCTCAGGTTGGGACATCTATTCTGCTGTCACAGGAGCTCAGACCACATTCACAGGTTTTATCCTCTCAGTCTAACTAAGAAGCCATTATAGATTAAAACACCTTCATATTATTCCAGTGGCCAAACAAAGCACACTGGCTCTGAGCCCAGACCTTTACACATCAGGAGATAATAAAAAGGATCCATCCATCGACAGTGTTTTAAAATTGTTAAATTTTAACATGAAATCTACAAAAACGCACCGAGATTTTTCCATGACAACATTTATCAGTCTCTCATACAATTGTGGTCTTAGGCTACAGCATTTCTTCACTGTTTGCAAAAACTGAGGTAAACCTTCAATCATCAGGAAGATTGCTTCATATTTACAGTCATGGACAAAATTTTGGGCACCCCTCTGTTAATCAAAGAAAATCCCACAATTTTCTCTAAAATAATTTGAAACTGACTAAAGCAATAATAAATGAAAACGTAGTGAAAACTAACCAATGAAAATCAGACATTGCTTTTGAATTGCGGTTCAACAGATTTGTTTAAAAAATAAACTATTGAAACAGGTCTGGACAAACATTATTGTTGCACATATTTTGCAACATATTTTGTTGCACAACCTTCTCAGGCAATCACTGTAGTCAAGCAATGTCTGTAACTGTCAATGAGACAGTTATGTCAGTGACCATTGTGGGATTTTATTTGATTAACAGAGGAGTACAAAGACATGTGTCAATGTTTGTATCCCTAAAATACTTGTTCTACAGAGAAGGACACAATCAACTCAATGTCTGAAAGGTGCCCTGGTTCCATGGCTGCGATACAAACCTTCCACCAAAGGCTGATGATTTGGGCTTTAAAGTTCTTATGAGGTGTTTCTGCTGATATGCTGTGTTATCATGAAACATCTCTACTGTTTCAGCTTAAATTGTATTTTGTTCTTCTGATCAACATTATATTAGTTCTGAAAACACCAGGCTGCAGATAATGATCCTCCTGTGTCGTCTGAATACTTTTAATTTAACACATAGGCTGGGTCACTAAAATAAATTAGAGAAAGCAACAAAATGTTTCAATCATTTAATCAAGTACTATGTGGGTTTTTGGTCTACACTTTGACCGACTGCTCTTTCTACTTGTTCTTCTTTAAGCTGTGGTCTTCCTCTGGCAGATATCCTTTTAGAAAGATCTTCCTGAACAAAGACTTTAAGGTTAGAACATAGGTTTTTGCTGGCCTGTTCTCATTAACTTCTCATGATTTCATCTCTTATGTGAAGTTGCAGAACTTGACAAAAAGAAAATTGCTGAGAAATGTTGCAGGTTGGACCTATAAAGTGGGGCATATTGTACAACATCATGGAGGAGGTTATTCATCAACTAAGCACAAAATAAACCAAGGTATTACTTTCAGAACTGACCTGTGTGATGAATGAAAGGGTTGATTTCATTACGAGGGAAATGCATATGTTGGCAAACATCACTGTTCTTCTTTTGATCTCTAAAATTGAGTTCTCCAGGATTGGGTTTCATTTTTTTTTTATATCCATCAGCATGTTTTACCTCTCTGTATCCAAAACAGTATTGCATGCCTATATACTGTGTGAAATCAGGAACCTAAACTGATTTCACTTGTGTTCTTCCTCTCCCTGGTGTGCCTCTAGCAATCTAGAGGCACAAATTTTGAGGAGTGATTGTTGCTGTTCTGTGGAACTCATACAGTGCACATTCATTAACTATTTTATTATTTCTCTTGGTTCTTTGCTTTAGCCTAATTGTTTTAACAGAATGCTTTTCATGAATTAGCATTTAGAGCATTGCCATTAATGGCAGGTCAGTCGCTGGTTCTCCACTTTGGTCTTTTTAGAGTAGGGCTGCACGATATATCGCAGATTTACAGTTATTTCAATATCACTAGATGGAACATTATCAAAATGAACACTTTGGAATAAATACTAGCCAAAACAATGTTGTTAACATGGAAATAATGCATTTTATTGTTTGCCACCATCCTTACTATCTGCAGTCCATGTTTGCAGATCAATTGTAACCCTGTTTAGCTAAGCCTTGCTTTAGTTCCCAGCAGTATTTCCCATGCTTTCTTAATATCACGGAGCACTAATTTGGAGTATTTAATGTTTTTCAAATGAAACAGCAGTCTTGTTTTTTTAATAACCTCTGATAAAGTGTTTTGGGCTGCACAGTGGGGAAGTGGGTAGTGCTGTTGCCTTGCAGCAAGAAGGTCCTGGGTTTGAGTCCTACCCTGGGTCTTTCTGCATGGAGTTTCCCTGTGCATGCGTGGGTACTCTCTGGGTACTCCGGCTTCCTCCCACAATCCAAAAACATGACTGTTAGGTTAATTGGCCTCTCTAAGTTGGTTGTTTGTCTCTGTGTTGCCCTGTGATGGACTGGCAACCTGTCCAGGGTGTACCCCGCCTCTCACCCATTGAGAGCTGGAGATACACACCGGCACCCTTCACGACCCCAGTAGGGATAAGCGTGTTTGGAAAATGGATGGATGGAAGAAAGTGTTTTTTTAATCATGACCAAGTTAGTTAGTTAGTTAGTTTTAGCTTAAACTTTATTTTGTATTTCTGGTCATAATTTATGTTAGTTTAAAAAAAGCAGGCATTGAGGGAGGGGGTAGGCACTTCATTACATCTGACAGTCTAGCTGTCTATCACAGCTTTTCCAGTGCCAGCTTCGATCTTCCCAAAGAAGGAAGAATCACTCTCATAAAACTGGTAAAACAAACAAAAAGTAGCATAGTGGCTGAAAGAGACCTTACCAGATGCAACTATAGCGCAGTCAGTAGCAGCCATTTACCTGTGCCATGTGAAGGCTGCACGAGTTAGGAGAGTCACAGGTGGGTTCATTATGTGGAGCATGAAGGTGTCAGCTTCATTAAACAGAAGTCAGATCTGCAGAGGTGGAAATGATCATACCGCTGGGACGGTAGCTGTCCAATATGCAACGTGTTTATTAAGGAAATGCCAAAAAAGCGTGCTTGTTAGAGTCACACAACACAAAATTAGCACAGCAGAGTTGTCGCTTTGAGGCTGTTGAGATGATTCAGTTCAGACATTCAAGGCCAAGGTGCTGATGTTAACAAGACTAAAAAGGTGAAGTCTAACACACGAGGGGACTTCAACAAGTCACACAATCCATTTGAAATAACCAAGTCCAATGACTTGGAGACATAGTTAATACAACAAGACTGCAGCATATATCAGCAGAATTAGAATAAACCTCATCTCTATTTATCTTGCCTCACAGTAGTCTCAGTAAAAGTGCCTGCTAGGACTCTTTTGCCCACACTGAGGATGTTGTGATTTAGACTCAAAAGCCAGAAATCACTGTAAGTAAGATCACTTTAGTAGAAAGATGCAGATAGCTATTGTCACCCCTTGGCTTTTAGGATGCACCAAAACATTTAACTCCATACTGCCTAAATTTATTAGCAAAGAATATAAGTATACTTAAAGTATATAAACAAAAGTCTTAATTTTCCTTTTGCTCTTAAGTAGATGCTAACTTATGTAGAGATTCATTTGAACATAGCTCTTATAAAACATTTTAAACTGAGTTATTCAGTATTCAGATTAGTAAAATTAGTTATAATTCAGCCGAAGTCCGTCTGCTAGATAACAACAAAGTGCTTCCCAAATGATTCTCATTAATTATTTATCAACTTTATCTTTAACTATTTTTTCAGCATTATTGGCCATTAAGACCCAAAGCGGTTTGAGACAAAATCACAACTATAGTCCTCAAAGGGCTGAAAGACCACAAATGTTGGACATGGCACTTCTTACAAGCCCCAGATATTTTTTTTATTGTTCTGTAAAGCATGGTGGTGGTAAAATCATGGTATGTTGGTGCTTTTCAAATTTCGAGGGACAATGCTGGAGTTTAAAGCCCAAATAACAGTTTGAAACAAAGCTGAATGATAAGTGGTTATGATGGTGGCAGAATGTGTTTTTTTGTAAGGTTTTGTTGGATTAGACGGCCTTTATTCACAGTACTCGGACAAGAAATGTCCTGCTTTTCATGTGATCTGATGGAACATTTCTGTGTGTGTCCTTTCTGTATTAAACATTGTAATAATCACTTCTGTATTAATTACACTGTAATGAGGAGTACATCCAATATGTAAAAATAAAACTGTTAATTTACACCTTGAAATACCTTAGATTTAGGTTTGTTGTAACTTTTGCATTTCTTATTTGCTGAGCATTAAATATGCAAGTCTTCATAGACTCACATTACTTTGAGTCTAAAAAAAGCAATAGACTGAGCAGCACATTCAACATAGCTACCATGTCCTCCAATGTTGTATTATATTTTTCTTGCATACAAACAGGTCACTTTACCTTGTTGTGATAACACCACCCACATTAGCGTGATACCCAGTTGTACTAGTAAATGGCCCGAACTATGAAGAGCTTGTTCAGCTCTTCATTAGTAAAATAATTTCTCAACATTCAGCAGCTCAGGTTGAAGCCCTTCTTTAGGTGATAGTGAATGTATCCTAAATTACCAGTATAGATCCTCACAAAACTCTGCTGCATGCACATGGACACTCAGGAGAAAAGCTGTGACTCTTCTCCGTAAATTATCCAAGGTTTGCCCAAAAACACAATAAATCCTTCCTTCAAACTGAAACCGATAGCTGTTAAATAATGCTAAAGTGAGCTACGTTAACTCTCTGTTCTCCTGTTGAAAAAAATACCGTTGTCTAAATTCAAAGTTCTTATAAATGTGAGCACAGCATAACACCGCTTTGGTACCTTGGAATTAGGACTTTTTGCCACAACCACGGGCAAAGGAATGGCAGAATGGTAATGATGTTCTCTGCAGGTCCTAATATATCAGGAAAGAGGCCATCCTGAAAGCTGCAGGAACAGTTCCACAATGCTTCAGACGGGAATCCTTTTTGGTTGAGATTTTTTTGGGTGAATCTTTTTTCTATTTAAAAAAAGTAAAAGATAAACACAGCCCGTTTCATTTATTGTAAAGTGTTTTCATTTGAAATTGTTAGTAAAACTGTTAAATTATTATACAGAGAACAGCCACTTTATTTAAGCGCTTTTTTGCTTTTATTTTCTGTTGTTGTTCTTTTTACATAAAAGGCAATCATCAGATTCACACATCTATGGAAACAACACTGAATTATAAATTCCTTGACATGCCTTTGCTTTCCTTTTAATGGCAACACTGCAGCATGTTGGTCCATTAAATCCCCTAGGTCCCAATTACCACCAATATAATAGATGCAAAACATTTGACACTAACTGCATGTGGCAAACACTGCTTATCTTTGACACCTAGATACTTTTTTGCTGCTGAAGGAATTTCAATCAGCATGGACCTCTAAATATATTGTACTGCTTTCTGTTTTTTTTCAAGGAGTATATCTGAGCTATAACTTCTTGGCCAGCATATAAACATATATATGCCATAATATTAGCACTCACTGTAATATTATTAACTAATTTGAATGGTGGATATTTACCAATACCCACCTTTTTAAGAACTTTGGACTGTCTGGTGCTTTACTTTTGTACCTTACATAAGTATTGAGTATGTGAATTTTCCATATTTTGTCACATTACAGCCACAAAATTCAGTGTATGTAACTGGGATTTTTTTTAAAATAGATCAGCAGAAAGTAGTGCATATTTTATAACAGCACTTTATAGGATAAGTCCTAGTACATTTCATTAATTGTACTTTATATACTATATTGTATAAAGTACACTATAAAGTATTCACTCAGCTGCCCTGACTCACATATGAGCTTAAGTGACATCCCATTCCTAATCCTTAGGGGTTCAAGATGAAGTCTGTCCACCCTTTGCAGCTATTACAGCTTCAACTCTTCTGTAAAGGCTGTCCACAAGGTTTAGGAGCGTGTTTATGGGAATTTTTGACCATTTTCCCAGAAGAGCATTTGTGAGGTCACATACCGATGTTGGACGAGAAGGCCTGGCTCTCAGTCTCTGCTCTAATGAATCCCAAAGGTTTTCTATCAGGTTGAGGCCAGTCAAGTTCATCCACACCAGACTCTGCCATCCATGTCTTTATGGACCTTGTTTTGTGAACTGGTGCACATTCATGGTGGAGGAGAAAGGGGCCACCTCCAAACTGTTCCCACAAAGTTGGGAGCATGGAATTGTCCAAAATGTCTTGGTCTGCTGAAGCATTAAGAGTTCCTTTCACTGGAACTAAGGGGCAAAGCCCACTCCTAAAAAAACAACCCCACGCCATAACCCCCCCCCCCCCCCCACACACACACACACACACCAAACTTTACACTTGGCACAATGCAGTCAGTCAAGTACCGTTCTCCTGACAATCAGCAAACCCAGACTCGTCCATCAGATTTCCAGAAGGAGAAGCGCGATTTGTCACTCCAGAGAACGCATCTCCACTGCTCTGGAGTCCAGGGGAGGCGTAATTTGCATTGCATTGGTGATGTATGGCCTGGATGCAGCTGCTCAACCATGGAAACCCATTCCATGAAGCTCTCTGTGCACTGTTCTTGAGCTAATCTGACGGCCACTTGAAGTTTGGAGGTGTGATTGACTCTGCTGAAAGTTGGTGATGCGCTTCAGCATCCACTGACCCCGCTCCGTCAGTTTAGTGGCGTACCACTTCGTGGCTTCGTGGAGTTGTTGTCGTTCCCAAACACTTCCATTTTCTTATGATACAGCTTACAGTTGACTGTGAAGTATTTAGGAGCGAGGAAATGTCATGACTGGATTTGTTGCACAGGTGGAATCCTATCACAGTTCCACGCTGGAATTCACTGAGCTCCTGACAGCGACCCAATCTTTCACAAATGTTTATAAAAACAGTCTGCATGTCTAGGTGCTTGATTTTATACACCTGTGGCCATGGAAGTGACTGGAACACCTGATTCTAATAATTTGGATAGGAGAGCAAATACTTTGGGCAATATAGTGTATGTTTCCTCGTTTTAATCCCACCTAAAACAAGGAAACAAAGTGAAGCGGTCTTAAATCGTGTTTTAACTAGATTTTGGTGGAATATTGCAATTTTGGAAATTGCTATTTTGTATTCTATACATTGAAATATATGATACTGTGTATAAAAAAAAATCAAATTCTGCATTAACATAATCATAATTATAATTATTGAAAACTAATATGATATGACAGGAATTACATGATGTAACACTTTCTTAGCAATGCTTTTAATTTTAACAAATGACTGTCCAGTATAGAGACATATACGGTTACTGTTATACTATGCATATTGCATTTCAACAGTATAAGCAGTATAGGTATAAGTCACTAATCTGGGATGGCTGGTACATTAGACATATGAATACACTTTTCCTGCTATGTAGGATGACGTCAACATTGATGACTGTCTACATTTTGCAAAATAAAAAAAAATTGCATAATATAGCATAAGGAGTAGGAAATAATTTTCTTTTGATTCGCGTGGTGGATTAGTCAGCCATTTAGTCCTCACATTTGCAGGCACACAACTGTGTAGACTTGAGGCTGGACTGATAGCATTTGCATCGCCCTCGGTATTCAGTCTTGCAGCCGCATTTTGTCAACTGCTGACAACTCTGGGCAATTGGTGGAATGTCATTCAAACGACTTGCCAGACCTCACCATCTTTCTGCCACCTCCAACTAGCAGGACTTTCAGTTTGCACAATTAGCACAGTAGATTAAGTCAATATTCCATACAAATCTTTCACTTGATGGTACAAGCACCAAATGTGTGATACATTTGTAAGACAGCTGCAAAAGTACTGACTGTAAGTCATGTAATGCCCGGCATCTTGAAACCTGCCTTTGGTGTGCAGCAATGGCCTCATGAAATATGTTGCAAAGTTTCATGAGTTCCCTTCCTAGACCATAACATCCCCCAGATTATTTGTTAGCACTTTCTAACACAAGATCACCCTTAAGAAGAATTAACATTGAACACATGAATAATAATCGGAACAGAAAATCTGTTTAGTGATGTGTGTTGATATGGTTTATAACAAGGTGATAAAGTGTGGCGTGTATGCTGAAGGTGCAGAGCTGTAGGAAAAGCTCATTTCTACACTATATGCAGGTGAGAGAAAGCTAAGAAAGCGAGAGTCAGCAAAACAGTTGTGACAAATGAGAACTTCACGCTTCCTGCAGTGCTTTAATTGCAGCTTCAGAGATGTTATATGATCTTGCACAAAACTCAAGATTCCCCAGAGAGCGCCGTCCAGGCAGACAATCTGCACCTGCTTGTGTAAATACTCTCCCACATGTGAGCAAAATACATCTTGAAACAGAGCAGCTCAGAGGTTACCATATTTTCTTTTTTCTGTAATATTACAGAGCCTACCATCTTCCTCTTTTTTTCCCCCTGAGGTCACCAGAGCAACAGCACAGACCCAGTGAAATGGCAGGCACGGCGCCAGATCAGTGCAGATAAAAACATCTAGGTTAGATCCCAGAGGATGCTCTGTACTCTGACTGGAAACGCATCTCCACCTCATTCTATCTTGTGACAAAAACTCTTGATGTATTATATGAGCTTCTGAGGAGAAAGCCTCATCCAGAGGGGGCGCAGAAACATTTTCTTCCTGTTTTTGCCATCGGTTCTGATGGGTTGCCCAGCATGATGTGATTGTTCAAATATTTGGAGTCACAACACAACTGACAGTTTTTCAGGGGAACTCTGACAGTTTAAACATGTGGATTAGAGTTTTCCATAGTTAAGAAAATTTTCATAGAATTTTTAAATACGATTTGGGTAGAACCTGCATGGAGGAAACATTTTGTTTGGTCCCTTCTATATTTCCTGCATGTGGACTAAAATATATATGGCTTCTCAGTTTCCCTTCAACAGATTCCTGTATATGGCTGAGATGTTTGAGTCAAATTCATAGAGTTGCCACTGAAGAATGCTGCCAAGCGTGTCTGCTTCATAATTGCAGATAATAACGGTTATTGATGAAAAAAGGGGAAATCACCATGCTCAGTTATAGCTGAGTGCTTTAAACTTCTATCAAACATTCTCCATTTTACTATGGGGTATTTTCATTTTTACAGCCTTTTTGGTCTTTAACACATCTTTTATTGGATCCCTCTGAGCTTTTGAAAGCTGACTTAAATGCAGGGTGTATAACTGGCCATATGCTACAATAGGCCAGCAGAAAATGCCCCCATGTCTGAAAGAATGGGGCTCTGTAACACAACCAAACTAACTTCTATGGGAGAACTTGCCTTCTGCACAGCTGCACCTCACCTTTGGAATCGCTTTCCGGAACAACTCAGGGTGCTACAGACAAAAAAGCACTAAAGACCCTCCTGTTCAAAATATACCTAAACTAGCTTTATTTTAATATTTCAGATTTTGATCTTTTAATTTACTTTGTTTTTTGTTTCTGTTTTTCTACTCTATTTTAATTGTAGCACTTTGAGATGTGATCTAAACTGCATTATCAAAATTATTATTTTCAAAATTCTTCTTCTTATTATTCTTATTATTCTTATTGTTGTTGTTGTTGTTGTTGTTTTTGTTGTTATTATTATTGTTATTATTATTATTATTTAATGATGCTGAGTTCCTTAAGCAAACCTTCTTCTCATCGGGTTGGGATCAATATAAGTCTCTTAAATCAGGGTTAGCTAAGAAGGGTTTACAAGGTCTTCAGATGGTACAAAATGTAGCGGCTCAGGCTTTGACAGACACCAGGGGTCCGTTCTTCGTACGTTGCTTAAAACATCCGAGATCAAATGAGACATCCAAGATGATTTCATCCGGCTAATCATGATCCGGCTAATTGGGTTCTTCGAACACACCTGCTGTTTATGATTAGTATGGCTGGATTGAGTTATCTGAGATAACTGCGCGTTCATGCCTTTGTTTAGAAGGGGAAATGTATCGATAGTAGAAACAATGATCAGCAACGCTGCTATTGGCTGTTCAGCATGGCCAAAGAACGCCCACAGTTTTTCTCCCAAGCAGAACAAGAGCTTTTAATGGAAGGTTATGCTGAATTTGAGTCATTAATTAAAACGACAGGGAACACCTCAAAGTCTGCTAAAGCCAGGAGAGAGGGCTGGCAAAAAGCAGCAGACAAATTAAATGTGTAAGTGCTGTCCATGTTAGATGTTTCTATCACTTTCTACAGTATGTATTTTTGCATTTTAATAATTTCATATTTACTTCTTTTATGTCAGAGCCTCCACGGGACCCACTAACATGGGGACAAGTAAAAGTGAAGTACAAGAATATTCTACAAAATGGTAGCCTTTAATTATTATACTATATTTTAAAAAGCCACTTTTTCCTATTTTTAAAGGCCACTGTTAAATGATGTATTTGTCTGTTTATAACAGCCACCAAGAAAAAGGTTGAAAAAAAAACTGGTTCTTTTTGGCTGGACAGACTTCCCTATCTCCTCCGCTTATAAAGCTGCGATCTAATCCTGTTTACATGAAATAAGCCTGCTCACGAGCAGGCTTAAGTTTGCGCACATGTTGCTATAACAGCAAGTCCAGGATGAGTTTCGAAGAACCAAACGATCCAAGATCATGCCAAATCGTCAACAATCAAATCCAGCTAACTGAGTTAGCGACGTACGAAGAACGGACCCCAGGAATTATTCACATATCAATCCTAGTGCTGTCAATTCTGCATAAGTTTCAAACAGAAGCCAAAACAGATTTGACTATGTTGCTTTGAAAATATAAAACATTGAACACATGTGAATAAAATTTGTCTTTGGGTTATGTTGATAATCATTGCTGGAGTAATTTTTCGGCAACCAGTTTCTGTGTAATTTACAAAGGTGAGAGTGAATTGCCCATCCACCTGTGTTTTGATCAACACAGAAATTAATTGTATTTACTCTTGATCATTTCACCAAAGTTCTTGGTAAATACTTTTATTGCTTCCACAAGCCTTGTACCACTACATTCATCAGAGATGGTGATTCCCTTGATACCTACATGTACCCTGCATTAACAGGGAGATTATCTGTTAAGTGATCCCAAGGTTTGCAAAAGGACAGTTGCAAAAAATGAACAAGCTTTTTCTTTCTGTCTTTTAACATTCTACAATTGTAAATAGTATATTCAGCTTTTTTAATTAAGATTTTATGCACAACATTTGAATAGTTCTCTCTGTCAGGGTTCTCTGTTTTCCGTGCTCTAACTCTGCTTCACAGGTGGCTGCAGTTGACGGGTGGGCGTGGCCCATACCTGCGACTCATCAAGGAACCTTCGTCTCAGGCTTTAAAAGGAGTACACAGAAAGCTGGAAGACGCCAGAGTGTTACCCTGTCGTGGTATGCCTAGGCCACAGATCTGTCTCCCGAGCTTCATACCTGTGAGTTTTTGGAAACCCTGTTTTTGGACTAATCCTGTCTCCTGTTATTCTCCAGTTTGTCGTGTTTGGATTTACTCACCTGTGTTGGCGCCGTGCTCAGTGAACCAGTCATCCGAATCCCCGCCGCTCAGATTTTGCTCTGGCATCTCCGACTCCCTTGGTGGTACCAAGCCGGGCGTGAGAACCCCCTTCCTGGATTCACCTGGTTAATCAGCTACACTCTGGTTCTTCCAGCTGCTCCTCCTGCCTGCCGTCACAGTGGTGCTGTCCGGGCCCCTCGCCTGCATTCCATCTGTCAGCCCTCCTGTCACTCAGCCACCAGTTACCATCAGCGAGTGACGGTCACGGGGTCCCTTTTTCACTCATCCCCCTGGACAGGTCTCCCCAACCAAACGGTAAGCGCAGCTTCTGGAACATTTCCCCCGGTTTGAAACATATCCTCTTTCTTCCCGCAGTCGTTCCAGCTCTGACGTTCAGACCTCGCCTGTCGCACACAGCGTGTGCTTCCCCTTTGTTGAGCCTTAAAATAAACATCTTCAAACTGTTCCTGCTTCCGTCTGTGTCTGCATGTGGGCCAAACACTTAAAAACCATGACACTCTCCACCATGCTTTTATTTAATTTTAACTGCTTTTATATTTAATTGAAATGTTTTATCTCTATTAATGTAAATTAAATTTAATTTGAGTTGATTTTTATGAAAACCTGGTGAATTTTGTTTTCATCTTTATTAGTGATTTTATCTTTTCTTTTGAGCCTTTTTTAATCAACCCTGAGGCTGATTTTCAAAGTTTGTACATATTCAAACAGGTACAACTTGATTAGTACGTACAAAGCTTATCTTCGGACCAGGTGCAAAGCAATTTGCGGCTTTAAAATGAACAGAACAGTGAGTACAAATTTTTTTGCATAAGTGCCCTCATAATGACCAAACCATGTAAATTTGTGACTGGCCACAGCAAAACCAGGAACAAGTCTCCCCTGGAGCCATTCTGAGTTAGTTACAAATTCTGAAAGAGTGGAATCTAAGCTTTCCAGCTAAGTCAAACTTGTGGAAATCAACAAAGAAGATATGACCATTTGTGGGCACTTTGCAAAGAAGATTAGTGAGAGAACAGGCCTCAAAGTTTCTAAAGAACCACCCTCAGCCAGGGTGGTGTTAACAAAAGCTGTTGATTTGAATGACTTCACTTAAAAATTATGGTCATTTAAAGCACTGAGGGGTTTATTCATAACTTCAACAAGCATATTTTGCAATAAAACCAAAATCACAATTTTCTCAGAAACTGAAGGTTTTTCACTTTTTTCTCAGTTTTGCTGTGGCGGGTCACATTTATGGGAGGGGATATGCAAATGTAAATGCTTAATACCTGCAAAGCGCTTTTCCAAAGCTGAAACAGAGAATTGCCGCAATGTTTGCCTCTTTATTTAGTACCTCTGAAAGTTAAGTGCAAACTCACATGCAAAAAAAACCTGTGGTCCTTGTGGCAGGACAGGAGGCATTTGTATAATGACAGAAGAAAGGCAGAGAGTCTTTCTGCATGTGAACATACTTGGGTTGTCAGAATAACAATGTTAAAATAATTTTATTGGGGAAAAGGACAGCTGCCTCGGAGAAATGCAGCGTATGCGGGACCGTGCTTGCGGGGGAGGAGGAGAAACCTGCTATTACTCTTCATGCACTTAAACCAAGGTACAAAATACCAAGCCTCGTTGTGGCATGCTTGTAAATAAAGAAAGCTGAATATTAACCACCTCCTAAGAACAGCATGTAGGCTGTCAAGACTCTTACCAATTTTACCCTGCTGGATGCAGCCACCATGTGGCACACACTGTGTGTGTGTGTGTGTGTGTGTGTGTGTGTGTGTGTGTGTGCGTGCGCATGTGGGAGGGGGGCGTTGACCATGGTTTCCATCTTTCACTCACAGCAGCATACCAAGCTCCCATTACAGTGAACTTCAGGCCTAGTTTTCATTCATAAAACGGTGAAATAACAATAACAAATCTGGGTCCATTTTAAACGGGGACACATCATCCAAATCTGGGATTGTTATTCTTGGATGTGTGGTCATTCTAGAGCAGCGAGTCCACATCCATAACTCCCTCCGTTATTGTTCCAGTACAGGCTCTGTAATTTCCATCCATCCATCATTTTCTCTACCTGCTTATCTATGCAGGGTAGCGGGGGAGCTGGTGCCTATCTTCAGCGGTCAATGAGATGGGGTAAAACATGGACAGACCTATTTAGGTTATTATTTTCTTTCAAATAGTTGTTATCATAATTACCTCCAATGACTGGAGGGAGGTTTCAGTCAACAGGAGCTTGAGAAGCTCTGCTCAGCTGTCACGTTTGACATGGTCACCATCACTGATCCATGAACCGGTAGAATAATGATCAACGGGGATAAATCTGATTTGTCAGCTGGAATATTTCTTATAAAAGTCAGATATAAAATAAAAGTATTTTCTTCTGTTTTGCAGAATGTATGCTGACAAAACAACCTTTTTTATTTATTTAAAAAATAATTAATATTGTCTATGAGACAACGTTTAACAGCAGAAATTCTCCATTGATTAAAAACAGTTTTGCACGTCCTGGGTGTCTGGAGTGATTATGTAAAGGATTTGATCTTCCTCTTTCTTTGACAGCAGCTCCCAAACTGTCAGCAGTAGACACAATTTACTAATTTAAATGGGGCAGACCAAACCTGTTTGGTACCTCTTATTCACTGTGGAGGCAATCCTTGATGATCAGGTGTAACACTTCAACTTTTTGTTCTCACGGTTTTCTTTCTGTTGATGCAATTTAGCGGTCATTATTTGGAATCTTTGAAAACCAGGCCCTGTATGTACAGTGTTGTCATTGGTTGGCATCATCATCATCATCATCATCATCATCATCATCATCATCATCATCATCATCATCATCATTATTAATAGACACTTAAATCATAACTCAGCTTTAAAGTAAAATTTTAAAGCCATATTTAGGAAACTCTGCAACATATATATAGATTGCTTATCTTCATCGGAACACTACCAAGTAGATAAAGTCCAGACATTACCAATTCTTGTGGACTTATTTGATTTGCTCTTGTCATGAATAATTCAGCTTGCCATCAAATGAATGTCTGTGAGGTCCTTTCTGAGACAACCCTCATGAGCAGCAGAAATGGCTCCATGCAGTGCTTTTATTATCCCCTGTGGCAGCCAATCTGAAAGGATTCACCGACCTTTGACATGAAGATGATTAAAGTCGAATAAAATCATGAATCCGCCTGCTATTCTTTTAACACATTGACAGTTAGAGAATGAGTCGGGGTGGGGGGTGGGGGGGTGCTTGATCGTACGCAACAGTGTAACATCTAGCTTTGTCATGCTGCAGTATTAATGATCGTAAAAAAGTCCATAAAAAGTCAAAAACTGTGTGAATGTAAAAGGGCTGGAGCTGGTCATTCATGAAATACTGCCACTTGTATAGCAGTATTTTATCTCGGCATCGTTTTAAACAAAACATTAATCTTCTCAGGCTACAGAAACCAATAAAGCATAAAGAAAATTTAAACTGCACAGCACCCTTCTTTGGTATGTGTGCAAAAGCCATTTATAATTGAATTCTGGCAGTAATCTGCATCTCAGGCTGCATCTGCTTTAAATTTTGATTATAGAAGTCTGCAGGAGCAGAAAAAAGGTAATAGATTATGGCCGCAGGTCATCACATTTAATAGTATGACTCATCATTAACACTCTGCAACAGCCATCGATCGAGTGCAAGTGAAAAGAATACTTGACAACAAGGCAAAACAGGAGACTAAGTGCTCCATCCGATAAGGAAGGGACATAACTCAGAGTAGACATTGAGGGAAGAAGATGAGCCTTTTACTTCCTTGGAGAAAATTCAAATTACTAATCTTCAGCATTCACAAACATAGACAGTCACACAATTTCAATACGTAATCCATCTTTTTTTCTACCCAAGTTTAATCCTGTCAACGGCCCAGTTTGGGGATTAGTCTATATAGCAGCAGTCAACAGGCAACAGGTTTAGGGCTGCGGCTAACAATTGTTTTAGTAATGAAGTATTCTATCGATCAAACTGACAATTAATTGAGAAACTGGATAAAAATTTAGTATGTTTATGGAGGTTTAATGTAGTTACTTAAGCATATTTTCAATTATCTCAGGGTCAATCAGTTCACCTGTGTCAGTGAGTTGGGTCTGCGCCTACAAAGCTTCACCATCAGCTCCTTTGTTCCCCTTAATTTAACCTGAAATGGTTCTGCTGGCACCAGTCTACAAAGCTCTGTATCCACTGTCTGTACTCTGAGTTGTCCTCATCTTTGATGCGACCTACTATGGTGGAACCATCAAAGAACCTCTGAAGGTGGCCACTTGAGCTGATGGAGAAGTCTGCAGTGTAGAGGGTGAACAGAAACAATGCAACCACGGTTCCCTATGGTGCTCCCATACTGCCGACCAACCTGTTAGAGACACCCCCCAGGTCCGTACATACCGTAGTCAACCAGTGAGATAATCCAGTATCCTCTGCGATAGGTGGTGCTCCAGGTTGTTCTTCAGAATTTCTGGTTGGATGGTGTTGAAAGCACTGCAAACATCAAAGAACACAATTCTCACAGTGCTCCCAGGTTCCTCCAGATGGGACAGAGCTTGGTGTATAAGAAAGATGATGGCACCAATGTACCTTCTAAGTAGCGCGCGTGCGCAATCGCGCATGGCATCTGGATTCAGCGCGCACAGCAAATCTCTACTGCACAGTAAATAAAATCCAAGCTGAACTGTAAACAAAATAACTGATTGACGGGTGGGGCAGACGTCTTTATAGTTGGGTAGGTTGCAGTGTGCGTCTTTGTTCTGGGCTCCGTTTCAGAAAAAATGGCCAATCTACCCTGAGTAGAAAGCTGCTGCTCTGAGTAGTTCTATCTCACTCTGTCATACTCAGCGTTTCCGGTTTCAGAACAGGTGATATCAGTCAGGTAACTAAACACAGCGTCCGATCAACCATGAGTGTAACGCGAGCACGAGCATGAAAAAAGCCCTCCTCAATGGAACGCAGATAATGTGATTCACCATGTCAACAGCTGGAAATAAGAAGCCTCGTAGGGCACATTTCCCGCGAGTGGAATTAGAAATCTTTAAAGAAGGCATATGGAGAATATTAAACCATAAGAAACAATGCTTTTGCTGCGGAAACAGCGAGTTGGCGGTAGAGAATAGCTGAAAAAGTCAATGCGTGAGTGATATGAGAGTTATTTGACAGAGAATTACAGCTGTTTTCTCACACTTCACTCAATCAACACAAAAGGGGGAGTGGGAGGGGCGTATTGATTACAAAAAGCATTGAAAGGACATTGCAGGAAATCATGATTAGGTATGAAAATACAGTTTAATCAGGTAAGGTTAAGTTTTAAGTTTTTCTTATGTTTAACGGTACTCAACTGAAGCATTAATTGCCTATATTCAACATATGCAATTAATGATGGGATGGTGTGAGTTATTAAAATAACTGACATGTTCATCTTTTTGCCAACATTGTTCACCCATCCTTCTAAAAAAAAGAGTTCACACTGATTGTCTTTTAGGTGTTTAATTTGTGCCAACCTCACTTTATATTAATCATATAGGCCAGGGGTTTTCAATAGGTGAGGTGCGCCACCCCTGGGGGGCGCCAAAGAGTCGCAGGGGAGGCGCAAAGAAATATAACGGTTTCTGTAAACATCTGCAGTAGGCTAATTCTTCGTGCTTGTCTGTGTGAATAAGTAGGCCTAACGAAATGCATCGTTTTCTTATACCACAACAGAAGTCAGCAGAAAGGGAGGAGTCTGCTAAAAAACGTAGGAAATACGATCATGATTATTTAAAATTAGGTTTTACATGGACCGGTTCTGAGAGCGCACCTCTGCCACAATGTGTGGTGTGCAAAGAGTTGTTAGCAAACGACAGTATGCGGCCATGCAAACTGCGCCGTCATATGGAAACAAAGCACACCAATTTAATCAACAAGCCACTGGAATTTTTTGAGAGGAAACGGGATGAATTGCGGTCACACAAATCAATAATGCACTCGTTTGGCACCAGTAACGTCAAGGCAACTGAGGCATCTTATCGAGCTGCTCTTCATATAGCGAAGGCAGGCAAGCCCCATACTGATGGAGAATCATTTCTGCTCCCTGCAGCTAGAGATATGTGTTCAGTGATGCTGGGAGAAGTAGCTGCAGCTAAACTTGACACAATCCCAATGTCTGACAACACCATCCAGCGACGAATATCCGACATGGCTTACGATGTCAAAGAGCAGGTGGTGAACAGCGTTCGCAAAAGCCCCATCCACGCTATTCAACTGGATGAGTCCACTGACGTCGCACACTGCGCTGGATTGATGGTGTACGTCAGGTTTTGAAGAGCTAAGTGTGCGCGAAGATTTTTTGTTTTGCGTTCCACGACAGCAGATGAATTTTTCAAGGCTCTGAATGATTTTTACCAAGCCGAAGGCTGGTGCCTATCTTCAGCGGTCAATGAGATGGGGTAAAACATGGACAGACCTATTTAGGTTATTATTTTCTTTCAAATAGTTATTATCATAATTACCTCCAATGACTGGAGGGAGGTTTCAGTCAACAGGAGCTTGAGAAGCTCTGCTCAGCTGTCGCGTTTGACATGGTCACCATCACTGATCCATGAACCGGTAGAATAATGATCAACGGGGATAAATCTGATTTGTCAGCTGGAATATTTCTTATAAAAGTCAGATATAAAATAAAAGTATTTTCTTCTGTTTTGCAGAATGTATGCTGACAAAACAACCTTTTTTATTTAGAAGGCCTTGAGTGGAGCCGGTGTTGTGGCATATGCACCGATGGGGCGAGGGCCATGACCGGCCGTCACAGCTCGTCTTGTGAAACAAGACGAGCTGTCTTGTTTCACAAGACAGCTGCCCTGCCGCTGTCTGGAAACACTGCATCATTCATCGCCAGGCTTTAGCAGCAAAAATGATGCCCAAAGAATTGCGTGCGGTTCTGGTTGAGGCAGTAAAAATTGTGAACACAATTAAATCGCGTGCCTTAAACGCACGCCTGTTTAAAATCCTGTGCGATGAAATGGGCGCTCAATTCAACCAGCTGCTCCTGCATTCTGAGGTGAGGTGGCTCTCTCGGGGGAAAGTCCTCACCAGGCTCTGCGAGCTGCGAGAAGAAGTTTTCCTCTTCCTCACCGAAATTAACTCCCCTCTCGCAAAACATCTGGAAGACATGAACTGGCTCGCGCTGTTGGCCTATCTGTCTGACATTTTCGAGCGGATCAATTCCCTGAATACTTCACTACAGGGCAAAGAGTGTCACGTCTTTACGGCACACGACCAAGTGTCCGGCTTCAGGAAGAAGCTGGATATGTGGTGTGATCCTTGGAGGATGCGCTGGACAAGACAGCGCTGCCGCTCAGTTCTGTTAAACCGGTCATCGGCGCGCATCTGAGTGGGCTACGTGATCAGTTTGGAGACTATTTTGGAGAGGAGCCAAAAACTCAAATAGTTTTAAAACAAACATGGATGTGGCCTATACAAAACACATTTTTTTCAGCATAAACAAGGATCTGGTCTATACCAATGTATTGCAGAAGCCCTGTAAAATATCTACCTTTTGGTAATTTTGAATTAAATTTTCTTCTTTGATCCAATACAACAGCATGGTAGGTTGCTACTGGTTCCTACTTTTTTCTGCTCTAATTGTCAGCTATAGTCTGATGCTACCATAACCTGTGTTATTAATAGCCATATTAGCCTCCAATGCCTTCACAACTAGACAGAAGAGTACAGGAGTGGGTTGGACTGGTTTGTTTTGTTGCTTCACTACTTAGCCAACTGAGCCATCAAGTAATTAACATTCTCCTGCTTAACAGAACAGAGTGGAAGGGTCTCTTGATAGGGGAGTGCAGACCAACAGAACTTTCTCATTTGGCTGTGTTAGAGATTACAAGATTACAGATGCTGAAGCTGCCGAAGCAGTTACTGGGAAACACATTGACACTGTTGACATCAGATACTGGCAGAGTTATACTGGACAAAATGGACTGATTAATGAAAATGGGTCAGCTTGGTCACATCCATAATATGGTGAGACATTCTTCACCTATGCCATGCGAGGAACACTGATGTTGTATGGGTACACTCCCTTGCATGGGAGTGTACATTTTAGATTCTATATAATGCTGATGTAAATGATCTCACTTCCTGATTGAACTTTTTCCTGCATCATATGAGAGTCCAGTACTGAAGCTGTACCATTCCTCTGTCTTGTTTAGATTAAATGTGTTAAAGTATAGTTTCTGCCTCTTAGAGTCTTATCTTACTTAAGAAATCATTAATAAAAGAAGACCGCTTCTCCTGGGTAAAGGGTAAGAGGACCACCGACAGGGGGGCTGTTAAACTTTACAGCTATCAGTGTCCATGAAGCTAATATTTAAACAAACAGGGTTAGCTTAGGTCACCAGGGAGGTTTATTACTTCACTGTTGCAAATCCAGGAGCTGAACTGACTTTTTTACATTGCTCTCAAACATCAATGTTGTAGCGGTAGCTTTTAGCATTTGCTTGTAGCATTAGCTTGTAGTTTTTTTTATCTGTGTCCTGTCTGGCAATGTGGCAATAAGAATTGTTGTCTTAATGCCAAAAAGATCCTAAAAGATTTTACTTTTACAAGTGGAGCCTTACTGCTTTCACCATAGTGCGCCGCTTGATTTATACATGCAAGTAGCTTTTTTATAATTTATGCAGGGAATATTTCATGTTATATGGACACTAAAACAAGAAGGTAGACGAGAGAAAAAGGAGAAAATGTGGAAGAAAGAGGAGAGAAAAGGGAGACAATGATACAACATCCTCTGTCTGCTTCTTCACCTGCGAAGAGAGATACAAAGAGAACAGCAAAACCAACCGATAAGGTATTACAGGTACAAACAACCAAAACCTTGATACCATCATTGAAGAATATACAGTAGTAATTAATATGACATGTATGAAGTGACAGCTAAAGATAATAATAGTTTTTTTGTATAGAAGTGAATCTGTAAGTACCTTGTCGGTGTGTTTGAGAGTGCACTTGTGTGTGTAAGGTTTTTCCATAAGAAAAATGCTCAATAGTGGTTGTGAGGAGCCAAAGACCCATCCCCCAGAGCACTGAGGCAGATGCCAGAGGAACTAAAACTCCAGATGCCCGAAGAGACCTCCAGAGCAAAGGTGCTCAAGGGGGGCCAACACAGGGAAAGCTGCCTCACCCACCTGAAGGAACAGGACAGACAGGCCCCAGGAAACCCTTCAACCGCAGTAACGAGCCCAGGGATGCAGTACACAAACTCGCACTCACCACACACATCCTATATTCCCAGGTCCAAACAATGCTTTTGTGGTTGAGGGTCTTCTGGCTGAACTCAACAGTTTAAGCTTTCAGCAGGAAATCATTGCTAAGATTAGTGGCTGCAGGGAGGATTAGTGTCTCTGTTATTACAGCGCTGCAGTTGAAAGACGTGCAACTATTTAGGCAAATGTGAATGGGTCAGTTTATATCAAATTACATGCAAATGAGTAACTTTTTTTTTTGATCCACTGAGGACACACTGTATATAACTGATGGACCTTGTCCTACTTTTGGCACCTTCTTCTGATTATTGATTACTGAGCCGATGTGACAAGTGAATTTCTCCAATGTGAGATCAATAAAGCCTATCTTATCTTATCTTATCTTTGAGTAATTCATTTTTTGATTCAATTATATTAAGAAATTTATTATATTTAGAATGACTGAATCAAAGTTACACACTTCAATAAAGGATATTGACACTTATACTAAGTGTTATCTTGTTCAGGATGGGGGGCTAGAGTCCAACAAAAAAACAACCCACCCAGGGTGGGCGGAGGTAGGTTAAGGACGGCGGGTCCAGGGTCCAACAAAAGAGTTCAGGTGGCTGACCAGGAAGTTTACGACCACGGGGAAGCACAGGGACCCACTGGGGAGTGCCGGAGGGCTCAGAAAACTTAGAGTGCACTGGAGAACTCAGGAACTTAGAGAGCGCTGACGAACTCAGGATCTTAGAGAGTGCTGACGAACACAGGAACTTGAGAACGTAGGAGACGACAGGAAACTCGGGTGTGCTGGGCAGTGACGGCTCGGGTGTGCTGGGTAGCGACCGCTCGGGTGCGCTGGGTACGAGCGGCTTGATTGCAATGCCAGGAGAGCTCGAGGTGACGCTCGGGAGCGGCGGCGGCCTTGAGAGCGGCGGCGGCCTAGAGAGCGGCGGCGACCTCGGCAGCGGAGCAGCAGAGACTTCTCTGGCGGTCGTGAAGGATGGCCTGGGCGTGGCAGGCGGCGGAGCAGCAGAGACTTCTCTGGCGGTCGTGAAGGACGGCCTGAGCGTGGCAGGCGGCAGAGCAGCAGAGACTTCGGTGGCGGTCGTCGCAGAGGGCGACCCCGGCGGTGGAGCAGCAGAGTCTTGTGCGGGTGTCGCGGAGGGGGACCCCGGCGAGGCAGAGGCGGGCGACGCGGCTGGCGACCCCGGCAAGGCAGAGACGGGCCACCAAAGGCCGGCGACGGGATTTCACCAGGGACCCACTGAGGTGTAGCTCCAGAGCTGGACCCTCAGCGGACTCTGGAGCTGAGACCGGAGGCGGGTCCCCCTGGACCGCCCCTCTGGACTTGAGAGAGTAGGCTGGACCCTCTCCTCACAGGGCTTGGGAGGCCGGCGTGTCCTCCTGGACCTGGGTTTCTCAGGACTCGGGAGCGTAGACAGTAGGTGGGTCCCCTGGACCCCCTCGCAGGACTGGGGAGTGTAGACGGGAGGCTTCCTGAGAGCGTCGGTGGCCTCGGACGGAGGTGGAGCGGGACCCTCGGTGGCCTCGGGCGGAGGCGGAGCAGGACCCTCAGATGCTGGCGGCGGAGCAGGAACTGGGTTTTCGTCGGCCAGCGGCAGCGCAAATACCTCCGCGGCAATCTCTGCAACGCACATGGCACCCACGCAGGCTTGGGTCGCGGCGTGTGGCAGCAAAGCAGCGTTCTCAGCGGCCGATGAAGCAGCAGGACCTTCTGATGCCAGTGATGAGACAGAGTCACCGGGTGCTGGAGCTCTAGCGTGCACCACACCCACGCAGGCTTGGGTCGTGGCGTGTGATGCACCTTCACAGGCTGCAGGACCTTCTGATGCAGCCGTCGAAGCAGCAGGACTCTTTGATGCTAGCGGGGCAGAAGCTTCTGATGCTGGCGAAGCAGGACCCTCAGCGACGGCCGGCAGAGCAGGAACCTCTGAAGCGGCCGGCGGAGCAGGGACCCCTGAAGCGGCCGGCAGAGCAGGGACCTCTGAAGCGGCCGGCGGAGCAGGGACCTCTGAAGCGGCCGGCGGAGCAGGGACCTCGGTAGCTGTGGCATGCGCTGCACCCACGGAGACAGAGGCAGGACTCAAGGCGTGGGTCAGACGCTTGGCAGCAGGCACGGGAGCAAGCCAGCTGGGGAACAGGTCTTCTCTGTCTCCATAAAAAAAGTCCCAAAGCTGCGACTCCTCGACATGTAGAGCTCTGGCCGGGAGAGGCGTGGTCCTCCAAGCAGCTGCTGAAGATCTCACCCGAGGAGCCAACTGGACGTTGTGCAGGTGATGACTGAGCCGACGCGGTGCTGAGGGGCATCTAGCCGGGTTTACCAGAGCAGCGCCGATGACGTCGGGCCAACTCACCAGGGAGAAGGAGGTGACGTCGGCTCTGGCTGGCGGAGATGCAGCACTTGTGCCCGGTTGAGCCTCAGATGGAGCGGCGGAGGTGTTCTTGCGCCGACGAGCCCGGCGTCTGCGCCGGGAGGAGCTGGGCATTGATTGGAAGGCTGCTACTGGTAAAGAAGCGTGGGGAGCAGCAGCAGCGGGGGAAGCAGCAGCGGCTGGTGCAGCAGGGGCAGCTGACGAGGCGGCAACAGGCGCAGCAGCAGCGGCGGCGACAGGAGCAGCAGTAGCGGACAGAGTGATGAGTGGAGGTCTGGGTGGAGGTGGTCTGCGGAGGATCTGAGAAAGCACAGCCTGGTAGTTCCACTCCAGCTCGTCCAAAAGCCCAGTGATCGCTAGCCGCGTCAGGGTCCCAGTCTGGGTTCTTAAGCTGTCCTGCGCATGGTTCACAGCATTCATCTGTTTCCACAGCGGGCTGAGCATGGCGATGCCATCCAAACACTCCCGGAGCTGATTCAGGAGGTGCTCTGCTGCATCTTGCAGGACGGTCTCCTCACGAGAACTCTGTGCGGGCGCCGGAACGTACTGTCATGAACTGTTCTGTTGAACCCGAATTCAGTCACACACAGAGTTTCGTCTTCAGCAGTTTATTGAAAAGTGATGAATAGTGGATGAGAAGAACCAGAGAGCTGAACCGGTCTGGAGCAGGTGGATGATGGCTGGAGCGGAAGGAGCTGGACAGCAGAGCCAGGTGAGTGCAGGTAGCCAGGTTACCTTCTGGGCTGAAGGGAGAGCGCAGAAGTTTCCAGCAAGGCCAGCAGCACAGTCCTTGGTGCCGGAGGACAGCAGGCAGGCACGAGGAAGGTGAGGTGAAGACTGGAGCATTAGGTGAGCAAGGGGCTGACGTGAGGAAAGTTGGGAGACGTACCAGCAATGAAGGGCTGGCAGAGGAGTCCTTAAGTAGGCAGAGAGGCAGGTGGAATCAGTTCCCTTGATTAGTGACGGCAGGTGCAGTGATCAGCAGTGAGTGGAGATGAGGCTGTATGGGGGAAATGGAAAGCGCTGGAACTGTCCAAGGTGAGACAGCTAAAAACTGAACCCTGACATAGAGAGGTGATGATTTCTATGTTGCTTTTGTGATTCACTGTGTACAATGTGTTGAATCAATGTTAAACTGGACAAATCTACTAACCTACGGCCTCTCTGGCTGTTTATTTCCAGCTGGTGTTAACTCTGCACCGCATAGAATTTCATGTCTTTACCTTGGTATCAAGAGTTCAAATTAAAGGCATACATGGAACATTTTAAACATTACAGCTGGTTCAGAGGCTTTTTGTTTGTTTGTTTTTACAAGATAGTTCACATTACAAACAAGCATGCAAATAGAAATGATCAAGCTCATTTAAATGTATCATGCACTTAATTTATTTATTGCTTATTGTGACAGGCTTTTGTAAAGACTCAAAAAGTGTGGCTTTTTTTGGAAGGGTTGCTAAGAGAAACGTCTCTTCTAAAAAAAAAGGCAGTTCAACCTATGGTTGCAAAAGATTTTTCTGAATTAATGAAGATTTCAGGAACAACATTATTTAGAGAGAACATCAAAGTAGAAATGTCTGGCCAAAATGCATTACTTTGTGTCTACCTAAACCCAAATGCAGGACATGTGCGCACACACCTCATTATCTGGGAAGAACACTGGTGGGTGATAAAATCATCACAGGAGGATGAGTTGGCTTGCTTTACAGCCCCAAGAGCTGGGCACTTTGCAGGTGTTAGGTAGACCATGAACTCCTCTGTATACCGTATTTTTCGGACTATAAGTCACTCCGGTATATAAGTCACATCAGTCAAAAAATGTGTCATAAAGAGGAAAAAAACATATAAGTCGCACCGGACTATATGTCGCACTGGACTATATGCATTTATTTACACATTTGTTTCACACAATCCAAGAATAAAAACTGCCATTTAATCTGGTAAACCAATTTATTAAATTACACAGCTGCATCCACAACTGGTTCAACATGGAACAGACCTGGGAGGATGAATCGGGTAAATTAGCAACCCAACCAGCAAGGTTTTATCCAGCGCATTTCGGCGTAACTGCCCGTTACACTGAAAGTTGTCAAAATTACGCCTAAATTAGACCATGAGTGTAACGGTGCTACATGTTAAGCTAACAGTATGACACGGATGTTTCAGAGCAACATAAAGCTCACATGCATCAGCGAAGTTGTAACCCACACAGACAACAGACATGGTAGCTAGCATTAGCTGTTATTAGCTTCACAGACAGCCCAATAACAGGGTTCTGTCTCAGTCTGGGTCCTTCGAGCAGCTGTCTCTGTCAGGCGGTTGGTTTGTTTTGCCAGACAGCATTACCTCTAACTGCTCTAACCTCTACCAAGACAACATTTGTTTGGACCCCAGAAGCAGATCAGGCTTTCAAGAAACTGAAGGATCTTTTTTTTAATGCCCCTGTTCTTGTCCAACCTGATCCGAGTAAACAATTCATTGTGGAGGTTGATGAGGGGGGGCACTGTTGTGATCTGGGGTTCTGGATTTTTCTTTGTGAGCTGTTTTGGCTATCATCCACCAGAGGGCGCCTAGAAGCTACAGGGGCACAGCCGCGCACCTGTAACACATCATCTAATCATCCTGGAGTTTAAGAGGAGCAGACTGCCAGCAACTCATCGCCTGAGTGTTTGCCAGTAATGGTACTCTGAGCCCTCTGAGTTAAGACCTTTGCGTTTCTTCTGAAGTAGCTCTCAGTAACGGTTGTTGTTGCTTCTCTCTCTTTCTCAGGTGTTCCTTTGTGACACCGTGGTGCTTCCTAGTGAAGTCTCACTTCTGGCCTCCTGGATTTTCTTCCCTCGTTACGCCGTGGATTGTTACCCACTGGTTGCCCGAGTTTACCTTCACTTCCACAGTTCTGGATTTCAAACATTACCTGGATTATCTGGCTGGCAGTCGGACTACTTCTCTGTGGCTCTACACATCTGAACTTACCTGTCCGCCCTCCAACACAGTATCCACAGCTGGAACCTGGATAACTCCACAACAACCACAAACAAACTGGGACCTCAGATCCACAGAGGTCACCCCTTGGCTGAAGAAAGTAAGATTAAATTTGCTCCTTTGAAAGTCTTCTCCAACCACCCTAAAAACTCACCAAGTTCTTCTATTATTCTTCAGTGTACAGATGATTCCGTGAACCCGCCTGCAAGGACTCAACTCCTCCTTAAACCACCTTTGTAAAATAAACTCATTTAACTGATTTCCTGTTCTCCTGGTGTTCTGCATGTGGGTTAAGAAATTAGAAGCCACCATGACAATTATGGGTCCCCTGACTCCTGCCTCTGTGCTCGGGGAAGGCGGGCCTTTGGTTCTCCACAACCACTATCAAGCTATTTCCTTCTGTATAATCTTCACCTAAACTAGTGCACTCTCACAAACTCCCACAGGTGCTGGGTCCCAGGTATTAAGTGTTCACTTATATACAGTAATCTTATAATTTATTTTATTATGTTCTTTCACTTTCTTTTTTCAAGTATCACATTACACATGTCAGCTTACATAACAATATATATGATTTAGCAATGGCATCTAGGTCTTATTCGATTGTATCTGTTCCTTTGTCTGTTGGTTGTGCTGTTCTTTTTGCATCTCTCTTTCCAGGTGAGGGAGCAGACGGAGAAGGTTTTATCATTCTCTCCCTTTTATCTCTTCTTTCTCTCACCTCTACTCTTTTTCTTTTCTTTCTCTTTCACTTCTTGTTCTTCCTTTACTCTCCCATTGTAATGTCCATATAATTTGAAATTCTCCCTGCAGGAATCATAATAAAGCTATTTACAAGCATAAATCAAGTAGAGCACTATGGCGAAAGCTGTTCGCTCCACTTGTAAAAGCAAAATCTGTCGAGCTCTATCTGGCATTGAGACATCAATTCCTATTGCCACATTGCTAGACAGGACACTGGGGAAAAAAAAGAATGCACTGTAGTTAGAACTTGAACCTACAATGCATGGTTCCTCCTGGTTTCCCTGTGTAATGCTGGGCCCAATTCAGAAATAATTGCCCTGGACAATATAAATTGGCTTATAAACTCCACATCATCATGTGCCAGTAGGTCAGCAGGATCGCTGAGAACATGATCCTCCCACATTCTTCCATTGCCGATGTCCTCTAGCTACACCAACACTGCCATCGTTCCACAATTATGCACACTTTTACACAGCCATTTATGGACATGGGTGATTTTTCCCACCATAGAAATCATCATACCTGGCTTGTTAGAAATTATTCTGCTGATCTGAAACCATTTTAATCTCGTTGGGAATGAAATGGCCCCTTAAATAATTTACGTGCCTTTTATGCTCCTCGGCACACAGACCGATACTCATTTCCATCTACATGTGACAAAAAAGAGGAATATTTACAGTTTCCATCTATGATTGTTTTCATACATTTTTGAGGGGTGCGATGTAATTGAATGAGGCCAAATATTATTCAATTTATTTTTCAACAATAGAAGCTGATACTCATGAAAAATACATTGAGTTAGATGATCCTTGAGTTAAATACAACTGAATAGAGTTATGTTTCATTTTATTTGGGTGAGTTTTAGTACTTTTTGGTTTGTTGTTGTCGATTGAAAAAGTCTGTATGGCTGGCGCACATTTTCACGGCAGGTCAAAAGTTTGCGTGGATTTCTGCACACTTTGAAGTAACGTTAATCTTTAAACAAGTTGTACTTAAAACATTGCACCCTATGCATGAGGTACCAGATCATTTTTCTAATATCCTGAAATGTAGAATCCCAGAAAGAAAAGAGCACGTTGTTTCCTATTTTACTAATGTGACCTCTTGGTCTGGTATCGTGGTCTCGTCCTGACTTCCATGAGTCAACATCACGTGGTATTTAATAGCATCACTTGTAAAGTTCTTTGATAGGTCCAAACATTTAGAGAAATCATAACATGACTGCTCATAAAGTATGTTATAGAAGAACAGCAAGTTGTTAACTGAGACATTTTCATTGGATATCAATCTAAAGCAGCTTGTAAAAGTGCAGCAGCAGGTAATTTATAATGCTATAAAACTGTGGGCTTGCTTCTAGTAAATCACCACTTCTGCCTGGTAAACACTATTGCAACTTCTTTAAATTGTCAAGGCTATTTGTGAACATTCTAAATAATATCAATCCTTACCTTTCCAAATCTGGAAGCTGAGCAAAACCTGCGTACACAGCTCAAGTCTGCCAAAATGAAAACGTACTTCTTGCTGATTGTTTGTGTCCCCAGGCGGGGATGATTTTTGAATCTTTTAAATGTTTGGTGTGGTGATTCTTGCAAGTGCTTCATTCACATGCCTGCAGGGGATGCTATGGACTGCCAACCACATTGGTTGCTATGGGAACTGACAGCACCTCCCCATAAAAGCTCTAATTGATAGAGGCTGAGAATTAAGCATCACACACCAGTCACTGGTTCTATATGAGGTCTAAAGCAAAGACGGTTTAGATTATATGGAGGCCGCTCCTATGGAACAAATCTTCTCAAACAATGAGGTAACAACCCCCCCCCTCCTTTGCTGTTGTTTATGCTCATCAATCAAACCATTTTTTAGGTATAAACTCTGCTCTTTTCTGCTTATAAAACTCAGTGAGGCTTGATAATAGATGTGGAACTATCCCCTTAGTAGCAGGCAGCACATAACCATCCTCAGAGTGACACAAGTGAGATATTGAGAGCGGTTATCCCTCGCTGTCTTTGAAATCTCCCAAAGGAGAGGCATTCCTGCAAAACATGATGATCCAGACCCTTGTTTAGAGTAAAGACGCAATTACTGTACTGAAATGTCTTGAGGTACATCAGCTTGTGGCAATAAATACAATTACAACCGTTTTTTTTTTTCATCTGGTGCTGCTGCAATATGTCTTTGCAAGTCATTAAAGTCTGAGTGATAAACACTTTTTATGCATGCTTTACCACCAGCAGCAGCATGACTAGCACTATCAGACAATGTACTCAGCCATGATGCAACCGAAGCCAAAACCGATCCGAAAAAAGAAACAACCTCTGCCTAATTACTGTGTCTGTTGACACATTTGCTGGTGCAGATAGATTTTAGCCTTTCTGTCAACACAGTTGGCTGGGGTGAAAAAAGGCTTACACAGGCAGAGTGAATTGCAGGGTTTGAAGCGAGACAAGATGTAGCAGAAATGCAGGATTTTTAAATAACAGTCATGCCAGGAATGGTGATGAAATTCAGTCATACAAGTGACTTCAAACTTGCTGAATTTGATGCAACATTTAGCAGAGAGTGAATAGTCATTCAGAAGAAAGGCTGTACCCTGATGCAGTATCTATCTCAATGAGACATTGGTTTTTCATAAAACCAGAACGGTCATGGTAATGTGTGCAACACATGTAAAGGTATTTCACTGGATACACATAAAGCTCAGTAAAGCACAATGAAGGAGGGGTTCACAATGCAGCACAATATCCTCCATATTTTATCAACTGTTTTGCTGCAGCTATGAAGGTTAACCAGGTTAATACCGATTCTCTTGGACATGTTCAAAAATTCCATTCCATGTGATACTACTAAACTCAACAATGACTTAAAGGGTAACTCGCTCCCAAATCAACTTTTTTTGTCATTGAACGGTTAACATGGTTGTCTTATAGTACTATCCACATATCCTGGTCATTATTTTGATAAATAAGAGCATATTTGTTGAAATCTTATTTTTATGTCTAAAATCGTTAGTGTGGCGCCCTTCTATGGTTGAACAGTGGTCTTGCATTGAATTGCGAATCTATTGCAAGCTCTGCCTCTGTGGGGTATAAAAGCAGCTCCATCAGTGGCGTATTTAGGCCATTCTAAATCTTAGCTCAGCACCCCTAAAAAAATACTGATTCAGAGTATTCCTCCGTGTCGGTTCGGCTCTGCCAGACGTGCGTACGTGCACAGGTTTGCCCAGAGCACCTCTGTTTGAAGCTCTCGGCGTTCCCACGGTGTCATTTCAACGCTGCTGTGCGCAGCTCCACTGCCTGCTTTTTCTTTCCTGTCCCTTTAAATCTGCAGCACACCGGACTGTGCCGTGTGCTGTTTAACTCCACTCTCATTGGTTATGCTGCCTTAAATCCCGCCTTCCCTCTTCCTGATGGGCTGTTTTCTATTGCGTGTGTGTGCGTGCATGTTTGTGCGTGCTTGGAGCACGATATTTGTTTTGATTCATACTGGGATACTGCCGTTACCACAATTAATACTAGGCTACGAAACTGGTCCCAGTTAAGAAACTAAATATTATCTGCACTAAATTAGGTGAAAGCTGCTGAGTGCAGTTCTGTAAAGAAGCAGGAGACAGTTTTGATTTGTTGAACTGGAGAAATGTAAGTAACTAACGTTAGCGTCTCAAAATAGCATTTAATTCTGAAGTATAATACATTTTATCAACAAAAACCTAATCTGTTTTATAAAACTAAATATTCTGTGCCAGGCAGGAGTTCTGAAGACTGCTGGAAAAATGGAAAAGCAAAGACTGAAGGTTATTAAAAATTCAGATTCTTAGCCACAGCCGTCTGAAAAAGAAAAGGTGAGGGTTTCCCTTTTACCAATATTTCGTTGCTATTGTTGCTTTCATTTTTTGTCGACCCTTCGAAGCAGTTAAGGTATAAATAGCAGGTGTAATTTCTTTTACATAATATACAGTATAAGAACACTAGGTGCCGCCTAAACAACTATTTTTTGTTTAGACTTTTGCTTAGTTATAATAGCATGATTAGGGTTCCACAAAATAATAGTGCTATTTATTTGACTATTTCTACTTCTAGAATTAGGATAAAGACAGATAAAACAGAGGAACACTATTTACATTGGTTTTATTGTACATAGATTTCCACACTGTCCATTAGTAGATTAGTACAAACCAGGGGCGGAGCTAGACACTCATCATCAGGGGCTTAGCCCATAAAATATTACATCATTACGAGGGTAATTTGGTACACCAAAAAGTAAGCAATTTTTTATTAATTTAATATAAGCCTTTACATATCTTAAAGTTTAATCTGCTGTTCTTTAATAGTCGTACTAGTATATACCAGTAGTATATTAATATGTTCTCATTTCAATGATGAAATGGACAACCACTCAGGTTACAATTCAGTCTTGGTGTCACCAATCTTACTCAAAGGACAGTTTTGGGTCCTCCATGCTCCTTATGTATTAAGATTTACTGCACATTTAAACACTGACAACTCACTATTGTTAGGGAAATAATTAGTTGTCTGAGAGGATGTAGGTAAGGAGAAACTGTTATCTACACTTTAGATATATGATGTAAGAAATGTGTTTGGAATGTTAAGATAAATTACATGAAATGGGCTAAAGAGAGTAACTACAGCCCTGTTGTACATTTGTTGTTTGAATTAAATATTTGAAAGGCTGTCAGTGTCAGTGACACTTCTACTTCCAGAGTAAATACCTGAAATTTATTTGCAGTCCCTTGAATGTATAATTTTGCTATGTTTTATGATGCAGTATCTTATGAGTATCTTAGATAAAAAAAAAAAATAAGGGTGGGGTTTATCTGCGCATTTCTATGTCTTCAAAAGAAAATACAGGATAGACAACAGACATATTGTGACTATATTTGGTTTAATAGGCACATATTTACCGTTTGTCTCTGTTGCTGTTAGTTCAAATGGAAAAAAGTCCCAATTGGACATTCATCAGATCCTGTGATGCTTGCATCTAGTGTGTGTCGTGGTTATAAAATTTGTATAAATGTAGCAAGAAATACTGCTTTGCTCTTTAGACAGACAAAACGCGTCCTGAGGCTCAAGTCAAGCATCAAAAAATAGGAGCATGCATATTGCGTAGGACCAATGACGTCAGACCATGGAAGATTTGTTTGTAGGTGTCCCTACCAAAGTTCAAATCAAACCTACGCCCTTGCATCTTTGTTTCACAATCAGACCATGATGGGACCACAGATATTTTTAGTTGCTAAAAAAAAGCAGAGCGCAGCTAATTGGATCTATTTCTATTGGAACATTTTACATCTGCAGCTATATTCTTTTCTGCACATGTGGCATCTGTGTCCGAAGCGCTTCAGCTGTTCTAATGAATTGTTTCTAAACATGAGCTCAGTAGATGCAGTCGTGGATTCAGAATGCCTGTCTGAAAAGTTAAATCTGAACCGTATGTTTGTTTTTCCTAATAATGAAACCATTTCTCTCAATCTGAGTTTTAAAAAAGACAAAGTTCAGTATGCAAATTCATAAAGTATATCCATATCCAAACTGCTAAATTTGTCTCTCTTGTAAGCAAAGCAATAGCAGCCCTTTTTTTAGCCAGCTGACGGCTACCACGTTTTGCTCTGTTAAGCCAGAGAAAATTAAATTTCAAGAAAGCTAAGTTAGTTTTGTGTCTTTAGGGAAATTATTCCTCACTTTTATCAATATAGCTAGTCTAACTATTGCCATCATGCAGGTTTTACAAATGCACAAGGTTTTATCAAGTGAAAACATTTCAATCTGTTTGTCACTGCCTTTGGATGGGCCTATATTGTAGCTTGTTTGACGAGCTTTAGCTCAAAAATGTGTCAACTCTAACATGGACCGCGGAACGGGTAGAGCCAGTAGGGCCGTGGCCCTACCTACTTTTGATGATCAAACGTGTAAAACAATATATATAAATAAAATTAAAATATTCAACAGCTATTTTTTTCAAATGCACAGTAGTCTATGGCAGCAGCATCATTCTCCAATGAGAAAGCGATAAATCATCCCATCTAAAAATGTATTGGCTGATTGTGTCATGTGATGTAAACAAAAGTTTTCCCACCTCTGCGCTGCTTATGACCGCTACTTCGTTAGCTTCGTTTGCTTCGTTAGCTTAGTTAACCGCGTCCACTGCAAGTGCTGAGAGGTGTTTCTCGTCCCTCCGTCGTATCAAGACCTATCTGAGATCGACAATGACCCAGAAAAGACTAAATAGCTTGATGTGCGCCCACACACACAGGGATCTTTTTACCACAGTAGATGCTTTGAGGATAGCCAGGGACTTCTCCAGCATAATGACAGACGGAGACACTTTTTCGGGAATATTTAGAGCAGCGGTGAGTTTGACTTTTCTTTTTAAAGTATTTTTATTCTGTAAATATTGTGTTAGCTGTAATATAATGATTGTAAGTGGAAATAAATCCGGGGCGTGTGTGCTGGAACGTCAGAAAAAAAGTTAAATAAAAATTCGGTGCCGATTTTAATTATAACATGGCAGACACATTTATCATGCTCAGGGACCACAGCCTATGAGAAAGCAATAAATTCTGGTGTCTAAAAATGGATTGGCTTGTCTTGTGTCATGTGACGCAAATCAGTTGCGTGATCAAGGGGATGCTGGTGTTTTATGTGTATGCGGGCGCGTGCGTATGTGATGGGTAGTGGTATTGTGAGTATTGCCTGATGGGCCCGACCAATTTGAAATGCGTTCCGCGGTCCATGAACTCTAAGAATCTGCCAGGAATCACAGTCAACACTGGGGGCTTAGGACCCCTAAAGTTCAGATCCTAGAATCGCCCCTGAGCTCCATCTTAAAAAAATAAATAAAATAAAATAAAACAACACAGCTCTATCATGTGCCTCCATAGTGAGCACTGTTGCACTTTTCAAACCCTCTAGCAACTTATTTTTCTTAAAAAAAGCGTCTAGAAACAAATCTACCAACTTTTTAAGCGTTCTTAGAGAATTTAAGTAAAATAAACCAATTGTTCTGCTGTTAGTGTTTTGAGGCAGCTGAGAAGGGACTGGTGTTAAACCATGGTGAAGTTGGTTTTGGGTTGGATATTGGATATTCGCGCTCCGTGATCCCACATGGGTTACAAATAAATATGACAATGCATAACTGGACCGACCCTGTCCTTTAGTGATGGGTCGATGAGGCGTCATGAAGCGTTTCGACACATTGCCAAACTGTATTGATACTGCGCCGATACTGTGTCACTGAATACTGACACCTGCTGGACCTTAAAAATCCCTACAGGCAACCTGGTTGACAGAGTTAACTGACACTGATTTGATGACCAAGTATACACAATACAATTTAAATCATTGTACGTTGCATTGTATTAATTTATATTTTCATTTGAATTAAACATATATTTTATTGTTTTTTAAATACAGTCAATAAATAATGTGAACGAGGATGCATGTGGACTGGCTTTTTTATTTATTTATTTTACAAATTTTTTGCTGCCATGTCCTTTCAATGCCCCCCCCCCCCCCCCCCCCACACACACACACACACACACACTCCCCCTTTTGTGTTGAATGAGTGACGTGTGAGAAAACAGCTTTAATTCTCCATCACATAACTTTCATATCGCGCATGCATTGACTTTTTCAACAATTCTCTCTTGCGGTTTTCAACAGCAACGGCATTGTTTCTTATGGTTTAATATTGTCCATATGCCTTCTTTAAAAATTTCTAATTCTACTCGTAGGACATGCGCACTTCCAACTTTATTATGCTCACGTTGATCGGGCGCTGTGTTCAGTTACCTGACTGATATCTTATCATCTGTTCTTAAATCGGACATGCTGAGTATGACAAAGGGAGGAAGAACTACTCAGAGTAGCAGCTTTCTACTAAGGGTAGATCAGCGTTTTTTTTTCTGAAACGACGCTCAGAACAAAGACGCACAGCGCAACCCGCCCAACCATAAAGGCGTCTGCCCAACCCATCCATCAGTGGTGCGCTCCGATCAGCACCTTGCGCTCACAGAGCGAGACTGTGGTACACCATCACACCAAAGTTGCAAAATGATTAAAAAAAACCTTGGTTTATTATTATTTTGTTTACAATTCAGCTTGGATTTTATTTACTGTGCAGCATAGCTTTGCTGTGCGCGCTGCTGTGCGCGAATGCACACGCGCGCAGCTTAGAGGAAACAGAAACAGTTTGGCGCGTCAGTTAGTTCGAAACAGTTCCTGTATCGGTCACGTGACTTTCCCGTGTTGATAAGCTCTATGAGCTCGACACATGCGCCGACTCATCGGTGTTGCCGGACCCATCACTACTGTCCTCATTGCCTCTGCAGCATCAGCTCCATTCTTCACCGAGTCAGCGCCTTAAGCCAGCAACTCAAACTGAAAATGCTCAGCCCCGCTGGGCTCCACAAGCCTCCCTAAACCTCCAGGGATGAGGGGGGTGAAAAATCCTCCACCTCAAAAGACCAAACCGTGGCATAACTACCAGCATAACTCTGCTCACGCTCCATGATTCTGTATGGAAAATCAAGCTTGCTGAACACAGTCCCCTCCACTCCCATTCCCGCCTATCCCCATATCCTCAAATTTGTCTGAGGGCGGGAAAATGCTTTTATATGGGGCTGAGTTACACTTTAATGAGACTAGAGTCTCAACCCACGACTCTAGACCAGGGGTTTTCAAATTCATTGAATGTGAGCCTCCCCTTGGAATAGGTAAAGATAACCACGCCCCCCCTCCAACCACAAGCCTATCCCACACAGGTCCCTGCAGTAAATGCATATTTATTTTTTGTTCCTGGAATGCTGTGTTTCAAAAACAACTGATAGCCCAACACATGTTTTTTTATTGTATTTATTTTAACAAAGTACAATCATAAAAAAGGCCTATTCATAAAATATCCTTCCAAATATTTCCATTTTACATGCTACTTTTACTGAAACATCACGGACAGAGGGCTTTGTTTTAAAACTGAACTGTCATTAGAGCAAATTCATAAATGATTGTTTTCAACAGCAGACAAACTGAACTAAACAGATGGCAAAGTCAAACTGAACTCACGTCAACAGGAGACGTCAACTGAAATAATAATAAAAAAGATAACCTGAATTTAAACCTATTGCTATTTTAACAACCAAGCATTTTATTAGATCTTTTCTCTTATCTGATGTATTTCTGATGTTTGGCCCTTTGTTTTACCTTTTGTTAAAGTGCTCTTTAAATAATGATGACAATGATAATGATTATGATCAGAATAAACTTTGGCATCACCTCCCAGAAGCTGGAAAGAAAAGAGACAAAAACATTTTTCACACCTCACTTAGTAACTCAAATATTTTAGCCTAAATTTTTAGGCTAAAATATTAAACTTTTTATTAGTTTTTCTTCAATCCCACGGTGATTGAGGCTGCAGCATTTTGATTTAATCCATCTGAATGCAGTATTTGCAAGCCATACTCTGATTGGATGGAAAGAAACCTGTCTGTGATTGGCTGGTGGAGTGGACAGTTTTTGAAGTCGCGAGCGAACGCACAGCTGGTGTTGAGCGTGGAAGGAGCAGGTGCGCGCGAGCAAAGTAGCGCGCGAGGACAGATGGAACTGAGGGCGACAGTGGGTTGAGAAGAGTTTTTCAGAGTTGAACGCTCGCCAGACCGGTTTTGAGCGTTGAGAGTTGTCTCACTGCACGCTTGGATTGGTTCCTGAAACAGAAGGCACGAATATCGCTACATAGTTTCTCAGAGTTGAGCGGAAGCACCATAGACATTATATACCTAGACGCGTCGTTGGGCGGGTTCTGCCTATGCTGGGATGCGTCAGAGCGTCCGCCATGTTAAATGTGGCAAATCTGCAGTTACTCAGTCACTTAAACAGTATCAGGGGGACTTTAATCTCAGAATATACTTTGTATTCGTAATATTTTTATTTTTGTAATATTACAAGTTTATTTTCGTATCCCTTTAGCTTCATTCTCCCGATTTTATACTCGTAAAGAATAAAAATAATTAAAATAATCTAACCTGGCCCTATTACTCCAGGAGTGAAATAATTATGCAAACTGTGACTATTCTGGAAATGTTCCCTCTTAATTCTCATAACATTACCACTTTTGTCTTTTTTTAAATTTTTTTTTTAACTTTATTGTCCTAGGTCTTTTTTTCTCATATTAGTAATTTTACCTCTTTAATACTCCCCGAAAAAGTCTGTTCCTAAAGGTTCACATGTGACACGGTTTTATGAAATAATGAAGACCACAATGTTTAGATTTAACAAATTGATCCTTATATTCATAGCACATACACATATACACACACAAATATATATACACACACACACACACACACACACACACACACACACACATATATATATATATATATATATATATATATATATATATATATATATATATATATATATATATATATATATATATTTAGAAAGATATAGATATGTATAGACAGCTATAATCTTGACCTATAGTGATATATAATCACACAGCTATTTATTTGGCTTATTTATAATACTTGAAAATCTATATATGCACATCTATGTCTAAATACAATAGTCTGTACTGTATGCAAGCTAAAAACCTTGAAAAAGAATGGTCTTGCACAGCTTTTTCCTAGTGTTGCCACTCTGCAGCGTTTGTGTGTCCAGTTTTGCAGCATGGTGCAGCCTTAGTTTATAGAAGGCAGATACAAGTAGTGAAATCAGCCCGAATACATTTCCATGCAACACAGGAATGAGGCATCTTCTCTGATCCACGTTCACTACAACAGAACTTAACTTTTTTCTGCCATAAACAATATGGCGGTGACGTTGACGTGCGAACCTGCGCCCAATGACGCGTCTATGTATGTAATGTCTATGGGAAGCACTGTCTTCTTCTCTCTTCTTCTCTGTCTTCTCGCGCCTCCCCTGTGACTCTTTGGCGCCCCCCAGGGATAGGCGCGCCTCACCTATTGAAAACCTCTGTTCTAGACCAAGTCTTGACTGTTTAAAGCAAAACATACATCGAAAGAAAAAGATTTACAACCTGTGTCAAATGACAAACAGTAGATTATCCTGGTAAAGATACTGGACTGAAACAGAGAGAAAAGGCAGTCAAGATCTAAAGAAAAACCTCCAAAATATCATTATAATCTACTCTTGATACACTTTATTCTTATTAATAAACAATAACTTTCAGACGATGTACTGAGAGACATAATGCATACAGTACCTGGTTCTCATCTCCCTGACAAATGAAAAATATCGATCACTGTTTTCTGTCCAAGGTTCTCCTCAATATGGTTGAAAGCAGGCATCCTCCAATCAACGAAACAACAAAACGAAACTGTTCTAACAGGTTTGAATCTGTGAATTGGGTCGCTGGTCCATCACAGGACAACACAGAGACACACCCAAGGGCAATTTGGAGAGACCAGTGTTGTGCCATAAAATGGCCGATCACGGCTCCCAGCATGCAACACGGTTTAGGACCAAGACTCCAATACCTGCTAGACCACGCACCCTTTGGTTGTAGCACACAACCAACCAAAGGAAAGAACAAGGAGTTTGTTCCCCCTCGACTGACGAGGCTGTCTTTTCTGTTTTGGACGAGCAGTTAACAAAGACTGATGAGAGCCGCCCCCGCCGATCTTTGCCTGGGCAGAATGTATTTAGAGAAAGGTTTAATGCTAATGTTTTGAGTTGTTGAACTGAATGTTTACATGCTGTGACTTAATTCAGGTGATGAGCTGCTTACTGTGTTTTCCTTTTGTTTGATTACTGTATAAGCCACCACGCTGATGGTTGACTGTTATTGTGAATTTTATCATTATTCTGGATGGGCAACGTCATCGGCGCCAGGTTTATTCTGAATGTCATTGTTAGAATCCTGATCACCACTTTCGTTTCTTCTCTTCCCTCTCTCTCTTCTGCTGCTTTGGAGTTTCTTGCAGATTTTGTTTGAAGCGTTCATTGGGTCAGCTAGTGGCCTTTGTGTGAGTCAGCCGCCCTTCAGTGACACCACGTACTTGTGGTGTCTAAACTAGCTGTGGTTAGCTCAGGCATAAGCCCTCACCATATGGAGCTGGTAGCTTAGCAGCTAAAGCTAGCTCATTGTAGCCACTCGGCTAGTAGCAGGCCTTGCTTTAAGGCACCACCACATCACTCCAGGTCCATTTCAATAGTGATTATTCAATGCTTAATTAAGTGAGGTGTAATTTAAGTTATAAAGTTACTTAAGGGTTTCTGCATCCCTCATTTTACCATTTTACTTTGCTGTTTATTTTTATCTTTTATGTTGTTATTGCTTTTATTTACATCCTTATGTTGTGTGTGTATTCAATTCAATTCAATTTATATAGCGCCAATTCATGATATATATCATCTCAAGGCACTTTCCAAAGTCAAATTCAATCAGATTATACAGATTGGATCACCCAGTAGATTGCATCAAGTTTTGACAAGCAGCATTCAGTCCTGAAAGAGCGTAGAGCCACAGGGACAGTCGTCTCTATTGTCCATGGCATTGCAGCAATCCCTTATACTGAGCAAGCATGAAGCGACAGTGGAGAGGAAAACTCCCCTTTAACGGGAAACAAGAAACCTCCAGCAGAACCAGGCTCAGTGTGAACGGTCATCTGCCTCGACCGACTGGGAGTTAGAGAAGACAGAGCAGAGACACAACAAGACAGGCAAAAAAAGCACAGAAGCACACATTGATCCAGTAATCTGTTCTACATTAGATGGTAATAGTGGGTGATGTGTCTTCCCTGCATGATGTCACAGGTAACAGAACACCAGACCAGGTGTACCTACTATGAAGGGAAAAAAATGACAGAGAACAAAAATTTAAAGATGAAATAACAATCAAGCAATGCTTATTGGAGAACGGTAGGAGAACTCAATAGAGTGAGAAAAATAGACCCTGATGTCCTCCAGCAGCCTAAGCCTATAGCAGCATAGCTATAGAGATAGTTCAGGGTAACTTAAGCCACTCTAACTATAAGCTTTGTCAAAAAGGAAAGTTTTAAAAGTAGACAGGGTGTCTGCCTCACGTACCAAAACTGGGAGTTGGTTCCACAGGAGAGGAGCCTGATAGCTAAAGGACCTGCCTCCCATTCTAGTTTTAGAGACTCCAGGAACCACCAGTAGACCTGCAGTCTGAGAGCGAAGTGTTCTGTTAGGAACATACGGGGTAATCAGAGCTCTGATATATGATGGAGCTTGATTGTTAAGGGCTTTATACGTGAGAAGGAAAATTTTAAATTATATTCTTGATTTAACAGGAAGCCAATGAAGGGAAGCTAAAATTTTCATCAGAACTCTTGCAGCAGCATTTTTGATCAGCTGAAGACTTCGAACTGCATTTTGTGGACTTCCTGATAGTAAAGAATTACAATAGTCCAGCCTTGAAGTAACAAATACATGGACTAGTTTTTCAGCATCACCCCTAGACAGAATATTTCTGATTTTGGCAATATTCCGCAGGTGAAAAAAGGAAACCCTGGCAACATGTTTAATATGGGATTTAAATGACATGTCTTGGTCATAAAACACCAAGATTTGTTACTTTATTACCAGAGACCAATTTAATGCCATCCAGATAAAGTGATTGATTAAGAAGTTAATTTTTTGAAGACTCTGGTCCAAAGATTACAACTTCTGTCTTGTCAGAATTTAAAAGCAGGAAATTTAAAGTCCTCCAGGTGTTATGTGTTGTGCCATATTAACGCCATGATGAATAATTGATGTCAGATTGAATTCTGAACAGTAGTATGGAGGAGGTAACAAAGGAATTCCACCCCTGCTGCAAACATGAGACCCTCACAGGCACAAAGGACCTCCTCTCTCAGCAGGATGCTTCTGTAAACACCCCCACAGATAAAAGGTCAGAGTGCTTCTGACCACCCCCTCACTTTAGACTCCAAGCTCTCAGACCACCTCTCCCTGGAGCAGACCAGGACAAAGTTACTTCGTCCTCACCTTCTTCCTGCTGAGACAAAGGAAGAGGCCTGAACAATGAGGCCCTGAGATGTTCCCAAAAGACGCACCATCCAGGACCTGGGAGAGATTCCTCTTCGCCCGGGGGACATGTCAGGGCAACTCATAGTTAAGTCTGCTGTCTTAACCTCAGCGTGAGGAGCAGGAGGAAGAAATCCTGCCACGCCAAAAACAGCTTTGTTTATTTTTGTCAGCCTTTACAGGGAAGCGAACCCCAAACGGAGCTGGAAAGCCGACAAAGGGCCCGCTTTCGAATGTGAGGAGAACCTGCTTAAATCGGACTGCATCCAGGTCAGAGAACGTGGCAGAGACCAGGCTGCTGCAGACCTAAGTGCTAGCCCGCCAAGAACAAACCAACAACTTTCCTGCTTTTACTGCCTTCCTTGGATGACCAAAGTGGACCGACTCACATGAGGTGCCGACAACTTTGGCAGAGAGACCCAAAAGGGAAAGTATAATTGGTTCATTTGGGAAATGTTTGTAAACTGTTTGCACACGGTGTCTTTGAACATGGTAGCTCATGCTAGCCTTGAGCTTCATGGTATTGCTAATATCATTTGAGTGTGTTTTATGGTTATAACAAAGGTTATCTCCACAAGGGTTTCATACATTGATGTGACATTAATGTTTACGTTATCCAGCCCACTCATTATGACTAAAATAAAACCGAAGCTTTATTTGTTGTTGTCCGATTAGACTTATCCAGTGTTGTGCCATATTAAAGCCATGATGAAATAATTGATGTCAGATTGAATTCTGACCACACAGCCACAAAGGAGAGTTTCAGCTGGGACGGCCTCTCTCTCAGCAGGGTGCCTACTGTAAACCACACCCCACAGACAAAAGGTCAGAGCACTTCTGACCAGACCCTCACTTCTGTCTGCTTCTTCTTGCTGGAGCCCTTGAGGGGGGCTGCCACCCCTTCTTCACCTTCCTTCTTGCCTGAGACAAAGGAAGAGGGAGACGGGCCTGAACCATGAGGGCTCACAGGCCCAAAAGACAGGAACCAGCACCTGGGAGAGATCCCTTTTTGCCCGGGGATAACAGTGCAAATCAGAGACGGCGCTGATCGGCCTCCTTTACCCACTTCCCACGCTGAGAGAAAGAGGGAGCTGACATAGAGACTTCATGGACCGTCGGTCGAGGCCTTTCCCCCCGACCACATGTTGCTGCTGCTAAGCCACTAGCCCGCTGCTGAAGGAACAACGGTTGCCCTTTCACTGCCTTCCCTGGATGACCAAAGTGGACTGAACTCACGCGAGGCACCGACAGGTTGGACAGAGAGACCCAGAGGGAAAGTTTACAGGGTAATTGGAAAATGTTTGTATAAGGCGTCGCATGGGTTTGAAACAATGAAAGAGCTAACGGAGATAGCTCATTGCTAGCATTCGGTACCATGTCATTGTCGAGTGTGTTTTTATGGTTATAACAAATGTTATCTCCACAAGGGGTTTCATACATTGATGGGACATTAATGGTTACGTTATCCCGCCCAATCATTATGACTAAAATAAAAACCGAAGCTTTTATTTGTTAGCGCCGAAAGTCCGCTAGCCAAAATGCTATTAGCTTCTGGTAGCTTCCGATTTCCGGACATTCAACGGAGCTTGTTTTAAAGCATAACGCTTGTTTGTTTCGCTCCACCGTCATTCGATAGAGCTATGAGTCTTATTCCCGCATTAATATTGAATATTAATGTCAATTTACAGGCATTTTGATAACTTTAGGACTAACTGATTTTAGCGACTGAGTGCCACAGCGCCCCCTATCTCCCGGAGGTATCATTGCATTGATAAATTCAAGCGCTCCTAAAGTAATCATTTTACTGAGCAAATCTTTAGATTCTTTAAATGTTATTTAAAGAATCTAAAGATTCTTTAGAATAACATTCTTTAGAATGTTGTTTACTCAAAATAATGTTCTGGTTAACTTGGGATTTGCATTGTGAATGGGACACATGTCAAATGTTGTTCTGAATTAGTTAAGCTAATTTAACCCCAATTCACCTTCTTTAAGATGAACGTTGGTTCTTTAACTTAAACAAAATATTATTTCATCAAATAGTGTTTTGTTTAACTCAGGATTTGCATTGTGAATGGATTGAAACACATGCCAAATGTTTTTCTAAATTAGTTAAGATAATTTAACTCCATTCCATGTTTTTGAATCAGATCTGCAGTGAACAAGGATTCACTGAATTATTCTGATTATGACCAACCACTTTGTTCCGTCTTTTGTGTACCTTTGCATGTAAATAGTTCCTTAGCTTAGTTTCTTTTTATCTTCATTTTGCTTAGTAGTTTAGTTAAGTTTCACTAGCCTAGTAGAGATGATTTGTTAATCGAAATATTGTGTTAATTCAGATAAACAGCATTATATAGAAATGTTCTCTGGATGTTCATTTTATTTGTGTTATTAAATTCTTGAACTTGAAGAGAAGTTGTCACTCCTTTATTCTATGTGTGTGCAGAGTTTGCTGTTAAAACATCGCTAGTGCTCGAATTCATCCCTTTCAACCATTGTCTGATATCAGCTCAAGAGCTGATCATCACCAGACCATACTTAACAGACAGAGGGTTATTTAATAAACATTAAATAACTTTAAACAGTGTATAATTGCACAACACGGCCATCTTGTGGTCGTACAAACAGAGCGGTAACGCTTGAATGGATAGTCAAATAGTGAACAGCTCTGTCCTGAATATCACCACAACAGACATATTATGGCAACCACAAAACTGCTGTGTTGGTATCTGCTGGGGTGACTCGTGATCTGATAATCGTGACCTCAGGAAGGGAGTTCATTGATTCTCATTGAAAATCTCATTGATTTTCCAAAATCCCAAAGGATTGAAGAGAAATGTCGGTGTTGGATATAAACTTGTAACAGAGAGGACTTTACTGTGGAATTTGACCAAAGAAACCTAAATGTACTACATTTCAACCAACGTTTCAGCTGTTCTATGCTGGGTTTCTCCATTGAAGCAGGTTGAAATGAAGCTCCTGGGACGTCGTCATCTTCTAAAATGATTGGTATTTCGGTTGTTGCCACTGTAATTTTCACTCTTCCTGTCCAACTCGGGAAAAATGTGACGTCATTTGAGAACTGCCCCATTTGTTGGAATGGTTATTTTTCAGTGAAGCTATCCTTCGTTGTAAATGTTAACTCTAGTTAACATTCCAATAAAACCAGTTGACATTTTTGGTTGTAACATGATAAAGTGTGGAGAAGTTCAAAGCGGTTTAAATTTCAAAGCCCTGTCAGTGAGGCGTTTGTGTGTTTAGCTGTAGTATAACCATGTAGTATAACCATGTCACTGTCTGATGTGCATAAGCAGCAAAGGCTTAAAAAATCTTTCTCACCTGGAGTATTTCTGTTAACATGGCTGTGGTGCCAGAATTCCTCACAGTATGTTTTCAACTGCAGATAAACAAGCCTCCGATGAATGCACCCCTTTTATCCTCTTTTCACACCTTATTCTCCTACAGCATGCCTCGTCACAGCAAAATGACAACGGCTAGCAAACTGAGAAGGAAAATTATGTTGTTGTAGCTACTACACATAGCCTATTTTTAGCTGGCCAAAGGACTTTGTTGCACTGCAAACTGTAGCGTGAAATGTACTGTCTTCCTGTGATTTCATTCATTATTCTAAATATTTGATGCATGTTTATGTTATAAGGTGCTGTGTTGGTCAGGCAAGGGATAGCAAGTGCTGCTTCACATACAAGAGTTATGGCAAACATTCTATGAACCAAAATCCAACAAAATCTGACCTCATATCTAACTTGGTTAAATTAGTCATAATGAAATTGGTTTACACTAAGACTGAGGTCATGTACAGACCAATACACCATGCTGAACACACAAAAATAAACTGTATAACATCAGCTCTCGCCTACCACAACCGTTTTATAAACCTTCATGATGCTCGTTTCCACCTGCTCCACCCGCTCCAGCACTGCCTGTTGCTTTGGATGGTTGACCCCAGGTACCTATGCTTGTCCACCTTCAGCCCCTCTGCTACATTCTCTCTCTCTTCAGTATAGCTCCTTTTCTGTGGAAATCTATTGTGCCTGCTCCGTACTCCAACTAGAGCTCACAATGTCTTCTGCAAACATTTTAGTTCATAGGGCCTCCTGCCTTCCCTCACCTTTTCAGTCTTTCATTGTTTGAAGATAACAGCAACATTAACAGCAACAACAGCTTACAGTAATGGTAAATATAACCCCCATTGTTTATAGCATAACCATGTAGTATAACCATGTCACCGTCTGATGTATATCGAACACAGCAGTGGGAGCACTTATCAGGATAAACCTTTTTGGGGGGTTTTTGAGCATAAAAAGCCCTTAAATGAGTCAAAGTGTTTAATCATACTCCAAAACAACTGTGTAAGTCAGTAACTTCCTAACAACAAATTTAAATATCTATAACATCAGAACTGTCTCATTAAACATTTTCAAATCTATTGAGAATTGAAAACCTTTTACAATGAAATTTGACTCATATGTGGATTTGTGAACTCTGTCTAATTCTCTATTAGCAATTGCCATCCTAAAACCAGGTACTGATTTCTAATTAAGTCTTCTTACCAGTACTTTGGTCAGATCTTAACTTGTATGGGATACCTTACGCACTTAGGAAGGGATTCCCAAAGCAGTGCAATCTCTTCCATGTTTTGCCAGTGTTATGTACTCGTTATTTGCTCCAGTAGGAACCACTAATTACAAGCAGAGACTAGTCCAACAATGTACACCTGTTTTAGCATCAGGTCACAGCTGCCCTCTCTTTGGCCACAAACACAGCAGGTGGCATGAAGTGTTCAAAGAGGTGGAGGAAACTTTACCTCTTAAAAATCATATTTAGCAGAGAAGTCCAGGTCGCAAAATTCACTATGAGTTCCATAAAACTTTTAGAACTTCATCTGCCCGGAAGAATCCTGTCAGAAAGGCGTTTTGTTAAATCACTACATGAAGCTGTAGATTGTGAAAGAAAGAGGGAGGCTGCATCCTCTCAACTGGTTCATTCAGAGATAAAAATCATTGATTACCTTTAAACTTTGATCGTAGTGTAAATTTCACATGGTATCTTTATAAATATCCTGTAAAAACTTGCAGTTAGATCAGAATAAAAAAAAGAATCACAATCATGTCCTTTTGATTTATTTAGTAAAGAACAAATAATTATCATATTTATTTGTCATCGTAATATACATTCCAATTGAATTTGTCCTCTGCATTTAACCCATCCTTAGGAGAGCAGCGGGCTACCACTGTGTGGCACCAGGGGAGCATACTGGGGCTAAGGGTCTTGCACAGAGACCTAGAGTTATTAACCTCTGCATGTAAAGACTTTCAGCAGATTATCCTTTTTAGTATAATCTGCGTAATGCAAACAGCTCTGGGGTCTATACAATCTATACACCCCCAGCTTCAACCATGAATGGTCAATGCAAAGCACTCTTTTGAATGTTAATGTGCTTTTAAATGAGTCAGCTGATCATTATTATTTTGTGGTTAACAATGACAACTGTGGAGAAAAGAGCAAATAAACTGTGAAGTAATTTCAAAGAAAGGCCTTTATTAAATGTGTAAAAGCACATACATTGTTCACAACATATGTGCCTTATAGAATGAAATTGAACGTTTGAGAGGAATTATGATGCAGTTTGGCTTCAATTGACCACTTTACCATGTGTCACCAGTTTCCACTGTCTCCAAAAGGGCGTACACATACATAGGTCAGAATTTGCATGAGGAACTGCACATTCTGATCTCAAGTTTTTTTTATAGATCACTGCGCTTGCACGAAAAGTGACATAAGTAAGATTTAGTCCCCATTTGTGCGCACAGAAGCTTTAAAAATGAGGACCCTGGTCTTTAAGGATATACAGCTCGTTGTTTTGACTGCAATTCCAATAAATATACATAAAGTTCTGCTGACTTTTCCATAAATGTCCAACAAAATTCCAGCAGTTCTTCAATGAATTACAATGAACTGAGTCACTAAGTTTGCTTTTTTATGGCTGGGTCCAGTGGCCGTGGTTTTACTCTACAATCACGGTGGAGTGTGACCCAAACAAAAAACCTTTATCACAATGATTTGCCCCTGGGGGAATCGAAGCCTTCAGACTGATAAATAATCCTCACGGCTAGACAGAACATAATATGTTATTTCCAGACACATCCTCAGGCTGGACTACAGCTTTGTTTGTTCACTTTCCAACTTATTGCTCTATGAGCACTGTGGTTGTGGTTGGGGGTAGAGGTGAGTCAGAGGAGAGGATGGACATTCACAAAGAGAGAGAGAGAGAGAGAGAGACAGGGAGGGGGAGGAGGCAGTGAGGGCAAGTCATAACTGCTCTTATTATTTATGTGTTCAGAGGTCAATTACACAGGCCAGCACAGCCCAGCATGGTTAATAAATATGGATCTATACAAAACCAGAACAAGTTTAGAAGGAAGGATTTAAAATGGGAGCACTGCAGAGAGTGATCTCATTACCCTGATCCACATCATTCTAATCCTTGTGTATAGACCTTTTCTAAAATACTGTTCTGGATTCCAAAAGTTTTGGAGCAAATCTAAAATCCATAATCTGCACCTTTCTTGTCAGGAATGAATCCAGTAAAATCTACCTGCTACAAGTAATTATTGTGCATCATTTAACAAAATTACCTGCTCCCTATTATTGTGTTAGTCACACAGCATTATTGACATAAACCTGTAAAAACAAGTTTGACCTCATGTGAGCATTTTGCAGTTATTTTGCTTGAGTTCACAGTTGTCCTCGCAAACAAGAAAAATGTTCTCTCATCGTGGCCTTCTAATAAATGAGGTTCTGAAACACCCCCTCAAAACTGTAAGAAGAATAAAAAGTATATTATCTTGTTTTAGATCTTCCTGGTTTAAAAGCTTAAACCAAATCAAGCCTAAACTTAAAATAAAAGAAAATTTTAACTTAAAAAAATAACAGCCACCCTGTAAATCTGTCACAAATGGCAGAAACAGTAAGCATGAATTTAAATATGGCTTCATTTGAGTATGTTTTATCCCTTTTTTATTGTTATGTTGTACTAAAACATTAATGTGACTCTGGATATTTTTTTTTTTGGAATATTTTTGAGCTAAAACAAAGAATTTGAATAAATATAACAATATATTTGTATTATGCGGACACATCAGCCATTTTCATCTAGAGTGTCGTTAATCATTTGAGCTGTGTAGGCTGTGGACTAACGAGCTGCTTTATGGATATCACAAGAGACGTGCAGCTTGTTTTCAGAAAAGTAAACACAGTGATAGAGCAGAAGCACCTCTGTGTCCAAGTTCTTTCTAACACCGACAGGACCCGGAACTCTCAAAATATCTACCAAGGAAAAATTCAACCACTGCAGAAGTTTCATAACATAGTAGAAAGAAATCCAAATACATTGTTCCTTAGTGCTGTAACAGAACAATAAATGGCAAATCCTGATAAAAAATGTACAAAAAAAGATCCAGGGATTTACTTGACATATCCTTGGTAAAACATGTCATTGAGGGGATTTCAAAACTGCTCCAATATATTAGCAAGCTGTCATTTCAAACTAGATGACTTCCTAATCAAATTAAAATAGGCAAAGTAATCCCAAATAGAATTGGAGATAAAGATCAACTTTCCAACTATACACCCATATTGCTGCTATCACAATTCTCCAAAGTGTTCGTTTTTTTTAATAGACTGCAAACAATCTTGGAAAAACATAAACTAATCACTGACAGTCAATATGGTTTAAGATCAAAATGATCAACAACACTTAGATATACAAGAAGCAATGGAAGAAAAAACTACTGCTGTTGACAATGAGAAAAGTGTTGATGTTATAAAAGCTATTATCACAAAAAATCATGATTCACTGATAGAAGTATATATTTCAGTGGATTAAAGGTTATTTAAGTGGCAGACAGCATCATGTGAAAGTGGGAGATCTGCTGTGTTTAGTGTTCACAGTGTTTAGACATTGCTTGTGGAGTTCCGCAAGAGTTATTTATCGGTCCAAAATTATTTACATTATATGTAAAGGGCATATGCAAAATATCTGACTGTTGTATGATATGAAGACACAGATATTTTCTGATTTGGAGATCCTCTTGAACGGATGTTAAAGGAGGTCACTGAAGTGCTGAAAAAGCTAAAAAAGTTAAAAATCTGGTTTGAGTTAAGAGGTGTGTGTCCATATGAAACACAGATGATTAGAACAACATGGAAAAGTTTCTTTATTCCTGTCTGTGGAGGAAGCTTTGAAACTGGAGGATCCCCAGGGATGTGATTACTTATGTTAGCTCCCAGGGAATTCTACAATCTGGTTATTTTGTTATGTGGCTCCCTAGATCTTCGTGTTATCATCTGCTTAGTTTTCTGTTCAGCATTTATGTCAATTATATATTTGGGTATCGGTTAGATTAGTTCCTGTCTGGTTAGCTATATTTTTAATTAGTTTTGTAGTTTGTCTGATCTGTCCTTTCTCGGTATTAGTTTAGTTAGAGATCCTCATTTGTGTTACCTGTGTAGTTTTCTGTTAGTTTATGTTCTTATTATTTTGTTAGTTCTGTTAGATCCTTATTTTATACTTGACTTCCTTCAGTTCCTTTTCAATATTATGTTTGAGACATTCATATAATTAGATTCAGCTCCTGTTTTAGTTTACTTCTGTTATCAGTCTGTATCTGTTAGATCGGTTCCTTATTAGTTTAGTTTCCCCGCATGTGAGGCTATTGTCTATTCCCTGATAGGTTCTGTTAATGCCCTGCACCTGCCAGCTCATTGCCCCTCCTTTCCTTCATCCTGATTTTATCCCTCAGTTCATCTGTGCCTAATTACCACCCTATTGTTTCCCTCCATCTCTTCACCTTTAAGTTCAGTCCACGCAGTCAGATACATTGTCAGGTCCTCCATTTTCTTTCAGCATCTTCTTTAGCTTCTTAACACTGAAAGAATAGTGTTGTTTTAAGCCGCATGTTGAACTGTCAACTTGCGCACCTGTTTCTACACACACAAATAAGTATTCACAAAATGTGTATTTAAACATAAATGCATAGCTGGTCATGCACAGACTGGATCTTATGTTATTTTGAAAGGTTTGCCATAACTTGTGTTTGTTTTGTGTCAGCAAGATGGAGCCAGAACTTCTCTCTGAAGCTACACCTGTGGTGAACCCAGCAGACAGAGAGAGGCAGAAGGTTGTTGTTGCCATCAGCTTCATCAGCTTATCTGCAGATGAATGGAATAATTTAAACAGTTTGAACCTTGCTGAATGTGATGAAAAGATTAAGGAACGAATGAATTTTATTGAAAACCCAACTAAAGATGCTCTGAGTACAGATGTTCTTTGCCAGATCACCCTGTTGCGAAAATCCCAACTGAAACCTAAACAGTATCTTCAGTTGCAGGTTGAGCATCAGATGGTTTTAGACAAAGTGAGTGCTGCCATATTTAAGCTCGTAAAGGCCGAGGTGAGGATGGAGGAAGCTGAAGCTGAGACAGAGGAGCTTGAAACTCACAAAGTCAGCGGACCTTGAAGAACGCCAGTGCTCGAATCATCCCTTTCAACTATTGTCCTGATATCAGCTCTTGGGCTGATATTCACCGGAAAATATCTAACAGACAGAGAGTTATTTTTTAAACGTTAAATAACTTTAAACCGTGTGTAATAGCACAACATAATTCAGCATCCTCGCAACTCTACCGTCATCTGGTGGATAATTGTCCTCTTTAAAATCACTTGCATTTTGATCTGTGATGACCTGGGTCAGAATGGGTGTCTCTGCCTTTGTGCTGTTCACCTTTCTAAATAGCTCCCTCTTTGTGATGAAGAGATGCCATTTAGCAACAGCTTTGTGAATGCAAGACTGTCTAGCTTTAGAGCGGGGACAATGCCAGTTGTTCTGTTTTGTATGTCATATGACACAATTACTCTTCCAAACATACCATAGTAGGTAACTTTTGGTTCATGAACAGAGATATGAAATTTGAATGGTGGACCACCCACAGTCAGGTGCCCAGACAGGGGTAGATACTCTGCATCAGAATTTACTTGACAACAAAGGAGACTTGCCTTACGCTCCTCCCCAAACCATTTATTTCCTACCATTGTTTCCAATGCCTAAGCAGTTAGAGTAACATTTTTATTTTCAGCACGTGGGCAATATAATAAAGACTATAAATGATGGCACTCGTAAGGCAACATCCCACTCCTTACTACAAAGTCACTATTCAGATGGCACTGGTCAACTTCACACATCGCCTTCTGAGTTGGTCCCCAAGTATTCTTTATGATGTCTATGGGTGTTGTGGGACCACAAAAAGATTGTTCAACTGCAAACACACCATGTATAATATCAACACACTGACAGGCCAAAAACCTGTCCTTCAACACCACCTCAAAGTGGTGGGTATGCTTTCTTTTGCAGTGTATTTTGATTTTTTTTTTTTGTTTAACTTCATTTGCAGTGGGGACAAGTCACCATCTTCTGTTTTCTGTGTATTGTTTAACTAGGTGCTTTAGGGCTCTCTGAATCCTCTGCAGGAGCTACACAGTGCTGATTGGGGGCCACGGGGTGATGAGTGGGGGTCACCGGATTCTGTGTGAGGGCCACTGGGCTCTGTGTGGGGGCCTTTGTTTGTCCTTTGCGGACAGCATGTTGTTATCTGCAACATGTGACTCCCGAGCACTTGTCTGTGTTTTGGTCCAACCTCCACAAACCTGACAGAAACAGCATGTCCAAACATGAAACAGTTTAAAATACAGATTATCAGACTTGAATAGTAATTATTATTATTACTATCATTATTACTATTGGTAACTCTTCATATTACTGTATATTGTATTGTCTTTAAGATGATAGTCACAGGGATTCTGAATTTATGGAATGAATTTTACTTTTTTAGTAGTTGTTTTGGATTACACATTTTATGTGAAATTAAGTGATGGGGGCTGCACAGTGGAACAGTGGGCAGTGCTGTTACAGCGAGAAGGTTCTGGGTTCAAGTCCAACCCTGGGTCTTTCTGCATGGAGTTTGCATGTTCTCCCTGTGCATGTGTGGGTTCTCTCCGGGTACTCCGGCTTCCTCCCACAGTCCAAAAGACTGTTAGGTTAATTGATCTCTCTAAAATTGTCCTTAGGTGTGAGTGTGTGCATGAATGGTTGTTTGTCTCTGTGCTGCCCTACGACAGACTGGCAACCTGTCCAGGGTGTACCCCGCCTCTTGCCCATTGACAGCTGGAGATAGACACCAGCACCCCTTGTGACCCCATGAGGGATAAGCGTATCAGAAAATGGAAGGATGGATTAATAGATGGATATAATGTCAGGAAAAGGGGTATATACTTTTGCCTACTCCTGGGCATTTTACTCTTTTGTGCTGTGTTTAGTTGTGGTAGGAATTCTAAATAATAACTGACTAGAGTTATTGAATAAGGAAACGGTGGAGTGATGAAGTTCCAGCACTTTTATTGAGAAACAGAGCAGAGATCACATAGATAGAAAGTAATCACACCCCACGGTCCGGCCGCCAGCCGTCTGCCCTGTTTCTGTCTCTCCTCTGTCTCTCGGCTCCCCTAATACCCGACAGTGGCCTTGGCGTGAAATGAAACAGAGACAGTCATATCCCAGGCAGTCATCATCCCGCACAATAGCTACGCAGCATTTGGCCTTGGCAATCAGCAGGGCCGTGCTCACATGTCCGAGTGGTGTGTGGCCATACAGTAGTGACTTCAGAATAATATTCCCATAACATTAGAAAAATTGTGAAAAAAATTACCTGCTCCCCTCATCTGCAGGTGAATTTTGTGATTCTGTTTCGGTGAGGGTTACTTTCTCTTTAAAAGAAATGTTGCAGTTGTCCCAATGCAGGACCCAAAAAAACCACACAAAATCATGCTCTATATATACAGGTGAACCATTGGTAGCTACAGTACGCTGTGACAGTTTTAGAAGATCACTATCGTTAGACCTTTTTAGAAATTCAGTTTCTGAATACTTTCACAATAGTTTGAGACAAGAAGGTTTTTTTTGTGTGTGTTTGTGTTTGTTTCAAGATTCAACTATTTCTTATTTGTATGTCATTTTCTGGCATCTAGTGACCGGAAATGGACCACTACGAGACTCACACAATAACCTTTAGTAAATGAATATATATCATTCAAGTAAACTTTGTAATTGTACAGAATATTACACCTTTTTGTCAGTGTGTTGGCTGCTTGAGACACTACCTACTCATAGCTTGCCAGCTGTAGGTTTAGAAAACTTTAATAAGAGGGATAAGTGGAGTTATTTTAGTTTCCTCACTGTTGTGTGTTTGTGAGTTAAAGTTGCACGTCTTGTCAGTATAAGAAAACTGTAGCAGCCTTTATTGGACCAGCTGACCTTCACTGTGCAGCAACAGGTGGTCGTGGGATAATGCTCTTTTACTCTTTGCTCAATACAGCTGGAGTAAAGGCTGGTCCATCTGGCACTTTCTATGGCGTCTCAAAAGCATTTAAACCGTAGCAACAACGTCATGGAAAAACCTTTGAAGTGTTGAAATTGATAATTTTTTAACTGACTAAATTGTATATATTTTTTTTATTATTATTGGTTTTTTTGCATAACTTGCTGCATTTGTGGAGTTGCTGTCAATATTTTATATAATATTTAACATTTTTGTTTTCAGTGTCAGTGAACATTTGTTATTAAAGTAAAACAATCTGTTTGGTATATATTCTCATTAGCAGTTTTATTTTCCCAGCATTAAAACAAAAATCAGATGAAAGCAGTCCTTGGCTATGGGTGTGAAAGGCTCGAGAAGGAGGGGATGAAAACAGCAGCTAATGAAATGAATCCAAGCCTTGCACAGTGGGTCTGCAGTGGGAGGACGCCCAAATTGCATCAAGCAAATCTGGGGAATGGAACCTATATGGCTAATGGATTTGGGTTACGATATTGTTTTGGAAGGCTCTACAACATGGCGTCCTTCAAATGTTACAGCAACGCACACCTCCACATATCATTACGGCTGCAGAATAGAGCACACTTGATCAGACCCAGGAGGAAAGGATGCCAGGGAAAACAAGAGGACAGCACTGTGAATAATGAATATGGTCACCTTAGTCATCTATCACCATCCGTTAGAAGATGACTTGGATAAGGGTGTCAGTGCTGAGAGCTGATAAATTTCTGCACCATCCTCAGATTTCACCCCTTCTTTCTCTCTCTCTCTGTATGTCTCCTCCAGCCTCCATAATCGCTGGCTAAGGCAGAAATTAATCCATGTTGCAGCGACCCAAACACGTCTTTGTAAATTGGACACAGTAGGCTGACCATTGTGAACGCTGACTGATGACACAGCAGGCCCAAACTTTCACTGAGTTGTGTTACTTATATATATATATATATATATATATATATATATATATATATATATATTATATTAACATGGGTCAGCCTCCGTACATGGGCTGCGCACACTACCCCTGCACGGCCCTGTGTTACTTTCCAAAGATGGCAGGAGCCAATACCCAGGGATGTAGTAGGTGGCGCTTGGCCTGAATCTTGGATCGTCTTTGAATCGTCTTTACAAATAAATTTGCCTTGACAGGAGGCACTCAATTAGCATTTCAGAATTGGGATGCAGGTAAAACTGGATACTAACTCAGTCTTAAGGGAGAAAGCAGGGTGTCACACTGAACAGGAACCAACTTACACATTCCTGCTCACAGTTCCAACACTTCTCTTCTCACCCTTTTCCAGGTGCTGGCAGCTTCTGAAGCTGAGTTTAGGGCCCTATTAGATATACTTCAAAAGATCCCATCTGACTGCTCACATTTTATGAGTTCAGTATTCAAAAAAATGACATGAAGGAGTTTTTTTCTGAGGCAATGAAGAACGTAACGACCTTATTGAGAACCAAATCTGGAATCATTTACAGTGATGTATGAAACAAATTTTACTATAGGCTACCAGTGATCTCCTGTCCTGATCCTCACAGCTTTAGGTGTTGCAACATACCTGATTTATATGACTGTATTATATGATTAACAGCCTTCTGTAGGTAAGACATGCACAGGAGGTAATGCAATAATTTCAGTCAGGTGTGCTGGGACTGTTCTACACTATGCAGAACAGAGGGCCCTGAGGATTGGGGTGGGGGATCCACTGCCTTAGACAGAGCTAACATTCTGTTTAGGGCAGCGGATTTTTCTGTCACTAAAAGAGGTCAGTTTGACTGGCTTGGCTGCTATTGTTGTTATTGAGTATATGATCAGTTATTCGTCAATAAAGTAAATACTGAAAATTAAGACTGTTTTGGGAAAACTAAAAAACGGCAACTTCTATCAATAGATTCATATGTAACACCAGTATTGTTAGTGGGCTTGAGTTGGTGCCATTGTAGTCAGGGTGTTAAACACTGTGGTCTCAAGATCAAGATTTGAGTCTTTGGGAGTTTTCATATTTTTACAGAACCGGAGATTGTAAATTGACCTTAAGTGTGAGTGCAGACATGACTTATGGTTTGCCTCTGTGTTGGCGGTGTGATGGGCTGCCGACCTGTCCAGGTTGTACCCCGTCTCTCACACGTTGATTGATGGTAACAGACACCCTTCGACCCTGAACTGGAACAGTAAAAACTAATGGTTCTGGCTGGCAGTTGCCCTTTAATTTTTCTGAATCTTTTCAGATTCAAACTGAAACTGTACTTCATAAAATTAGCACTGGTCATCTGTATTTATTAAGAAATACTTTTAAACATACTTTTGTAATGCAATTTTGTGTGTAACTGCAACATTAAAATCTGCCATTAAAACCAAATACGATTCCAATCTGACTTAACATAAGAAAAAAAATAGGACTACATTTGCATCTAACAACATATTAGAAAATTATTCATCTGAATATATGCACCAGAGTGACACTTCTGGTTACATCATGCCCGCCGTGTTACAACCCCAATCATCAAAATCAATAGGCACTTGTGTTGCACTCTAAACAACCAAAAATACAGATTTTTGGGAACAAATGAAATACAATACACAAAATTAAATAAAAACTAACTTAAATTAAATACTTATATAGTACTTTCCCTGACAGTCCATGTTGAAAATAATTTATTAGAACCATTGTCTGTTCTTATCAGATGAATTAATTCAGTCAACTTTATCACCTGTACTGAAATGAAGCTTAAGAGGAAGTTCAATTGAAGAAACTCTATTGCCTACCTCCATCCAATCAGAGGCTCATCCGCCTCCAACGCAAGCCAATCAGCTTTGAACTGCTCCTCCACGAAGCCAATCAGCATCCTGGGTTTATCTTAAAAAAACTTCAAATCCACGTCTCAGCCTTCTACCCGGCAAAGCGCAAGCGTGGTTGCGCAATATCTGATTTGGACTCAGATGACCCTGATTCAACCCACCTCCATCCCCTTCTCCACCATCGTAGCAAGCTCCATCTGGCTTTCCTTGGTGCTCCTTCAACCTCGTCCCTATCAGAGTGTAATTCCTCCCGGACTCTTACTGCATTCCCTGTCACATCTCAATCGGTCCGGCAGAAGACCGCCATGTTGAGCCTGGTTCTGCCAGAGGTTTCTTTCCAAAGGGGAGTTTTTCCTCAGGTTCATGCAAACCTGTGTTTATCCAAGTTGGACATCTATCCTTCTGGGTCCCTGAGTGAAGCACTAGTATCAGCTCTCGCAGTCTACTGGATCCCACCAATACAGCTCAAGCAGATCATGTCGCCAACCAGCGTCTATGGACTGAACCAACTTCGTCTATCTTCACTCCACTACCAGTTTCAGGCCTGGGGGAAACATCCCTATTCTCGTACACCTGCTTATGCATATTAAAGTATAATTCAGCGTTAATGTTTCCTGCCGAGGTCTGAGCGCCAAAGTCTTAAAAAATTGTATCAATAAAATTCTTCTAATTGTCTTTTCTTTCCGTGTGAGTTTTTTAGATTGAACAAGCTTAACAATGGTTGGTATTGAGATTTAAATTGAACTAAAAAAGTCTAGATGATCCTGTATAAATCAGTCAACAAATAAACACTTCAGATATTTGACCTACAGGAGCAGACAAGATGGCATTCACGCTGCATGTCAACATTGTGTGTGCTGTGTGTTTATTGTGTTTGTGCAAGCAGCAGAGTTTATCTGCGATGCCCACACCGCTAGATTTTGCCATGTTTCTGAGAACAAGATACGTAAGTGGAGGGAAATAATTTTTTCTTTGATTGAATAATAAAAAGACAAATTTCCCTCCATATGCCTCTCCACTAACTTTTAACGTTCCTACCCTGCTTTGGGCTTCACTTTACATGAAAGAATAAGACGTCTTCAAGTAACCACCACTTCAGTGTAGTGGTCCATTCATGGTGGTCTAAATAGACCACTTTTCAGTCAAAATATGAGACTCGTTTAGCTGTCAGAACACAAACAAATAATAAAACCTATGAATGAGAGTAGCTGTTTTAGGAAATGGACCATTATAAATTAGAGTTTGTGTGAGCTAATACAAAAGTAGAAAATAAAACAGATTTAATGTTAGTTCTAAATGCTGAACATGAAACCAGCAATATGCCTATCAGTGAGTTACGTCATAACTCACATATATGATTTTCAAACTTAACTTTACACAGAATATTCTAAATCAATAAGAGCTAGTTCATGTTGTAGCTGTGAACTTAGCTCAGAATGTTTAGGTGGTGAACCATGACAGAGGGTTAATTTATTTTAAACTAGCTGAACTGAATCTGGAACTAGTTCTTGTTGCTAAGCTCCTCAGCTCTGGACCAAACACCTCAAATCCTGAGAGCTCCAGAAACTGTTGCTTCCTTTAAATCAAGATGGAAAACATGATGAAAAAACCTCACTAAAGAACTGTTTCAATCATTTGTTTCTTTTATTGATTTTTAAAATTGGTTTTTAACATTTGTTTTTATTTGAAGTGTATACTGTTGCTTTATTTTCTTTGATGTCCTGTACAGCACTCTGGATTACCAAGTCTGGAGAGCTACTCAGCTTTGTAGCCACTCCTGTATAGCAGATCAGTTCTGTTTTTTCTACTTCATAGTCACTGTCACTTCTGTGACCCAAGAAAGAGAGTCACAAAAATTCTGGGCATACTTCCCATTTAACTAAAGTTTTAAACATCCAGCACCAGCTTTGTTTCCATCGTCAGCCCTTTTTGATCAGGGGTTTAGCTATTGCGTGTCTACAGCAAAGTGAAACAGAAAAACTGATGCAGCCGGCTGGTCTAATTAGCTGAAATGTCATTGCAGTACCTCCAAATGGTCCTCAGTAATTCATAATGCCCTATGTGCTTGTGTACCTGCCTTACAAAAATAATGTCCCAGAGATGTTCTGTTGTATTTAGGTCAGGGGAGCATGGAGGCCAGCCAATGCAATCAATTCCTTCATCTTACAGGAACTGCCTGCATATTCTTGCCACATGAGGCCGGACATTATATCATGCACCAGGAGGATCTCAGGACTCAATGTACTAGCAAAGGGTTTAACAACACAGCAAACCTTCTGGCAATGGCTACCAGAAGGCAGTGTCCAACCTCTGTAGGGTCCATGTATCACTTGATGCTACCAGTAGTTACTCTAACCCTGATCAAATTTAAACCTACTGAAATGTAGTAAAAGAATGAGAAGAAAAAAAACATCTGTTGTCATGGTCTGGCCTGGCTGTCTGTCTGCCTCTGCTTCCAGTAGTCAGGATCTTCGGCCCCACCTGCGTTCACCTGCAGCAGTGCAGTCAATCTCACTCCTGTCATCTGTTCCCCTGTCTTTATATACGGGGTTTCCCCAACCAGCCAGCGCCAGATTATTGAAAGCTACTGTGTGAGTAGATGTCCAGCGTTCCTTGCCTGCCTTGTCAAGTTTCTTACCAAGTTCATGTTTTCTAGATTTCTTCGTCTCCCCTGTCAGACATCATTGGCTTTCTGTTTTTCTGGACACTGACCAGGACTGTCCCCTGACCACGATCCCATCGGATCTGTCAGACTGCATCTGCCTTTTTGTATTGGACCCTCTCCTGTCTCTCTGAACTGACTCCAGCTTCGACCCTCCTGCCTGCCATTTCCTGCTGTGAGCAGTCTCAGGTTTCTGCTCACATCTGTTTAGGGTTATACTGCCTGCTCCAGGTTCTGGTTGATTTCTTAATCATATCTGGATCAGACACATCATGGAAAGGCCAAAACCATCCTAGCCAGCATAGACCACCCCCTTTTAGAGGAATTTGTTTTCCTTCCTAAGGTACAGGTTGGCAACTATAATGGGCTTGACACACGGGGAGCGACAAACAACAGCAACTAATGGCTCTCCAAGCCGCCGCAGTGAAGACCCAACACACGAGACGCGACAGCAACGGCAGCATTTCAAATTGCACTGTGGGATTGCCTGTTTCCCAGAAATTTTATTGGTTATGAAATTTGAGGGCTTTTGATATCTTGAAAGCAGTCCTGTCATGTTTGGAGGTTAGGCTGTGGTTGGACCCAAACGCAGAGAGACCAAGGCAGGGAGCGGTTATGAGTGAGTTTATTAAAGAAAATCCAAAAACTTACAAAAACACTGGAAAACTCAGGAGCAAAAACCAAAACGTAAACCTGGGGTGGAACACGAGGAAGCGATGAGGCAAGGTGGCAGGCAGCAGCAGTGGGCACAGGAGTAGAAACAGGAAGCAGTGCAGTTGAAACAGGTGAATCAGTGCGGAGCAGAGCAGAGAAACCAGCAGTGAGTGGAGAAATGAGAGGAGCTTAAATACTGTGAGGAGAGAAACAGGAACAAAGGCAGGGGAAGATTGGTGAATTGGACACAGGTGTGGAGAAGGAACTGAGAGCTAGTGGCAACAGGGGGCGAGAGATAGAGCAACAAAGGAAAGCAGGCAGAATATAACTAAACAGACACATACAAAAACCCAGAACTGTGTAAACCATGACAAGTCCATGACCGACAAGGATGAAGAGTCAGAAGATATTTCTGGAGCTGACTAAAATCTTGATTTTATGTCTACTGTACAAAAGAAAAATACAATCGGTTCATCCTATGTTACAGACAAGGATACAGCATGGGGGATATCCTTGTCTTAAGGGCACACCTCACAGCTGATTCAGATAAATGGCTGTATTACCAAACGATGGCGACGAAAGATGAAGATTGTTCAACTTTCTTGTGTCATGTTACAAGCCCACATGTGCACGTCCCTTGGCTGGAGGAGGGCAAGAAACTGTCGCCTCATCGCACAAGTTCCCAGTGTGTCGAGCCCATAAGGTGTAATTGGTTAAAATATTATTTTGTCCCAATTAAACTTTGACTAAGCTTGGCACATTTTAGAATGTTTAACGATATCCTTGTTGATATGTGTGGAAATTGTGTTGACATGGGGATTATGCTTTGTCTGTCTTTGATTGCTGCAGTGCATCAGATTTGCCCTTGTGGGAAAAAAATAACTTAACTGAACTGAGAACTAAACTGATCAGATCAATATTCCATAAATTGTGTTGACTTGATATTATACTGTAATTAAAAAGTGTTTCTTTATTATTTTTTTGATCAGTGTATATTACAGCAACGACTACTACTACTACTACTACTAATAATAATAATTTTAGTAATAGTGTTAACAATGACAATAAATACTAACTTTATTATTTATTGTAGTGATAAAATTTACACCGCAGGAAAACTCATCAAAGCTATTGACTGCACTCTCATCACTATTACATCAACCTTTTTGCATATTTTCTTATCATATGACATACATATTTTTTAACATATATAAACTAAAATCTCCACTGTATTACTGTCCCACAGTGGGGAAATTCAGGCATGACTGCTGAATTTACACACAATAATCATGATAGATAACATTATACAATGTTATGCCCCAATAAATTAAAAAGCACTCTATTAATTCCTACAACAGCTGAAAGAAAAGTATCTCTGACAGGCTTGTAGCAGCCAGTGTACTCTTTTATTTGATTTTCCAGAAGAACTTTGTGTTTGGTTTGTTTCTGCTGTTCCACAGCAGAGGAAAGCGTCCACTTATCTCCAAAGGGTGTTTGGCGGGTACTAAGGCACACAAAACACGCAGCATGCAGTAGCATCTCAGATTGATCAGTTATCATGACCATGGGAGGTTATTTTAGAGCCACTGAGTTTGATAAAACATTCAGTATTGCAGTCATTTGTGATCCCAGAACAACGGTGCAGTAAAGGGAAACCACAGTGGTAATGTGCTGTTGTTGTTGATTATTTTCATCCAGATGACTGGTCCTTGGTCCAAGGATCTTTTTCATATGAAAAAAATCACCTTATAGCCCTGCCTTTTACCTTGATTCTCCCTCTCAGCTCCAGAGTTTTAATCAATCATCTCCTCGCTTAGCTCTTTCCACATCCACAACATTGGTGACCAAAATACTTAGCAAAATGAATATACTTTATATTCATATATAAAAAAACAAATACAAATTATCAGAAATGAGGACAAGCAGCTGCAGTGAAAACAGCACCTCTCCTCTGAGACAGCAAGGCATCCAGCAGAGGTAGAACTGATGGCACACCAGCTGAGTCAGGGGAGGAACTCCACTTGCTAATGTTCAGAACTCCTAGACACCATAGAATAGAAATACCTTTACTGTCCCACAGTGGGGTAATTCAGGCATGACAGTGGCAAAAACAAATAGACAGAAGACACCAGACTTACATACAAGATTAACTAATATGAAAATAGCTCAATTTAAAGTTAAACTGAACAGCAGAAAAGAAAGAGTTACCAGAACGGGGGAAATACTGCGCTATTATTAATATATAATAAGGCATATTCAGGTGAATATGAAATGTTCAAAGAAAATCAGCAGCCGGTTTACAGAACGATGTAGAAAACTGCAATAAGCTCAAAGCTCGAACAGAAGTCTTTAAACAAGAGCAGACTGACAGTGTTCTCCACTGTCTGACCCGGAATGTTGCTGAGCTTAAACACACAACTCACGTTACTAGTTGACTTCATCGGTAAACTTAAAAATCCTGTTCATTTTATCCTCAGCACACAGGCTGCAGATCTGTTACTCGTCGTGCTTAAATGACCCAGAATGAACTGAAATACGGAACCACAAAGCCGCCAAGTCTGGGAAAACATGACCGAGTTTCTCCTTACCTGTTCGGCATCCTTCCCAGGACCAGGCGGTTGTTGTTCTCGCTCGGACAGGACCGCCCGGACCGCTGCTGCGCCGCGCCCGGCTCGGATCCCAGCGGGTTCGGGGTGTAGAGGACAGATGTGCGAATGAAACTCAGTTCGGATGCGCGATCTGTCAACAAGGTGCGCAGACGGCAACAATACGCAGGGAGAAAGAGCGTCTTTCCCGCCCTCTTATCTCGGCTTTCTCTGATGGTCCACACAAGTCTGACAGAAGTTGCTTGGGAAGTCCACATGGACCGGATCGCCCTGGAGCGACACCGTGAAGAGCTGAACCTCACTGCGGCCACCGCTGCTGCTGCTGTGTGCTGGAGGCTGTCGGGGCGTGTTCTTCAAGCAGGAGGAGGAGGACAGAGGATGCGCAAAGATGCTCAGCTTGAGGATGACGCTCCTCCAAAAAGTTTGGAAATGATATGCAGCCTTATTTTTCCTTTATTGTACATTTTGTGAAAAATGTGCAGAACAACTTCTTCCGTGCAAATGTTTTGGCTTTTAGTATGAGAAAGCCAAATGAGGCTCTAGTCCTTAGAAACAGCAACCCAAATAAACACGGATGTCCCTTTGTACGCTCTGTATCAGCTTTACTATACACTGTGCTGACATTAATGGATCCAACCCATATTCAGAAATACATAATCTATTCATTGAAGATTCAAGTTTGTCTAGGAGAGTAATTCAGGGAAACAGAAAAGCACTGAGGCAGTGATGCTGAAAATGAGATAAAATATATAGAATACACAGTCCCATCAGTACATTAAATTGGTTTGTCCAGGGAAGAGACTAGAGCTCGCAGAACCTTGTTCACCAAAACCAAGAAGGACACCACAATGGTTTGATTTTTCAAAATGCAGCAAATCTGGATTTGCGAACATAATCAAATCAATAAATTTCCATTTGGTTTCGACCCACTAATCACAGGAACAACCTGTTAATTCACAGAACTATTTTTAAGCTTTTCCCCCTTTTTTGGTATATCAAAACAGTTGAGTGAATAAAATTAAAGAGTGCTGAACTGAAGGATTTAGGGCTGCTTAGCGCCTCCCCCCCCTTCCCTCCCTCCCCCCTGCAGGTAAATCTGCTGTCTATCTAATACCTTTGTAAATAATTAATTTGGTAAGGCTAGGAATTTCTGAACAGCACAGACCATCAATGGTGGAGTTGCACTCTGTAATATTAGTACATGCAGTATCCTAATCACCCTACAGTCAGGCAAAGCGATGTTCATATGACACATAGGACGCTTTATTTGAAGGTGCTTGAAAGGGTTCTTGATTTGAGTTTTTATATTCAATAAATTAGAATATGTTTTCCGATGAGGCTTGTACATTTTAAAAATAACTTTTAAGCAGGTATTAAATATACTCTTTCATAATCCCAAATTCCTGTATTTGAAATGTTTTTTGTTTCATTTTATTGGTCAGATGTAATCAGAATCGGAATCAAGTTTATTGCCAAGTAGGTTTGCACTTACAAGGAATTTGACTTGGTGTTGATGGTGCAGACAAAACAAAATAGATATATATACAGAAAGCTATATACACGGTAGACTGTGCGTTAATGTAACACAGAAGGTCTGGAGATGCTATGTTGGTGTAGCTTGTAGGTCCTGAACGGGGGAGAGAGGCAGTGTCAAGTGTCACGGGTGGCTCTTGGCCTTGTTGATAAGGTTGGTAGCGGATGGGAAGAAACTGTTCTTGTGGCGTGAGGTTTTGGTCCTGCTGGACCGCAGCCTGCTGCCAGAGGGAAGTGTCTGAAATAGTTTGTGACTGGGGTGCGAGGGATCAGCCACAATCTTCCCTGCACGCCTCAGAGTCCTGGAGGCGTACAGGTCCTGGAGAGATGGAAGATTGCAGCCAATCACCTTCTCTGCAGACCGGATGACATCTTGCAGTCTGCCCTTGTCCTTGGCGGTGGCACCAGCATACCAGATGGTGATGGAGGAGGTGAGGATGGACTCAATGATGGAGGAGTAGAAGTGCACCATCATCGTCCTTGGCAGGTTGAATTTCTTCAGCTGCCGCAGGAAGTACATCCTCTGCTGGGCTTTCTTGGTGAGGGAGTTGATGTTCAGCTCCCACTTTAGGTCCTGGGAGATGATAGTTCCAAGGAAGTGGAAAGACACCGCAGTGTCAATTGTGGAGTCACAGAGGGTGATGGGGATAGCTGGGGCTGAGTTCTTCCTGAAGTCCACAACCATCTCCGCTGTTTTTAGAGCGTTGAGCTCCAGGTTGTTCTCCCCGCACCAGGTAGCCAGATGGTCAGCCTCCGACCTGGAGGCGGACTCGTCACCATCAGTAATGTAAGGAAAGACTTGAAAACATCAGTCTTTGTGTGATTAATTTATAAAGTGTGTTTCACTTTCAACTCTTCAATAACACTAATCTATTGAATATTACCTGAGTTAATTTTTAGTCCATCAAAACAACCTGAACCGAGAGGGTGGAGGAGACCTCAGAAAGAGAGCTAGTTTCATGTTAGCCCCAATACAGGGTGGGTGGGCCCATGGGTCGTTTGGTCTAGGTGTGGGATGGGGGGGGTCGGGACTGAAGCATGAACCGGGTAGGTCGGGTTGTGACAGGGGGGTTTATACTGCCCCCTCTCCCTGGACATCTCAGGTGTCCACTAAGTGTGGAGCCCATCCCCCCCATCCTGCTCCCCTCCTCTGGCTGGCGCCTTGGCCCACTGGTGCATTGGTGGTACTCGGTGTATGGGGATGGGTGCCCGGGAGGGTGCCGGTTCGCTCCTGGTGGCTGCTTCGCGGGGCCTTGCCGCCTGGGGCTAGGTGAGGTCCCCCGCCGGGGGATGGGACGCCCCTGGGGCCTCGGGTCCCTGGGGCCCATGGCCGGATCTGCTCCAGCGTAGCTGGCTGCTGGCGGAGTCCAGCGGCTCGTCCCCGCGGCTCCCGGGGGCTTCGGCATTGTGGCTGTGGGAGGTTTCCTTGGTGTCGTCTCTCCTCTTTCCTTGGGTGGGGGAGGCAGATTTCCTGTGTTGGCCCATCTTGGGCACCTTTACTCTGAAAGTCACTTTGGGCATCTGGGGTTTTGGTTCCCCTGGCATCTACCTCGTTGCTCTGGGGGCCAGGTCTTTGGCTCTTCACAACCACTATTGAGCATTTTTCTCATGGGTAAACCTTACATACACAAGCGCACAAACACCTATAAGTGCTTGGATCTAGGTACTTACAGACTCACTTCCATACAGAAAACCCCTATTATTATCTTCAGCTGTTACTTTATACATGTCGTATTAATTAATATTGTATATACTTCAGTGATGGTATCAAGGCGTTACTTGATTGTGTCTGTAATGCGTTATCGACTGGTTGTGATTTTCTTTTTACATCTCTCTTTGCAAGTGAAGAAGAAGACAGAGGATGTTGTATCATTGTCTCCCTTTTCTCCACCTTTCCTCCTTTCTTTCCTCTTATACCTTCTTGTTTTAGTGTCCATATAACATGAAATATTCCCTGCATAAATTATAATAAAGCTACTTGCGGTACGGCTCCGCTATTTTTGTAAAAAAAAAAGAATGAAAGAGAGCTAGAAACAAAACAAAAAAAAGCACAGTTCTTTTTGGCGACTACGGGCTCGTCCAGCCTAGGGCAGTGACTCCAACAAAGACACTGCCCTATAGAGTCTATAGAGTCCTATCCTTGAAGATCTGAGGCTTAACATGGAGGAGCTATAGAATGCAACAGCAGTAGAGGTCAGGGGGCCAGAGGCACAGGATTTCTGTAGCCTAGTGGTGATGGAGATCTTGAGGTGGACCAGACGACTGGGAGAACTCATGGAGGACATCAGGGGGAACAGCCAAATTGTTGTCCAAGCGGACATACTTCTTTAAACTTGGATCAAAAGTTAAATATGGTGTGTGTTCTGCAAAACAACAATCAAACCAAACAGCCACACCAGAAACAAGCTGTCTGCGATCTCTACTTCAGTTTTGCAGGGAAGAGTTTAATTTCCTGTGAGCTGAGGCAGTTTTCTCCTTTTGCAATTGTCTAAAGTGAGGACAGTATAGCAACCTAGTCTTCAAGCTGTGCAGAAGCTCTCCGGAGTGGTTACAAACAAGAGCAGCTCCCAAACAGCTAAGCCAAACGAGGCCACAACTCAATGCCTATCGACAACCTTCTGTCATCAGGACGGTGGATGTTAAAGGATGAAGTCTGGCAGAAGTAGAGAAAGTTAGTTTGGGATAAAACAGTTTGATTATTGCTTGTGTGTCTGCAAAGTTAGGGATCGTGATTTTAGGACCCGCAATTCCACTTTGGGAATTTCACCCGAGGAATTTGTGAAAGAATTTATTAAACAACAAAACTTTAAAAAGGCTCAGATTCACGCCACTCTAGAAGACAAGAGTTGTAGTTCCAGTCATACAAAAATTTATTTTTAATGAGTACTAAATTAAGTTATTATGTTAACTTTGGGAGCAAGGCTGGACCTCTACCCAACCTCTAATTACCCAAGAGTCTTTTTATTCTCAGTTCACCTAATCTTCTCAGTCTGTCACATTCTTAGACTTAGACTTAGACAACTTTATTGTCATTTTGTATGTACAGAGTGCATACAGAACAAAATTTCGTTGCATACAGCTTACGACAGTGTAATGAGATTGCAGTTGAAATAAGATAATATTACAATATAAAGTGCAGCAGTGATCAGAATGTAACAATGCAGGAGAAAAACAGTGTGCAAAACAGTGTGCAGAACCATGTTTATGGTGCAAAAATAATGGTGCAAAAGGCATTAATATGGAAAAGTTTGGTGCAATGCAAAATAATTAGGTGCAACAATACAGTAAGCATTCAGTTGTGTACTATTTAAATGTGTTACAAAAGTTCAGCAACGTTGGTAGTGCAAACGGTCAGACACGCCTGCACTCCTCTCAAATCTAAACAGTGTTTTGACTCACCATGGTCGCCAGTCTTGCTCTTGAGCTCAATCCTTCCGATTCAGATGCCGACCTGCTCGATCCTCCTTTCTCCACTGAAACTTCTCCTCCTCTTGTGATCAGACGTGTTTCTCATCATAACAGCCTGCATTCCATGATCTCAATCACACAAAGTAATACTTCCAACTCAGCCTCAACCTCTCTCCCTTTACCAAGATCCAAGACCCGTGGCACCTTCAGAAGCTCAAGACACACTTTTCATTCTCTTAGGCAGCATCAGGACTCAAAGCTTTCCCCATTGTGTTACGGTCAGAGACAGAGGACTCAGAATTCTAACCAGACAAGCAGTTAATGATAAAAGACGGTTTATTGAAAGGTAAACTGCAGCTGGTCGCGGGGTAGTCGTCAGTGTCTATGGCAGGAACCTTTGGAAGCGGAGACAACTGGTTAGTGACCACACCAACTATTCGGGACGGATAGGTTACAGAAGTAATGGTCATTAACCTTCTCACGATCTGGGGACTTGTGGGAATAGTGAGTGCTGGCTCCGGCTGGATGGTCGGCACGCTAACAATCCCCAATCTGGTCAGGAAAGCCCTGAGGTGGGCTCTGGCTGGTACTCGGTGGTCAGGGGACAGGCAGAGGGTGAGTACTGTGATAACGATGACAAGCAGGATGTTCAGGGGGGATTTCCAGAATCCATAGTCCGAGGTGAGGTCCAGTGTCAGAGCAGGGTGATCCGAGGTCCAGAGAGAATCCAGAGGGAAATCCGAGGCAGAGTCACGGCACAGGTCCAGGTCCGGTAATAGGCAGGTAACGATCAGACGGGGGTCAGGCAGGTTCAGATATCAAGAGACAGAACAGGTCAGGCAAACAGGCAGGGAGTCAGATCCAACAGGGATTAGGCAGGCTCAGAGAAACAGGAGGCAGAACAGGTCAGGAAAGTCAGGAACAGAACACTGGATTAGTCTCACCAATGGCTCGAAATAATCTGGCACTAGTGTCTGGTCTGAAGGCTGGTTATATAGCAGGTGGAGCAGGTGGATCTGATGAGTGATGATGAGAGTGGGGCAGAGATGCACAGGTGTGTCAGGTGATGAATCAGAGCAGCACTAGTGCCGAGATCATGACACATTGACCACAGTCATTACATCTATGCCACAGCATTCCTTTTCAGCTGCTCCAACCCACCACAGCATTAAAGCCTGGACCGTAACTTGCCTTTAACATGCACTAAAAGAGAAAGGCATCCCATTCAGCTGCTCTGAAAAGAAGTCAAGACTTTTTGAGCTGTTTACAACTCCTGTATCTCAAACAGTTGCATCTCCAATATTCAAATGTCCCAGTCCTCCTGCTTCCTCATCAGGGTCAGCTTCCCCCACAACCATCCCTAGTGATGTTGCAGCCCGCCGGCTTTAGCCCTTACCAACATACCCCCCTAGCGGGTTGTATTTCCACCCATGCCTGTATCCTCCATGTCTGTGTAATGCTTGGCTTCAGAGAACCCAATATTCGAGCCAGACAGGGTGTTGTGTTTTAAAAAGTTTGATAATATATATTTGATTCTGTCTGATCCTGTCTGTGAAATCCTCTGTCCCTGTTGGATACTTCTGCCTGCCGTGTGCCTCTTGTTACTGACTCAAGCCTGGATCTCTGATTCTCCCCTAGCCTCTGTCCCTTCGGAAATCTCAGCCTGTTGACTGATATATTGTATATGACCCTAGCTTTTCTTATGGATCTCTGCCTCCAGCCTATTCTGCTGTAATGCCCACAAATGTGGAGACCCGATAATTCAGCCGACACAGAAATACATTTAAAAGGTTTGTTGAATGAACTGGTGTTACTGGAACAGGAACTGACTGGGGCACACTAAACCACTGTGGGGGAGAGAACAAGGTTAGTGGCCGAGACCAACTCAGTGTAAAGATGTCAGCTCTGAATAAAAGCCACTAACCTTTTCAGAAGCCAGGAGGTTGCACTGGTTCTGATTGGTGGATCCAAGGGCTCCGTCAGGGTGATCTGAATCACTGCCTGAATGATCCACTTCTTGTAGTATGACAGTGGGGCTGAAACAGAAGGGGAATATGTAGTCCATGCTAAGGACATAAACAGAACAGGCAGGCAGAAGAGAGAGGACAGGTCCATAGGGCTGAGCTGGAATAATAGTAAGAAACAGTCCAGGAATTGACCAGAGATCAGAGAGCCGATGAGGTGTCTAAGCGAGGGCAAAGTGTAACAGGATCATGCAAAATTGAGTAAAAAGGCTCAGTAAAACAGGTGATGCAGACAAGAACATAAGTGGCTATGACGATTTGACAAAAACTGGCTATGAGAGGCAGGTATGAGTAGGCAGGATAACAGGTGGAATGAGTGCAGGTAATTGGGAGAGAGACAGGTGTGGCTGCTCCCCCTAATTAGCTGAGTAGAGTGGAGCTTAGCAGAGAAAGGCAAACAGCCAGCTGGCCCAAAAAACAACAGACGGCAGGGAATAACAGGAAAAGCAGGGAAGAATGCTTAACAGCCTGAGCATTCTCAGCTCTTCTCCTGCTATGATCATAGCTGCCTCTGGATTACTGTTCATTTGACTGCTGATAAAATTATACAGTTCCTCCACGGCTAATTTAGCATTAGCTCTTGGCTGCATGTACACTGCGATAATAATCCCCGAGCTAAACTGTCTATCCAGTTTAAATGGTCTGCACTTAACTGCCAGATATTCCAGGCTCCTATTGCTTTTGCAGCTGTGCACCAAGAGTTATGAATGTACATTGCCAAACCCCCACCTTTGCTCTTTCCTGCAGTTTCAGTCCGGTTGGCTTGTAACAAAGAACAGCCTGCTAGCTCCACTGCAGTGTCGGGGATATTGTTAACCAGCCATGCCTCTGAAGATTGCTACATAGCTTTCCATCTTACGTGAAGTGATCTTCAGCCAGATCTCATCCAATTTGTCTGTAAGTTATTTAATGTTGGCCAGGAGGAGACTGAGTATAGCTGGTCTTTGTGTATTAGCGTTTAGCCAGGTGCACAGTCTGCCACCGCTGCCTTGCCAGGTATTCCTCCTGCATGTCCGCCTTCCCCTAGACCTTCGAAGTGGGGGGATCATAGGCTCTGTTGTTCGCTGCAGGAATTGGGTGGAATAAAGTCTGGTTTCTGTGGTCAGTGGAATCTGTAAGCTTCTGGGTTTGTCCCCAGTTCTAATAGCTTAGCTCTCCCGTACTGTATTAGAGCTTGGAGTGGTGATAACGCAAACAAAAATACAAGGAGAAATATAATGAGCAGCCAGTCTCAGAGAGCCTCAGCCTCCTGTGCTGCCATCTTTCTTGCTACATTAATGTGGTGCCTGTTCTTTTTCAAGCTCATCAAACAGTTCAACACATCAAGGACATCGTTCATCTTCTCTTATGGCTCCCGCTCATCCAACTCAGCCTACTGCTCCAGGCCTTCCTTCTTCATTTAGTACTGGCCTATCCTCATATGTTTTGGTTTGTGTAATGGACAGTGTTGGGCACGTTACTTTGAAAAAGTAATTAGTTATAGTTACTAGTTACTTCTCCCAAAAAGTAACTGAGTTACTAACTGAGTTACTCAACTATAAAAGTAACTAGTTACCAGTAAAAGTAACTATTGCGTTACTTTTTCGTTTCTGGCTTTTTTATTTATTTTTTTACAACTTTTTTGCTGCTATGTTCCTTCAATGCACCCCCCCCCCCCCACACACACACACACATACTCCCCCTTTTGTGTTGAACAGTGAAGTGTGGTGAAAACGGCTTTAATTCTCCATCACATAACTTTCATATCGCACATGCATTGACTTTTTCAACAATTCTCTTTTGCGGTTTTCAGCAGCAACGGCGTTGTTTCTTATGGTTTAATATTGTCCATATGGCTTATTTAAAGATTTCTAATTCTACTCGCAGTTACATGCGCACTTCCAAGCTTAAGCTCATTGCTATGGTGAATCACGTTCACTTGCGTTCCAGTGATCGGGCTTTTTTTCATGCTCACATTCAATGGTTGATCTGGTGCTGTGTTTAGTTACCTGACTGATATCATCTGTTCTGAAATCGGACATGCTGAGTATGACAAAGGGAGGAAGAACTACTCAGAGTAGCAGCTTTCTACTCAGTGTAGATCAGCCGTTTTTTCTGAAACGACGCTCAGAACAAAGACGCACAGCGCAACCTGCCCAACCATAAAGGTGTCTGCCCAACCCATCAATCAGCGGTGCGCTCCGATCAGCACCTGGCGCTCACAGAGGGGGGCCGTGGTACACCATCACACCAGAGTTGCAAAATGGTTAAAAAAAATTTGGTTTATTATTATTTTGTTTACATTTCAGCTTGGATTTTATTTACTACGCAGCATAGCTTTGCTGTGCGCGCTGAATCCAGATGCTGTGCGCGAATGCACACGCGCGCAGTTCAGTTTGGCGCGTCTGTCAGTTCGAAACAGTTCCTGTATCTGTCACGTAGCGCATACACGCATCGACACAGGTTTTTCTCTACAAGCTCGACTCATGCGCCGACGCATCGGTGTTGCCGGACCCATCACTACTGAGAGGTTATCTTATCCTCCCTTCTCTCATAACAACACGCGCATGAGTCCTATCATGAAGTGAAAAAAAAAGTTCATTGTGCGACTTGAGTAACGTGCAGTAACGGGGTGTCGGCAATGATAACGGCGTTATAGTGACAGTCAAAGTAATTAGTTAGATTACTCGTTACTGAAAAAAGTAACGGCGTTATTCCCATCACTGGTAATGGAGAGCTTTAGCCATTTGCTATATTTGTCTGACTTGCGTGTTTTGTCATTCTTTTTTCAGAAGGCTGTAGGCCAGGATTTAACTCGTGTCACCATGTGCGTTTCCATCATGTAATGATGAATATGAGTCCAAAATTGGCACAGCAATCCAAAGCAACTTACCTCCCCACGACAGTATTCTTACTGTTGACCCCATGAAAGGTCAAGGAAGAAGAGCTTAGAACAGGAGGTAGGAGCTATAATTAGACGTTTTCGTATGCAGCCAATTGTGTTGTTCTTAACTACCGGTGACTTGGATGTGCTTCAACACACTTATGCCCCTCGACGTGCACTTGTATATTTAGATTTATATATTTGTATTGAAAAAAGTTTCCCTCTGCCCCTCAAAGTGATTAAAGTGGACCCTTGAATCGGCTTCCAATGGCAGTGAAAACTTTACAAAGCTTTTGCCACATGAGAACAAAAGGCAGATACAAAAGGCAGTTATTGTGAAAGAATGGTTCATGATTCACGGAGTACCTGAGCACCTGCACTCGGATCAGGGCAGGAACTTTGAGAGTTTGGAGATTGCAGAATCAAGCAAACTATATGGTGTAAAGGAGACCCGAACTACCCCTCACCACCCACAAGAGAACCCACAGTGTGAAAGATTCAACAGAACATTACACAATCTGCTACGGACAATTCTGCCTGAGAAGAAACAACGCTGGCCAGAGCATCTGACAGAACTCGTGTAATAATTACTATAATGTCACACCACACTTAACCACCGGGTATTAACTCAACTACAGATTGTTCAGGGTGCATCCACATCATACAGTCAATGCCCTGCTGGGGAAGGAACAAAGAAGGGACTTCAACTGGATTGGCTAGCAGTACATCAGGAACGTCTGCAGCATGTATATGCTGCAGCCAAGAGCCAGGGAGTAAACTGAAAAGAGGGTCATAGAGAGGGCTGCAGGTCTTCAAGGGAAAGTATACTGTCCACTGATTGAAGTGGGATTTTTGGTGTACCTCCACAACAGACAGCTAGGTAGAAACAAGATTAACGATATACTCATTGCTAATACATTAATATTCCAATTGTTCAGTTCAGTTAATAGATGTAAACTGGCCTCACATTAAAAAAATTACATTGCATTCTGTTTGATGCACTCAGTGAATAAACTACCCACAAAATCTATGTGTTTCATTATCTGCCTTTTTACACGCTTACATGTGTTTTATTGACCTCTTTGATTTGCATTGGGAATGGGTTTAAACACGTACCAATTGTTGTTCTGAATTTGTTAAAGCTAATGTGACATCTTTCCAGATTATTTAAAATAAACTTTGGTTCTCAAACTTAAACAGCCACACTGATCTGTGATATCCTAGCCTCATTCAATCATTATATTTCTGTCCTTTTGTTCTTACATGTGTACATAGTTCACTTGTTTTCTTTAATCATATTAATTTTTCTTAGTAATTTTTTAATAAACATTTCACTAGGCTAATCAAAGAGTAGTTGATTGAAATGTGTTTAATTTGGTTGTTTATTTTTTGTTATCCAGTGCCTGAACAGTCTGACCAGTTCTGTATTGGTAAGTTGTTCAATTAAGTGAGTCCAGCTAAGACTCACTTAATTGAAATTGCTTGTTTCATAAGGTAAATGTTAGATTTTTTTCTGGTAGGCTGTAAATTCCTAATGTAAGAGGACTGCAGAGCGAAAATTGACTTTATGACCAAGATTATTTGACATCCTTATAGTCTAAATTTTCTGGAATAGGTCATTAGGCTGACACAGCAAATTTTAATTGGTGGTGAGCAGTTCAAACAGTCCGTATAAAGCCCCAGCTGGTTCATCTCCAGCTAGCTTTCTAAAGTCTATTTGTAAAGCCATGCTGGTGTTTGGGATGCCTACATCTGTCTGCAAGATGGTCCTGGGCAGGAAATTTTAATTATTCAGCCATCTCACAGCAGAATGATGTTGTCATGTGTAAGGCAACTTGGCTGGCCTCTGCCTGCACCAGAGAACACAAGCAGATGGATACGGACTGCCACTGCAGAAACACAAGCAGATTACATAACTCCACATTCAGATTTAACTCCCGCACAATTTAGGCCTGGTTCACAATTTACTGCATGACTGGAGCTATTTTTTCATGCTCATCTTTCTCTGATCAGACGCAGAATGTGTTATGCTTTCACAGAAAGGAATGAGAATCATAAATTATTCACCTGGTCCAGCTTTTATGGGCAAATGCTGAGCACACAGCAGCAAGGACTCATTTCAGAACAAGCAGTTAAGCTTTTTAGTAGATACCCAGCAACTGTTTATGCCACTCTCTAATGCATCACATTAAGTCAGCTTGAGTCAAACACAATTATGGAAATGACTGGAGTTAGACAAGAACGTGTGAAATGCTATAAACCAAAACACTGTCATAAATTTTCAGAAAGACATAACGTACCCCCTTTAATGTGATACAATTACCATAGTGGCCATTAGTGATATTAGAGTGAAGCTTTACTGATGGCTTGGATCGTGATTAGAGCCATAATTTCTCAGGATAACTCCTGTCACTTTTACAGAGCCATTGACACTATGAATACATGCCATTACAAAATATCGCTACCTTATATATGGCTACATTAGAAATGATATATGATCTGTATTTTAGCTTCTCCTCAGACCTCCCCCACTTGCCCTCGATTGAAATGTTCCCCACCTTGTCAAGGTTGAGACAATCTGACCTGGCTGACAGACATGTTCTCATGACTACTTATGTTTACAGACAAATGCATTACTATCAGGGCATGTGTGTGTGTGCTTCTCTCCATGATAAGATGAAGAAATGTGCCTCTCATGGAGGGCATTTGTGTGCTTCCCTTAGAGTGGATAGTGGGATCTCCGAGAGAGCCCAGCATTAATCCAGCCTGGGGTTGTCACTTTGATCTCTAGCTGAGAGGCTCTACAGTACAGCTCTCAAGCTTACCTTTTCTGTTAAGGGTCACTAAAATTTTACAAATAGGTTAATTACACATCTTGAGACAAGAGGTGTTGGTGTAGGTGTTGCTTACATTTTACATTAGTACCAGAGGAGGCCTCTTCAGATGATGAAAAAAAGCTACTTGTGTGCTCTACACAGGAACCTATAAGAGACCCTTGCACTGTAATTACCATACTTGAAGGTGTGTAATGATTGCACTGTATTTTAAACAAACTTTGGCACAAAAAATTAACAAATACTGCTGGAAAGTCAGGGATTTGTTTTATTTAGGGTATATTAGCTTTGGAATAAAGAAACACAGAAATGGCCAACTATTTACAGAAGATGCTGAAAACTTAAAGAATGAGGAGGAAAGAAACTGACAGAATTAAAAGTAAAAACATAAGTAAATGCCCCACTAAATAAACCAATGTACTTAAAATGTACCAATTAATAAAAAAAATTAGAACATTATATCTATTAATATGTCCGTTTAAATTATTCAATTTATTTGCTACACCACATGTTTTATAATTTAATTGACCTTCAAATTTTTTTCTCTATTTCCAACACATAATTTAATTAAAATTTTAACTTTTTAATTTGACTGTACAGTCATGGCCAAAAGTATTGAGAATGACACAAATATTATATTTTCACATGATCTGCTGCCCTCTGGTTTTCATGTGTGTATGTCAGATGTCATCACATACGTACAGAAATACAATTGCAATCATATTATGAGTAACAAAAGCTTTTAATGACAGTTAGAATGAGTTAATGCAGCAAGTCAATATTTGCAGTGTTGATCCCTCTTCTTCAGGACCTCTGCAATTCTCCCTGGCATGCTCTCAATCAACTTCTGGACCAAATCCTGACTGATAGCAGTCCATTCTTGCACAATCAATGCTTGCATTTTGTCAGAATTCCTAGGCTTTCGTTTTTCCACCCGTCTCTTGATGATTGACCACAAGTTTTCAATGGGATTAAGATCAGGGGAGTTTCCAGGCCATGGACCCAGATTCTCTATGTTTTGTTCCCTGAGCCAGTTATATATCACATTTGCTTTATGGCAAGGTGCTCCATCATGCTGGAAAAGGCATTGTTCATCACCAAACTGCTCTTGGACGGTTGGGAGAAGTTGCTCTCGGAGGACATTCTGGTACCATTCTTTATTCATGGCTGTGTTTTTAGGTAAGACTGTGAGAGAGCCGACTCCCTTGGCTGAGAAGCAACCCCACACACAGGCCAGCTGACAGCTTTGCTAGGGCCCGGGACAACGCAGTGTTTTTGGGCCCCCCCTCTACACCTCCCGCCACACACACACACACACACACACACACACACACACACACACACACACACACACACACACACACCAAAAAAAGTCAACTTAACTGTATACTTCATGCCCTGGAAATCTCTATATTTTATATTGGATATTTTCAACCCATCTATTGAACTTAGTGCACTAGTTGATCTTTTTTTTTTTTTTTTGTAAATAGCTTTATTATGATTCCTGCAAGGAGAATTTCAAATTATATGGACATGACAATGGGAGAGTAAAGGAAGAACAAAAAGTGAAAGAAAAGAAAAAAAAAAGAGTAGAGGTGAAAGAAAGAGGAGATAAAAGGGAGAGAATGATAAAACCTTCTTTGTCTGCTCCATCACCTGGAAATAGACACAAAAAGAACAGCACAACCAACAGACATAAAGCAACAGCTACACTCGAATAACACCTAGATGCCATTGCTAAATCATATATATTATTATGTAAGCTGACATGTGTAATGTGATATTTGAAAAATATCACATTACACAACAATTGGCATTGTTCATCACCAAACTGCTCTTGGACGATTGGGAGAAGTTGCTCTCGGAGGACATTCTGGTACCATTCTTTATTCATGGCTGTGTTTTTAGGTAAGACTGTGAGAGAGCCGACTCCCTTGGCTGAGAAGCAACCCCACACACAGGCCAGCTGACAGCTTTGCTAGGGCCCGGGACAACGCAGTGTTTTTGGGCCCCCCCTCTACACCTCCCGCCACACACACACACACACACACACACACACACACACACACACACACACACACACACACACACACACACACACACACACACACACACACACACACACACACACACACACACACACACACCAAAAAGTCAACTTAACTGTATACTTCATGCCCTGGAAATCTCTATATTTTATATTGGATATTTTCAACCCATCTATTGAACTTAGTGCACTAGTTGATCTTTTCTTTTTTTTTTTTTTTTTTTCTTTTTTTTTGTAAATAGCTTTATTATGATTCCTGCAAGGAGAATTTCAAATTATATGGACATGACAATGGGAGAGTAAAGGAAGAACAAAAAGTGAAAGAAAAGAAAAAAAAAAGAGTAGAGGTGAAAGAAAGAGGAGATAAAAGGGAGATAATGATAAAACCTTCTTTGTCTGCTCCATCACCTGGAAATAGACACAAAAAGAACAGCACAACCAACAGACATAAAGCAACAGCTACACTCGAATAACACCTAGATGCCATTGCTAAATCATATATATTATTATGTAAGCTGACATGTGTAATGTGATATTTGAAAAATATCACATTACACAACAATTGGCATTGTTCATCACCAAACTGCTCTTGGACGGTTGGGAGAAGTTGCTCTCGGAGGACATTCTGGTACCATTCTTTATTCATGGCTGTGTTTTTAGGTAAGACTGTGAGAGAGCCGACTCCCTTGGCTGAGAAGCAACCCCACACACAGGCCAGCTGACAGCTTTGCTAGGGCCCGGGACAACGCAGTGTTTTTGGGCCCCCCCTCTACACCTCCCGCCACACACACACACACACACACACACACACACACACATACATGTCTTTAATACGTTGTGTGGACTCCGTCCTCATAGTTCATTGTGTGGACCACTACTTCCACTGCATATAGAACAGTGCAAAACACATTGCCACCACTAGAAAAAAATGTAGATTCAGAATGTGACCTTAGATAATCAAAAGCTCAAAATAAAATAAATCTTTTTCTTGTGGACTTGTGTGGACCAGTTGTTGTTGCCAGGTAGATTTGTGTGTGTGTTTTCTCACCAACAGCCAAGCTTTATTTCATCAAAAAAGCCATTCTAAGCTTCTAATAATTAATTATTTTTTTCCTTAACCCCCGGCATCATATCTTCTCACATATACTGTCCTTTATAGATATAGTAGTGCCAATTTAACTACATTATACAGGCTTTGTGAACTAAGATAAACATTTTAAATACTAAAGAACACAATGTGGAGACCGAATGCAAACTATTTTATTTGTTTATGGAACAAAAATACATATTTTTGCTGCTGTCCAAACACTAGGCAAAGGACCATTGCCAAATATGCACTGCTTACAACATCTTTTGTAGTTTTAACCAAACAATGTAAGATTGACCATATCTAATGTAGAATGTTTTTTCGGCTTTTGAACAGTAATAGTATTGTAAACTTGTTGTTTATGTCTTTCCAAGTTTGGCTTCTCAGTGCAGGCTCAACTTTAAGTGCCTCAATACATGGTTCTTTACCAGGAACTCTCTAAGGTTACATATTGGCAAAGCTGTTGCCATACTGCTGCCTTTTCGGCCTTACTCCAAAGCCATCGATGAGATGTAGGTTCAATAGCTGGTCTATTCACATCCTGATCTTTGCCTGCAACACAAATAAAGAATATACTTCAAACCGTTTTAGCATTTTTTGCATTGTAGGTAATATTTACATTACATCAATGTATTAACAAAGGTTTGTCATCTAAATTCTTAACCATTATACCAAACCTCAATCTCGACACAATGATTTTATCAGTTTAAACATTAAGGTAGCAATAGATTAATTTACAGCCAAAATTACCATTTTACCATACATTGGTGTGAAAACGTGATTGCATTCTACCTGATCTCTTATTTGTTTGCATGTTTGTCATACATTAAATTACATTATTAGTTAAATTACATTTCAGTGTACCTAACATGGCAAGTCAATACAATCAATCAACGACAATAGTCAAACTGACCAATAATATCTCACACAAACTCCTTCCACACAACAAGAACCTCCCACTTGGGCATACCAGAGACCCCAACTCTCTAGAAAAGGTTCATATGCAAATGTAATTGCATATGAACCGCAGCAGTCTGCCGAGCTGAGTGGAGCCATGTACTGCTGGAACCATGAATGGAAAATGGGTAATAGGTTGTTCTAAACTTGGGCTTCTGGGGGCAAAATGCCCAGTTCTTCTCACTCTGCTGTCTTTAAGTTCATAACAAAATTTTTATTGCATATAAATACAAAAACTGGGCCCTTGAGCATCATTATATTTTTATGTCCAACTGCTTGTGATATATCAAATTTTTTTTAGGACCAGTCCAGTCAACAAGGGAAAATCAGTGGATTATTAACTATACCTTAAACTAATACGCCCGTGGCGATTTAATGAATTTAGCGTTAATCAATAAGAAAATAAAAGCATAAATTGTCGTCTTGATCACTGTGCGGGGGGGGGGGGCGGCCATTATTGCCCATATTTGGGGAAAAATGTCCACCTGACATCACATCCTGTGATGTCTTTGTGCGGTGAGGCACTGCGCTTTACAAGCTAATTCAATAGTAACTGTTGTACTAGGACTAAACGATATAGAAAAAAAGTTTATCGATAAAAAATGCATATTGATCGATATCGATAATTATTGAAAATATTTAAAATCATATTTTATGTGCAGCTCTGCCTGGATATTTTATGATATTGCTAAATGATTTCATTTTAATAAAGAACACAAACACAGAATTTCAATTAAATCTTTATTTAACCAACTTTAACCATAACAGATATTTTTAAAGAAAAAATAACTTAAGAGACCTGAGTTATGTTATTAAATACTGACAAAGAATAAACTAAAGTGACCAGTAAAATGACCAAAATAAATACACCAATACCATTTTATCACAAAGAAGGGAGCTCAGTTTAGCTGCTATACCTGCTTTGTTTTGGAAGAAGCTCCGTAAGATTTCTCCGAAGATGACGCGGCGCGGGGCTAAAACAGCTCGCGCTGCTGCGGGTGTGAGCGGCTTACGTAATGAAACAAGTTGATTGCGTTACCAGACTTTGTTTTTACCGGTTCCTTGCAAGTTTTACAAATCACTGTGGATTATTTCTGTCAGACTGGTGAACTAGTAAAACCCCGTTTTGGGACAATTTCCTCCGCCACTACTTGGAAAAAAAAGCATTTGATATTTTGCCACTGGACTGTCAGTATATCAGAAGGAACATATCTCTGAAGTCTCATTGATATCACAAAAAAAAAGTTAGAACACCAGCTAACACTGCTTTTTTCTCTGCTCCCTGCTTGCTCCCTGCTTGCTTGCATTTTCCTGCCTTTTAATTTTTATCTCCTTTTTATCTCTTTGCCAAAACCACGGAAAGTTGGATTTAGTTATTTTTATTTATTTTCTTTTTACTTATTTTAGATTTTGATTTTGCAAAGATGCCTACCTTCACCACAGTGGACCTTGACACGCTTCTACAGAAGATCGCTGTTATAGAACAGAAGATATACCGACTCGAACTGAATTATGATGTAAACGGCGCATATGGAAATGAAACAACCCTGCCTGCGACTCCAAACGGGGACCACCAGCCCAGCAACTCTCTGAACAAACAGATCCCTGAGGAAAATGAGAATCCCTGGACCACTCTGGGTGCAAGACCAAAGGATCAACGAACCCCACGCCTAGACAAAGAAAACTGGCCGAGACTACAGAGAGGTGTCCCAGGACAAGTGAAACAACAGCGGGCTGTTCCCACAACAAATGATAGGAGTAAACCTGCTGGAAATACTGGAATTCCTTTACGAAACAGATTCGCTCCGCTCCAAAATGTGACCCAGGAGAATCATGACAACACTCAGAGGTACGTCAACGACTTTCGCTCTAATACATCAGAGAAAAGACATGCCACGGGGCCAAGGACCCTGATTTTATGCAGTGGGTCTGTATGTGGGATTAAACATTTCTGTAACAAGAAAAACACAGAGGTGTTAATTTATAACGACTCGAACTATGGCCTGGTGTCTGATTTATTAGACATCCTTCCAAGGATCTTGAAAGAACGCCCGACCTTGGAAAAACTCATAATACAAGCTGAAGCCCTGGGCGACGTCTCCCGGATAAGAAAATCAGAAGTATTGAAAGAGGATTACATTCGTCTGTTGAACTTAGTTCATGGCAAAAATGTCAAGGTGCTTCTCAGCGGCCCTCTCCCGCCCGTTTCTTGTGGAGACGAGATTTTTTCCAGAATTCTGATGCTAAACAAATGGCTGGAAAAAACATGCAAACAAACAACTGTAACCTTCATAGACAACTTTAACATCTTTTGGGAGAGGAGACATCTGTTCAACAGAGATGGTTTCTCTCTAAATAGGTCAGGTGCAAAACGACTGATTTCAAACATCTTCTATTCTGTGAACCATACGCCATCAGCTTTGTTCCAAAACAAAGTACATCCAGTGCCTAAACAAAAGATAAGCCCAGTGCAGCCCGAACAAGCCAAGATAAAGACAGCCAGAAAGATGACACAGAAAGAGGCGTCGTCAGAGCTACAGAAGGATTCATCCCAGATCTCAGCAGGACAACGAGAGGACCAAGAACCGCCATCATCACGAACACCGGTCCAGACTTCACCCGCCTCGCCTTCCTCTCCACAAAGCCCAGAGGTTCCTTTTCTGGATTTTTCTCATAACATGAACAAAGTCCTTAAGATTGGTCTACAGTTGACATCCTCTCCACATATTAATTCTGAATACCGCAGTTCTGTGACTAAATCAGCATCTTCCAAAGGACGCAGAGGTCCAGATCCTCCTCCTCCTCTACATATCACAGAACATGCCTGTCCTGAAGACCTTCGGATAACTTCCTTGTGATATTCAGCGGGCCCTGGCAGTACGTTTATCAGACAAAACCGCTTCCAGCATAAGCCTGGGCCTCCTGACGGAGAACATGGAATATCTGTTATGATACGTGGCAGAAATAAGAAAAGCAAAAGGAAAACAGACAGGAATAATCAGTCGTACTTAAAAGTCATAACCTGTCAGATGCAACCTGCCACAGAGACATCATCAACCACCAAATCATATAAACTGGGTTTACTAAATATTAGATCTCTGTCAGGAAAATCCCTTTTAATTAATGACTTCATTATTGATAATAATCTTGATGTTATGTTTTTAACAGAAACATGGTTACATGAATTTAATGAAGCAGCTATTCTGCTGGAGTCAACACCTCCAAACTACAATTTTCTTTGTGAGAGCAGACAGCAAAGGAAAGGTGGAGGAGTAGCAACATTGTTTAATGATTCACTAAAATGTAAAAAGGTGTTTTTGGGAAAATTTTACTCTTTTGAACATTTGGCTCTCCAGGTAAAGAGCCCGGTACGAACTATGTTTCTGAATGTTTACAGGCCTCCTAAGTCCACATCAAACTTTTTTAATGATTTTAGTGACCTGCTGTCTGTGATATGTGTTGATTATGACTTTTTAATTATTGTTGGAGACTTCAACTTTCACGTTGACAACCCTGAAGACAGAAGTGCAAAAGAACTGTGTGACACACTTAGAAACTTTGGTTTAACTCAACATGTTAAACAGCCAACACACAAACAGGGACATATTTTAGACTTGATCATCACTAAAGGTCTAAACATTTCACAGGTCAATGTAACTGATGTTGCCTTATCTGATCACTTCTCCGTTACCTTTGAATGTATAATTTCCAGTGACTCATTTAGCCAAAGGGACATCGTAAGAAAACGCACCTTTAAGGACAATGCCACAGAAACTTTTATTCAAGCTTACTCTGCTACCTCAACCTTGGGCTGCAACTCAGTAGATGAGCTAGTGGATAACTTTCAGTCGAAAGTCTCAGACATCATTGACTGCATTGCTCCAGTTAAAGTGAAGGTTTTTTCCGGGAAGAATAAATCTCCTTGGAGAAATGCTCCAGCAGTTAGAGGTGAAAAAAGGGAGTGTCGGAAAGCTGAACGCAGGTGGAGAAAGAATAGACTCCAGGTTCACTATGACATCTATAAAGAGAGACTTTACAGATATAACTTACAATTGAAAAATGCTAGAGAATCTTTCTTCTCAGAGATCATCAAGAAAAACATTAATAATGCTCGTGTCTTATTTTCCACAGTCGACAGGTTAACAAATCCTCCTATGTCAGTGACTTCTGAACTCCACTCCACCAGGGCCTGCAATGAATTTGCTAACTTCTTTACTGAGAAAATCCTAAAGATTAGACGATCAGTTTGTACATCCATACCAACTCCAGAACCAAAGCCGTATTCAGCTGGGACTTATCCTGACAAAATGTCCCAATTCAGCCAAATAAACCACAAAAGCTTAGAGGAGATCATTCAGCAGCTAAGTTCCTCCTCAAGCTGCCTTGATGTTCTACCCACAGCCTTCTTTAAAAAAGTTTTACCTGTCATAGTGTCTGATTTGACCCAGATAATAAACACGTCCCTTCTGTCAGGTGTTTTCCCCCAGTCCCTAAAAACAGCAATTATCAAACCACTGCTGAAAAAGAACAATTTAGACAAACTTCTACTCCAGAACTACAGGCACATCTCAAACCTCCCCTTTATCAGTAAGATTATTGAAAAAGCTGTATTTCAACAATTAAACACCTTCTTAACAACGACCAGCCGCTTTGACGTTTTCCAGTCAGGCTTCCGTGCTCACCACAGTACAGAGACCGCCCTTATCAAGGTGTTTAATGACATCCATATAAATACAGACTGTGGAAGAACCACCGTGCTGGTACTATTGGACCTCAGTGCAGCATTTGATACTGTCGATCACTCCATTCTGTTAGACCGTCTGGAAAACTGGGTCGGCCTCTCTGGTACAGCTCTCAACTGGTTTAAATCCTACTTAAAGGACAGGGAATTTTTTATATCAGTAGGTAACTTTACATCAGAGATGACAAAAATCACATGCGGGGTTCCCCAAGGGTCCATTCTGGGTCCCCTCCTTTTCAATATCTACATGCTCCCTCTAGCTCAGATAATAAAAAACAACATCAGCTACCATAACTATGCAGACGACACACAGCTCTACATCACCATGTCACCAGGTGACTATAAACCAGTTCAAGCACTGAGTAGATGCTTAGAAGAAATCAATGCCTGGATGTGCCAAAATTTTCTTCAGTTGAATAAAAACAAAACAGAAGTAATAATTTTTGGGCCAATAGAGGAGAGATCAAAGGTTAGCACACAGCTTCAGCTGCTTCAGCTAAAAACCACTAATCAGGCCCGAAATCTGGGAGTAGTGATGGACTCAGGCCTGAACCTCCAAAAGCACCTAAAGACAGTTACAAGGTCGGCTTTCTATCACCTGAAGAACATTTCTAGGATTAAAGGACTGATGTCTCAGCAGGATCTGGAAAAACTAATCCATGCGTTTATTTTTAGTCGAATAGATTACTGCAACGGTGTTTTCACAGGTCTGCCTAAAAAGTGGATCAGACAGCTGCAGCTGATCCAGAACGCTGCTGCCCGCGTCCTCACTAAGACTAAGAAAGTAGAGCACATCACCCCAGTTCTAAAGTCCTTACACTGGCTCCCAGTATCTCAGAGAATAGACTTTAAAATACTTCTGTTAGTCTATAAATCCCTAAATGGCTTAGCACCTAATTACATCACAGACTTGTTATCGGTGTATCAACCATCCAGACCACTCAGGTCTTCTGGCTCCAGCCTGCTCTGCATACCTAGAACTAGAACTAAACAAGGAGAAGCAGCATTTAGTTCCTATGCTCCACTGATCTGGAACAAACTTCCAGAAAATTGTAAAGGTGCGGAAAGCCTGAGTTCCTTTAAATCAAGATTAAAAACACATTTGTTTAGGATTGCCTTCAACTGTTCTAGTTAACTGAATCACCACTTTTTTGCTCTAATTTCTATCTACATTTTATTCTTACTTGCTTTTATTCTGTTTTAATTTGCTATATTTTAATCATGTAAAGCACTTTGCATTGTCCATGTACTGAATTGTGCTATATAAATAAATTTGCCTTGCCTTGCCTTGCCTAGCTAAAGGCTGATGACTCCAATTCAGTTCTCATATGACTGGACTTATTAAAAAAACTCATTTCAGTTTCATACTTTAATATTACAAAAAGGGAAATCAAATGAAAAAAATGCATTAAGGATTATCAAAACAAAGAATCCAATAGTTTAAATAAAAAAGCTTACCAGTTTTTCCTGCCTGCTTAGACTGCTTTGATGGTTCTCCTTGGTTCTCACTTGGAGATCTTAGGGTCGCTGCATCAAGTTCTAGAACAAAAGAATATGCCTGTCACCTTAACACCCCTATGTTTAAAAGACATTAAAGAAATAAACCTGTGTAGCAAAAGTGTTCTGTAGGAATTTACAAAACTTTGAAATTGTGTGAAATGAGAGAGGAGCATAAGTTAGAACTTGTATATGTCCATAATATATAAAATATATAAATATAAAAGTTCTAACAAATGCTCCTCTCTCATTTCACACGTCCCACTTTTAAAGACCTGTTGCAACAGTGTCCAGAGATTAAAGCAATGATCAATGTCTGAAAAGTGCATCATGTTTCATTTCAGGTAGAGAAATTTGGTGATCGCAAAAACTACTACTTTGAAAAAAAGAAAAAAAATCACAAATCACAGTTCACATTAGGTTTTACTGAGGACACCAGAGTAAAACCTACAATTACATTGAACACTCTCAAGAGCCCCTGCTGCTTTTTTTGGGGGGGGGGGTTGTTTTGTACCTAGGGCACAGAGCTTGTTTACTGAGGCATCTACCACCCAAATAAGTATCTGGCAACACCAATGACCAAATTGAGTGACAAAGAATTCATTGGATGGTACTTTACAGCCCTGGAAAGATAGCGTATGTTGCCTACAGTTAAGCACAGTTGTGGTAGTGTCATGTTTTGGGCTGTATGGGTGCTGCTGGCTGTAGAGAACCAAAGTTATTTGAGGGAACATGCACTGTGACATTTCTGAAGCAGAGGATGATTTCCTCACTGTGGAAACTGAGCTGCAGAGCAGTATTCAAACATAACTACGCTTTACACACTCACAAGATGACCACTGCCTTGCTAGAAGAGACTGAGGGTAACGGGATGTCATCACAGAGGAGTGAAAAAGGATTCCAGTGGAAACATGTGAAACTCTAATGAAATCCATGCAAAGGCATTGGTAGAAAAATAATAGTCACACTAAATATTGACACTTTGGGAACAGTTTGGACATTTTCACTTAAGGGAGTGCTCAGAGACTGTTGCCAGCATTTTAGACAATAATGGCTGTGTTCAGAGGTATCATAAGAGGTAGGTGAGAGTATGTCAAAAATGCAAAATGTTGCAAGCTGTGACAAACAGCACAGAGAAAAGAGTTAAGCAAGAATAAAATTTTGTTTGGCAGCACTAATGTAAAGTGTGGGTTTGTCTATTGTTCTTTTCTTTTTTTTTCTTTTGCTGTTACTTGTGTTTAATGTGGACAATTTACCAAAATAAATAAAGTGATTGATTGATTGATTGATTGATTGATTGAGTTCTATAGTTCATATACTCTTCAGTGCGGTTTACCATAAGGAGGCCATCTTTGGTCCCTTGTTATTTTTAATATATGTTAAAGACCTCCCTAATGTTTCAGATAAACTTTCTAAAATCTTATTTGCAGACGATACAAGTGTGTATTACTCCCATAAAAATCCTGAAATTTTAATAAAGGTAGTTAATGAAGAACTTGACAAGTTATCCTATTGGTTCAAGTCCAACAAATTGTCACTTAAAATAAAAAAACAAGTTATATATTTTTTGGTTATAAGTTTGATACGTTTAAACCTCCAATGAAAATTCAAATTGATAATATTTCTATTAATGTTAGATCTGCTCGTTTCCTTGGTGTTATTCTAGATGATTCTTTATCCTGGAAACCCCACATTAGTGCCATAAGTACAAAACTAGCCAAAGTGGTTGGTATACTAGGAAAAATCTGTCACCTGATTAACAAAAAGTTGCAATTATGTTATATTATTCAATGTTATATCCATATATCAATTACTGTAATGTTGCGTGGGCTAGTACCCACCCAACTAAACTGGAATCTGTTTTTCGACTTCCAAAGCGAGCTTTAAGGCTAATATTTTGTGTAAATCGTAGACACCCCTCACAACCACTGTTTGCTCAGGCAAGTATTCTTAGTGTTTATCAAGTGAATCAACTTCAAATAGCTTTATTCGTTTATAGGTCTATAAAAAGTTACTTCCTCAGCACTTTTGTAATATTTTTACTTTTAATAATGAATTTCACCAGTATCCAACTCGTAGTAGTTGTCTTATCAGGCCTCCTTACTCTCGTACAACTCAAACACAGTTATTATACAGAGGATCAATGATATGGAACAGTCTTCCCACATCACTGACAGATCTTTCTAAAGAAGAATTTAAACGGAGAGGAAAGTTGCTGCTACTTAGTTGTCTGAATTTTCCATATAGATTTGTGGTCTAAATTAAATGTTTAACTGTTATATATTGAAATGTTGTTGTTTGTTTGTTGTTTTTTTTCTCTTTTTCTTCTTGAAATATATTTGTTATTATGGAGACTGCCACTCATTAAGCCCCTTGAGGTTTTTTGGCAGTTATCCATCACATTTTCTTCTCTTTTAGTGAAACAGGATTCTGTTTTTTATATTTTGTTGTGAAAATAAATTAAAAAAATAATAATAACAATATAGAAAAAGTAAACATACCCTTTCCTTCCCTCATCCTTCCTTTGTTTTGCTGATCATTATCTGCAGAAAAAACAATTGCATAAATATAAAAACAGAAATAAACTCTTTCATATAAATATCATATTTATATCATATCATATATTTTTAATATAAATAAAACACATTTTTGCAGCAGCTTTTAAAAGCCAAAATGTACAAAGTCTATGGTTGAGTAAATGTTGATTATGTTTAACAAAACATGCAAAGCACTTAAGGTTATTCACAGCAGATATTAAAAAATACATTTACACCCTTAAAACCAATATAGTATATACATGTTTGTAGCACTTCAAGCTGCCAAAGCTGTAAATGAAGTCTCAACTCCCGGTGCACTCAGCACAGTTAGCATCTGATTAGCCTAACTCAGAAAGCAAGTGGAGCTCTACACAAACTCAACATAGCACACCACTACAGTATTTTAAGCTTTTCTACTGCATTGTTTTTATTGCAGAGTAGTAATTAGAACAACAGACACTGCAGGGCTGTGGGTGTAAAAATCACACCATATAAACTGCTTTACAAAGCAACCCTCCCTGTCTTATTAGCAGAAAGCAACAACAGGTTTGATATGTAAATAAAAAAAATCATACCTTCTATGATGTTTCCCAAGATTTCGGAAAATGCTGTTATCTCCAATTACAAGACTTGTTTCTTGACCTGGCTCCTGTTTCTGCGTGCTCCTGCTGCAAGTGACTTTTGATACATTTCTTGAGATGCGTTCAAGACCTGTACGAATGTTTAATTCTACTGGCAAATGTGCTTGTTGGAAGAAAATTTATTTAAAAAAACAACAACAACTAGTTTTACTAACATATTATCTTGTTAAAGATTCTTCATCATGTTTTTTTACATGATGAAGAATCGTTTGAAGACATTGCATAGATCCATTTTTTATTAGTTTAACAGATTCCCATTTCCCATGAATTCAACTAGGCTTGTTGAAAGGTCAGCAGTGCAGGTGTTCAATTGAAGGCTCCCCTCCCCCTCCCTTACACTTTTCTGTGGTCTGCTAAAATCTAAATCGAAATGGAAGACATTATAAGTCACAGTAACTTGATTTTAAAGATGTAATAACTACACATAGTTTATTTCTTTGGGTATGTAACTTTTAGGAGTGACTTGTTAAATAATATTGTGTGTAAACATTGATATAAATGCATGCACATCATATTACATGTGTAAGATTACTTAATTGAAATAAACTACAGATGCAAAAAATTGTTTGTAAAAAAAAAAGAAGAAAAACATCTGATAATCTTAATCCAAAGAGAGTTTGTTTTAGCTCATCTCTTGGACCTCAGCCTCCGCTACATTTCAGTGTGATTTCCCCCACTACACAAAAATAATTAAGTCCATTCAGAACTAAGACATTAGTTCACTTTGTATTTTATTTCTGCCTGTTCTTAAAATAAATGTTTTATCTGGTTTTAGGCATCTACTAGGTAATAATATATTCCTAACATTGCTGCACAACATTATTGTACTTTAAGTGAGCAATGCATATACATATTAGGTTTATCAGGGGAACTACTCCTCAAGAACAGCTAATAGGCTCCAAAGATAATCAACCCAGACTCAAATCCATCCTACAGCCCGCAAAATCATCCATCTTCAAAGCTGCTGTGCTTCATTGACATACAAGAAATGGTACTGTGTTTAACCTTGCTGCTTGGGCTATGAAAGTCCGATTGGGACATACTTGGTGTTGTTGCGAAGAGCCTGATCAGACAGTTAAAATGAAACCACCAGTATCTCCGTAACCAGTTGCTTAGTGCGAAAACCTAACCCTAAATGGCCGATTCAGGCTTCTGAGGCCTTCTGTTAAGGCATAAGCTGGAAACCTTTGGGCACCTGCAGTACTGTGAAAGGGGGGATGGGCGACCAGCCTGATGGGCTCCAGATAGACCACAGCGACATGCAGAGGAGGTTGAATAAGGGTTCCCTCAATGTCAGAGTGAGACTGCCTTTGGGCCTTTGACCCCATTAGGACATGGCGGACACCGGAGCAATGACCCACCCAGGCTCCACTGTGACACCAACCTGTGTGGAATGACACTACACCACTTTTTAGTTAAATGTTGAGTTTTGCAGCCAGATTCTGTGAGTCTACGTGGCTGAAGGAGGCCAATCTAATTGCTGACCTTTCGTGACCTTTGGGGTTTTCCTCCTTTTTGAGGCAGTTCCTAGCAAAGGATTTCGACCCAACTCATGGAGTGGCATCTCCAGGAGTTGTTAAACATAACCCCATTAGCGGCTAACGGCTAGCATGTTGCCAGCCAGAAGTAGCTGTAGGAAGTTCCTTGAGAGCTGGTATTTTACATGTCTGTAGGGGCTTTGCAGGGGAAGCTGCATACCGATTTTGGCCTTGCTCAGACATACTGTCTTTGAATTATGAGGTGTCAAAGGTTCAATTATTTGACCTTTCTTGCCTCTGTCATGCCCAGCTAAAACGACCCAGAGATACCAAAGCCACAGAATCCACTTAGTCTCTCACCCACAACAACATTTCTGAAAATCAGCCTTCTATGACAAACTCAACCAATTCTGTCAACCCTTACAGATCCAAATAGGGTTAAAGGAGCACCAGAAGATGTATTGCTGCAAAAAATACACCTGCGAAAATTCCACTTAACGTAGACTTACCAAAACTGTCACACATGATTTAGGTTGCAAGAGGAAGGCACTCTATGAATATGGGGTCTCTATCAGCTCCATGGGCTGGGAGAGAGCTGTTTAAAAGTTAAATGAAAACACACTCTAAGTAGAACAGGTCCAAAAAGGGAGTGTGTTTGTAGGGCCCTCTCAGAGTTGGAGCATTCTTTTGAGCCAAGCTTAACACTGTTGGAAAGAATCCAATAAGACGATCGAAAAAAGAACACCAATGTCCTGAAAGGCCACCCCTACCTTCCACCATAAGCCTTTATTGGTCCCAAAGGTCATTTTCTTTAGGGCACTGCAATAACTTTGAATGGAGTTGTGAGGAAAAATCCACCATTTTGTAAAACAGTTGTTTTTCCTTCCTTCTGCACATAGGTTAGTTTGTTGCACTCATGCATGGCACCTTTGAAAGGGGAACACCTGACAAGAAAACTGACCCATGCATGAACTTTTAACTCCACCCTACAGCTCGCAAAATGGTCAGTGTTCAGTGCTGCTGTGCTTCAATGACATACAAGAAATGGTAGTGTGTTTGATCTTGCTGCTTGGGCTATGAAAGTCCGATTGGGACATACTTGGTGTTGTTGCGAAGGGCCTGATCAGACAGTTAAAATGAGACCACCAGTATCTCCTTAACCAGTTCCTAAGTGCCAGAACCCAACCCTAAATGGCCGATTCAGGCTTCTGAGGCCTTCTGTTAAGGCATAAGCTGGAAACCTTTGGGCACCTGCAGTACTGTGAAAGGGGGGATGGGCGACCAGCCTGATGGGCTCCAGATAGACCACAGGGACATGCAGAGGAGGTTGAATAAGGGTTCCTTCAATGTCAGATTGAGACTGACTTTGGGCCTCTGACCCCATTAAGACCAGGCGGACGCCCAAGCAATGACCCACCCAGTCTCCACTGTGACACCAACCTGTGTGGAATGACACTACACCACTTTTTAGTTAAATGTTGAGTTTTGCAGCCAGATTCTGTGAGTCTACGTGGCTGAAGGAGGCCAATCTAATTACTGACCTTTCGTGACCTTTGGGGTTTTCCTCCTTTTTGAGGCAGTTCCCAGCAGAGGAGTTCGACCCAACTCATGGAGTGGCATCTCCAGGGGTTGTTGAACATAACCCCATTAGCGGCTAACGGCTAGCATGTTGCCAGCCAGAAGTAGCTGTAGGAAGTTCCTTGTGAGCTGGTATTTTACATGCCTGTAGGGGCTTTGCAGGGGAAGCTGCATACCGATTTTGGCCTAGCTCAGTCATGGTGTCTTTGAATTATGAGGTGTCAAAGTTCAATTATTTACCCTTTCTTGCCTCTGTTATACCCAGCTAAAACGACCCAGAGATACCAAAGCCACAGAATCCACTTAGTCTCTCACCCACAACATTTCTGAAAATCAGCCCTCTATGACAAACTCAACCAATTCTGTCGACCCTTGCAGATCCAAATAGGATTAAAGGAGCACCAGAAGATGTATTGCTGCAAAAAGAGACACCTGCGAAAATTCTAGTTAACATAGACTCACCAAAACTTTCACACATGATTTAGGTTGCAAGAGGAAGGTGCTCTATGAATATGGGCTCTCTATCTGCTCCATGGGCTGGGAGAAAGCTGTTTTAAAGGTTAACTGAAAACACACTCTAAGGGGAACAGGTCCAAAAAGGGAGTGTGTTTGGAGGGCCCTCTCAGCGTTGGAGCATTCTTTTGAGCCGAGCTTAACACTGTTGGAAAGAACCCAATACGACGATCGAAAAAAGACCACCAATATCCTGAAAGGCCACTCCTACCTTCCACCACAAGCCTTGATTTGTCCCAAAGGGCGTTTTCTTTAGGGCACTGCAATAACTTTGAATGGATTTGTGAGGAAAAATCCACCATTTTGTAAAACAGTTGTATTTGCTTCCTTCTGCACATAGGTTAGTTTGTTGCACTCATGCATGGCACCTTTGAAAGGGGAACACCTGACAAGAAAACTGACCCATGCATGAACTTTTAACTCCATCTTACAGCTCGCAAAATGGTCAGTGTTCAGTGCTGCTGTGCTTCAATGACATACAAGAAATGGTAGTGTGTTTGATCTTGCTGCTTGGGCTATGAAAGTCCGATTGGGGCATACTTGGTGTTGTTGCGAAGGGCCTGATCAGACAGTTAAAATGAGACCACCAGTATCTCTGTAACCAGTTGCTAAATGCCAGAACCCAATGCTGAATGGCCGATTCAGGCTTCTGAGGCCTTCTATTAAGGCATAAACTGGAAACGTTGGGGCACCTGCAGTACTGTGAAAGGGGGATAAAAAAACTTTAAAAAGTTCTGTTTTCCACCAAAAGGTAAAAATCTCCCTTTTTCTGGGGATGGGCAATCGGCCTGAGGGGCTCCAGATAGACTGAAGAATGCAATAGAGTTGAAGGTTAGAAAAATATTCCTCACGAATGTAGTAGTTGACCTTGTTTTGCCCATTTTCATCACATTTTATAAATATCAGATGTTGGTGACAAATATCTGGGATATATTATTTTGCAACCACAAACTATTATTTTTCAAAACTCATTACAATATTGTCTTGTGGGGATATAAATTAAATTATAAATGTTGTCATTTTTTAATCAAGTTTTAATGATTATCTCCAACCCAAAGATAAATAATTTTGTGAGAAATAAATTAAAATATCTTCTAAGTTGATTATTTCAATAACACAAATTGAAAATAAACATGTAAAAAAAACTTACATATGTGCAAAGGACCCTCTGAATATAACAGTCATTTTTTAATCAATAATTGTCTTTACAAAAATGTTGTTGATTTTCAACAGAAATTGTTTCTTTTTGTTGTGGGAAATATTTTTCCAAAAGTTTCAAGTCATAATTACCAGGAAGTCAATTAAATATTTTTTAATACTGACACTAGATGCCAAGCTTTTAAAATACTACTATAAATAGACCACTGCCTTTAAAATGTGTAATTATGATTATTATTATTAATAATAATAATCATTATTTTTATTATTAATATTATTCATTTATTTATTTATTTTTAAAAAGAAGAAATCCATTTGCAAAAAAATCTGTTAACTCCATATAGATTTAATCTCAACAAGTAAAACAAGTAAAACATTAGATAAAAAGCATCCTCTCTTCTTAATATAGAATGGACTTGGCTTTGAATCCTTTTCTGAGTGGCATCCTAAGTATGGTGTCACATGATCAGAACTGCCCAATCAGAAAATTCCCCACACAAGCCAATCAGAAAATTCCCAGCACAAGCCAATCAGAAAATCCCACTTATTTCGTTGCAGTGCAAGAGAGTTTCCATTAGAGGGTGATCTAGAGCAGAGTCATTCACACACTTTTCAGTGACTCCTATCTCACTGGGGTCCACCTGTAAAAAATTTACAGGGTAAATTTTAGAGTCAAAGGAGCCTATTGCATGATTATTTTTGTGTGGACCAGCAAAATGTCCACACAACTGAGAATCTCCACACAATGTTGGTCTTCCGTCAGGGATTGAGCCACACAAGTATAGAGAGACAAGTGCACACACACACACACACACACACATACACACACACACCAAAAAAAGTCAACTTAACTGTATACTTCATGCCCTGGAAATCTCTATATTTTATATTGGATATTTTCAACCCATCTATTGAACTTAGTGCACTAGTTGATCTTTTCTTCATAAGAGAACAGCAAGCACTGCAGCCAAAATATGGCCTTTTTTGACCTGCTATATATTAGCCAGTCCCTAAGCGTGATGTATCATGAAACTGTTGACCTTTCGGGTTTTGTGATTTTTATTTTATTATTACAATTAAATAATAATAATGTTATGTTCATAGTGTTTTTTTCCTAATCCACCTTTTATATCTTTCAATCCTTATGTAATTTTGTCTGTGTTGTGTGCACTTGCCTGTTGCTTTAATCCTATAAATTTCCCCGTCGTGGGATAAATAAAGGATTAGCTAATGCTATCTTATCTTAAATAACACTTTTTAATAGGATATATGTACTGGGTACTTTCAAGGTCTTAATTACATTTTCTGTGTGGGCTCCAGTAACATATGATAGATAATATCTACTTTGAAAGTTAACATGAACTGCTGCTGAAGATGAACACTCTGATCTACCTGGATTTATTCTGGAGGACTGAAATGCCTCAGTCAGTGACGTCAGTCTGTGGGTCTGTCGGGGCAATGAGAAAAGTTTCATCTCCTCTCCGTTTCTGTCGCTCGATGTTTTCTTGCTCATGGTTTTTCACGTGCTTAGATAAATTTGTTGTGTTTCCACTGAATTTAACCGGATTTTTACAAAACATACAGCTTGATTTCATTTAAGGTATTAAAATAAAGCCAAACGGCGCTTCTGTTTTTCTGCTCCTGCAGTCTCTCTCTCTTTCCGAGTCTGATCAGCAGCAGCGCGGTTGTTTGTGAGAAACAGTTGAGTGGGCGGGCCAGGCTGAGCCTGTGTGCTGATTGGCTGGCGACGCTGAGCCATGTACGAGAGGGGAGGGGGAGCAGCAGAGTGCCGTGGCACACAGACTGCTGCTGCAGACAGCACGCGCTGGCTGACTGAACATTAAAAAGGTCAGTCAGAGTGTCAGTCTTGGGCCCCCCTTCTGTCCTGGGCCCGGGACAACTGACCCGTCTGTCCCCCCCTGTCGGCGGGCGTGCCCACACATGAATGGTTTCATGATGCTTTACAGTTGGCATGAGACAAGACTGGTGGTAGCGCTCACCTCGTCTTCTCCGAACAAGCTGTTTTCCAGATGTCCCAAACAATCGTAAAGTGGATTCATCAAATAAAATGACTTTACCCCAGTCCTCAGCAGTCCATTCCCTGTACCTTTAGCAGAATATCAGTCTGTCCCTGATGTTTTTCCTGGAGAGAAGTGGCTTCTTTGCTGCCCTCCAAGAGTCTCCGCCTCACAGTGCGTGCAGATGCACTCACACCTGTCTGCTGCCATTCCTGAGCAAGCTCTGCACTGCTGGTAGCCCGATCCCGCAGCTGAAACACTTTTAAGAGACGGTCCTGGCGCTTGCTGGTCTTTCTTGGGCGCCCTGGAGCCTTTTTGGCAACAATGGAACCTCTTTCCTTGAAGTTCTTGATGATGCGATAGATTGTTGACTGAGGTGCAATCTTTCTAGCTGCGATTCTCTTTCCTGTTAGGCCATTTTTGTGCAGTGCAATGATGACTGCACGTGTTTCTTTAGAGATAACCATGGTTCACAGAAGAGAAACAATGATGCCAAGCACCAGCCTCTTTTTAAAGTGTCCAGTGGTGTCATTCTTACTTAATCATGACAGATTGATCTCCAGCCCTGTCCTCATCACCACCCACACCTGTGTTAATGGAGCAATCACTGAAACAATGTTAGCTGGTCCTTTTAAGGCAGGGCTGCAATGACGTTGAAATGTGTTTTGGGGGATAAAGTTAATTTTCTAGGCAAATATTGACTTTGCAATTAATTGCTGTTACGCTGATCACTCTTTATAGCATTCTGGAGTATATGCAAATTGCCGTTATAAAAACTGAAGTAGACTTTGTAAATATTAACATTTGAATCATTCTCAATACTTTTGGCCATGACTGTATATTTTTCATGCTTTTCCTTTACTTACAGATGCATGTATGTCTCTTAATTCCCGCTTTTATTGTCTTCCCTTGTTTTTTCCCACAAACTGTTATGTGCAAGGAGCTGGACCTCAAGTGCAGAAAAACAGGCGTGGGGGGAAGGTGCAATCAACAGTTTATTTAGTCCTTAGGGGAGCAGGGAGAGGTGGCGTCTCTGGAAGGAGGGGCAGGTTGAGGAGGAAGGCAAGCTCACGAGAGTAGCAGCTGGAGATGTGGGAGGTGGGTAGTGTGGCTCGCTTGCAGGAGGCTGATGTGGAGCTGGATCCTAGGAAGACAGAGCACAGGTTACGTCGTGGAAGAAAATAGCTAAGTCTGAAAAGATTGCTTTCTCTAGAGAAGAATGCTGGCCGATCTACCAACTAAGCGGTGACCATTTGGCAGTGAGCACACAGGAGGCCAGGCTTTAAATACTGCTCCAGACGAAGATCAGACTCAGGTGTGTGCCGCCAGCTCCTCCCCAAGCCACACCTATCCGAGAGAGAGAGCACACCCAAACCACACGCACACAGTCTCAAACACCACACAGACCTTTTTATTTCCCTTCATTCTTTTACATTTTTCTGTCTCCTTTTTTACTTTTCTTTATGCATTTCTGCCTCATTATGAAAATAAGATGTGCTGTCCTTTGTTGACTCAGTTCCTCTGTTATTAGTCAATCAGAAGGATGTGGAGAACCGGATCATGACCATACTTCTATACTATGGGGTTATATTTGTACCACCAACCTGAGCGCGCAGTCATCAATATAAGCATGCAGTGAGGCTGCTGTGCACCACACATGCTCTCTCAATATGTGAACATCAATGGCCAAAAAATCTGAAACTCACACTGCGCCCGGCAGATTGAGCATGGATTCTCCAAGAACAGAAGGTCTGTCTCAGATTTGGTGGACGAAGCGGTTTTCATCACTGCCTGAAGAATATGGCATTGATACTGAAACTCTGTGTGTAATGCATGAGACAGATACAGATACCCAATAATTCAGCCAGAAAATAGTATTAAAGAATTTGTTTTTCTCCATTGGTTTGGTTCATTTCTTAAAACAGAAATTACATTCTTAAAACTCTAAGGTCATTGGGCAAAACAGTTATACAGTTCAGCACAATGCCATAGCTTACTTGCAAAAGCTCAATTGCTTTGGCTCATTTCCTGAAACAGACCAGATCTTCTCAACATTCTTGGTTCTTTTACCAAAATAGCCTGGATTGATCAGCACACCATGGTTCATCTGCAAAAGCCCATATCTCTCCCAAAACAGTTAATCCATGTGCCAAAATTAAATTCCTTTTTCATAGAAATAGTCAGTGCCCCCAAAATACATCATCCCTTTGACATTGAGCACTTTAAGTGAAATTGTTTAGATGTTTTGTCACTATTGCAGAGCACTACCCAATACACAATTGTGCTTAAAAATCTGCACAGCAGGGCCGAGCTCAATTTGTGACAGCGGCATCTGATACTGGCACTTCCGGTGGCAGTGGCATCTGATACTTGCACTTCCGGTGGCACTTTCACTGACATGCGCCTGCCAAGAAGGTGCCACGGCTCTTCCCGCACTGCTGTAACTGTTTGTTATAGACGCCTGTTAGAGTATAACTACTTACAAATAATCATATTTTATTTGTATTATTTGCAATAAAAGCTGAGACACAGCAGGCTCAATATACGGCGGCTTATAGTGGCACTTCGGTAGCAGCTGGAGGTAATAGTGGCACTTCCTGTGGCTGCTCCAGCTACTAGTGGCACTTCCTGTGGCAGCTCCATCTAAGAGTGGCACTTCCTGTGGCAGCTCCATCCAAGAGTGGCACTTCCTGTGGCAGCTCCAGATACTAGTGGCACTTCCTGTGGCAGCTCCAGCTCAGAGTGGCACTTCCGGTGGTCGCGGCAGCTAATTGTGGCACTTCTGGTGGCAGAGGCACCTAGTAGTGGCAATTCCGGTGGCACTTTCACTGGCATGTGACTGCCAAGAAGATGTCATGGCTGTGTATGACGTGCTGAAAGGAAGAAACAGGCTGAAAGGAAGAAACAGTTATTGGTTTCGATGAAGTAGCTGTTGTTGAAAACGTTTAACCTTTTATGTACCCTTTGCTTCTTTTGGTATTTCCTCATCTTTGAGAGCAAGAAAATAATCAGTAAGATAGACAGTACTGCGCTCTATAATTATTGGGGTATACATTGGCCAAGCCCTGACCTTCCAGGCCAGGCAATGGATGCTGGAGTGTTTTTGACCTCAGTTTCTTGGAGCTTTAATTCTTTTTTTTCCATTTCTACCATTGATTTCTCAATCTGAGGGAAGTCCTTTGTGACAATAATACAGGATGTTACCACACAGCACTATTCTTTAAGTAGTGTACATCATATCATAGTAAAGGATGAAAAGATCTAACCTCAGTATGAACGTTTTTCAGCATTTGGGCAGCATGGTGCAAACGAAAAGTCTTGTACTGACTAAGAGTCAGGGCCTCTGCAGTGATGGTATGGTTTTGGACTTCATTTTCAGCTGCCTGAAGAAATGAAACATATTTGCCATCACTGAACCCACAGACATAATATTCAACAAGCAGACAGGCAAATAGTCAAGAAGCAAGCAACTCACTGAACAAACAAAAACTCCACAATTAATAGAGTCTTGCTGCTTCCACTGTGGAGGAAAAGTCACACTTCAACCTTGAAGGCCACAAGAGGATCTGAAGACATTTCTGTAGAACACAGAATCCTTCTCAAAGGTTTCTGATTACTCTATAAACTGGTCTAAATCTACGGTACTGCCAATTAATTGCTCTTTCCAAAACCCCCTAGATGTACATTTGCGCTCAGGAAACATCACATATTTGGGTATCACTGTGTCGTCTAAACTTGCGGATTTAGTAAAATCTAATCACATCCCACTTTTAAAAAAGATAGAAGATGACCTGGATAGATGGAAATCGCTTCCAATTTCACTCATGGGTAGGGTAGCTTCGATTAAAATGATGGTCTTACCTAGAATTAATTACTTATTTTCAATGATCCCCAATAAACCATCATCTGACTGGTTTAAATCTCTAGACTCTTTAATCTCTAAATTTCTTTGGAAAGATAAACCGCCCCGTATCAGCTTAAAGACGCTACAGAAAACTAAAGACAGAGGGGGACTAGATCTGCCTAACTTCCATAAGTACTACTTGGCAAATAGACTACAATATATCACTAAATGGATAAAGCAAAATCCTTTAGACGAGCCCTGGATAGATATAGAACAGAAAATATGCAATAATATCATGATTTCAGATTTGCTGTTTATTAGTTCAAATATAAAACGGCATACATGCTTTAAAAATATCAATATCAGCTCTACTCTGACAGCATGGTGGGAGTTTCTTAAAATGACAAAGTCGTCACTTATCCCATGCAGTCGTACACCCATCTGGAACAACCCTGACATCCTACAAAATAATAATATGATAAACTTTACATACTGGAAGAATAAAGGTATTGCATATCTGGAACATTTACTTGATGGAACCGAGTTCATCAATTTTTCCAAACTAAATATGCAATATGGCATTAGTAAAAATAAATTTTTGGAATATGAACAACTTAAATCTATAATTAGAAAAAAATTTAAGCATATTAAAGGTGGTTTACAAATTCCAAGTAATATATTAGAGTTCCTAGATTTAAACCCCCCCAAACTACTGTCTAAATCATACAGGACACTGACTAAAATAGATGATTCAATATCTCTTCCTATGATGAAATGGGAAGAAGATCTATCAGTCAGCTTTGAACAAGACTTCTGGGCTCAGATATGTCTAAGAACTTTCAAATTGACTAGAAACACCAACTTACAACTAATACAATACAAAATCCTTCACAGAGTACACTACACAGGACAAAGATTATTCAAGATGGGTCTGGCACAATCTAACATCTGTCCACACTGCATAGGCAATCATCCTGATAATTATATTCATAAGTTATGGTTATGCACACCAGTCCAGAGGTTCTGGACACAGATATGTAAGGACTTATCAAAGTGCTTGAGCTGTAAAATTACACCTTCCCCATCAGTTTGTTTGCTTGGTAATTTTGAGGAAAGCCCGCTGGGGAATAAAATAGTTTACATGGTTTTTACTGCACTATGTATCGCAAAGAAAACTATCCTCATGAATTGGAAAAGTAAGGAGAATCTCAGTATGAATCAGTATAGAGATCTTTTGTTGGATCATATTAATCTTGAGACAGCATCTGCATCCACATCTGTTCGATCTCTTTGGGCTCCTTTGATTAGCACTATCACTTAGTGGAATGGGGGGCGGTAGGTTGCTTCCTGAAGGGCGCAGTGGGTGGGTGGAGGGGTTCCTGGGACTCTGGGGGCACTTGAAGTGGGGCGCTTGGTGGGTCTGACTCCAGGGTCTGTTGCCCCCATCTGGGAGGAGCTTGGGAGGCCTACGGGTGTCCCACAGCGCCGCTTGCGGCGCCCTTGGGGAGCTACGCGGTGACGGACGTGGGTTACTGACCTGGTAGCTGTGCTGTCGCTGGGTGGGTCCTGGGTGGGTCTGGGGGCCTGGGGTCCCTGGGGCGCGCCGCCCTCGGGCGGGGGCCCCGGCGGGGCCTCGGGGGTTCCGGTTCCGGGGGTGTGCCGCTTGGGGTCTGGGCCGGCGTGCGCCCGGGTGTCCGCCCCTGCACGGGGCCTCTGGCGCGCTGGGGGGCCTCGGGGCCTGTTGAGCTGGTAGGGGGGCATGGTCATTAACATCTCAGGGCAGATGCTCGTCCCCTTCTTTGGGTTGGCATTCTGCTAGTGGGGGGAGGGGAGGGAGGGGGAGTAGTGACTTACCCAGCTTGGATGTCTAGTGTCGAATGTATGGTGAGATGTTTGAATGTTAGTGTTGGGGAGGGGTTAAATCTACGGGTGGTGTGGGGGGGGGGGGGGTTTGGTGGACGTTCTGGTGGGCTTGTGTCCGGCCCCATGTCCCGGTCCTGGTCCGTGTAGTCTCCCGGTGCGGGTTTCACCTGGGGGGTGGGGTTCGGGATGGCTCGTGCGGGCTGGCTGGCCAGGGTCCCCCATCTTATTAACTTATTTTTTAATTTATTTATTTATATATAGATTATTATTATTATTATTAATTTTTTTTTGGGGGGGGTTAAATACAGTAGGCATGGGGGGTGGGCTGGGGGAGGTAGAGGTGTTGGTCCTGGTGGGTGGTTGGCTGGCGGGCCCTGCGGCCTCTCCCCGGCCCCGGGGCTATGGTGGTGCCGCTGGAGGGGCCCCTTTCTCCGGGTAGGGCTTTCGGGGAGCGGGGGTGCCTATTGAAGTCAGTAGGGGAGCTGGCTCCCTGGGTTGGCTCCCCAGTCCTTTGCTCCCCATCCCCAGACTCCTCCCTCTGCCTGCTCCATCACGCCGCCACACATGTAGGTCCTTGGGGAGAGGGCGTTACTGGAGGTTGCCACCTTTTGGTGACGTCCCTCTCCCCAATTTTATCATGCATCTTAGACACTTTCACTCCAAACATTTTCACAACGCACATTCATGTAGGCCATGATATGGGGGGGGTGGGGGGAAGTCGTCTGGGGGGGGGCTTATGTTGTGTGAGCCTCGCCCCGGGCGGCTCCCTTCACCCCCTCTCGCATTTAGACATTGAGGATTCTGGGTAGTTGCTTGGAGGGGGGTCGCTGGCACCAGCTTTCTTCCGGAGGGGGGGTGGGCTGTGCCGGGCACCCCCTTCGGTGCTCCCAGTTTTAAACACACCTGAGATCAACATGCAACAACACAACATCTGAGCGGGCGTAGGGAGGATCGGGGGTCTTTTGCACACCCCCGATCTCCGATCGCGGCACGGAGTCTGGGGCCTGGAGGAGGTGCGGGCCACTGTGTCCGGGGTCTTGGCGGGGGGCTGCTGCGGCTAGCCGGCGGCTTACCGGATCTGGGGCTGACGCCTCTGCTCTCCCCAGGAAGGGATGGGGGGCAGGGGTGGCTAGGGTAAGGTCGGGGTGGGAGGGGGTTTATTAGGTATATAGTGGGTGAGGGGGGGCTCTGGTCGGATGGCCCGTGCGGGTCATGTCGGCCCCCCCTCTTTGGGGGGCCTGGTCCGGGGGGCGTCTGGTCCGGGGGCGGGGCCGGGGGTCGGGCACAGGCAGTGGTATTGTTGAGTTGTGGTGACCCCCCCCCCCCCACTTGGGATTTTTGGATGTGAATGCTATGTGGGAATGTGTGTACAGTGTCCTTTTTTTTTTTTTGTGTCAGTGTGTGGCGAGTGGGGCACAAGGGAGGGATGGTGTGAATGAGTTTTTTTTTTTTTTTTTTTTTTCCAGGTTCGGGTCCGGTCCGCTCCCTCTCCCAAGATCATCTCAAGTCTCCGATAGGTGCGGAGCCCATCCCCCCACGTCCTGCCCTCCTCCGCTGCGTTGGCGGGCGCCTTGGCCCTATGGCGCGTTGACGGTCCTCGGGTTTGGGGCGGGTTCCCGGGTGGGCGCCGGCCCATTCCCGGCGGTGGCTTCGCGGGGCCTGGCTCCCCGGGGGGCGGCCGGTGCCCCTGCCGCGGGGGCGGGGCGCCCCTGGGGCCTCTGGCCCCCAGGGCCCATGGCCAGGACCACTTCAGCGCGGCCGGCTGCCGGCGGAGCCCACGGGCTCGTCCCCGCGGCTCTTGGGGGCGTCGGCATTGCGGTGGCTGGGGGATTTCCTCGGGGTCGTCTCTCCTCTTTCCTCGGGGGGGAGGGTTGCAGATTTCCTGTGAAGGCCCCTCTCGGGCGCACTGCTTTGGTGGCCCCTTTGGAAGTCCGGGGTTACGGGTCCCCTGACTCCTGCCTCTGTGCTCAGGGAAGGTGGGTCTTCGGTTCTCCACAATCACTATCAATATATTTCCTTCTGGATAATTTTCACCTAAACTAGTGCACTTTCACAAACTCCTACAGGTGCTGGGTCCCAGGTATTAAATGTTCACTTATATACAGAAAGGCTATAATTTATTTATTTACTTTCTTTCACTTTCTTTTTTAGGTATCACATTACACATGTCAGCTTAAATAATAATACATACGATTTAGCAATGGTATCAAGGTGTTACACGATTGTATCTGTTGCTTTATGTCTGTTGGTTGTGCTGTTGTTTTTGTGTCTCTTTCCAGGTGATGGAGCAGACAGAGGACGTTTTATCATTCTCTTCCTTCTATCTCTTCTTTCTTTCACCCTTTTCTTTCTCTTTTTTTTCTCTTCTTGTTTTTCTTTTACTCTCCTACTTTCCCATTGTAGTGTCCATATAATTTGAAATTCTCCCTGCAGGAATAACAATAAAGCTATTTACACGCACAAATCAAGCGGAGCATTATGGCGAAAGCTGTTTGCTCCACTTGTGAAAGTAAAATCTGTCGAGCTCTATTTGGCATTAAGATATCAATTTTTATTGCCACATTGCTAGACAGGACACTGGGGGGGAAAAAAAAGAAAAAAAAAAAAAAAAAAAAAGAACACAAATTCAGCTTTGTATATATTTTTTAATATTAATGTTTCATGATATAACAAATACAGCAAATGCAAGACACTGTCAGTCTTCCTTTACCTGAGGATGTCCATGTCACAATCACTTAGTTTGACGTGAAGCGATAGGGAATCATATATTCGAATCTGTTTGCTATTGAAGTCAAACACTTATAAGGAAAGGCATCCTGTCATACCCAACTTTCAAGAGTTGAGACAAAAGTTTATGCTCTGCTGTCTTGTAACTGTAAGTACTTTTTTCAAATTAGCTTTGCCTATATAATCTTGCTAATGTAAACAGTCTTCGCCAAAAAGATGTCAAAAAACCATAGGACCCACCTTATGTCAAAAGTTAATTTATGGCCCCTATGACCCTTATATGACCTATTGATTTATGACACCTGTCACCCCCCCTCTTCCAAAGAAATATGATTTATGACTCCCCCCCCTTCCTGACCCCCTCCCCATTTTATGACACCTGTCACCCCTATGTGTCCCCCCTCCTGACCCTCCACCCCCCCCCCCCCACACACACACACACACACACACACACACACATTACTTTAAGTATTTATTTGCCTATTTATTTAATTATTCTTTAATGCATATGGGGTTGGTCAAGAAATGTGCTTATTGTAGGGTTACTTATAATCAAATGTGTAACTTTAGTTGTAAAATAAAAAAACATCTCATGCAGGCTCCACTCTTATTTCGCCAATATCTCTTCAGTTCTTTCTCCCCTCTCTTCTTAGCTAAAAGCGGGGCGGTGGAGGGGACCGTCCATAGTGTCTTACACGGCCGAAATGTGAGCTCCAGCCGGTCTGTCTCGGGGGCAGTTTGTTAAAACAATAACCTCAATGCGTCTGTTCGAGGCGTTGATGTGTCTGAACCCTAATCAATCAGACCTGTAAAACCTAGCAGGACATTTCACCTGTGTTCTTATAATCAAACGGTTTCCACCCAACCCCTGCTGCGTTACACCTGTTCAACAAAAGCATACAGGCGCCGTTGATCTACAAAATTGTGGCCTCCCGTGACACCCCCCTTAGGAGGCGGGTAGATTAGAGCCCGCGGGTTTACTTTTAAAAAACCTTTTAAAAACTATCAGTCTGAACTTAGTCTTAACGCGACAGGAAGCTGATTCCTGCAGTATGTCCCCCGGCCCGTCAACACATCGAGTTACGGCTCAGATACATTCCGATGGGCTCACCGAATCGCAGGAGTATAACCAAATCACCGCCGGTGAGTAAACGTTTTAAGGTTTTATTTTTATCTACAACCAATAGCTACTTTTTTTTAGCTCTCAGGTTGCAAGCTTGTTCAATTCTCTGTAGACTGTTTTACGGGATTCCCCCCGTGACGCTAGGGGAAAGATTATGTATCACGTGTGACGCTGAGGCGTTCAAGAACGCTTTGGTTTCCCCAGCTTTGCAACGGCTCACAGAACAATATTTGGTCCCTCGGTATTAGTACTATATATATATATATATATATATATATATATATATATATATATATATATATATATATAAATAATATTTTTCCGGACCCACGCCTCGAGAGCTCGAAGGAATCGACTTCACCCAGACCGATTTTGGTGAGAAGTCTTTCAAGCTTATATTGATTTTATTTTAATACTAGCCCTAACCATATGTTTGTAACCATTTTTATTTTTATTTCTGTATTCTTCCATGCACCTGTATAAACAGGTGCATGGACGAATATTACAGCTCTTCCAACCAGGTCAATACTAATTGTTATGCAGGAGAATTAGCAAGCATTCTCCCTCAACCGGGCAGACAGCGAACGCCTCGTCAAAATCGGCTGCGTCTCAAGAGGAGATGTGATACGTTTGAAAGCGCCCGCGGGTCTGCGCGACAGAGGACCGGAGAACCTGACGTTGGATACATTGTGATCAGTCCACCTGAGTCTCCCGTTCGACAAGTTGTGAATTCATCGGTTCAAAGCGTTCAGGACCCAGACGTCTTTGGCAACCGAGAAGCTAACCAGCAAACGGCTAACCAGCAAACGGCGATTCACGCAGCACACGCCGCCCCTGTTCAGGACCCACATGAGGCGCGTAAGTTAAATATTTTAACTCTGAAACTTACCCTGATTGTACATTTCCGAATTATCTCGGTTCATTTAATCTATGTGTTTTATTTAGCCGCAGTAACAATCCATCGAGACATTGTAGCCGAAGCGGCGTTTACGGCCGAAATATTATCTCCCACCGCAGCATTTAACCAGCCGGACGGTAAATCAACATCTGTTTACTTTGTTTATTTAGTATTTAATTTATTTTTATCTTTCCGCATCTAGTACCCCTGTTTTAAAAAACAAAAAACAAACTCTGTCTCTGTACGTTTTATTATTTTCTTCAGTAACTGAGAATATACTGGATGAATCACCGCTAGCAGCAGATCCTCCGCCTCCAGCTTCTACAGCGCAGTTACCCTGTAAGTCTGCAACTATTCATTGTTATTTTTATATTTTATTTATTTATTAATTTATTTGTTTGTGGCAGCAGTCCAAGCAGACACTGCCGGTGAACCATCACAAGATCTGCCTTCCCCAGTAGCTGCCCAGGCAGACATACTTGTGCACTCTGCACAAGCAGCAGTAACACAGGGGGACATACTTATCCCGCAATCTCCAGTTTTGACCCCGCCATCACAGGACCTTCCTCTCGACACCTCAACCCCTCAGCCGGAAGGTAAATGAATATCCGTTTGTTACTATTTATCCAGTATTTATATTTAACTTTATAAATTATAAATAAAATTTCTTCAGCTGCAGTCCGTGCAGACACTGCTAGTGAACCCTCAGAGGATCTCACCCCTCTGCCTGCAGCTTCCCTACTCATGTTTGCAGTAACTCGAGCCACCCCTTGCTTGATCAACCTCCGTTCATCTGTCCTGAAACTGCAGCAAGACATCGGCCGAATAATCACCAAAGCTTGTGCTGTGAAAAGGATTATTCAAGGTATCTTAATTTCAAAACTTTCATAGAATTAGTTTGTGATATATTAAATGTATTCAATCCTGATTACGTTAAAAATCTAATTATATTCTATTTTTTTTATTTATTTTTTTATTTGTACCGATCCGTTGTGGTGAAGAGAGAGCTGAGCCAAAAGGCGAAGCTCTCGATTTACCGGTCGATCTACGTTCCTACCCTCATCTATGGTCACGAGCTTTGGGTCGTGACCGAAAGAACGAGATCCCGGATACAAGCGGCTGAAATGAGTTTTCTCCGTAGTGTGTCTGGGCTCTCCCTTAGAGATAGGGTGAGGAGCTCAGTCATCCGGGGAGGACTCAGAGTAGAGCCGCTGCTCCTCCACGTCGAGAGGAGCCAGTTGAGGTGGCTCGGGCATCTGGTCAGGATGCCTCCTGGACGCCTCCCTGGAGAGGTGTTCCAGGCACGTCCCACCGGGAGGAGGCCCAGGGGAAGACCCAGGACACGCTGGAGGGACTATGTCTCCCGGCTGGCCTGGGAACGCCTTGGGGTTCCTCCTGAGGAGCTGGCCCAAGTGGCTGGGGAGAGGGACGTCTGGGCCTCCCTACTGAAGCTGCTACCCCCGCGACCCGACCCCGGATAAGCGGAAGACAACGGACGGACGGACGGACGGACGGACGGACGGACGGACGGATTTGTATCACAGAAACATCAGCGGTTGTTTAGCAAATTCCGCCGTCAGGAGACAGAGCACAGCTTTACTGCATGCAGGCTGGACAACTTGTGACATCCTGCCAGATCCATGTGGACCAGATGTTCCAGTCGTAAAGACTGCACTCAGTGTAATCAAGTAAATTGTGACCTCTGTAAAAATGGGGAGCCAGCAAATGAGAGATGCTTTAAATTAAATGTTGAAAGCTATAAACGAATTACAAAATATACCTGTTGATGATACGTTTGGGGTTCTGACTCGCTTCAATGTCACAAAAATAAGACGCTCTTTAAACATCACAGCTTTGCAGCCTGGTGAGATTCCTAACCCCGTCGAATTTTACACACAGATTTATGATGTTCTGGCTGACTTGGCGGAATCTGTTATACCTCTAACCTCCCGTAACGACATTATTCAACTTTAATTAAGCAGGCAAGGGTTTTCTCATCATACCATCGTACAAGTCGATGGCGAAGGCGATTCAATTTTGCCTGCATTTCGGGAATTTTTAGACGACTTAACACAATCTAACGAGGAATTAACCGACAACGTAGAAATTGTCCTTCAGGTTGTAAGAACGCCAAACGGGGGTGCAAAACGTAAGGCTGTTAAAACGTTAGACTGTGAACTGATCCATAAAAAACGGCGGCATCTATATATTGTTGAAAATTCTTCTAATCAACTTTGTTTTGCAACAAGTCTAGCACATCTCTTTAATCCGACTTTTACAGACAGTGAAGCCGTCCACCGAGGGACAATTTGGCAGCATATGGCAGGTCTGACCGAGCAGACTCCTGTAACTTTCGGTGATGTGCACAAATTTGAAAATATTCTCAACAGGAAAATTGTCGTTTTCTATAAAGACAGCAAGGATGCACTGCTTCGTAATTTCCAGACTGACTTTTCAGATCGTTCAAATCCAATTTTTTTGTTTCTGTTCAAAAATCATTACTATGGGATTAAAAGTCTCACAGCATTCACAGGTTCTAAGTACATTTGCAGCTACTGCATTAGCGGCTTCCAAAACATCAACAGACATAACTGTGAAGGTCGCTGTGCGGTTTGCCTTGATCCAAACTGTACGATGCAGCCGTACAGTTCTGGGCAATGCATAGACTGTAAGCGCATATGTCGTAATCTGCAATGTTTTAATAGCCACAAGGTGCCCAGATTGAAGCCCAAACTCAACAAGCATGTGAGTAGCTGTGACACCACTAAATTCTGTCCTGTTTCTAAAAAGCTCTATGATTTGTCTGCTGGCAAAGAGAGCAAACCTCACGAGTGTTCCATAAAATGTCCGATCTGTCGTGAGAAAGTGCCTGCCGGTGCTGATGTAACGTTAAACGGTCATCAGTGTTATATTCAGCCAAGTCTGACTGATGCTGAACTCAATGAAAAATTGGTTTTCTACGATCTCGAAACTTTTACAGATAAGTCTGGTTCACACATTCCATATCTTGCTTGTGCAAAAACTCTGAAGGGGGAAACTTGGTATTCCTATGGGTTGAACTGTGTCAAGGAGCTTCTGCTCCATTTCAGGAGACCTTGTTATAGAGGTTACACCTTTCTAGCTCACAACAGCCGAGGGTTTGACTCTTACTTGATTCTGAGTGTGATGGTTCAGTTGGGTATAAAACCACATTTAATAACGCAGGGAAGTAAAGTTCTCTGTTTTACCGAGAGGGACTACAGTCTGAAATTCATAGACAGTCTCTCATTCCTTACTATGAAACTCAGCCAGATGCCAAAAGCATTAGGCTTCACTGATCACTCTAAAGGTTTTTTTCCCCACTTGTTCTCCTCTGAGAAGACATTAAACTACGTAGGCCCGCTTCCTCCACCTAGTTTCTACGCTGTGGAACACATGAACCCAGCCGAGCAGGAACGTTTTTCCAGCTGGTACAACAAGGCTTGTAAGCATACCTTTGACTTTCAGAAAGAGGCTCTTTATTATTGCAAAAATGACGTGGAGATTCTTTTCAGGGCATGTGTGAAATTGAGAAGAGTTCTTTCAAGAGACAAACGTGGATCCTTTAAAGTCAATCACGATAGCAGCTGCTTGTATTAAGGCTTTTACCTCAAATTTCCTGCTCCCTAACACACTAGCCATACCTTCCCCTGTGGATTACCGCTGGCAGTGCAAGACTTTTTCGGATGCGTCCATTCAGTGGTTAGAGTGGGTAGCTGCTGAACGGGGCATTTTCATTCAACATGCTCTTAATAAGGGGGAGGTGCAACTAGGACCTTATTATGTCGATGGATACGCAGAGATTCAAGGAGTCAAAACCGTGTTTGAGTTCAATGGATGCTTTTATCACGGTTGTCCCTCCTGCTTTCCAGCTGACCAGAAATGCCCGCTCAGAGGAGCCTGTTTTGAGACTTTCCATTATGCTACCATGGAGAGAACTAGGCTGTTGGAATCGATTTACGGGGTACATGTTGAAATCATGTGGGAGCATAGCTGGACTTTAATGAAGGCTTCACACTCGGGTCTCAAAAGGTTTCTCCACTGAGCGCACCTGTGCCTCTTCGCCCTCGAGATGGTTTGTTTGGGGGCCGGACTTGTGCTCTTAGGCTCAGGTACACGGCCGGAGAGAATGAGTCTGTACGTTATGTAGATTTCACATCTTTGTATCCATTTGTAAATGCCAACTGCAGCTATCCATTAGGTCACCCCAAAATCATTTGCAAAGATTTTGATGATCCTCATAACTATTCCGGCTTCATCAGGGCGACCGTGTACCCGCCTCGTGGTCTGTTTTTCCCCGTTCTGCCATACGGGACGTCTACAGGTAAACTGGTGTTCACACTGTGCCGGGCTTGCGCCGAACTGAACCACCAGTAGGGTCCTTGCAGCCACTCTGACCAGGAGAGAGCGTTAACAGGTGTATGGGTAAGTGTGGAATTCAACAAGGCTCTTGAGCTGGGATATCGGCTTGCTAAAATCACTGAGGTTTGGCATTTTGAAAAACAGAGCAGTTCAATCTTTAAACCGTATATCCACACATTTCTCAAGGGTAAACAGGAGGCTTCAGGTTTTCCGGCTGAGGCTACGGACGAGGAAAGTCGTTTGAAATATGTGGCAGACTACAAACGTGAGCAAGGCATCCAGCTAGATGTACGTAAGATTGAGGTGAACCCGGCTAAAAGGCAGGTGGCTAAATTGTGTCTGAACAGTTTTTGGGGTAAATTTGCACAGAGAAATGATTTGGCTCAGACAAGCATTGTCAGCGAGCCCGAAGAGTTTTTTAACTTTCTATTTTCCGGTAAATACACAGTAAGCTACTTTCACTTCCTGAACGATGAAATGTGTATGGTTCAGTGGAAATACAACAAACGATGCGTCTCTCCACCCAACAAGGTGAATAATGTTTTCATCGCTGCCTTTACAACTGCCCACGCGCGTCTGAAATTGTACACCTGTCTCGAAAGACTTAAGGAGCGTGTTTTGTACATTGACACAGACAGTCTGATCTACGTGGTTAAACCGGGTCAGACCTCCCTCGAGCTAGGACATTTACTTGGTGACCTAACCGACGAACTTTCAGGTGACTCGATAGAGCAGTTTGTTTCCGCAGGTCCAAAAAGCTACGCTTACCAGACCAGAAGCCAGAAATGGGTTGTGATGAAGTTTAAAGGTATCACTGTGACTCGTGAATGCTGTGAGAGAGTGAATTTTGACAGCGTGAAAGAGCTGGTTGAAGGTTATTTGCAAGGTTCTACAGAGGATGTTTTACAAGCTCCGCAACACACCATCAGAAGGCATAAAAGAAGCTTCCAGCTTCAAAATGCCACATTTCAGAAAAAGCTCCGGGTGGTGTATGACAAAAGAAGGCTTTTTCCTGACGGTACAACTCTTCCGTTTGGTTATTAAAGGCTAACTGAGAAAAATAAAAAATAAAATAAAATGTCTCTCTCCCGTGAAACACAGGAGGTCGAATTTGACCCTAGACTAAAAACCCCCTTTTCACTTCTAATAGCAGGGCCGAGTGGTTGTGGTAAATCTTTTTTTGTTAAAAGTGTTTTGCTAATTTGTAACCATGTAATGGATGTTGTTCCTGAAAATATAGTCTGGATATACACCTGTTTCCAAAGTATGTATTCTGAATTGCAAAAAATGAATAAAACGATTAAATTCATCGAAGGACTACCTGATTCTTTTGATGATGAAAATCTGTTTCCTCCTGATCAAAATCATTTGGTTATTTTAGACGATGTGATTTTCCAGGCTTCGGACCATCCGGAAGTGGTGAAGATTTTCACTCAATACAGGCATCATAAAAATATGACTGTTATAATGTTAACTCAAAATATTTTTCATAAAGGGAAGTATAGTCGTACCATTAGTTTAAACGCTAATTATATGGTGTTGTTTAAGAATCCCAGAGATAAACTGCAGCTGAATATATTAGCCCGTCAAATATTTCTGTCAGAGAAAACTTTCTTTATGGAGAGTTTTCAAGACGCCACCAGAGAACCTCACGGGTATTTAATCGTGGATCTGACTCCCACTTGCCCAGACCGTTTCAGACTGAGAACTGGAATGCTCCCGGGTCAGTGGCCAGCTGTTTATGTACCGAAATTAAATTAATTAATTTATCATGTCAGCTCGCATAAGACGGAACGTTCCCTTATTCAGAGCCCTATATCAAGCCACAGCAAAGAAGCGTAAAGACATTCTTGCTCACTACTCACCCAACTTTCTCAAAGCCTTGTGTGAGATAGCTCTGAATATCTTAAAAGGTAACGTAAAAATATCTCCTTCTCAACATAAAAAATTGGAAAAGCAGAAAAAGATCATCAGACTACTGGCTGATAAAAGAACCGTGTTAAAACGTAAGAGGGTGGTTTTGAAAAATCAAACGGGCGGTTTTATTCTTCCTCTGCTGACTGCCGTCGCCCCTTTAATCGGAGAGCTGGTGGGAGGTCTCATCAGGAGATGAGAAAAAACGTCTCTTAGGACGGCGCAAAAGATGTATCTGGTTTCACCGCATCAGTTCAACCGTTTGACCCCGTCAGAGCCTTCTATCAGACAGACGGCTGAAGAGGCTTTGGATTCTAAAATGAGAGAGATTCTGAATGAACCGGGACTGAGTTCTTATGAAAAAATTAAAAGGTACAACGCTCTGTTGCAGAGATATCTGACTCTAATGAAACAAGGTCAGCTTGAGGAACCCCGCGTGACTTTAACTGTGCAACGTGACCCTGTGCCTGAAAATAATGAGGCGGACTCTGGCTCTGGTTCTACAGCCTCTTCTGCTGAATTGGACCAGACCGCTAATGACATTTTAAAAGCTCTACCTAACAGAGATCGCAAAAACACTGAATACATACTGAAAAGGTTAATGCAAGTTGGCCCGAGTTGGACATCCAAAGGCGAATTTGTTTATCGCGATCGTGTGATGGGGAGGCTCGCATCTGGTCGATTTGCTGAAAAATCTTCTGGTTCCGTTCAAGAGGAAAACACAGAGCCAGGAACCTGTAGGTTGGACCCCGTTCATGGCTGCCTTGAAGGAGCTAAACATCCCTGTGTCATCGGTCAGTAACCGGCAAGCCCGCGACCAATACAGAGGCATGACAGAAACAGGTGTATCGGAGAAGAACAAAGATAAACCCGTCATGAAACGAAAAGGAAAAATCGTGCTGTCTCCTAAATTCCCCGGAATAGACTTTATGGATCCCACCCCTGAGAAAGGACCTGCTCGAAGCAAGAGAGTCAAGAAAACCCGTGCATGGTTGACATTTTCACCCCAAAAGTCTGTGTCTTGAAGTTGACGATTATGATACAATATTTTCAAGGATCTCTCTTTCAAAAATGTCACTATGCTCGGTGGATAAAATTCAAAATCAGGACTGAATCCATAAGAGTCGAAAAAGGTGGCTCGATCATTCTCTTCCAAAGTCAAAGCTAGCCAGTGTTCTCCAGGCATGTGCGAAGGATGAGTGTTTACGATGAAATAGGCGGGTCCTTTGTACGTGCGTTTCAGTAGCGGGAGTTGATAAGATGCCCAGACGCCGTGAAATAAATCCCCCAGAAGATGATGCATTAAACTCTCGATCTCGTGGTTATTCATGTTATTAATAAAAATCCACCAGGACCTGCCTTTTTGAGTCGATTTCCAAAATTGAATCGTAACAAGCGTACACAATCAGGGTGGTCGTGTGAGGCAGAGGAACTCTGAATCTCATTTCCAGCCTCAAATTCCCATTGCACACCGGTGACAGAGCGTCAGCGTCCTCGCTCGGGTTAAGATTAAAAACAAACAGGGAATAACCCTCATTAAATTCCTCGCGAGCGATGCTTAAAGGAAGGTCTTTTAAATGACGACCTGTAGCGGTGAACATGTTGTAATATTCCCTCACTGAAATACCATCATTGAATTGAGGTTGAAACGCTTTGGCCGGCATCTGTCTGCCGTCTTTACAGAGAGCTAAATATTCCACATCCATATGCTTAAAGTTGAAAGGGGACATGCTTCTCCTTCCTGTGAAGGCTTCGTGGTTCACCATTCCTAAAACCACATATTTAGGAATGGTTCCTAAAAACAGATTCTCCTGTGTACATATCCTGGAATTTTCTGGGATAGAATATGTTTTCACGTTCACGCGAGAAAGAGGATAGAGGGCATTCCCTCTCATTAATGCTGAAGCGTGGCCCAGCCGTATAGCCGGGGAGACTGAAACTTTTTTCACAAAAAGAGATGCTCCTAGAATTTTTAGCCGGAAGGTTGAATCACGAGGTCCCATGAGAGAGAATGCATCGCTGGTCCTGGTTAATTTAATCCTCATGTCGACAGAATTCAAGAGGAGTCTTTCGCAGAAGAATATATCAGCATGAAGCGGCCCCATCAGGTGTTGACTCTTTAACGTGTCTTCTGAATAGTTGAGCAGAGTTTCAATCATTGCCCTGTACGGGTGAGTCGCGCTACTCTGTAAAATTAACCTATCTCCCAGAATAACATTGCATTGACTGAACATTGTATTCAGTGGGTAATTTATGAGTCCTACGGCCGCATCATTAGCCAGGTCGCTCCCGTCTGCGTTGGTGATCTTTAGACGGACGTGCAGCAAGGTGTCGTTCAAATCCAGGTATTTTTCTCCATCTCCGGGGATAGAGAACTCAATAGGCCCCCGTGTTGACACGGGTAATATTTCGGTGTAGACCTTATCTTCGATGGATAGTTGAGTCATAGGGGCGGTGAACAGATCGAGTTCAGCGAGGGTACATTCTGATGATTTCTGATGTAAAAGAGCCATGATTGATTTTTTACTGAAAAATACTGATTCAGTTACATATATCCTTGCTCGCTGCAGCAGACTTCCTTCTCCTAGGCTTGCTCTGGCGAAATGGCTTCTTCTTCTTACGTGGCACGAGTAAACGCCACACACGTTGCCCTGGAGGTCTCTTTCTACCTCTTCTAGACAAAACCATAACCCCTGACCCCTCCTGGTTATTCACACCTGTTATCTTGGTCATAGCTTTACCTATGACATCCGAGGCGATGTTTGTGGCCGCCTTTTTCAGATGTGATTTTGCTATAGCGAAGCCTGATTTAACTAGGGGTGATATGAAACGAAATAATTTTGAAAATATGGATCCTATCTCACGTCCGTACATAACAGGTGCCCCATAGAAACCGGGTAAAGCGCCGCCCACTTGGCTTTGGTAATAGGACACGAAACAGTGTGGGTCCTCTCTCAGGAAAACCATGTTTTCTTGATTGTTTTTCTTTTTCCTTCTCACGCTTTACCACGCTTCAGCGTTGCTGGTGCGACTCATGGCACAGCTATGAATGATTCCAGCCGAAGTCGTGTGTTTTTATATGCATAATCCATTTTCATCTAAACGTTCGGTGTGAGGTCGCAGGTCTGAAATGCAGCTTCACGATGCACTTTCCGTATGTAAATTTCACCGGGGTGTTCTGATCCGTTTTTATTTCAATTTGAATATTTTCAATGTGTCTCTTGGCGACGGGGATATAGTAGGGTTTATGGAACGTTTGTGTGATAATATCTCCAAAAAGGCCTTGGACCTGAACAGTTCGCAAGAGGGGGGCGTGAGCGTCCCCCACCATCTGTGGGGCCACGATGTCGCTATAAAAATATAAATGATAGAACCCGGCCCTAAAATCGATTGGGTGAGGGGCGTGCCAGTGATCGAATTTGACCCATTTTCCGGGGTCCACACCGAGCATGTAGGCTATTGGAGCAGAAAAAAGTAAATGGTTCTGAGTTCCGGCCTGGAATGTTAGTATGTTGGCTGTGCGGTTAACTTTGAAATAAATATCTGAATCTATCTTTCTCAGATGGGCTTCAATCTCTGTGATAAGATGATTCAAATTAGTGTAGTATCCGTTTGCAATCTGTACGCGTTGGACTTTTTCTTCATCCGCTTTCCTCCATTCAAAATAAGCCTTTTCTGAGGGGACATTATGCCATGTGTGTGGGTATGAAACCTCCGTCAAAGCCACCTGCCACTGACCTTGTACATTAATAGGCTCGGCTAAATCCACGCGGAAACTCGATATGTTATTATCCTTAAAAACGTCGAGGCTAGCATTGGACGGTAGCGTCAGATAAAATCCCTGGTCCATGGCTATGCGATCCATGTTGCACTGTCAGCCCTCCGGTGAGAAGCGTTTTCTTTTATACATCATGGAGGTCGTCCGCGTTCACCCAGCTGTTGAATTTCTCCGGCCAATTTTTCCAGCGAACTAAGACCTGTCTGACCCCTCGAACCGTCCGTTTGCCTAATATTTCACCCACTTGATACATTTTGTTCTTAGGCATTTTCACCTTTTGAAGCTCCTCAGCGTAAAAAGAACCTCGGACGGGCTCCTCGTCTAAATCTTTCAGTTTGAAGACGGGAGGCGATCGCTGTAACACTTCTGTAACTGTAAAGATTTCATCCGTGAAACTCTGTTCATATTTCTTGTCAAACACTCCACGCACTTTGGATATTCTGACATGGTCGCCTGGCTTAAACGCCATCTTGAGTTTTGTGCAGCGTTTGGAATTAGTCCCGTACAAATTCTGAAACACCTAAAAAGCGTTACTAGCGGTGACTTCGACAGGGGTCATTTTAATACTTGAATGATAGCTGTGGTTGTAACTTTTGACCAGATCCTGAAGCACATTTACATATCGGAGAGTGTTGTTTGCGGTGAAATATCTCCACATTCTTGATTTTAACGTACGGTTAAACCTCTCAACGACTGATGCTTTTATTTCACTAGCCGTGGAAAAATGTTCAATACCGTTTTTATCAAACACTTTGAATGATTTGTTGAAAAATTCCTTACCGTCGTCAGTTTGAAGTCTCTTTGGAATCTGACTCTCCTTTAAAACGGACTCGAAAGCTTTTACAACATCGGATGCTGTTTTCCTTTTTAAAACTCTGACGTAGGCTCTTTTGGAGAATACATCGATAACGGTTAATAGATAATTGTAACCGTCATTTTCTTTGGACAAACTCTGCATATCACAAAGATCTGCTTGAAACTGTTTCAGAGGCCTGGTGACAAACACTCTATTTCTAGGAAATCTTATTCTCACGGGTTTATGCAAAGAATAAGCATCTTGTTCTGATAAACCAGATTCACGCTCCATAGCTCTATGTAATCTATCTACTCCGCCAAAAGAACCTGGGTGCGCAGCTGTGTAATATAGCCGTTTCATTAACTTTTGTTCAGCCATACCTTCCACACACACGTAGTGATGCTGAATGAAGGAGAAGACATCTGTATTCAGGTTATATATATATATATATATATATATATATATATATATATATATATATATATATTTTTTTTTTTTTATTTTATTAACATAGTCTGGAAGGATAATACATTCATTTAATATATCACAAACTAATTTAAAAACAATAATTTCATATAAAAAAGAAAAATGTAAAACAGTTAAACTGAAAAGACATTCTTTTTAATACGATGTCACTAACTAATTTAAAAACAATCATTTCATATAAAAAAGAAAAAATGTAAAACAGACAGATTGAAAAGACATTCTTTTTAATACGATGTCTCTAACTAATTTAAAAACAATGATTTCATATAAAAAGAAAAAATGTAAAACAGATACATTGAAAAGACATTCTTTTTTATACGATGTCACTAACTAATTTACTATATAAAGAGAAAACATGTATGCATTGGTTTCAAGACCCCCGCCAGTACTCCGTGATGGCTTCAAGTTGATCTTTTAATTCATAGTTTTCTTCGTCATACCCGTCATAGATTGTATGAAATACACGCTTCACCATCGTCAATTCGTACAGATACGCCTGTACGACAGCATTAACAGCATCGTTGTCATGATGGATGTTGCGAGCGGCTAGAAACCGTTGAACAGCATCCACGAAACGCTCGTTATAAAGTTCACGCATTATACCATAGTAATTGTATTCGTACAGTTCATTCTCAAGCAGCTTCAAACATTCATGGTCTTTCTGACTAGGACGATCGTTAACGCATCCATAACACTTATCGTGCATGTATTTTCCGATCGCTGCAGTCAAAAGACGATACAGCACAGTTTTCACAGCTCTGATGAACCCGAAACGAATCCACCCATCGTTTTCATCGGCGCCGCTCTCACCGTCTGGCAGGGTGTCCACAGGCTGCGATGGGGGCGGTGAGGCCGGATCTCCCTGGCTCTCAGGTGGCGATGCGGGCGGTGAGGCTGGATCTCCTTGGCCGGAGGGGAGCTCTGAGTCATCCTCAGGTGGCGATGGGGGCGCTGAGGCCGGATCCCTCTGGCTCTCAGGGATTTGCTCCACCGCAGAGGCCGGATCTCCTTGGCTGCAGGGGAGCTCTGAGTCTTGGGAAAGCGGTGGGGAGGCGGGAAGATCCACAGCTTGTGAATCTTCATCCCGGGTCGCCGTCTGAGGTGGCGAGGGAGTAAACTTGGAATTGTCACTCCTTAAAACAAAGATCTCTTTGTGTAGGTTGAGGCCTTCAGGGCGAGATCCGGTCCAGATCATGGTGTTTCTCTTTAGCGATGTGAGGATGCTCTCGCTGGTAAGAAGTCCTGTCAGCGAAGTTGCACGGAGTCCCGATCGGTCTGGCCGGTTGTATTTATATACAGAGAAGTGTGTGGTTAACGTTGAAGGGGTGGTATTGGCAGTTGTGAGGGGCGGGTCTAAAAAGCGAGCGCTTTCTTGACCCCCAAAATGTCTTTCCAGTTGCGGCAGTCACGAAACAGCGTTGAAATCCGGTCTGCTATTCCGATCATCTTGTCACGCCAGGCATCAAAGGGGATGGTTAGCAATGCCCTGAAGACTCCACATTCTGAATTATAATAATCCAGCATGAACATAACCGTCTGTGCTTTATCTTGAGCTTTTCTGAGACTTGCACGGAAAAACCATCGACCGCTAACCCCCGTCTTCGACTGTCAAGTAGCTGAGAAGATCCTGTTTCCTGAATCCTTGTCAATTTCATTCAGGTTGGTCTGCACTCGCCTGCAGCGTTTAGCCGCGGGTGAATCATTGATTCCGTCCTCGGCTTGTTGATGTGACCATTTACCCCGTTTAGCTGGGGGCGCGTCCTTGATTTCATCCTCGGCTTGTTGATGTGACCGCTTCCCCCGTTTAACAGCGGGCGAGTCCTTGATTTCATCCTCGGTTTGCTGGTGTGACCGTTTCCCCCGTTTAATGGCGGGCAAATCCTTGATTCGATCCTCGGCTTCTTGTCTCTCAGAGGGCCCTGCCGGAATAGGTTCTTGGGGATTTAATCGAATGAAGCTGGTTTTTCGTCTCACAGAGGGGCCTGCTGCAGCATTCCCTTCTTCAGGGCCTAGTCTGCGAAGCATGATGAGTTTCAGAACAGCCCAATCGTTCGATGTCAGCACGCCCAAGGAGTGGATAGTTTGCAGCTCGTCACCTTCATCATCCAGTTGATAGAGGTACATCTCCCCGGATTCATATTTGAACACGTACCCCCATTTACCGCGGGCTCCACAGGGTCCCAAAGACCATTGTTCTTGCAGAGGCTGACTCAGAGGCATCTGAGTTCTACATAAAAACAGCATACCCTTGTGAGGGGTATGCTGAGCTCCCTAAAAATCGCTCTGATCATGGCAAATCGTGACGGGTGTCTCGGCAATTACGGGTTCAAAGGTGCTTCTTCCAGACGCCATGTTGAAAAGTATTCATTCACTACGGACGCTGGAGAAAAGGGGCTTATATCATGAGAGAAGCGGTCATGGGCGGGTTCCGGGCGGGACTTCAGCCGGAAATGGGCGATGGGTGTGAATTCACGTAGGGGTGACAGGTCTCATAAAATGGGGAGGGGGTCAGGAAGGGGGGGTGTCACGTAGGGGTGACAGGTGTCATAAAATGGGGAGGGGTCAGGGGGGGTGACAGGTGTCATAAATCAATAGGTCATATAAGGGTCATAAGGGCCATAAATTAACTTTTGACATAAGGTGGGTCCTATCGTTTTTTGATGTCATTACTTATGAAATGAGAAATAACCCAAATACAATTAGGAAAATTTCAGTGGCTCAACCAAAGAATGAAATGATTCCCCGTCTCAGGAGAGAAATGGCCCACGATCCTAGGGAGGAATAGTTTTTGTGATAGCTGTAAAAGAAACATTTATCAGTTTGGAAATCATAGTCATTTACAAAATTAATTTGTTTTTCAACAATGTCTTGTTTTGAAATAAGAAAATGTAAAAAAAGAACTTGCTGGGATGCTCTTCACAAGCTGGTCACTGACTGTTCCATTTTTTATCCACTCGCGGTGCCATAAAATAAAAACAAATGTACCCAAAACAGTACACTAAAAAAGACAGATACAGTAAGAAATATCATTGAGTACATAATTATAAAAATCCTAACATGAGACATAAATATGTCTTACCATGTGGTCTTGTGCAAGTTGTGCAACTCGATAGTTCACTGCCTAAAAGTACGGGAGAGAGTTCTTACAACTCAGAAAATATAATGGAGATGTAAGGTAAAACATAAGATCATACTGTCTTATTAAAACTAAAGGATTCTGCCATACTGTGTAAAGTTCCTTGAGACAAAAAGTCTTGTAAATTTGTACTACATAGATCTACTGAATTGAACACTTACATCATCTGTCAACCATGGCATAACCAATGAGGACTCTTCCAACAACTCTCGGGGGCACACACTAGCGATGTCTTTGATTGATACAGGAAACCGTCCTGTGGCATGACCCAGGGCTTGAGTTTCATCCCAGGATCCAGACAATAAGTTTTTGAGTTTTTCCTTTAAAGTAAATTTATGATAAAGTGAATTTAAAACAAACATAGCAGTAAATCAGTCAGATGTCTTATAATTACCTTGTTGTTGTCGTCGACAATGTACCGATTTGCCATGAAAGAGGATATTACATTTCTGTCGGTTTGGGTGTTTGTGTTGCCCTGAGTACTTGACATGGCAGTTTTAAACCCCTCTGAAAATAAAAAACGTAAAAGAAGAGAAATTATATTAACAACATGTTTAGATTGTTATAGGTATACTTTTTAAGTTGTTAGTACCTAAATAACTATATAACACAAAACAGAAGGCTATTAGACACAAACTTTACAACGCTACATCCTTCTTAGTTTTACATTGTCTTTGCTGTTATCACCATTTTAAACATATCAAACTTACCAGGAGACTGAAGTCCCAGTATCCCACTAAGGCCAACAGATAACTGAGCATTGCAAATGGCTTCCATTACAGCTTTAAAGTGCCTGTTGACTTTTTCATTGTGCAAATCAATGAGGACCCTCACAGTCTGTTTAAAATGTGCCTCTTTCATTTGACACAATGAATACCTTACAGTTCTCTGAGATTGCAAAAGGTTTCTCACGTGGTATGTAAAAGGCTAGTTTCCAGTTGGCGTACGCTACTATGACAGGTGGGTGGTATCCACATTGAAAACAAGAAAAGTCAAACTGAAAGTCCGTCAGTGACAGAAAATATCGCTGTGTGGGGCGGAAGCTGCACTGAAAACAACAGGAAAGCCCTGCAACCCATAGTGAACACAGCTGGAAGGATTATTGTACACTTTGCAACTTGTTGTTGTTGTCCTGAAAACACAACACTTCTGCTGCTCTTACATAACTTGCACCACTATGCCATTTTCTTTCCTACTAATGTCAAATAGAACTACCTCAGCCTTTTATTTTATTGGCCTGACTTTGCACTACTATTTTATTGACTGTCTATGTACAATTTAAAAACCAAATTCCGCTGCTCTTATTTCTTCATTGTATGTGCCCTCTTATTTACTTATTTTTTGTTTACCTGAATGTTATGTTTGTCTGTGTACTTAAATTGGTAAAATATGTCTTGTCTTCATCGTGGGATAGTGAGAAACGTAATTTCGATCTCTTTGTATGTCTGGAGTATGTGAATTTTGAAAATTGACAATAAAGCTGACTTGACTTGACTTGAAAAGCTCTCCGAATTGTTTGATGATGGTAGCGGTTGTCGTTAAAAATGAAACAGTCTCCAGCATGCGTCCAAAGGTTGTCTTGTTCTGTAATTGAACACAATTGTAGATTTATAATAGTTAGTAATTACACAATACCCTTAAATGACTACTTTATTTAACATGTTCCATATACAAAAACTTTCACTTATGTGTGTTAATTTGCTGTAAGTATTACACAAAAGTTTTGGGTAGCTGCCTTACCGCCACACCTGACAGCAGAAGCTCACACAATGGCAACGTAAGGATGACATGGTTGTTGAAATTGTGGAATCCAGAGGCATGCCCTACATGTTACCACATGCAACAGAGATACCTGTGAATTCAATGATGCAAATGTTTCATTAGTTTTCTCAAAATATATGGTGTGCTGCATGAACAGACACGAATATTTACTCTAACATCATAATATCACTTTAAAAGTATATATCATGGATTCACAAAAAATCATAAGCAGAATTGGGGAAGGTTCACCTTTTTTCAAATTATTTATCCCATACACAATGGCTTGGGTAGTCACAACCTTGGAGGGAGTTCTGGACGAGTGGGCCCTGGACAGTAGGGACAGGTGCTTTCTCTGGGAGAAAAGCATGGTGGGGGGGGGTTTCCTCCTGGGTTCTAAGTTTCAAGGGCAACATTTGTAGGGACGGGATCTACTTTTCTCTATAAATGTATTCTGTCATTGCACAGATTCTTTGGGTGTTCAAACTGTTTGGTACAGAAGAGTTGCCACCGTCCACCATGTGACTTTCTAAGTCATCACTATCCTCGACCCGTACATCAGACGTGGCCATAAGTGTGCCTGAAGACTCTTGGAAACTCCACCACATTGCCATCATGCGATGAATGCAGCGATGTGATTTTCCACTTCCTTTACATCGACAGTGCCATTTCCCTGCCACTGCATCAAACGTTACTCTTGTTCTTCCAAATTGACACCAACTGTCTGCTTCATTTGTGAAGACAGGAAAAAAAAACATCGTTGAGAACCTCCCTTATCTCCAAAAGACACAGGGAACACACTGTCAACTTCAAAGTTTTTTGCCACAATATCCATTTGTTCACAATTCAAACCCCAGTCAGAGGACATCAAGCCTTTGTCTTGAAGTGAAGCAGATGTGAGGACAGCTGGTTTGGCATATGGTTTGGCATTCTTTGTTCTTTCAAGGTGAATGCATTCTTTTCCAGGATTTCCAGAGGACCATGCTATCTGTATGAATTTGCGACAGTTTTCCACCTCACAGTCAATTTTAGGCGGGTTGGTTGACTTCACAACATGAATTGGTGAAACTGGACTGTGGTCATGTTTTGATGTGACATACAACCCATTTCTAATGTCCACACAAATCATGGGCGTTGTTGCTATTGAATGCACATCCCTTATATGCCTTTGCAGGTTTTTGGGTGTATTTAACAATGCTGTGTAGTGTGGACAGGCATTATGGGCTGCACTGTAGTCCAAGTTGTCTGTGGCATCAACTGTGTGAATTTTTCTATTTATAGTTTCGGGCTTTTCTGCAAGAGAAAAAAATTGTATTTTTAAATCACTACTATCAACATTGAAATGTTGAATACAGATATAGGTCTTTATCTCTTAATACTTGTACATGCTTTACAGTGTCTATGTCTTCAGTATTTTTTTCATTAGAAAGTGGGTCCTTTTGTTGTGGATTACATTCATCTTGCCTTTCCTTTAGGTTAACCGTAACACAACACAGTTACCTCTTAATGATTAAATGTTGACTTGTTTTAACAATAGAGGTGTAAAAAAGTTGTAGCAGTCAAGAAGGTGAAAAAAGATACTGGAATATGAAAATAGTAATTGCTATCAATAATGGAGTTGAAATTAAACTTTGACACCTCCCAAAGTAAAAAAAAAATTAGAAGATTTTAAAATCAATTTCATTATTTGATATCTAACACTAAGCTAGTTCCAAAAACATATGTCTGAAAGTTGTTTCACAACAAAAACATTGCAATGTCATATGTCTTACACACATTGATTCACCTTTAATGATTGTGTAACACATTGCTATTTGCCTCTGTTGGATAATCAGCTGGGAGGATAGGGAGGAGAGCTTCAGAGGAGGCTAAGAAGATGGTTTAGCCCTGTTTCAATGTGAAAGACTGCCAAGCTCTCTATGAGCCGCACTGGAACGTAGATGGGCTCACAAAACCACATAAAACATAAAGTTACATGTGGTGCTGTTGGTGCCAGGTCCAACTGTTGATTACTACCCAAATGTCAAGCCATGTGTGACAACAGACATAAAAGCCTTCCTAAACAATAAGAATAGCACTTTCAGAGCTTTCCAAAAGTATGAGGTGAGAACAATCAAGGGGCTCCTAAAGGTGAAGATCACATACCAAGGAGAACACCAACAAATAACGAAAAAGTAGACTCTGGTAGAACAACTACTACAGAGGCTACGGAAACAAATAACAGAGGTCTCGAGCTGCTTGAAGACCATAACCAGCCTCAGATCTCGTGGCGACAGAGGAGCTAAAGCCAGTGTGAACCAGGCCAGTGAAGTTGTGTTTTTTAATATATTTGACAATACAATCCCTGATCCCCGGACAAGGAACACCACTGACTGTTCAGTTGGCTAATGATATTGTGGGACTGAAGATCGAGTCTCCACAGCTGATGTCAAAGCGAAAGAGACTGTAAAAACTAGACTCTGTGAGACAACAATAGCCTCCATCGTGATAAAAAAAGGATTTCTGATTCTGATACACTAGCAACGTCATGATCCCAAAGGATAATTTAAATGACTATAATTTTGACTACTCAGACTATATGTGATAAGTAGAGTGTGAGCACCTAGAGGTCATGTTGTGAGATACATGAAATGTAAGCAAAATCGTGATTAAGAAACATACTCAGTACATGCAAACACATGTGAATGTAACAACACCTGGTGAATGCAAATCATGTTTCAAAAGTGTTAAAAACATATTTGAGCAGGTATGGTAATACTCAAGAAATTCAATCAAAATAAAATGTATAAAACAAGCAACAATTAATAACTACAGCCATACATTACCTTGTTTTTTCTGTGACGCAGTACCTGCAGGAGACAGACAATTTTAATATACTCACTCTCCAGATTTATTTATGCTATAGATTGTATACAGCTCAAAAAAATAAAGGGAACACTTGGAGTTATATAGTGTTGTTGAAACGTTTCCTTTATTTTTTTAGCAGCATAGAATGAAAAGGAAGTTTTAAGAGCACTAGATATAACGGATTTATTGAGTTATTTAGCATTTTCTATATTAATTTTTCAAACATTTACCTCTTTATGATGTTGATTATGATGGAGATATAAATATTTGTCTACAAATGGAATACATACCATGTATTCCATGTAAATGCTTTATGAAGTTGTAGGGTCGTGTGATTATAGAAAATTTACACATTGGGCAACGGTCGTGACTCCTAGATGCTTGTTTGTCTTCCTTACAGAAGCAGGCCACCACAAAATTCTCTTTAAAACAGATACAGAATTGTTAAAAAAAAGCATTGCATACTATAAATGACAACAAGAAGATCACATAAGATACTCAAAATAAATTCAATGAAATCATACCTTGATTGTGTTCAGAGAAATAAATTGCTTCTCTCAGGTGTTTTTTGAGAAGGTGAACACTGTTGCCAAGTTGCTTTTTTTCACAGAAGATGCATTGAGAATCAGCACAGGCCAAAAATGAATCAACATCTGGAAAACTCTGATGAGAACCTGTGATACAAAATAAAGAGATCCCAGCTATATGAATTACATCTTAGAGAAACTTTAAATTTAGGAAATAAATTACCCTAAATATTTTTGGATCGTATCCAATGCATTGCACAACTTTTGTGATTTTACTAGTAAACATCAATACACTCTATACACAGTATCACTTAACCTCTTCTTACCTTCCATTTTCCAAACTGAGTAGAAGACAGCCAATGAGTAAAGACCTATAAATGCACTAAAGTCACAAAAACACATACACTGTTACGAAGTATAAATATTGTACCCAACCACTTAAATTAGAATTAAAACAAATCTGTGTATTAGCGTTAATATATATATAAAAAAACGTTTGGATTTTAGTTTCTGAAAACTGTATGTTCATTTACTTACATATACCACTTAGTTATCAAATTTCAGAGGCAAATCAAACCTCCGCCGCTGTTACAGTGTTGTTACGGCCCCTGGCCTATGGAGGCTGTGCAGGAGGCTTGTTTGTTATGCAAATCCACTGTGACGTAACATCTACCTGATTGGCTGTAAGGAGGCTGCAGAGAAGCTGCAACCTCATTGGACCAGCAGAGGACGACCATGCCAATCTGACTGCTGATGAGACCCACCTGCAGCAGTATAAAAGACTCCAGCACTCATTCCTTCTTTGGGGGGACAGCTAGTAGGAAGTGGCTTTTGTTACGCTGTTCCCCCACCTTTGGTGCTTGTGATTGTTTTGGGCTCATTTTGAATTAGTTGTGCTTCCTAGTTTGGTTAAACATGTAACTTAATTTACCCTAAGCACTGTTAAGATTATGTGACCTTTATTTTGTGTTAAACTGGGTTGTATTGTTTTGTGTTTGTTAAAACCCATTCTTTTTGTAATAAATCACCTTTTATTATACTACTTTTCTCTGGACACTTTTATGTTACCTCCCCTGGACCCCTAGACCTTTGGGGTCGTAACATAAGTGGGGGCTCGTCCGGGAGCAGCCTCGTTAAGAGGATCCCTTTGTCCAGAGTTAAAGGAGGAACATTTTGGGTTGTTGGTATCCAACAACCATGTCAGTTTCATTTAGTCTGGAGCACCTTTTTGGCCGCCCCCTCTCTTGAGCGTATTGATAGCTGCCGCAAGAGTGACTTGCTGCAAATTGTGAAGCATTTTAAGATGCAGGTCCCAAAACAGGTCCTTAAAGGTGACCTAAGGGCTCTAATAGTGGAGAAGTTGGTGGACATTGGTGTGATCAAAGAGCCTGATCTGCCTGAGGCTACTGTAGTGCCATGCCAAAAGGCCTTGTTTGTGGAGGACCTCAAAGATGGTCCTAGTGTGGAGGCAGCAGTGAGTGAAAGGGGGAAGACACCCTGCACACTCCCTCGCTATGACCCATTGTCTTCTGTGAGTTCAGAAGGACGAGATGGAGCTCGTTTGAAGGTGAGGCTGGCACGTCTACAGATGAAGGCTGAGGAAAAAGCCCAGGACAGAAGAGCTCAGCTGGAGCTTGAGATCAGGAGGCTGGAAATAGAGGCTGATAAAGCTGTAAAGCTGCGCAAACTTGAGCTGGAGGCCCAGACTCGAGCACCTTCTGCCTCTATCACACCTGGTTCCACCACCATGTCTGCTATGCCATTTGACATCAGTAAGTGTATTTCTTTAGTACCTGCTTTCAGAGAATCTGAAGTTGATTTATATTTTGCAGCATTTGAACGCCTTGCTGGTGCTTTGAAATGGCCTAGGGAAACCTGGCCACTTTTGTTACAATGCAAGTTTTGTGATAAAGCTCAAGAGGGGTTGGCAGCTTCGTTTCAGAGCAGCTTGCCACACTGCCGGTTGTGTTTTGTTTGTTGTGATGTTTTTTTGTTTTACTATAACACTCGCTTAACCAGATAATGGCAGGTTGTGTCACTCGTTTGGTGTTTTTGCCGTGACACTCGGTTTAAACTTAGCCATTGCTGCAGTGTTATTCGTTTTTGTTTTACTGTAACACTCGCTTAACCAGATAATTGCAATGGTGCTTAGGTGAATGTTGGAAATCATGGCTACCATGCTGTTGTTACGTAGAGCATTGTCAATGCGTTAAACTACATATATAAATATAGCCTACTACCACTAACAATAGCATCGGCGTTTTAATAATTACTTTTTAACATGTCATGGTAGTTTTAGCCACAAGAATTTAAAAACTTGAAAAACAGTGATCCACTGTCTAGGCTACTTTTAGCCTAGATCACATCATCTATGGTGTAACTTATGTAGTAATACATGGCAAACGGAGACAAAAGACAATTAGGGTACTTACCAATGTATCCGTATCCAAATAAGCCTGTTTTGGACTTATAGGTACAAAAACCACAACAGCAACACTGGCTACGAGGGGGCCGTGATATGCTGTTTTTGCATCCAGTACGTGCCCTGAAGGGTTGCCAGGTCGGCCTTTCGGCTGGATATTTCAGTAAGTAGAACATGTCCTAAAAACTATGCTCCGAGAATAAAAAAAAACAAAAAAACATTTACAAGTATATATTAAATAGGAATAATTACTTTATGGATTTTTTACTCCACTCTTAATTCTCAGCAATGGTAACAACAATTTTCAAATTGCATATAGAAAATTTGATGTTGTATTTGTTACCTGTCTAGCTAAGCTATTTGTAGTCTATTTGTATTTACTAATGACATAGACCTATCATATATTATTTTACCTGTTTCCATACAGAAACAGGTAAAATATCTGTTTCAATACAGATACAACAACGGCGACATTTTTTAACGCGCGTTAATCTTTCTTGCCCCGCAGCGCTCTCCGGACTGTTTTCTTTTTTTTTTTTTTACCCTCACGCTTTACGTAGTTCCAAGAATGCTAAAGATTGAAGCTAAACAGACCCGCGCTCACTGTTGGTAAGCCTGCTTATTTCATGCGACTTTGGGCATCTTTTTTCTAAAGTCGCTTGTAAATTTCATCAGTCGCGGGTTGCAGTTTTTTGGGCTTGTTTAGGGCTCTAAAAAAAAGTGCTGCTACCGCACTTCACAGTGAAATATCCCTCCGCCTCATCACGCACTGGAGCGCATCCTGACATAGGAGCCGAGGGAGTAAAGGCAGAGGGAGCAGCTCTGCCCGTATTTTCTGCAAGTTACGACTGCAATAACCGACATTAAGCTCCTGCCCCTGTTACAAGCAAAGTGTAAGACTCTGGAGTGACCTGGAAATTTTAAACCCTTTTCCAGGCTTTAAACTGTATGCATGTGGATATAAACAGCATGCAAAAATATACGAGGAAATTATTGTTGTTGGTGTGAAAAGCTCAGGATTAGATGTGTGTGTGTGAAAAAATGAATAAAACTTGTGACTTTATTAAAATGTAAAATTAGTATTACTTTATATGTAAATGCTTAATAACATGTCTATCTTTGTTTAAGAGGCAAAAAAAAAAAATAGTTCGGCATGAAATATTTATTTATTTACACATTTGTTTACACGTTGTGTAAACATTAGGGCATTATGATTAGTGATTTAGCCATTATAGGCCAGAGTTTAACATTTTATGGCACCAGGATGTTTTCATTCCAATTCTGAAAAGTGCTTGAAAATAAAAAATATAAATATTTTTTGTAGAAGCACGTTTTCTACTAGTGTCATTTATTGCAGAATTGCATATTAAAATGCCCAAAAAGGCTTTTACACTTTCAGAAATTAAAAGATAAAATATGCGATTAATTTGCGATGAATCTCGAGTTAACTATTGAAACTGTGCAATTAATCGCGATAGAAAATTGTAATCGTTTGACAGCACCTAGATCTATCTATTCATCCATCTATATCTATCTATATCTATAGATATAGATATACATGTATATACATATTTATTTATATATCTATATATGTATATATATATATATATATATATATATATATATATATATATATATATATATATATATATATATATATGTATAGCATCCTGTGGCATCTTCGTGGCCAGGGAATTCTACCGAGTACCAGCGTGTTTTCCAGTGATTTTTTTTTAATGTAACATCTCACAGTAATCTCTCGCACTGTGTAATACACCGACTGTTTGTGCAGTGAGTCTTTGCCATCCTTTCAGCACATCATACACATACCGGGCTATTAGGACATATATCTGAAGTATACAGTCACTTTATATTTTGTGTCTAACACTTTTTATTAATTCAGAAACAATAATGACACCATCAATTGAAAGTACTTATTTACTAACAGTCAGTAGCTCATAACTAACCTGACATCCCGTTTGCCAATAATCAGCATTGCTTCCATGAAAACAGTGGCAGCCGGCGTGGGATGTTGGAGGCTTTTACAACCGGTCTGGCATCTTAGTGGCATCCTGGCATCCTCTGGACTTATCGTGGCATCTTCGTGGAACCCAACGGCCACAGACTTCCAAAGTGTGCCAGTGTGTTTTCACGTGATGTTTTTATATCACCACATTTGTTTTTCTTATCATGAGTCAAACCACTCATACAGTCACCTTATAACTTTTTTATTCAATTGTTTAAAAAGGTTTATTAAATGATGTGAATTTAGCACATGATTAAATGAAGGTAAATATAGAATAGGTATTAAATAACCCCAAAATCAAAGAATTTGCCCATAAACAGCAACAGAAGTGCGGCAGGTGGCCTGCCGGCTTAGTGACACCTTGTGGCAGCTGCATGCCACTGCAGCTGCCACAAGGTGCCAGAGGACCTGCCATTAGTTACGGCAGCTGGACTGCCGGCGTTGTTACATTTTGCGGCAGGCGGCTGGCGAAAGTTCCACAAGCTTTTATTGGAAATAATATCAATAAAACAAGATTATTTGGAAGTAGTTATAGACTAACAGGCATCTATAACAAATTGTTTGCCCACACACAGCAACAGGAATGCGGCAACAGCCGTGACATCTTCTTGGCAGTCGCATGCCAGTGAAAGTGCCACCGGAATTGCCACTACTAGGTGCCGCTGCCACCAGAAGTGCCACAATTAGCTGCCGCGACCACCGGAAGTGCCACTGCCGCTGCCACAGGAAGTGCCACTCTGAGCTGGAGCTGTCACAGGAAGTGCCACTATTACCTCCAGCTGCCACCGGAAGTGCCACTATAAGCCGCTGTATATTGAGCCTGCTGTGTCTCAGCTTTTATTGCAAATAATACAAATAACATATGATTATTTGTAAGTAGTTATACTCTAACAGGCGTCTATAACAAACAGTTACAGCAGTGCGGGAAGAGCCGTGGCACCTTCTTGGCAGGCTCATGCCAGTGAAAGTGCCACCGGAAGTGCCAGTATCAGATGCCACTGCCACCGGAAGTGCCAGTATCAGATGCCGCTGTCACAAATTGAGCTCGGCCCTGCTGGCTTTTTGTGCACAAATGTATTTTGAGACCTGACTGCTTTTACAACTAGCCCCCTCCGTCATAATGAAATGAAATAACAACAAAACATTTATACAAATAAAATACAAGGACAAAATATAAGCCATTTAACAACCATTACTATGCTATCCTACATTCTGCATACCATAGGTACACTTAATTATGATTAACTCAGTAACGATATAGTGTAAGAAAGAAACCCTGAGTCCATGTTTTTTTATCAACACGGTAAAACTGCCTGGTTGAGCTCTCTGTCTCTTGCTTGAATGTGTAATTAAGCTGATGGAATCGAACGTATCACTAGCATCCTGCAATTGCTATGTGGATACACTTTGTTTGAAAATAGTTCCATACTGAGGAGATGTTGGATCTTTTCATTGCAAATATTTATAGCATTGCAAGGCTGATGTTTAAATTTAAATTATAGTCTCAATGGTTGATGAGGAACTGGAGTGTAAACTCCACTGTTTGCATGCAGCTCTCTTGGTGATTCATGCTTAGGATAAATACTATAAATGTGTTCTTAACTACAATTTGGTATGCATTGATTCCTTCTTCACACTACTGGTTCTTTTTGTGATGATTGGGACTTTGAAAGGCATCAGACCCACCTAATAACTTTCAGTAGACCTTTGTACACATCTTTTAGTGTGTCTTCAGAAAAACAAATCAATAAAATTAGAAGAAACTGTGATTACTGTTTCTCAGCACACAGATAATATATATTTGTATATGGGTAATAATACCTCCCTGCATTGACTGTAATGAGACTGAATGTGAAACACTGAGCCTTTCCTCTGTTCAGTCTGAGCACGGTTTGGCCATAATTCATGAAATGTGGCTTATATACGATTGTGAGGTGGGGCAGACAAGAGCCACGTCTTGTTTGCTGAAGAAATCGAGAAATCCGTTATCATCCACTGCCAGCCATTCCTCTCACGCTGCCCAGAATTTCTCTTTAATTGCCTTGTGTATTCGTTCAACCCCCAACGCTTAAAGTAAACCTGATAAAAGGGGGCAGCAAATCGATCAGCCTTTAATAAGGTAACAGAAAATCCTCTCTACATTGAAGAAATCCTAAAACACAATTTCCAATTACCATGTGGTTAGATGGGAAATTTTCAAGGTGTACTGGTTACGTCTTTTCTGTGTTCCCACTACAAGACCCTCTGCTGTTTAAAAATTCTTGATCTTTAAGTGATTGTGATCACATTGTTAAGCAAATAGGAGGCAAGTTGCTTCATGTAGACATATCCTCATCATTTAGAAGTCTATCAGAACTATTTCAATGTTATGCCAGGCAGAATCACAAATAATGTAACTGACTGCTGTGTGTGCATCAGGAGTGTTCTGTTTTCTTCCTAGTAGCTACATCTGATGTGGTGTTGTGACACTGTCCTGGAGGGGGGCAGTAGCTGAGCTACTGCTGCCAACAACTTCATGTTCTCCTTCTATATGTATATATATATACAGTTGACCCTGTCTTTCAGTGGTTAACCCTGTCTCTCTCCTAGACAAACATTGGCTGAGCTTTTACTGCGACTACCTGTATATGCTCTGTTTCATCCTACGGACTTGAAAACTGGCTCAGAGTTTAGCTGCTTAGCCGTATTTCTCTACAAGATGAATCCATCAAATGAGCAACGGCCATTAATATTTACTGTTCTCCCACATGTAAAGTACTCCTGGAGCAGTACCTCTGTGTTATTTTTGTATACCCTCTCTTCTCAAACCAACAGTCAGCCATGGAAGAAGGCTGTTCACACTGAGCTTGGTTCTGGTTCTGCTGGAGGTTTCTTCCTGTTAAAGGGGATTTTTTTTCTCTCCACTACATGCATGCTCTATATGTGGGATTGATAGCAGTCACTTTACAGATTATATAAATTTTCTTTTACTTGTATTTTTTTGCTCCTCAAAGTTAATGTGAATCTATATGATAGAAGCAGATGTTACAGATGAGGTGTGAAAGATCAGATGCTCATAAGGAAGCAGTCTGTGTCTGTTTCAAACCTGTGGAAGTATGATGGTTCATCAAGCCAGGTGAACCAGTTTTCTTTGACAGACACAAAAGCAAGAAGATCTAATTCTGACAAAGGATTTGAAAAATAAATCTTCATGAATGAAACATTACACCGCAACTGCAGTCATTTTTGATAACATTAAATGAAACATAAAAGCAGAAAAATAATGCTTAAGTTGTTAAGAGAACAAATTATTGATCAACTGAAAATTCCTGCTGTCATAGATTTAGAATGTCTTTTGACCCACATGCAGCGAAACTCTCAGAGTTTCAGGGCGAGTTTACACCAAAGCTTTATTTGTTCCTCAAGAGAAAGTTCAGGGGGTGTACAAGGGGATCTGTTAGAGGAGCATGGAAACATTGGGAACTGAAGGTTGCACAGAATCTATCCTGAGATGGCTTAAGCAGCTTACTGTTCCGGCGAGGAACAGTAAGCACAAGAACAAGGATCCTGTAGGCTGGTGGAGGGTGGGAATCAAGTGGAGCCGGTGGCTGGAGAGCGGGCAGGCAGAAGGGTCTGGACCAGCAGTCGGCAAGCTCAGAGAAAGGGGTGTGACAACCCCAAGTCCAGGTAAACAGTTTGGTCAGTAACCCAAACCTGTATGTCCAGATAGAAGGAAATCTTCGATAAAACTAGGTAGTCCAAAATTACTTCTTAAAGAGTAGCTGGTTTCATAGACAAACAGAGCTAGAACTATATCTGAGCTTGACGTAAACACAAAGGACAATCAAGCAGAGATGAGTCACTAGGCTGCTCCTCATATCTCCAGCTGGTAAATCATGAAATGACTGCCAGGTGTGTCCCATCATACAGCCACATCCCCCCTGCCAGGCTCCTTTATGTGGAGATCTTTAAAGCTCTATCCACACACACACGGATCATGACACCTGCAGCTCCAACTAGGCATGTCTTTCATCAAGACCATAACATGATTTGCACATAAAGGGCAAGATGTTCAAAAAATCCAAATAAGGAGCACTAAACTGTGGACAGAAAAAAATGTGTGGGCATGTTGTCAGTGATCTGCAAAGATTGTGTCAGCAATGGATCAAGTGTACAGTACAAAACCAATTAGGTCTGCCCCATTAAAAGAATAGACTGTGTGTGCTACTGGCAGTTTGTTTGTGGCCAGAAAAGAAATATGAAGTTCTAAGCAATGGAGATGGAGGAAATAATTATGTAAAAAATTATAACAATGATAATAATGGATAAATAATATAAGTTGGTGGACCACCAGCTTCTCACAACAGCTGCTTGACTCACAATATTCCAAACCAAGGTTGCCCCATTATAATTTACAACACAATTGTGTCTTGCACAAGTCTGTAAAAGATAGAGGAAATAAATCTCTCTTGCCACAAGATATGGATGTGCACTAAGCATGCCACAATAGTTAAATTCAGTCATGGTATTTTTTTCTTGTGGTTTAATTGAATTAAATTAAACTCAATTAAATTTTATTTATATAGCGCCAATTCATGAAACATGTCATCTCAAGGCACTTTCCAAAATCAAATTCAATCATAAATTATGTGCCAGCTGTTCTGATGATTTTGCACATGCAAATTGCTTTGCACCTGTTATGAGGATCAGCTTTGCACACGTTAATTAGTTTGCACACATTTTAATACACACAGACTTTCTGAAGACCAGGCCCTAAATGAATTGGAAGCTCATACTGTCATGAACGGAACAGAAGGACCCAGTATTCAGCCAGACAAGCAAAGAGTATGATTAAGAAGTTTTGTCAAAGGACAGGTTGTGGGTGTTGGAACCGGGATGATAAAGTGACAGTGATATAAACAGGGCAAGAGAGAGCTTGTGGTCAATAAAAACCGTGTAATCAAAAAAGAGCAGGATAATCCAGAACAGAATCCGAGTGCAGAGTTGGGATACAGATCCAAGTTCGGTACACGATCAGGCTTACAGGCTAGACGAGGTCAGACAGATACGGTGGTCAGGTAGCAGGTCCAGTTCGGTAAACAAGCAAGTAAGGTAAGACAGCTCAGATAGTCCAGGGACAGTCTAGGTCAGGCACACAAGTAAGCAATCAGAATCGGGCAGGAAAAACAGGTATATAGGGGCCAGGCTTGCTTGGATATCCCCAGGGAAATCGGGTCGGTATCAACAGGGCTATCAAAAACAAAGAACCCTGGATATGACTCACCAATTGGCTGGAATGATCTGCCACTGATGACTGGATGAAGGCTAGTTAAATACTGACAGTCATAAAAAGTCATAAAAAGAAGAGTCATAAAAAAGAAAACTGTCAAAATAAAAGTCCAAACAAAAAAAAAAAAAACCCACACAGGGTGAACTCAGTCTATGGAGACGTCCTCGGGACAGACCCCAACTAGTCAGAATGTCCGGCGGGCATCCGGGACGATGTCCCTGGCGTGGCAGAATGTCCTGGGGGCATCCCGGAGGACGGCCCCGGCGTGGCAGAATGTCCGGCGGGCGTCCCGGAGGACAACCCCGGCATGTCAGGCTGTCCGGCGGGCGTCCCGGAGGACGAGCCCAGCGTGTCAGGCTGTCCAGCGGGCGTCCCAGAGGATGACCCCGGCGTGTCAGGATGTCCGGCGGGCGTCCTAGAGGCAGCCCCTTCGACGGAGCAGGGCCCTTGGCGGCCGGCGATGGCGATGCAGGCCCCTTGGTGGGCGTCAACGGCGATGCAGGCCCCTTGGCTGGCGTCGACAGAGAAGCAGGCCCCTTGGTAGGAGTCGACGACAAAGCAGGCCCCTTGGCGGGCGATTACAACAGAGCTGATCACTCCTTAATATCAGGAGGTGCCTGGCTACTGGCCTCAGGAGGTGTCTGACTAGTGACCTCAGGAGGCACCTGGCTGCAGGCTTCGGGCAGCGCCGGACCACAGGCTACAGACGCCGCCGGACCACAAGGTACAGACGGCACCGGACCACAGGTTACAGACACATACACCACAAACGCTATGACTTCCCACTGCCACACCTGATCCTAAACCTCTTGTGGTTGGCTTACCAATTCTTGTACCCTCCCACAGTTTAAGATCTCCACTTCTTTTGATCTATGAGTGGATTCTTCCTTTTACTTCCTTACTCTATCCCATGGTAAATCCAGGCTCAAACTGTCATGGTTTAAGTTTTGTCTGGTTTCTTTCTTGTTATTTTCCAGTTCTCTCAGCTCTCCCTCGCTCAGCTTTTAGTCACACCTCTGGACACCAATTAGTCTTTATTCCCGTCACCTGTCAGGCTGCAATTACCCCTTATCTGTTGCCACCTGTGTTCACCTCTTTATAAGACTCACCTCATTCTGTTCTCGTCGCCGGGCCATAGTGTTCACTCCCGCTCAGTCTCTGCCAGAATCCTTTGTCAGCTCAGTTTTTGTTACAGTCAGCCAGAAGACTTCTTCAACTTTGTTTTTTGTTCCAGTCAGCAGATAGACTTTTCTTCATCTTTGTTTTTGTTCAAGTCACTGCCAAAGACTCTGCTCAGCTTTGTTCCAATTCAAGTTCTCAACTCCTGTTCACGACTCCCGGGTTCCGTTCTGCTCTCAAGTTCCTACTCCTGTTCTCAACTCCTGGTGAGCCGTTCTGGTTTCAAGTCCTCGGCTCTGATGTTCTGGTCTCAGGTCCTCGACTCTGATGTTCTGGTCTCAAGTCCTCGGCTCTGATGTTCTGGTCTCAAGTCCTCGGCTCTGATGTTCTGGTCTCAAGTCCTCGGCTCAGATGCTCCGTCCTGGTCTCAAGTCTTCGGCTCCAGAGTTCCTCCCGGTCAGCCTTTCAACACTCCTCCTGCCGGCCAGCTTCTGCACCCTACACCTCCGTCTGCTGTAAGACTCTGGGTTCCATCATCATTCATCTTCCACACTATTCAATAAACTCTCTTCTAAGAACTAGCTCTGTGTGTGCGTGCTGTGTCCGGGTTCATCCTAGAAAAATATCATGACATTATGGACCGGCCAAGGGATGAACCCGAGCACGCACAGAGGCCTCTGGTAATAGAGTAAAAAAACTTGATGTTATTTTTGACCAAGACATGTCATTTAAATCTCATATTAAACAGGTTTCCAGAGTTTCCTTTTTTCACCTCCGGAATATTGCCAATATTAGAAATATTCCATGTATAGTCCATGTATTTGTTACTTCAAGGCTGGACTATTGTAATTCTTTACTATCAAGAAGTTCACTAAATGCAGTGTAAAGCCTTCAGCTGATCCAAAATGCAGCAGCAAGAGTTCTGATAAAAATCAACAAGAGGGATAATTTTTCTCCAATTTTAGCTTCCTTTCATTGGCTTCCTGTTGAATCAAGAATAGAATTTAAAATTCTCCTTCTCACGTATAAAGCCCTTAATAATCAAGCTCAATCATATATCAAAGATCTGATTACCCCAGATGTTCCTAACAGAGCACTTGGCTCTCAAACTGCAGGTCTATTGGTGGTTCCTAGAGTCTATAAAAGTAGAATAGGAGGCAGATCCTTTAGCTATCAAGCTCCTCTCCTGTGGAACCAACTCCCAGTTTTGGTCCGTGAGGCAGACACCCTGTCAACTTTTAAGACTAGGCTTAAAACTTTCCTTTTTGACAAAGCGTATAGTTAGAGTGCCTTAGGCTACCCTGAGCTATTTCTATAGTTATTCTGCTATAGGCTTAGGCTGCTGGAGGACATCAAGGTCTATTTTTATCACTCTGCTGAGTTCTCCTACTGTTCTCCAGATTTGCATTGTTTTTTGTTATTTCAACTTTTTGTTCTCTGTCATTTTTCTCTTCATAGTAGGTACACCCGGTCTAGGGTTCTGTTAGCTCTGACATCATCCAGGGGAGGGAGATCATCCACTATTACCATATCAATGTGTGCTTTTTGTGTCTCTGCTCTGTCTTCTCTAACAACCAGCCGGTCGAGGCAGATGACCATTCATACTGAGCCTGGTTAGCTGGAGGTTTTACTCCCTGTTAAAAGGGAGTTTTCCTCTTCACTGTAAGTAGTAGTGAATGCTACTTGTCAAGATTTGATGCAATCTACTGTGTTTCCTTACATAGAAAACTTCTTGACCAATCTGTATTATTTGATTAAATTTGTCTTTGAAAAGTGCCGTGAGATGACACGTGCTGCAAAATGGTGCTATATAAATAAAATTGAATTGAAAATTGTACTTGTGTGCACCGTTTCATCAAGAATCAATTGTTTTCTCCAAACATTGGAAAAAGTCAATAATGTGAATAATGTTTCACTGAGTAAAACTGGGGGTGAAACTCCAATTCCATGGTTCATTCACAAGTTGACCTTCCCTGTATAGTAGGCAACCAATGTACAATACCAGTAATGTAAAGAACAGAAACAGTGGCAATACACAGTCTAATTGCAGTTACAGTCAAGGTAAAAAGGAAGTAAATTGTCTATAAATTGTAGCATTGTACACATTTTCAACATGTCATGAGGTTTTAAGTTGTTATAGAGATGACACAAGGTGCAGGGGGTAAGGATACGGTGAAAAGAAAAAGCTGTATACATATATTTCTGTTATATAAGGGTCATTCTCACTTAGATGAAACCGATTTTTTTTTAGTTTTACAGTATAACGTGTCTGTTTCTGGAATATTTGCTTTTTGATCAAATGTTATACAACACACCAAGTATGGTTACAAATTTGGTGACAATTTGAAGTGACAAAAACAAAAGCTCATTGGAAAGAAAAAGTACATCTATTTTGGGTATGCATATGTCTGTAAATAATTTGAGGCTTTTGGACTGGAGCTGCTCCTGAGGGCCTAATTAAGCAAGTGTACAATTAAGCAATATTGTTAACATAAAGTTATTGTCTGACAGTCAGTAAACACAGCCGCCATGGTACGAGTATGACTTGTGGAGAGGTAAAAGCTGCAGTAGGTAACTGTCACTATGTCCTGACAGTAAAATATGAACCAGATAATCTATGAAACATTATGCCCATCTGACTCCTCCCGGTGGTCTTAATGCCATTTGCAGAGATATACTGCTCCTAAATAGAAACAACAAATAAGAACCAGGAGGATTATCTGGGTCTGATTGGTTGTTAGCAGTGTCAATCACTGTGTATCGCTGCTCACACTTCATCAGATTTAAATGAGGCTGGATGGTTGTAATGTATCTCTGAAAAGCATGTAAAATGTACATGTGTCACAGCAGTCTGATGTTGGGGCCAGTGGTGCTGTAGGTACGGTGGCCCTGAAGTGCAAACCACAACTACAAATCTAAAAGCACTACTACATTAAGGAAAACACAACAACATTAAGGAAAACACAACAACATTATGGAAAACGCAACAACATTAAGGAAAGCGCAACAACATTAAGGAAAACGCAACAACATTAAGGAAAGCGCAACAACATTAAGGAAAACGCAACAACATTAAAGAAAGCGCAAAAACATTAAAGAAAGCGCAAAAACATTAAGGAAAGTGCAACAACATTAAGGAAAGCGCAACAACATTAAGGAAAACGCAACAACATTAAGGAAAACGCAACAACATTAAGGAAAGCGCAACAACATTAAGGAAAACGCAACAACATTAAGGAAAGCGCAACAACATTAAGGAAAACGCAACAACATTATGGAAAACGCAACAACATTAAGGAAAGCGCAACAACATTAAGGAAAACGCAACAACATTATGGAAAACGCAACAACATTAAGCAAAGCGCAACAACATTAAGGAAAGCGCAACAACATTAAGGAAAACGCAGCAACATTAAGGAAAGCGCAACAACATTAAGGAAAACGCAGCAACATTAAGGAAAGCGCAACAACATTAAGGAAAGCGCAGCAACATTAAGGAAAGCGCAACAACATTAAGGAAAGCGCAACAACATTAAGGAAAACGCAACAACATTAAGCAAAGCGCAACAACATTAAGCAAAGCGCAACAACATTAAGGAAAACGCAACAACATTAAGCAAAGCGCAAAAACATTAAAGAAAGCGCAAAAACATTAAGGAAAGTGCAACAACATTAAGGAAAGCGCAACAACATTAAGGAAAACGCAACAACATTAAGGAAAACGCAACAACATTAAGGAAAACGCAACAACATTAAGGAAAGCGCAACAACATTAAGGAAAACGCAACAACATTATGGAAAACGCAACAACATTAAGCAAAGCGCAACAACATTAAGGAAAGCGCAACAACATTAAGGAAAACGCAGCAACATTAAGGAAAGCGCAACAACATTAAGGAAAACGCAGCAACATTAAGGAAAGCGCAACAACATTAAGGAAAGCGCAGCAACATTAAGGAAAGCGCAACAACATTAAGGAAAGCGCAACAACATTAAGGAAAACGCAACAACATTAAGCAAAGCGCAACAACATTAAGCAAAGCGCAACAACATTAAGGAAAACGCAGCAACATTAAGCAAAGCGCAACAACATTAAGGAAAACGCAACAACATTAAGCAAAGCGCAACAACATTTACAAAACGGAAGAAGAACGTCCCAGTGGGAGACCTAAGATATCGCTGATTGGACTACAGCTCGTTTTTACTTTTGAACCAGAAGTTATTCTGGCTTCAATGTGTTTTTTAAAAATATGAATGTTCTCGGTGATCTAAACCGTAAAATGCAGTCTAAAACGCCGCTTAGTCTGTTTATAAGTTTAGTTTTTATTAATTCTGCTTTTTTTAATTACGTGTGCTGTGTTTCTGTGCCTCAACGCTCTAACTGGTCTGCTCCTCTCCTCTAATCTGAACTGAAGCCCCTTACGCTACAAGCTTATTGAAATCACCCTTAAAAGTGCACACCTTAATTGCATGTAACTTAATTTTGCGCACCTGAATACAAGCCAAGGCAGCACGCCCACTGAAGCGCCACTGGTTCTGTGTCGTTAAAAAGAGAAGAGCATGAAACACAGCTACTGACTATACTATTGATTTTAATTGGGACATTTTGGTAGGAGTGGAAAGACATTAAACGTAGTGATAAGGCTGGCCGCTGATAAAAGCCCCTGGGTCCGAGGGAAGGGAGGGGAGAGGAGCAGACCAGTTAGAGCGTTGAGGCACAGAAACACAGCACACGTAGTTAAAAAAAAAAGCAGAATTAATAAAAACTAAACTTCTAAACAGACTAAGCTGCGTTTTAGACTGCATTTTACGGTTTAGATCACCGAGAACATTCATATTTTTAAAAAACACATTAAAGACAGAATAACTTCTGGTTCAAAGGTAAAAACGAGCTGTAGTCCAATCAGCGATATCTTAGGTCTCCCACTGGGACGTTCCTCTTCCGTTTTGTAAATGTTGTTGCGCTTTGCTTAATGTTGTTGCATTTTCCTTAATGTTGTTGCGTTTTCCTTAATATTGTTGCGTTTTCCTTAATGTTGTTGCGTTTTCCTTAATGTTGTTGTGTTTTCCTTAATGTTGTTGCGCTTTGCTTAATGTTGTTGTGTTTTCCTTAATGTTGTTGTGTTTTCCTTAATGTAGTAGTGCTTTTAGATTTGTAGTTGTGGTTTGCACTTCAGGGCCACCGTATGTAGGTCATCCACGTACATCATTAATTCCCCAGTTGCCAATGGAAATATTAATTACATTGTGTTGGCTATGCATTACATAATCATATCTGCATCTGCTATCTGGACACAAGTTTTGGACCCTTTAACTATCCTACAGCTGATATCAGTATATTTGTAAATGTATTTAAATATTTAACAAATAATAAAAAAAATTAATTGGTCCAAAATGTGAACCCAGTTCTTGTGCATGTCACTATAATACCAGTAAGGTTTAATAAGGAATTAAAAAAGGAATAAGGGAGAAAGTTTTGAAAGAGACATTCCTTCCACAGTTCAGCAACATCTCCATGCTTGCAGACAGAAAGCCTTTTTGTGTTTGCCATCAGGCGATTATGAAAGAAAGATTTATGTGCACACAGACTTTTTAAGACTAATTGTCCTAAACCCCCGAATAGCTGATGAACAGCCTTTTAGAATTTTCAGTAATTTGCCTGCTCCTCTTACTTCTGTTTGCATTTAAACCTGTACTTACAGTATGATTAGTTATGATTCACCAGCAAGATTTTCATCAGGGGTCTATCAGCAATCTAAAGTCTTTATCAAGGATATTTCATTACCATTTCAATGACACAAATGATTTGAGGCACTAACAGACAGAAACAAGGTCTTTTGGCATATGCTATTAGAGAAGTTCAGTGTGTGAATAGAAAGATATTTGCTTGAGGTCACAAATAAAGATTTCCATGGGGTGTCATTTTGATTTATGGAAGTCAAATACACATTAATAAGTTACGACTTTGTTGAATTTGGCTTGCCAAGATCCTATCTTCTCTGTCCCCTGTCTTTCAATGTGGGATTTCAGCTCAATGACTTTAATAACATGCATGAATGGTTGGGCTTTTTTTAAGAAAGTTGTTGCAGCTTTTTCTTCTCTTTCTCTCCCATTTCTGCTGTTAGCCAGCAATCAATGGCCTATTGCCTTTTTAATGCCTTCTCCAGGATCTTTCTGAAAGTCAGACACACTTCAAGATATCTGCCTCAACTGACTTCACTGCTTCAGCTTCATTTCTACTCAAAAATGGGTACAAATAATAAAGATAATGTTCGCTTAGTAATGATTTCCAATTTTCCTCTTACTTGTACGCCGTTATTAGTTAGATCAGTATGGCAGTGAAAATTAATTATCTTTTCACTTAGAAGGGACATTACCATGATTAATTTCAGGATCGAGTGGATGAAACTGGAGGATTGGTGCAATATGAGAAGTGAAATCAATTTGCTGTGATGTGAGGAGAGCCAGGAAATGTGGGGTATAAACAAGTATGAAATTACCCTCTTCGTCTTTTCCTCTTATGGGAAGAGAGCACCATTTGGCAAGGTCTCTTTGTGGTGGAGTGTGACCCTCTTTGGCCTTCATTTGGATGAAACGGACCCGTAAATGAAATTCTCTCCATCTACCAGCCATTATTTCAAAATCACGCACTTCTCTGGACACCAGGAAATCAATTTACAGTCAAAAAAAGGAACAAATAATTATTTCAGTTCTGTTTCCCCTGGGTTTTATTCTGTTGATTCATTACGTTTTCAAATAATAACAAATTTAATTTATGTTTGTCGTTATTTTACCTGCTACAAGACTGAAATTATTGAAACCATCAATCATCATCACCTATTCCAAGATGCAGCTTTATTTTTTAGACCAGGAGATCCAGGAAAGCCTTCCTCAGACTCAAAGCGAATCAAAACAGTTCCCCGAAATGTATTTAAATGAGCTGTAATGAAGCCTTAGAACATCTAGATCATCCTACAGCACCAGTGAAAACCGAAGAATGCACAAAATCACACTTTTTGATATTTTGTTTTGGTTGTTTTGGATGGGCAAAAACATCATTTAAAAGTTTTGTAAATGAGGTTACTGCACCCAGTTCCTCGTTGGTGTTCAAATGAATGAGATACAGTAAATTAAAAAATACCTTTTGTTTCTCACTAACAAGGGAATCTAAGAGCTAACTCTATGTTGTGCAAAACAACAGCCGACTTCCATCCGGGTGAGAGGAATTTTCAGAGGCTTCCATGCTGGCAGAAACTCCATTTTTATTTTAATGAGTGTAGTGTAGTGGTTAAAGGCCAGGTACACAGAGACACAGATACCACGAGCTGGACTTAAATTTAAATAATTCAAGTGAATCAAAAACAATTTTATTTTGGCTGCATTTCGATGATATTGGAGACTTCAAAGCTGAGCGCATCATATAGATGAAAGCATGTATCAGAGCATGGTCAGCGTCAAACCTGTGGTTCTGTCTTTAAATCTGCATTTAAATGTTTGTTTAAACAGTAGTAAGTGCATTTTTAGATAGAAAACATAAAATAAGGCTTTAATAAAACAATAAATTATTATTTTGTTCCCACAAACAAGCTGTTTCTAGTTGCCTAATTTACTAAATAATAATGTACATTGATACAAAATGAAGAGCCAGTTAGGAACCATAAGAGTCAGCTCTGCTAAGACAGCAGAGCCAACAGAAACAAAGCTTTGCAAAGAGCCGGCCCCAAATTAAAGATTTCCCCTTGTTGTGACAGCGGATCAGGCTTCATGGGAATAGAAAATTAATTTGGATGTCATTTATTTATTTTAGAAATACAGTATTTCTCCTTATCATATCCAAAATCTGTGAAAACTTCAAAAGGCCAAATTTACAGCTAATGTAAAGTTTACAGCTAATTATTCTTTTTTTCCTTTTTGAAAAACAAACTCTCGTGATAATCTGCTGTTTTTAAGATTCAAAGGCCTAAATGCATCTTGATAGTTGACATGTAAGGATTCTTGCTGAATGGTAATGTTGCCTTGGATACCTGCTGCATGGAATACTGCGGAGGAAAAGAGGATAGTTTAGAAGCGGCTAAAGTGTGTAATTTGAGGGTGTGTAAATATCGTAATGATTCTCTATACACATCTGGCACAGAGGATTAGTGACTGAACCAGAGAGAGGTATAGTAGGTGGCAGTGATTGCTGACTCTGTGTTTTCCTTTGCAGGATTGCTGGCCTCCAGTAGGTGATTGTGTTTGTGGAGGAGGGAAGGCAGGAGATTGAGGGTTCATTGGGTTAAGTATTCTAGCCATGAGCTATTGTGGTGACAGAAGGATTTCCATGTGAGGTTAGTTGATTTGGTATGATCAAGGAAGTGACCTGATGATCTGAGGAATGCGAAGACAAAGGCTACCAGGTTTGTGAGTCTAGAACACAAGGAAACAAACGTAACAAACTTAAATTCTAAGAAGGAATTTGATTTCTGCTACCAAGATGGTGCAAACTGATAATCAATTACACTGGGAGGTGATGAGCTGCTCGACTGCAGGTAGGTAAACAGCTCCTCAGATCCAGCCCCATTCACACAGGAGATGAGCAGCACAGAGAGGGAAGGAGAGAAAGGGAAGAGGAAGAAGACCTGACATTCTACCACAAAAGGAGAAGAAATAAAAGCAGATATTACAGTGAACCATAGACATGAATTTCCTCATTTAATAATAACTTGACAACTTTTGAGTTTTCAATGACAACGGAGCTTTAAAATCTACATTTCTGGCTTCTTATGTTTTTTTCTATAACAGAATTGTGTTTTTACTGCTCTTTTTTATCACTGCTCTTTTTATCTTTTGCCAGGTTGTATACTGTAATATATTATTTCTTCAGGAGGAATAATAAAGTAATTCTAATTCCAATTCAATATTGGAGCAAGGCATTTGATGTCAATTCAATTCAATTCAATTAAAAGTAAAACATGGAATCAAGAAAGATTAACTTGTTTGTGTTGGATGCTGTATGAAAACATTAAAAACCTTTATTTTAAACTGCATTTTTATTAATAACTCACGCCCGCCTGTTTCAGCTCATCTATTATCACTAAACCAGCATTTAGTGTTTCCTTTCATTTTACCCCTTTAAAACAAAACCCTTGAGGTCAAGCTAGACTTCAGAGAATTACATTGAACATCATCCTTCTTACACAACCTCCGATGCATGAAGGCCATGGAGCAGACTGTCCTTGGTAACCAGTCATAATATCCAGAGACTGAAAGTCACTGCAATTGACAGATCAAGATAGATGGCTGAAATCTCCATCCTGTCTTGGCATGTTGAAGATCCATCCTGCAGGTCCAATGAAGACAGATGGGCTCTAATGTGAGACAACTTTGGAGGAAGCTTACTGCCATTGCGCAAACTGGTGGGAGTATTGAGATGAACAAGTTGGTGTCCTTGGCTGGTCTGTTTTCAGCTCCGTGTCTTCAGGGATGGACTCCCCAACTGAGTATGAGGGGGAGGGACACGTTGGGCTGCCAATGTTTTCATCAGGCCAACTAAGGGAGAGCAGTGATGTATGAAGGGAGCAGTCCTTTAACTTGTTGTATGGTGGCTCAATAATGAGAGGGGATTTCAAGGGATCTCATGGAACTGCTTCAGACTGAAAATAGATTTAGTTTTTTCCTCTCAGCCCCACTGTGGGGCACTGAATCTGGGATTATAAATGAAATGCTGCGAGATTACCTCACAAGTCTGAGTTTCATACACAGGATGTCAAAACAGCAGATCCATTATCTTCAACTTTACCATAGAAAGAAATATCTACCCCAAAATTCAGTTTTTATTTTATCTTTTGACTTATTGGAAATTTGATTTATTTACTGTTGTTGTGGTTGTTCATTACATTAAATGTAACTGGAGATGAAGAAGACTGTTGTTTCCAAGGAAGGCAGTCACACATATCTATTGCTAGTGTGGATGAGTCTTACCACCCTGTTAACACAGGCTTTTCAACCAAACCAGCACCTTCCATAAGTATTCTTTTCTATTTCTGGCCAGCTTCTCTTACTGGCTTCCTTGTTTGCAGTCTGCCGCTCTATTGTCAAGATAAAATATCAAATGCTATGCTTTGTTTTGGGAACCCTGAGAGCTATCATATGATTGGCTCGGGAACCAGGAAGTGAACATGAGCTACCCACTGCACCGAAGTAGTTCCAGACCATACCTCTAGGTTTGAAAAGAGGAAAACTTGACCAAGACATTAGCCCCATTTACACTACCCTTGTTAAACCGAGCCGAGCCGAGACCAGTCCGAGCTTGGATCAGTTAACCAAGCCGAGACGACCGTTTACACACCACGCTAACCCAGTTCCTTGGTTGCTCCTCGCCTCCTAGTGAGGATCTGCTGTACTGCTGCTCTCTGGGATTGAAGGCGGGACAAAGCAAATCAAAATGGCGGTGCCCGTAACATTCAATTCAATTCAATTCAATTCAATTTTATTTATATAGCGCCAATTCATGAAACATGTCATCTCAAGGCACTTTACAAGTTAGGTTCAATCATATTATACAGATTGGGTCAGATTATACAGATTGGTCAAAAAATGTTCCTATATAAGAAAACCAGTTGATTGCATCAAAGTCCCGACAAGCAGCATTCACTCCTGGAGAAGCGTAGCGCCACAGGGAGAGTCGTCTGCATTGTACATGGCTTTGCTGCAATCCCTCATACTGAGCAAGCATGAAGCGACAGTGGAAAGAAAAAACACCCGTTAGCGGGAAGGAAAAACCTCTAGCAGAACCGGGCTCAGTATGAACGGTCATCTGCCTCGACCGACTGGGGGTTACAGAAGACAGAGCAGAGACACAACAAGACAGACAAAAAGCACAGAAGCACACATTGATCTAGTAATCTGTTCTACATTAGATGGTAATAGTCGGTGATCTGTACTCCCTGGATGAATTCACAGTCAACAGAACGTCAGACCAGGTGTACCTACTATGAAGAAAAAAAAGAGAGAGAACAAAAAGTTAAAAGCTGAAATGACAACAGTCATTTCAATGTAATGCAATGCAAATCTGGAGAACAGTAGACTGGAGAACAGTAGAAATCAGTAGAGTGAAAAAAATAGGCCCTGATGTCCTCCAGTAGCCTAAGCCTATAGCAGCATAACTATAGAGGTAGCTCAGGATAACATGAGCCACTCTAACTATAAGCTTTGTCAAAAAGGAAAGTTTTAAGATTAGTCTTAAAAGTAGACAGGGTTTCTGCCTCAAGGACCAAAACTGGGAGCTGGTTCCACAGGAGAGGAGCCTGATAGCTAAAGGATTTGCCTCCCATTCTACTTTTAGAGACTCTAGGAACCACCAGCAGACCTGCAGTCTGAGAGCGAAGAGCTCTGTTAGGAACATACGGGGTAATCAGAGCTCTGATATATGATGGAGCTTGATTATTAAGGGCTTTATACGTTAGAAGAAGAATTTTAAATTCTATTCTTGATTTAACAGGAAGCCAAGGAAGGGAAGCTAAAATTGGAGAAATATGATCCCTCTTGTTGATTTTCATCAGAACTCTCGCTGCAGCATTTTGGATCAGCTGAAGACTTTGAACTGCATTTTGTGGACTTCCTGATAGTAAAGAATTACAATAGTCCAGCCTTGAAGTAACAAATGCATGGACTAGTTTTTCAGCATCACCCCTGGACAGAATGTTTCTAATTTTGGCGATATTCCGGAGGTGAAAAAAGGAAACTCTGGAAACCTGTTTAATATGGGATTTAAATGACATGTCTTGGTCGAAAATAACACCAAGATTTTTTACTTTACCACCAGAGACCAAGTTAATGCCATCCAGATTCAGTGAATGATTAAGAAGTTTATTTTTTGAGGACTCTGGTCCAAAGATTATAACTTCTGTCTTGTCAGAATTTAAGTGCAGGAAATTTAAAGTCATCCAGCTTTTGATGTCATCAAGACATGACTGCAGTCGAAGTAATTGATTGGATTCATCAGGATTTATGGATAAATATAGCTGAGTGTCATCAGCATAACAGTGGAAATTAATCCCATGCTGTCTGATAATTTTGCCAATCGGAAGCATATATATAGTAAAGAGAAATTCAGGATGTTATGGTTGGACAGAGTCGGCTTTTGGGACGTGGATAAGACAAACGAACGTCTAATAAGGATTTACAGACGCAGGAAACAACGACAGACGCTGAGGTTCATCACACTGCTAAGCAGAATCATCCCTGGAAATCGTGTGGCATGGTAAGGAAGCTAGTATTTTTATGAATGTCTGAAATTTGTCTGAATGGAGTGTGAATCGGGACGTGCAGCCAGACACACCGGAAAAACCGCGGACAGTCAGCTGACTGTAAGGGGATGACGCGGTCTGCTCATGCGCTCTTCGTTATCAGATAACCGGGATAAAAAAAAACAGTCCGAGACCTCCCCAGGAACTGGTCTGCATTTAGCGCGGTCCGGTTATGTCTAGCGCGGTTCAGTTCAGTCTGCTGACCATTTACACACGAGAGTTATCTCGGTTACAGAGCTCGGACTGGTCTCGGCTCCGTTAAAAAAGTGTAGTGTAAACGGGCCTATTGTTGATGGAGAGAACCGATTGCTTATAGGGAATGTTACTTCCCTCCCACAGGTGACAAATGAGGATGATTTAGGTTGATTTTACAGTAAATATCTTACTTATTGCTCTTTTAACTGTATATCACACTTTGCTGACTCTGAAAAATGCTTCACTGCACTGAAATGCTTAACTCCTCCCCAGGGTTGGTATCATTAAAAACTAGAGTCTAGTCCTACCTTTTTAACAAGATACAACACATCTTTGTCCCATGTCTCCTGGTGAAATAATCCCACTGCATAGCTTACAAAATGCAATTAAGAATAGCCCTTTTTCCATTAAAATCCCTAGTATTTAAAGCCTTTTTTGTTTCCATTAGCTAGGGGCCATTTATGAAAAGCAGCCCCAAAGATGTTTGGGACGTTGGAGACGTTGTGATGAAAAACTGCAGTACCACCCCGGTCCAGCGGGGGGCGATATGAAGACAGGACAGACAAATGCAGAGAAGTTGTATCCATATCTTGCCTCTCATGCTGCCACTCTGTTCCACTGATCTCTATTATACACTGGATTGCTAATAGACCCCTTTCACATGACGTCACTCAACTTCCGTTTTTAAGCGCAGCAGGTTATCGCTACATCCGGTTACATGCTTTTATGTTGAAAATTCGAGACGTCAATACATTTTTCACCAAAACTCAGCGAGATTTCATAAGGTAAGACTAAGACCACAATATTAAACGTGTCGTATTGACTATCTTTATTTTCCTTAGTTTTGGAAGCGATCATTGCTGTTATATAGATGCTTTGATCGGGACAGTAAGATGAAAATCAAAGCTAACATGCAGCAGCTTTACCTAACGTTTACCTATCAGAAATCTTATGTAGATTTTATTAAATCAATACTGTAGCTCGTTTGTTATTATAGAAATAAATCTTGTTTTTCACTGAAGGAAAAAAAGAGACATGTATTGTTCCCCTTACTTGATTATGGTGACGTGTTATGTGCCTCATCAAAATGCATGCAGTCACTGAATTCAAAAGATCTTATTCCATTTCAATCTTTTTGTTCATTCCTAAAAAAATAATGACCGTGGGTCTATTGGACAGCAGGGACGTGCAGAGGGGGGGCGGAGGGGGCTTGAGCACCTGCCCCTTTGCCCCTTGATGCCCAAAGTGCCCTTTTGTCAGTGTGTTGTTTTTTTTTTATGTGTGTGTGTGTGCGTTTGTGTGTGTGTGTGTGTGTGTGTGTGTGTGCATGTCCAAAATAATAATAATTTAGATCTACCGTGGCACGGTATCATGATCCACATAACGTGCCTCACTCTTCCCTTCTCCTCTTGCAGCTCCGCGGCTGAGAAGCATCCCGCTGCAGCCGGCGGGAAGGCGGGGCTTGACATCAAGGACAGCCATATTGGAAATGCTGACGTAACAGGGGACGGAATTGTAAAAGCTTAACTGCCAGCCTGCATAAAAATAAATAAACAGGCATTTACAATGAATTTACAATTAGAAAACCAATCTCCAAAAGGAAATAAACATAAGACATATTGTAACCAGACCTTAAAATTGAAGTAATCTTTTGTTAAAACAAACTGGAGTCCAGATAAATATTTATGTAAGTTCATTGTATTACAGATTTTATTGAATTAAAAACAGTTTAAAAATAAAAGAAGCAACAATTAATAAACATGTTTAGTTAGAAAGGTTGGAAAAAAGGACAATCTACAAGGTTGGAAAAAAGGACAATCAGTGAGCCCCAAGCTTTAGGTGACCACCCCTTTCCTCCACTTCCTGTAAACTACTTCCTGTTAAGTACTTCCTGTCAGTGAAATCGCTCAATGTCTGCGTTTTAACACACAGGATTCTAAATTCATAACCATCCATAGGACTTCCCGGTGATACTGATGGACTTGGAATCACACCAATCCCAGAATTGGAACATTCTGAGTTGATTTGAATCCACAGTGGATGTTTATGCCCTGCACGCAGAGATCCCCAGTGTGAGCTGGGTGGCGAGCCAACTGAACTGTGAGCTTGAACTTGATGCAGTCTCATCTCCCTTCCCTCACAGAGTGTGAGGTAGGATTGTTGAACACTGATTTTTGACACTGGTTCTTGTGCCAATACATCACAGACTCAAGAAGAAAGGGCCCCAACGAACAAAAGTGGGTTAAGAACTTAGCATTATTTCTTTGTATTCTCCTTGAGAACTTTTTGCCGGCTTTATTATTCCCATTTTATGTTTTTGTATATATTGTACAAATTTAAATGTTATTTTGTATGTGGAGTTGTTGTCATTGTTCAAAGGAAGATTTTTCACAACTCAAATCACTGACGTCTGTCATTATTGAGATGAAACCACAGGCTCTTAAGACTTAGCATCTTCTGTTACTGGTCCTGTTATTGTTATAAATCACTTATTACCTGTTTCTCTGTTATCGTAACGTGACAAGGGTTACAATATGTAGGATTTAAAATCAACAATTAGCAGAGACAGACTCAGTCACATTTTAAGAGAAATTTTATTTAGAAGAAAAAAACGCTACAGAGCGGAGTCAGGATGCAGCGCCTCAGTCAGAAGAGCAATGAAATACACGCGAGTCACTAAAGGCCCGTTTACACTACACTTTTTTAACCGAGCCGAGACCAGTCCGAGCTCGATAACCGAGATAACTCTTGTGTGTAAACGGTCAGCAAACTGAACCGGACCGCGCTAAACATAACCGGACCGCGCTAACTGCAGACCAGCTCCTGAGTAGGTCTCGGCCTGGTTTTTTTTCTGGCCCGGTTATCTGATAAAGAGCGCATGAGCAGACCGCGTCATCCTCTTACAGTCAGCTGACTGTCCGCAGTTTTTCCGCCGTGTCTGGCTGCACGTCCCGGCCGATTCACACTCCATTCAGACAAATTTCAGACATTCATAAAAATACTAGCTCCCTTACCGTGCCACACGGTTTCCAGAGATGATTCTGCTTAGCAGTGTGATGAACCTCAGCGTCTGTCGTTGTTTCCTGCGTCTGTAAATCCTTATTAGACGTTTGTGTGTCTTATCCACGTCCCAAAAGCCGAGTCTGTCCAAGCTTAACTTCCTGAATGTTACGGGCGCCGCCGTTTTGATTTGCTCGGTCCCGCCTTCAATCCCAGAGAGCGGTAGTACCACAGATGGCCACTAGGAGGCGAGGGGCAACCAAAGAACCGAGATAGCGTTGTGTGTAAACGGTTGTCAAAAACGAGGCTCGGCCTGGTTAACTGGTCCAAGCTCGGACTGGTCTCGGCCTGGGTCGGTTTAACAAGGGTAGTGTAAACGGGGCTTATTTGTCCTACTGTACTTTCTATTTTTTTATAATAATTTTTCATTTTCTCCCGTTCTAATCCAATGATTCGGGTCGCAGTGGTGCGGCGCTGATCTCCGCAATTTGAAGCCTTCAGTTCGTATTGATGATTAAAATTATTATTTTTACAGCACAGTAGTTATTTTTAAATAATAAAAAAACGTTTATATAGTACTTTTATTTGTTAAACAAATGCTTGGGCCTGTAAAAAGGTTTTGTTCTATGGTTTCGATGTACTATGGAGTATTTCATTGTATATAATTGTAAAAAAAATAAATAAATAAAGGTTACTACTTCACAGATTTCGCCGATCATGGGTTCTTTTTGGAACGTATATGTACATATATATGTGTACATGTACAAATGTGTTTGTTTATATAGTAATAAAAAACTGTGTGAGTGGCTGTGGCTGTGTTTTGAAACATACATACATCCTGTCAGAATATTCTATTTATCTTAACCCCACTCTATCATCCATTCTATGTGTTACTGTGTTGGCTGCCTCTCTCTGCTCCCTCTGTTCTTCTCTCGCCCCAGATAAACAATTTGAAACTAATGGAAAACTCCTAATTATTATTATTTTTTATTTTTTTCGTTCTCTCTGTAAGTATGGAAGCAATTTGGATCGGCTTCTTAAAAAAACAAAGGCGGAAATCCAATATGGCTGTCCTTGATGTGGGGGGGGGGGGCTTGATGTCAAGCCCCGCCTTCCCGCAGGCTGCAGCGGGATGTACTTGCCGAGGCTGCTGCTGTCCGACTGCCTGCCCCTTTAAATCGGCAGCACACACTGCATGAAAAGTGTGATTTCCGTCATTATGCGGCACTGTAGATTGTCGTGGAAGTTCAGGTTAACGGCTGTTCACGGTAATTTGCAGGCAACACCGAAAACTGCCATGAATTGTCAGAAATTGACGTGGCAGTTGTCCCCCCCATGACCCCCCTCCTCCTAATTCTAGGGGAGGCTTTAACATGTAAATTAAAATGCTGTGAGCTATACAAATGCAAATCAGTGTTGCAGGGGGAGGTTTCGCCTTTCTTAGCAAGACAGAGCCACATTTCTTCCTTAATGCAGACTTTAGCTGTGGGTGATTGTAGAATGGTATGTGACCACAAGTCTTACAAACCTTTGTGCCATCGCGTCTGAGCTTGTAGGTTTCAGTAAGCATGACATACAGTCATACATTTTGGACAAAGCACATACTGTAAGAAGTTGTCACGGAGGACACCAGTCCATTTCTTCAAGGAGAATAAAGTCTTTGGAATATTGCTTGCAAAGGCAGTGAGGGAATTAGCACACACAGACATTTCCAAGTATCCACATGAAATGTTTGATGCACAGAAGAAGTGATGTGATGGCATTGTCAGAAATCTTGAAGGTTGATTGCCATGACAAAAGCATCATGGCCAGAAGTTTCATCAACAAGTCTCCTGGTTTTTCACTTGTGGACTGATCACTTCGTAAAATGTGTTATTTAGTTAGAAGTTATAAATTTACTGAAGGCTGTGGCTGGAAATAATTGGGGTGCAGATAGACAATCATTTTTAAACATATATAGGGCTCTCATGAGATCAATAATACATTATAGCAGTTTTATTTATGGAGCAGCAGCTAAAACAACATTACAAAGAATAGATAGATTACAAAGTAGGGCTTTACGTATATGCACAGGAGCAGTGAAAACAACACCTATCAAAGCTCTTTTAGTAGAGACTGGAGAAACTCCACTGGAATTCAGAAGAATGAAATTAGGTTTAGTATATTGGATGAAAATTAAAAGTAGTATGGATGAAAATGTAACTTCAACAATTTTACAAACTTGTTGGGAATAAAAGGACAGGCCAAGAATGGAGTCTTAAAGGATTATTGGGAAATAAAGGAAATATAAAGGATATTTATAGATTAAGGAAAGCATTATTTATTTATTATTTATTATCTTCAGAATACAAAATTAACAAATAGAATTTAATAGATGTAAAACAGTGTTGCTACACACTCATGAACAGTAGTTGGCGGTATGCACCTTAAAGTTGCTTGCGATCCGCCATGATAGAGAAGAAGAAGAAGAAGTAAAAAAAACGTGCTGAGCGCTCCGCTCCTGTGTGTTCATGTCCTCAGGCGCTATGAACCGGAGCAAGGGTAAGATTTAAAGAATATGCTTTCATTCTGCGGTAAAAGGACATAGATACGGATAGATACCGATCATAACTGTACATTTTGTTTTCACAGACTAAGCACGCCTCATAATGAGGCGGTGACCTATTTGCTCGGAGCAATAACTGCAAGTCCAGATTTACACGATGTTGATAAAGACGACATTGTGTGTAAGTGACTTGTTTTACTGTTTTCTCCTTCCTTGTTACTGTGACTTGCGTTTGATTTTTATTCATACCACTCTCATTTAATTGTTTTCCAGCCGCCTGTAAGACGTATTATGAGACGGTACGTAGGAGCTGAAGCTGCCAAGAATTCCGCTCGGAGTCGAGCTAGAAGAAAGAGGGTAAGACTTTATTTGGTGACTATTTTTCAGGTGCATTGATAGATCAGTGTTTACCGCAGGAGTTTGCTTAGGCGAGGCGGTGAGTTGGGGGGGGGGACACGTTTTGCGCGGACCGACTCGCGGAGCGGGGGGTATCCATGTGTTTTTTTCCCTGCCATTCACGCACGCGCGAAAGAAACAACAAAAAACCGCGTGTTAACGTCACGTTTTGGCCGCCTCGCCAAGATAGCGCTGCGGGAAACCCTGTAGATGTTGTTGTGGATGGGCCTCCCCACAACGTAATGATTTGCACTAAGTCCTTCAAAAATTCTAAGTTCTTGGTAAGGCAGTTAAAAATATCAAACAGTAGTGAACAAAGGTAGCTGAGTCTCAGTCCAGGGTGGTTTATTGCAACAACACAAGACAACCACACGTGAGATGTGCTCCGGACAACATCTGACAATATACAGAAAGCGGTCAGTTTAAATACATTCTCTGGATCTTGGGACTCCTCCTTTGAGTCCCTCCTTTTTTACATAATTTCCATTGCTTTTTCCACGGATATCTTTGTTAATTTTTTACCTATCAGTGGAAACTTTCATGGGGCGTGCTTTTTTAAAAACATGGTTACACATCACAGCTCCTCCCAATCATGGCCCCTCACTTACTGCTCATTTCCATATGGTTACACGTCATTACCTTTTCGGACTTGGACCATGCATTTTCTGTGTTCATTTTGCAGTCTTTCATGTTCTGCTTTACATTGCAAATGGCTTGCCCTTTTGACCCAGAGGTTTTTCAATTTCCCCTGGTAAATTCCATTGACCCCCTAATTCTTATTCTGGGCTTGTAGCGTGACACACACACATGTTTCTTAGGTGAATGTTACAGCACACCTTATATCAATTGTGATAAGAATATATTTATTATAAGATATTGATCCACCACAATATTCATTGTGTGATATTAATCCACTACAATGTGTTGTGTCCATACGCAGTGCATCCCATCGCACAGTACTGATTCATTGTTTTTTTTTTTTTTGTTTTTTTACAGCTGCTGGAATCGAGGCAGAGTGTGCTAGTGGATGAGGAAGTGGAACTCTGGAAGTCCGCCACCGTCGACCTCATGTCTGGTGAAGAAGATGGCGTCGTTGGCGGGGTCTCTGGATGGATTGTACGGCCGCCGTCATTTCGCAGGCTGGATCTCTCTGAACTCTGTGTGAAGCTGCAGTCCCGGTTAGAAGCGACGCTGAAGTACAGAGTTACGCACAGCAGGCGTCTACACATCGGACCTGCCTCGGAGAGAATGCTGCCAGTTACCTCCAACCCCGAGGAGGCAAACGGACAGTTCATGGAGTTGTAATTTTTGGATACGCATGTGTGGGCAGATCCTCGCGTAGTATATAGTTGTGTTTGTTTTAATAAAGCTCTTTCTTTGCATAAACACGTTCCTGGCAAATGTTCATTTTCTGTATAAATTCATTCATGTCCTTGATGGTAGCCTAATAATAGTGTAGTAGTGTAGGATAACATGAATATACAGCATAATATGAATAAATAAATATATATATATATAAAAAATATAAATAAATAAATATATATATAAATATATATATAAAAATATAAATAAATATATATATGCCAACCAATCACGAGTAAGAACATTCAAGCCTGGCCTGGCCACGTGTGGTTTTGCTGCCAATCACGAGCGATTTTACTTGTTTGAAAATAGTGGTTTCAGCCAATACTGAGTAGGTTATTCAAGCCAGACCTGGCCAGCCGCGCGGGTTCGCTGCATTCATATGCTAATTAGGGCCATTAGTACAGCTGATCGCTCTCCACATACGTCATTGTCCGGTTCCGACAATTTGTGGCACTGACAAACGGCGACAAGCGCGGGTTGCAAATTGTCGTTAACTGCCGAAAATGAGGGAGATCTGCGGTAGATTACGGGGACGAAAATCTCACTTTTCATGCAGTTACACGTGACTGTGCTCTGTGGGTTTTTTTAAACTCCACTCTCATTGGTTGTACTGCCTTAAATCCCGCCTTTCCGCTTTCTGATTTCTAGCGTGTGTGTGCGTGCCTGTGTGCGTGCCTGTTTGCTTGGAGCGCAAGATTTAAATTTCGATTCATACAGAGATACTCCCATTACCACATTTAATACTTGACAACAAAACTAGTCCCAGTTAAAAAACTAAATATTATCAGCGCTAAAATAGGTGAAAGCTGCTGAGTGCAGTTCTGTAAAGAAGCAGGAGAGACTGTTTGGATTTGTGGAACTTGAGAAATGTAAGTAATCAACGTTAGCATCTCAAAATAGCATTTATTTCTGAAGTATAATGCATTTATCAGCAAAAACCTAATCTCTTTTATAAAACTAAATATTCTGTGCCAGGCAGGAGTTCTGAAGACCGCTGGAAAGCTGGAAAAGCAAAGACTGTAGGCTGTTAAAAAGTCAGATTCTTACCCATAGCCGTCTGAAAAAGAAAAGGTGAGGGTTTCCTTTTTACCATATTTCGTTGTTATTGTTGCTTTCATTGATTATCGACCATTTGAGGCAGTTCAGGCATAAATAGCAGGTGTTATTTCTTTTACATAATATACAGTATAAGAACACTATAGAAGCCACCTAAACAACTGCTATATTTTGTTTAGACTAATTAGGATTCCACATAATAATAGTGCTATTTATTTCACAATTTCTACTTCTAGAATTAGAATAAAAACAAATAAAACCGAGGAACACCATTTACATTGGTTTTATTGTACAAAGGTTTCCACACTGTCCATTAGTAGATTAGTACAAACCAGAGGCAGAGCTAGACATTCTCATCACCAGGGATTTAGTCCACAACATATTTCATCATTACGCGGGTAATTTGGTACACCAAAAAAGTAAAAATTATTTAATCTGTTGATGTGGTCGCAAAATTAATTTAATATAGGCCTTTACATATCTTAAAGTTTAATCTGCTGTTGTACTAGTATATGCCACTAGTATATTAATATGTTCTCATTTCAATGATGAAATGGACAACCACTCAGGTAACAATTCAGTTTTGGTGTCACTAAACTTACTCAAAGTACAGTACTGGGTCCTCCATGCTCCTTTTGCATTAAGGTTTACTGCACATTTAAATATTGACAACTCACTATTGTTAGGTAAATAATTAGTTGTCTGAGAGGATGTAGGTAAGGAGAAGTTGTTATCTACATTTCAGATGTATGATGTAAGAAATGTGTTTGGAATGTTAAGATAAATTACATAAAATGGGCTACACAGAGCAACTACAACCCAGTTGTACATTTGTTGAAGTTTGAATTTAATATTTGAAATGCTGTCAGTGTCAGTGACACTTCTACTTCCAGTGCAGAGTAAATACAATAAATTTATTTGCAGTCCCTTGAATGAATAATTTTGCTGTTTTATGATGCAGACAGAGTATCTTTGATAAAAAAAGAATAAGGGTGGGGTTTATCTCTGCACATTTCTATATCTTCAAAAGAAAATACAGGATAAATCTAGACAACAGACATATTTTGAATATATTTGGTTTAATAGGCCCGCATTAACTGTCTGTCTCTGTTGCTGGTAAGTTCAAATGCAAACTTTTTCAAAGTGGGAAAAAGTCATTCATCAGATCCAGTGATGCTTTAAAGATGAACAGACAGCATCTAGTGTGTGTTGTGCTTATAAAATTTGAATAAATGTAGCAAATAATGCTGCCTTTTCTTTTTAGACAGGCAAAACGCATCTTAATGCTCAAATCAAGCATCAAAAAATAGGAGCATGCATATTGCGTAGGACCAATGAACCTTTGGACCAATAGTGTCCTTACCAAAGTTCAAATCAAACCTACGCCCTTGATTCCATGTTACATTCTTTATAGTATGGGTTGGTACATTTCAACCGCTTGTATAGCAAGGTATGTTTCTGTATCGTGTTTTAAATCCGTGCCCCATGTGCCCTCTTTTAATTTTGAGCACCTGCCCCTCCAATAGTCTCTGCACGGCCCTGTTGGACAGTACCTCTGTTTCTGAATTGTGAATTGTCTGTGTTGCATTTCTCATAATTTAATTTGCACGTTATATTAATGCACTTTCCCTTTTCTTAGTTTTTATACAAAACACTGAGTTTTCAGTAGATGCCTTAAATTGTTGTTTATTATACTGTATTAGTAATGACATGTGCTGCTGACCTCTTAGCCAGGTCACCCTTGAAAAAGAGATCTTAATCTCAATGGGATTTTTTCTGGTTAAATAGGTTTAATAAAAATAATAAAAAAAATCTTATTTTTCTCCCCTTCTCCTCCTTGTGTCCATCTCTCAGCAGCATCATATCATGGTACAATCACTGAGACACTGCTACTGCAGTGTCCCACAGTGCTCGAAAAACAAAAAAAACTTTCCATATCTCAGTTTTCATGACTTCCTGGCTGATGCTGAGATTCATGCCTGTTGGGTGAGGGCAATAGGAAGAGGGACCAAATTTTAAAATCCTTCGCGGCAGCACTTACGTCTGCAGTCAGCACTTCTCTTCAGAGGAGACCAACGTTTCTGCCAGTGGTCGAAAGAAGTTAAAGAAGGGAGCAGTACCATCTAAATTCCTGTGGAATGACTGGGGCAAAGGTAAGAGTACAGTATTTAAATTGGTAATAAATTACAAGATAACCTTTACTCAGAACTCAAGAACTTACCTTAAGGGGTTCATGCTAACTTTTTCTTTTAAAATAGCGGTTGCTGTTTTAAGTATGGCAATCACATTGCTAGTTAGAAATGACATCAAAACAATAACAACATTTTTTATTGTAGGAAGAGGTGAGCAAACTGCAAGGCGAGCAAGAAAACGCCAGTCTGAGGCCCCCTTGCTTGGATGTTATCTTACTGCAAAAGGCTTTACAGCTATGACCCTGTAAGATTGTAAATGGTTGCATGTAAATGCTAAATGATTGTTTTGAAAATTAAATTGTGTCTTGCTTTGAAGTTGAGGACAACTGAAATAAAAGTAAAAAAAAAAAGAATGCATTATTCATTTAATGGTTACTTTCTCAAATATGTCCACTGTTTACAAGTTTTATCTTAACCAGAAAATTGCTCACATCACAATCAACAAATATCCATCGATGCTGTAAATATTTCTTTTATAACAAATTTAAACAACATTTTTTCATTTCTATACATGTGTTAAATTGCTTATTTCAGCTTCACAGGTGCTACCATTCACCTGTAACAACTATTTACATTGTACTACTGTTTTAAGAGTTGCGACTTAAGAAGACATCCATGTAAATGTTGTAGTAGAAATCATCAAGCTTTTCCCGCATTGAGTGGATAATCTCCTCATCCCTATAGACTCTTTCTACTGTAAAGTCAGTGTGTGTATCTGTGATGAAATCACACGAAGGCCGGTAATGGCTAGTTGTCCCTGTACCTGATAGTAGTACTTGCGATTCTTCCTTAGTGATGCTTTGCCTTTAACTGTGGTCAGGTGTTTAACTTGTTCAACACTTTGTACATTACAAGTTTTAACCTCTGCCAGGTCGAATGGTGGCATTTCAGAAGGGTCGAAGACTTTACCATCCGGGGTAGCCCCAAGGTGAGGTGCATCTGGGTGGATGATTACCCCACACGATGTCACTGGGACATCACAAAAATCTGCATACCGCCGCAGTATGTCAGATTCCAGGTCTAAACCACGTTTTATGGCAGCTGTCTGAGGAGTTCCCCTCAGGATGCGAGAAGCCAAAGCTTTGGCAGAAGACTCGCCACGAACATGGCATATTTCACGGAATCGGCTGGCTGTGAGTCAAGGTTTGCGTACCAGAGTCCATAACTGCCATTCTGATTGCTGCCTGGTAGCAGCTTCAATAGAAGCTGAGATCTCTTGCGTTACCTTTTCAAAAAATATCACACTCCCAATTTGACTACCTCAGAAAAATAAAGTAAAATAAATTAATACAAACCATGAAAAGGGTCTATAGCCCGCTGTTAGAATGAGTCGCTTTGAAGGCACCAGCTGCCATATTGGTACTCCCTATTTTCCCACAGTAACTAGAGAATATGTGTGCTACAGCATCAAATAACGAGGATTTTCTCATGTTCAGGGGGGGCTTAAAACTTTTAAAATGTCAAATGCCATATACTTTTATGTTATTTACTAAAACTATCAAGTACTGAGAAAGTCATGTGCTGAAATATTTTGCATGTTATTTATTTATATATATATATAAAAATAACATTTATAAATATATAATAGGGCTGTCAAAATAACGCATTAATTTCGATTAATTAATTTAAAAAAAAATAGCGGATTAAAAAAAATAACGCAAATTAATCTTATAGGCAGTTCACTGCTGTTGTTTTCATCCGGGTTTTTCGCGCCTGCGCGCCGGACTGCAAGGCAGAAGGCGAGCACAGCGGCAGACGCAAACAGAGCAAATAACGAGTTGTTTTCTCGACTACCTCCCGATCAGGAATCGGACGGTCGGTTGAAAATCAAACATGTTGGAAATTCAGTCGGCCGTCGTGAGGTTTTCGTGAGCGCATCCTGCTGTTCAAGCAGAGCTACGAGGGGGCGCCCTCCCCTCCTCTCCGTCCCCGCCAGGGGAGGGAGGGGAGCGGGCGTCCCCGAAGCGACCTCCGCCCGGCCCGGGACCCGTGGGGCCCGGACGTCGGCTCGCGGGGGGGGTTGGGGAGGGACGCGCTGGCCATCTGTTTCCATACGCCTCCGCTCGCGGGGGGGGGGGCGGGGCGCTTGCGGGCCGGCCGGTCTGCTGTGCCGCGCGGCTGCCAGGGCATCTCGTCTTTCCTCTCTCCTCTCCGTTCCCCCCGACGCCCGGTGCCTCCCGTGCGCCGGCGGGTACTACCCAAGTCTCCCCCCTCTTCCGGAGGGTGCACGACGTACAGTGTGAGCACTCCGGTCGTGTCCGAGCGTCGTGCCGTACAGTGTGAGAACACAGATCGTGAGCGGTGAACTTTTAAACCCCGCGGTTCCGTCGCACAGTTTGAGATGTATATAAGTACCGCGACTGAAAAACTCGTACAGTGTATGCCCGGCTTTATTCACCCGTTTTGTCACGGTGTTTGGCGAGAACAGTCCTGCTTTTGCCTACCGGCGTAACCCGGAAGTAGCGCGAACGTCACTTTACTGTTGTAAAGTGTTGATATTGAGGGGAGTGTTCATTTATTTTCATTGTGTCCCCTACATTACTGTGTGCCACATACAGGTAAAAGCCAGTAAATTAGAATATTTTGAAAAACTTGATTTATTTCAGTAATTGCATTCAAAAGGTGTAACTTGTACATTATATTTATTCATTGCACACAGACTGATGCATTCAAATGTTTATTTCATTTAATTTTGATGATTTGAAGTGGCAACAAATGAAAATCCAAAATTCCGTGTGTCACAAAATTAGAATATTACTTAAGGCTAATACAAAAAAGGGATTTTTTAGAAATGTTGGCCAACTGAAAAGTATGAAAATGAAAAATATGAGCATGTACAATACTCAATACTTGGTTGGAGCTCCTTTTGCCTCAATTACTGCATTAATGCGGCGTGGCATGGAGTCGATGAGTTTCTGGCACTGCTCAGGTGTTATGAGAGCCCAGGTTGCTCTAATAGTGGCCTTCAACTCTTCTACGTTGTTGGGTCTGGCATTCTGCATCTTCCTTTTCACAATACCCCACAGATTTTCTATGGGGCTAAGGTCAGGGGAGTTGGCTGGCCAATTTAGAACAGAAATACCATGGTCCGTAAACCAGGCACGGGTAGATTTTGCGCTGTGTGCAGGCGCCAAGTCCTGTTGGAACCTGAAATCTCCATCTCCATAGAGCAGGTCAGCAGCAGGAAGCATGAAGTGCTCTAAAACTTGCTGGTAGACGGCTGCGTTGACCCTGGATCTCAGGAAACAGAGTGGACCGACACCAGCAGATGACATGGCACCCCAAACCATCACTGATGGTGGAAACTTTACACTAGACTTCAGGCAACGTGGATCCTGTGCCTCTCCTGTCTTCCTCCAGACTCTGGGATCTCGATTTCCAAAGGAAATGCAAAATTTGCTTTCGTCAGAAAACATGACTTTGGACCACTCAGCAGCAGTCCAGCTCTTTTTTTCCTTAGCCCAGGCGAGACGCTTTTCGCGCTGTTTCTTGGTCAACAGTGGCTTGACACGAGGTATGCGGCAGTTGAAACCCATGTCTTTCAAGCGTCTCTTGGTGTTGGATCTTGAAGCACTGACTCCAGCAGCTGTCCACTCCTTGTGAATCTCCCCCACATTTTTGAATGGGTTTTTTTTTCACAATCTTGACTAGGGCGCGGTGATCTCTATCGCTTGTACACTTTTTCTGACCACAGTTTCTCTATTAATGTGTTTGGACACAGAGCTCTGAGAACAGCCAGCCTCTTCAGCGATAACCTTTTGTGTCTTTCCCTCCTCGTGCAATGTGTCGATGGTCGCCTTTTGGACAGCTGTCAAATCTGAAGTCTTCCCCATGTTTGTGTAGGCTTCAGAACTGGAATGAGAGACCATTTAAAGCCCTTTGCAGGTGTTTTGAGTTACTCAGCTGATTAGTTTGTGGCACCAGGTGTCTTCAAAATTTAACCCTTACACAATATTCTAATTTTGTGACACACTGAATTTTGGATTTTCATTTGTTGCCACTTCAAATCATCAAAATTAAATGAAATAAACATTTGAATGCATCAGTCTGTGTGCAATGAATAAATATAATGTACAAGTTACACCTTTTGAATGCAATTACTGAAATAAATCAAGTTTTTCAAAATATTCTTATTTACTGGCTTTTACCTGTATGCCACAACGACACATGTTAAAACGTCTGAAGGCATGGAATGTGAAAAAGAGTTTTTGAACTTTAATGTATCTAATGCTGATTATTCATTGAATCATTTGAATTTAAATATTTAAAATACTTTCACAGCAAAAATTATATGGGATTAATTTAGATTAATTAATTAATTACAGAGTATGTAATTAATTAGATTAATTTTTTTAATCGATTGACAGCCCTAATATATAAATAACAATATACAAAAACATATATTTACATATATGTATACATATATATACATATACACATATTTATATATACATATATATATATATTTAATATGAATAACATGTAAAATTTTTCAGCACATAATTTCCTAGTACTTGATAGTTTTAGTACATCCACTGACTGTAGAATTACCTGTGAAACGTTTTCACACAGCCAGAAAACTGCTTGTTGTTGCAACCAAATCCTATGGGATTCTGTGAGAGTAGGGAGTAGCAAGATGGCGGCCAGTGACTTCAGTGTTTCGGGCAAATCAGCAATCCAGTGTATAATAGAGATCAATGCTCTATTCCTGTTTCTCATGAAGTCTAAAATCATCTCCTTTGTTTTATCCACATTCAGAATGAGATGATGTTTCCACACCGTGCCACAAAGCGGTCCACCAGCTACCTGTACTTAGCTTCCTCTGATTCCTCCAATGACTGGAAAGTCATCTGAGTATTTCTGACAGGAGTCTGTCTTGTATTGAAAGTCTGAATTGTAAAGAGTGAAAAGGAATGGTGAGAGAACAGTCCCCTGTGGTGCTACTGTGCTGCTGACTTGTCTAAATGACAGTGGGTTTGTTGAAGCAGGTGTATGATGGCATCTTCAACTCCATGACAATAAGCAAACAGCAGGAGGTCCTGATAGATGCTTCTCTGCTTACTCATGTTGGCCAAAATGATTCTCTCTAGGACTAAATAAGTCTAAATAATTGAGGAGTAAAGGATGAGTTTTCTTTGGTAACAAACAGATGCAGGAAGTCTTCCACAACACTGGAACCTTCTCCTTGGTCAGACTAAGGTTGAAGAGGTGCTGTAGAATGTCAGAGAGCTGCTTTGCACAGGCCTCCAGGACTCTGGCAGACACCATGGACCTGCAGCCTTATTCCTGTTCAATCTCTCCAACTGCCTGTTCAATTCTCTGCTAGAGACAGAAAAGTGGAAAGGGGATGCAAAGGGAGCAGTACCATCTTCTACTGAGAACAAACATGCAGAAGTGTCCATTGCTGAGGGAGAAGATAAACATCTGAGGTGTGACATGGAAGTTTTGTATCAAAGGAGGGTGTGATGACCTTTTGGCTGTAGGCAAGAGAGAAGGATGCCAAGCTTCTTTCTGTACTGAACCTGCTCATTCAGCATTTCCTTCAAGTCACTGGTGATGCAGGGTTTGCTGTTGGGGAAGCATCTCACTGTTCTGGTGAGGATGATGTTGTCCACACAGAAGTTTCCATATCGCTGGCACAGTGCATCCCAGTCATTTGCCTCAAAACCACCTTTGATGGCTTCCTCACTTTCCTGTGGCTGTTTTCTCACAGCTCTCTTTACTGCAAGTTGCCTTTTCAAAAAGAGGCTTATATTCTGAGCAGAATATAAGCTTAAAATAGATTGTGATCCGATTTGCCAAGAGTATGTCTTGCTGTAGAGATGTCTAAGTCTTTGACATTTGCATAAAACAAGTCCAGAGTTTTTGATTCTATAGTTGAGCAGATGACAAACTGTTGAAAGGTTGGAAGTGCAGCAGAGAGTGAGGCATGATTAAAATCACTAGATATTGTCAGAAAAGCATTTGGATGTTGTGTCGGTAGCTTATCTACAACTGAGCTGATGGCATCACATGCAGTGTTAGCAACACATGATGGTTGAACATAGAGTGTTGCCAAAATAACACTGGTGGACTCTCTAGGAAAAGATATGGACAGAAACTCACTACTAACACTTCAATATCTGGGCTGCAGAGATGAAACTTCACAGTCACAGGTCCTGGACATCATGTCATGTTCACCAGCACTGCCAATCCACCACCTTTGCTCTTCTTCAAATCTCTGTCTGCTCATATGGTCAGAAAGCCTGGCAGGGAGATGGTGGAGTCAGGGGTATTATCCTGCAGCCATGTTTCAGTGAAACATATAATATTGCATTACGGATGCTCGGGCTAGGTCCTTGTTAAGGCTTGGAGTAACCATAATAATCAATGGAAAAGAATGCTTACATGTCATCCTTATCTCTCTTCTTCTTGATCCTGCTTAGCATCCTCAGCACCTCCATTTCAGCTCATCTGGGATTTGGGGACGTAGTTGAAGTATTATTTTAGCCAGCAAACTGAATTCTTGCAGTATTTGTGCATTCATAAACACACGACAATCCATCTTGTCCTGCTCCCATCTTAAATGTTCAGACAAATCATGTTGCAGTATTATGGTTTAAGGCGGGACAAACCAGCTGTGATGAAGAGCTGCCGAGTCTATAGCCAAACCAAAATAAACATGGTAAACTTGTTGTAGATTCTCTTGGTGCCTGCTGCTTACATTTTCATTTGATACCGTGATCGACTAAAACCAACCATTGGTTAGCAGGCACTAGGTCAAGTTTATTTGTAAAGCACATTTCAGCAGTGTTAAGAATTGACCTGGTTGCGGTTATTCCAGGTTCTTTGCGTGAAAAATGTGATGTTAGTGAAACCAAGATGGCGGCGCGAGTACATCGCGAGGCTCACGGTCTCTCCAGATTCTGCAATTTTGCGGTGTTTTTCCTGCTCATTTTGGGTCTGTTCGTGCAGAACAGTTGTGCCCTTACATCATACACCCGTTGTGAACTTTTGGATATTGGATTACGAACTTCTGACAGTTTTATGGACAACCTTCGACTCCTTCCTGAGATCGCCAGAACACCCAAGGCTTCGCACTCAACTCGGCCGTGCGGAAGTGCTCCAAGGCGGCGCCGAGATCGTAAACAAAGGTGTGGGAAGCGCGGAGGACTAAGAGCTAAGCTAAAGCTAACACCACACCGGCTCTCTTTACCCAGCATTTTCTTTGCCAATGTACGGTCGCTGCTGAACAAAATGGAGGAGATCTGACTCAACATTACATGCAGCAAGAGACTTTTGAACTGTAATGTCCTAATCTTCACGGAAACAGGGTTAAACAGCGGAATACCGGACAATGCTATTGAGCTAGCGGAACATCAGATGGCTCCGGTAAGACCCGAGGTGGGGGACTGTGCATTTACATTAACAAAGCTTGGTGCACAAACTCTGCTATTGTTGAAAGACATTGCTCAGCTAACCTTGAGTTTCTCATGGTTAAATGCAGACCGTTCTATCTGCCACGGGAGTTCACTTCCACTATTATCACTGCAGCCTACATTCCCCCCTACGCTGATGCTAAGTCTGCTATCTCAGTAAACAACAGACCATTCACCCTGAAGCTGCCTTTATTGTCGCAGGTGATTTTAATCATTCAAATTTAAAGTCAGTGCTACCGAAATTTCACCAGCATGTTTCCTGCCATACCAGAGGAAACAAAACTTTAGACCACGTTTACACAAATGTGGCTGGAGCCTGCGTCGCAACACGCCTCCCCCACCTGGGTCAGTCAGATCACCTTTCTTTGTTCTTCACCCCCAAATATGCACCTCTCATCAATCGTGTGAAGCCATCAGTGAAGACCATCAAGGTGTGGCCTGCAGGAGCAGATTCATCACTTCAGGAAAAGTTTCTACACACAGACTGGAGGATGTTTGCTTCTCAAGCCACCAGTGGCTCTCACACAGACATTGACTGTTACGCCTCCTCTGTACTGGATTATATTAATACCACTATTGACAATGTTACAACCCAGAAGCAGATCACCACATACCCAAATCAGAAGCCATGGATGAACGGGAAGGTGCGACTCCTATTGAAGACACGCAACACTGCCTTCAGATCAGGAGATGCTCAAGCCTATAGCACAGCCAGAGCAAATCTGAAAAGGGGCATCAAAGAGGCCAAGTACTGCTACAAGCTTAAGATAGAGGGACACTTTTCCAACGCTGACCCCCGACGCATGTGGCAGGGAATTAAGGCCATCAGTGACTATAAACCCACTCACTCCACCTCTGCAGCCACTGGTGTCAACTTCCTGAATGAGCTGAATGACTTTTATGCTCGTTTTGAAAGAGACAACAGTGAAACTGCCACCAAGCTCAAATCCTCAGCCGACCACCCGCCAATCACACTCTCCTCAACAGATGTCTGCAACGCACTGAGCAGCATCAGCACGCACAAGGCAGCTGGACCAGATAACATCCCTGGACGTGTGGTAAGGGCATGTGCAGAGCAGCTCGCTGGGGTTCTTACAGACATTTTTAACCTGTCTCGCCCAAGCAGCTGTACCAACATGCTACAAATGCACTTCCATTGTGCCAGTGCCAAAACACTCCAGCCCAAAGTGCCTTAACGACTACCGCCCTGTAGCACTCACACCAATCGTAATGAAGTGCTTTGAGCGGCTGGTCCTGGCACACCTAAAAGACTTGCTACCATCCACATTGGACTCACACCAGTTTGCATACCGCAGCAATAGGAGCACAGAGAATGCAGTTTCCATGGCACTGCACTTTGTGCTCACACATCTGGACAATAAGAACACTTATGCACGCATGCTGTTTGTTGACTTTAGCTCAGCATTCAACACTGTCATCCCGGCTAAGTTAATAGCCAAACTTCGAGACCTGGGCATCAACACCTCCATGTGCAACTGGATTTTGGACTTTCTGACCAACAAACCCCAGAATGTCCGATCAGGCTCCAACTGCTCCACGTCCATCACACTCAACACTGGTGTACCACAGGGCTGTGCGCTAAGCCCGTTTCTCTACTCCCTCTTCACCCACGACTGCAAGCCTGTGTACGCATCCAACTCCATCATCAAGTTTGCAGACGACACTACGGTGATTGGTCTCATCAGCAACAACGATGAGACAGCCTACAGGGAGGAGATCAAGCACCTGGCCACATGGTGCACTGAAAATAACCAGCTCCTCAACACCACCAAAATGAAGGAGCTCATCGTGGACTTCAGAAAAGATTCAAGAGGCACGCACGACACCATCCACATCACTGGAATGGCTGTTGAGTGTGTCTCCAGTTTCAAGTTTCTGGGGACCCACATCTCAGCGGACATGTCCTGGTCAACCAACACCTCCTGCCTGGTCAAGAAGGCTCACCAGCGCCTCTTCTTCCTGAGGACACTGAGGAAAAATCAGCTATCCTCGACTATCCTGGTGAACTTCTATCGCTGTGCAATAGAAAGCATCCTGACCAACTGTGCAACAGTGTGGTATGGGAGCTGTTCTGTTGCAGAGCGCAAGGCACTGCAGCGGGTGGTGAAAGCCGCCCAGTACATCACTGGGACTCCACTACCCACCATTGAGCACATCCAGAAGAAACGCTGGGGGAAAAAAAAGAGAGAAAAAAAAAAAAAAGAAACGCTGCCTACATACTGTTTTCTCTCCTGCCCTCCGGCAGGCGTTTCAGGTGCCTCCGGACCAGAACCAGCAGACTAAAGAACAGCTTTTTCCCCAGAGCTGTCTCTTTATTGAACTCTAATCCTCACTGATAGACTCTCTTCTCCTTCCTCACACCTACCTCCACTTTGTTATTCTGTTATTTACAAGACTGTAATGTTCACCTGCACTCCTGACTGTTTATTCACAGTACCAATTGTTTACATATACATTTGCAATACCGTACTTTAACTGTAATATGCAATTACCTTCCACTGCACTTTAATTTAAATAGCTTCTGTCCAAACTTTATTTATACATTTTATAGTAATAGCCACCTGTATATTATGCTCACAATTCTACCTATAGTAATAGCCATCTGTACATATATTCATAGTACATGTAAACTCTGCTATAATAACAATCATCTGTATATTATGCTATTGTACATATCTGTAAACCTCTATTCATAGTAATATCCACCTGTATATTATATTCGGTACATATCCAGCTGTAAATTTTGTTCACAATACTAGTTATCTATATATACATATCTGTAAAACTCTATTTATAGTAATATCCACCTGTATATTATATTCGGTATCGGTACATATCCAGCTGTAAATTTAGTTCACAATACTAGTTATCTATATATTATACTCATAGGACAAATCTATCAGTAAATTCTGTTTATAATAGTATCCATCTCTATATTTATTCAGTAAAAACCCATGTCCTATACTTATGGAACCATTGTTTATCCTGCACTTGCTGCTATTGCACTTCTGGTTAGACCTAAACTGCATTTCGTTGTGTTGTACCTGTACCTGTGTAATGATAATAAAGTTGAATCTAATCTAATCTAATGTTTCTATTGTAGGCTTCTGTAGTAACAAAAAGATTCTTGATACAGAAACTCTATTTTAACATATTTAATTTAAAGGCGGATAGATTTCTGAATGCCAGAGAGTGCCCGTTCATTACTCACACAGACATTAAGTAGCACCAATTGTGTGCATCCATCCAGGGGCGTGCACAGTATATCAGTGTTCCTTTCATTACATTGGTGGAAAAGATTATACTATAATGTAGACGTGTCCAAGCTGACACATTTTGTCATTCTGTTCAATCTAGGTTTGTCAGGCTCTGTGTCTCCAGTGTCTGTTGTTTATCTGTTGTTTCCATGGTAACTGCCTTTCACAGCCCAGTCTCTGTAATCTCATAATCCATAACAGCAGCAAGGCAGTTCAAAGTGCTTTACATCATGAAAACATAAACACATGACAAACATTAAATTGTATCAAGTGGAAAATATCAATACGCAACAAATATGTTGGTCAATGTTCATGTTATCATGGGTCGCAAGCAACTAAAAACAGGTGTGTCTTGATTTAAAGGAACTCAGTGATTCGGCTGATTTGCAGTTTTCTGGAAGTTTGTTCCAGATTGGTGGAGCATGGGAACTAAATGATGCTTCTCCAAGTTTGGGTCTGGTTCTGAGAACACAGACTAGACCAGAACTAGAAGATCTGAGCGGTCTGGAGGGTTGATACAGCAACAACAGGTCTTGTTTGGTGCTAAGCCATTCAGTGATTTATAAACTAACAAAAGTATTTTAAAGTATATTTTCTGTGTTACAGGGAGCCAGTGTAAAGACTTTAGAACTGGGATTATGTGCTCTATCTTCCTGGTTTTGGTGAGAACACAAGCAGCATCATTCTGGATCAGCTGCAGTTGTCTGATTGATTTTCTTTGCTGTTGTTTTTTTTGGGGGGGGGGAGGCAGACCAGTGAAGACGCCGTTGCAGTAATCAATGCGACTAAAGACAAACGCATGGAGGAGTTTCTATAGCTCTTGTTGGGACATCAGTCCTTTAATCCTGGAAATGTTCTTCAGGTGATAGAAGGCTGCCTTTGTAACTGTGTTTATGTGTCCTCGAAGGTTCAAGTCTGAGTCCATCACTACACCCAGATTTCGGGCCTGATCACTGGTTTGTAGTTGTAATAACTGAAGCAGCGTGCTGACTCTAGTTCGTTCCCCTTTAGGTCCATAGATAACTTCAGTTTTGTTTCTGTTCAACTGGAGAAAATTTTAGCACATCCATGCATTGATTTGTTCTAAGCATCCGTTCAGTGCATTGATGGGTTCAGAGTCACCTGGTGATAAAGGTGTTGCATCGCAAGTTCTGCTGAATGTCCCTCCTTTCCCCAAATGGATTTGATGGAGGGAAACCCAGATTGATAATGTGCAGAACGTAGAGTGCTCATTATCAGTCTGGCTTGCCAGGTTACAGAGTCATGTCACCCTCTAATGTTGTTCGATAACTATAAGTCTTGAAAGGCAGACAATGGGCTTCCAATAGCAAAGCACAAAGCCACAATATGATAGCACTACTCTTCTGAAATATCCCATACCTGTTAACAACTTTGATCTTTCATTTGTTGGTAAATATTTAACAGCTGAATAATATACTTTGTGGATCGCCCTGTGAATGGTGGCCAACAAGCCTTGACTCTTGGATGATAATGTTGAGGAATCAGAAGTTTTTCATCCTTGGTCGACTTTGGAGTTAATATCAGAGGCAAAAACATAAAATAAAGCTTATACTTGATTTGACATGGTTTGAAATTTTATTTATAAAGTGCCAATATACAGCACGTAATTTCAAGGCATTTTACAAAGTCAATGCAATCAAATCATACAGACAGATTGGTTAAGCAGATTGCATCGAATCTTTGACCAGCAGCATTCACTCCTCCTGAAAGAGCATGCAGTCACAGTGGACAATCTTCTGCATTGTTGATGGCTTTGCAACAATCCTTCATACATACATGGATTTAGCAATAACCGTGCATAGGAAAATATTGTAAAAACAATGTAGAAAGGGGACTACTATTTGGCTGACATTTGCAAGAGAAACTGGTTGACTGCTGCTCACGTTCCTATCATATATATTAGATAGATGAGGAATATAGCTTTTTAGTTCACCATTATGTATAAGACAACTCACCTTGTCCATTGCCTTTGTGTCTAAGACAGGAGTCTCGAAGTTTACTACTTGAAAACAAGTGTGCTCCAACTTTTAGATGAGTTTGGGTTCCCACACACCTGAATCAAATAGAAGAATTACCTTCCAAACATGTAATAAAGTTTTGCAGAGTTCTGCTAATGAACTAACTATTCAGTTCAAAGTCTGGCTTGAACAAAACCATCACAAAAACAAAAAATGAGAAAAATGCATACTTCAATTCAGAGTCTTCAAGACAAAAGAAAAATAATACTACCTTTAAAAGTTTCCAGACACACCACTGACAAAAGGAAATCCCATCTGGGTGGAAGCAGTTTAAATCAGATTCAACAACGGACTAAACTTAGTGAAATTTTTGACAGAATTCTCTAAGGATCTTGTTAGTGGAACTGCTTCACAGCAAACAGCAGTTTATCCTGTAAGCTGAAATTTCACGAGTTCAAGATGGAGCAAGTCCAGAAGGCCACTGTCAGTTGTGGCTGTCAATAAAACCAAGAGACACTAAATCAGACTTCATTACCAGGGGAAATGTTTCCAACTTGAACACCACCAAACTGGTGGCCATGTGAAAGCTTCTGCTGCTTTTGTAATATGAGCATTCCTTCTTCCAGCACTTAAAAGATACTCTGCCATACAGGATTTCTGAAAGACACAGTGTTTTCCCCCCATTTATTCGAATAACATCTCTTAAGGTAGTCAATATAACTTGATGCTTCATTTTGTGTTTCTGAACTTCTTCACAGTCTCTCGATGGACATTTAATGCGGTACCGCGCACGTGACGTCACCGTCTCAAGAGCAACGCCCCTTTTGCCGCTTAGGTAGGGCACACAGGAGAGAACGCACGGATAACTCAGCTATTACAAGCGCAACAGAACCAGCGATATGACCGACTTTACAGCCGTTAAACTTTCCCAAGACGATGTCCCAGGCACACGGTTTACTGGTCGCACTGTCGAAGAACACACCAACCTTCAGCTCAAACGATGGCTTGAGGTTCGAGGGCTTAAAAAGACTGGAAAACTGGCCGAGTTGATGAACGGTAAGCTTTGTTTTTTTTCCCTGCGCAGCGATCATGGCAGCGTCGGCCGTTTTTTTTTTTGTTGTTGTTTGTAATCACCGTCCAGGAATGGGTATATGTTTAATGTTTGTCTCATTTGAAATGTTTTTGAGTAAGCTATCCTGGTAGCAGGCTATCATGTTAGCGCCTGCTACCATGATAGCCTATATGCTATCATGGTAGCAGGCGCTACTTTATTAACATGTCGGCCACCAAAATACTCTTACCTTGACTTGATGTCGCTGGAATTGGGTCAGGATGTTCTTCGGTTGTGCCCTTTTCTCCGACAAAATGCTTGCTACATATGTACTTGAATTTGGTAACTTTTTCCGGGTTGAACTGTTGTGTAGGCCGACCGCCCCGGTGTACCAAGCGCACACATTTCTCCTTGGCAGTCTTGAAGAAAACATCCTTCATATGCGGCCGATCAGCGTAACTCGAGTCGCTGTTGCACGTTCCATAGCAACAATGTTTAAAAACCATTGTCTTAAATTTGGAAAAAGCAGTCGTTTACCGAGTAAAACCTAGGCTAACGCACGTCTCTTTTACAGCAAAACAGCGGCGGGTTTCCGGAGTTTGCCCCACTGCGTACCACGTGATGTGACGTCATCGTGACGTTGTGTTTCTAAAAATAGCTCGCGCGCGGTACCCCATTGAATAGACATGGAGAAGAAAAGGTTGTCTCCAGTCCAAACAATGGGGTAATATGGCTATCAAAATTAGATCAAAATTTGGATAAGGACTGGCCAACTTTAAAGGAGCAATAAGGGAAATTTAATTGTTTTAGATAGAACAAAAAAAAGTTTTGTGAAGAACTAAAGGTGTCATTTTAGATGGACACATCACACACCATCTCTGTGTTGTTCTCTAGTCTCTTGTTTAGTCAGACCAGCAGCACGTGCATATACGCAGTGTGGTGTTTGGCCCATATCTAAAAATAGATCAAAATGCACACCTGTCTGCTTGACAACAAGCTCAGCCCGATCGGGTAAATGAAGTTAAGAAGAGTCTTGAACTCTGAAAGAAATGAGGCCCGCCTGCCATCCAATGGTAGATTGTTCCACAATTTTGGAGCTGCTACAGTGAAGGCAAAATCTCCTCTTAGTTTCCACTTTGATTTTGGGACAGTAAGGAGCTGCTGGTTGGCAGACCTAAGGGAGCAGGCAGGTGAATGTGGGTGATGCAGCAGCTCAGAAAGGGGAGGGCATGCTATTAAGAGATTTAAAAGCAAGTAAAATAACTTTAAAATGGATCCTCAAATGTACAGGCAACCAATGAAGGAAGTTTAAGATGGGGGTAATGTGCTCAGACATTTTTGTCCCAGTTAAAAGTGGTGCAGCAGCATTTTGCACAACCTGCAGGCGCCTGATGGAAGCCTCACTAACCTCAAGATATAGTGAGTTACAGTAATCCAGCCTAAATGTAATAAAGGCATGGATTATTGTTTCAAAAAGCTGCCTCGATATAAAAGCCTTTACTTTGGCTAACTTAAATGAAAAAAAAGATAGATTTCACAACTGCCCTAATCAGGCTCAAGTTTAAGATCTCATCTATCTTATCTTCCAGATTTTGTGATAATCAGCTCTAACATATTGTGCCAGAGAACCAAGATCCATGTTTGAAGTGTCAGATGAGCTGACAAAAAACATCACCTCTGTTTTTTGCTCTTTCAAGTGTAAAATGTTTGAAGTCATCCAGAACTTTATATCATGTAGACCAGGGATATCCAAAGTGTGGGGGTGCGCGAGATGAAAAATGTAATGGTGGTCGGTGTCAGGATTCTATGTGTACTGTGCTCTGCTATTCTCTTCCACAGGTGGCTGTTGTTGACAGGTGGGTGTGGCCCGCACCTGCGGCTCGTTTGGGCTGCTTTGGCTGGAGCTTAAAAGGAGCATTCAATCAGCTGAAGGACGCCAGAGTGTTAGACCGTTGTGTTCGTCGTGCTCTGGATTACTCACCCGTCGTGTCTCCATGAGCTGAAGACTGGTTCCTCAATCCCTGCTGCTCAGATTCTGCTCTGGTGTTCCCCTAAAGCCCCCTTGGTGGTACCAAGCCAGACAAGAGACCCCCTTTCCTGGATTCACTCTGGTTCCTTCAGCTGCTCCTCGTGCCTGTCTCCGGTGTGGTTCTGCTCGGGCTCCTCGCCTATGTTCCATCCGCTAGCTCACCTGTCGCTCAGCCATCTCCTCCCATCGGAAAGCAGAGAGTCGCAGGATCCCCTCTTCCACTCACCCTCCCCGGATAGGTTTTCCGTACCTATTGTGCTCCTAACTCTGACGTTCCGAACCTCGCCTGCAGCTCACGTAGTGAGCAATCAGATCCGTGTAGAGCCTAAATAAACATCTTTAACTGCTTCTTGTTCTCCGACTGTGTCTGACGTGTAAATAAAAATTTCCTTTGTAAAGATTAAAATCAAAAACTGCAAATGTAATCAATAAATAAAATTTATTGTAATGATCCGTATTAGACTTTATTGCTAAGTGCTGTTGCACACTTACTGTTTCTTTAAGTTAGGTTGTTTTGGGGTTATACCGGAAGAAATATGTGGCTTCCGGGTGAGGAGTGGTGGTTCAGGGGACTGGCGGAGTGAAAGCTGTCCCGTTCTGTTCGTCCTAAAATAAAGTGTTAGGAGCAAAACATCGGTCTGGTGCTTGGGTGTGATAATGGAACGTTACAGTATTCACACAAAAATGTATTTATTTAGAAGAAATCTTCTTCTACGCTTCATTTTAAGATGAAATATACACATTTTGCTGTATATGCGCTCCTATCTTGTGGCTTCCACTTCATTCATTATGGCAAATATGCTCAATTGGCTGAAACCAGGGAAACTGTCAGGCAGCTGAGACATCTAAGGTCAAATTTAGTGATGAAAGAGGAGAGGAACCAAGAGAAAGAGAGGAATCGGAGGCAACAGAGGAGACAATTGCAACGGATCTGGGAGAAGAAAACTAGCGAGAATCGGAAAATGTCTCTTTCTCTCTCCTGACGTTACGTCATTTACATCAGCAGAGGAAAAATTTAATGCGGGTCGAAAGTTTATTTACAAGATTAAATTGAGTGACTGTCTCTATCGAACGGGCAGCGCCTACAAACAACGCTGCACGTGGTGCTGGGACTCTGAACTGCCACAAGCACTGATGCTCATGACACTCCCACACTGCTGCAGCCTCCGCTGGGGGTGGGAGGAAATGGTGGTAGACGCGGTTTCTTGACTATGTTCACGCTCAGGGCTGTAATACTTTTCATTGTGATTCAGACAGGTGCAGTTCATTTTAAAGATGCAGATTCAGACAGGAACAGGGAAACTGGCAACCTGCTGGGAGCTGAGGTGTGTTACCATGGGCATGTTTACCTGCTGGATATAACCGCTGTGAAGCAATCAGGAAATAACTTTTTATTTCTCTGATTAAAAACAGCTTTATGGAGCACTCTGTTATTGTTACTCTGTACGGCTCTACCAAAGTCTCTCTCTCTCTCTCTCTCTCTCTCTCTCTCTCTCTCTCTCTCTATCTCGCTCATCATCGGACACAGCTCAAATTAAACTTCTTCGTGTTTCTATTTTGCGGCATAAATTTGTGAGTCAGACTCAGATTTAGAAGCTGGTACATGAAATAAACAAAGTGAGAACACGCACAGGTAGATCATCAGAGTTTAGTCCGTGAATGGTCTCTGCTTCAGAGATGTTTCAGGTTGTCTGTGGAGGTTTGACCGATCTGAGCGTCTCTTTCTGTCTCTCGCTCCACATTGAGCCACCGATGCATCTGAAAACCCTCAGGATCCTGTTGTGGATGTTGTGTGTAACGTTACTGCAATTTAATTCAAATTATGTTCTAATTTTATTTCCATAACCTTTTTTATGATGGTTGTGTTGTTTTAACTTCAACTGCAATTTTTTTTTTTGAAGATTGGGGTTGCGTCAACCTGGTTGGGACACGGAAGGGGGTGCACGGCTTAAAAAGTTTGGGAACCGCTGATGTAGACAATTGAATAACGAATATAAGGAGAAGCGCATGGCTTTTTTAAGAGGAAGGAAACCCCATGTTTCCTAATGATTGAACCAAGGGGAAGCTGATATAAGGAAAAAAGCAAGGGGCCCTAATACTGACCTCTGCAGGACCCCACAATGACGAGGAGCAGCAAAGGACACACACTCACCCAGTTTTACTAAGAAAGTTTGTTCTGCCAAGTAAGACCTAAACCATTGCAATGCAGTAGCCCTGTCATCCACACAGTGATCCAAATGAGAAATTAAAATTTTATGGTCAATTGTGTCAAAGGCAGCAGTTAAATCTAAAAGCACAATAATAACACTGTCCCCTGAGTCAGTTGCTAAAAGCACATCGTTAAAAACTCTTAAAAGGGCAGTTTCAGTACTGTGCAAAACTTTAAAAACAGATTGAAAACCTCTAAAATACCATGTTCTTCTAAAAAGGCCATTAGTTGCTTATACGTAAATTCAAGAATTTTAGAGATAAAAGACAGTTTGGAAATTGGCCTGTAATTCTCAAAAGTATCTGGATCAAGACCAGGTTTCTTAAGAAGTGAATTACTGCCTGTTTAAGATTAAAAGGAACAACACCAGAGGACAGGCTACTATTTATAATTGCATGTAGAACTGGTGCAATTGTGAGGAAAACCTCTGAAGAATCTAGTGGGGAGAGCATTATAAGGAGAACCTGAGGGCTTCATGTGAGCAACAATATCCTGTAAAGACAGCAGAGAAACTGTCTCAAACTTGTCAAAGACAGCAGAGCAGAGAGCAGGAGTAGATGAGTCAGAAACAGAAAGGGGATATGAGCTTTCGGAGATGTTACCTTTTTCACAAATTCATTTTGAATTTCTTCACAGGTTTCCAGTGAGGGCTCAACAAAGACCATCTGTGGAGCATGGAGGAGCAGAGCAATAGTTTTAAATAAAACGAGAGGTTTTTGGCCTGAATAATGACAGAAAGGTGTTTTCTTCTAGCATCCCTGACAGTTTTCTGATAAGAACTCCATTTGTATTTCAATATTTCAAATGAGACTTTAAGTTTATCCTTCTTCCACTTACGCTCAACTCTCCTGCACTCTTTTCTGACAGCGCAGGTTGAGCTGCCTCCCCCATCCCAGGGAAGAGCAGAGAGGAGCCCCAGGAAATCCCCAACAGCCACAGTGCCGGAGCCCCCGCAGCTGCTCGACAAGCCCGCGAGCTCCACCGGCAGCCAGCTACACCGGAGCAGATCCAGTCATGGGCCCAGTGACCCAGGGAGCACCAGCGGGTCAAGGCGCTAGCCAACCTATGGGAATAGGATGGGAGATAAGGGCTCCAAATTTAATGGAGACCAGAGATGTCCCAGGAGAGACGGCAGTCCAAACCCAACCTGACAAAAAGACAAACAGAAAACCAGGTACACAGACACATTCACACGCTCCCACCCTAGTGTCCCCACATTCATACACTCTGACACACAAAAAAACAACAAAAAACCCAGTGGCCATCCCCAGCTCAGACCCGGAACAGGTGGCCCCCTCCTCCTCCAGGCCCCGAACTCCGGAAGGCAATTGGAGAACAGGGGTGTGAGAAAGACCATGAGCCTTCCTCCACCTGCCCAAATATGGTGTTGTTGCCTGTTGTTCTCAAGTACATTTAAAACTGGGAGGGCCAAAAGGGGGGAACCCAGCACCCCCTCCCATGCATCCCACCCAGAATCCTCAATGTCTAAACCGGAATGGGGGCAGAACAGCCCGCAGCGGGTGAGGCCTACACAATCAGATGCCCCCCCCCCCCCCCCCCCAAATGTCTTACTCCTCCCACAATTAATGGTAAAAATGATAAATCACTGGTATAGCTCTTTAACTAGTCCAATGACCCCAGGAGCCTTACATGACAATCAGTCATTTACCCATTCACACACACATTCACACCCTGGCGGTAGTGAGCTATGTTTGTAGACACAGCTGCCCTGGGGCCGACTGACAGACGTGAGGATGCCATACATTGGCGCCACCAGGCCCTCTGACTACCTCCAGGAATTTGGGTGAAGTGTCTTGCCCAAGGACACAACAACTGAGACAGCTGGAGCGGCAACCCACCAATTGCAGGACGAACTCACTAACTCTTGCGTCACTGTCGCCCTACATATAGTATATGTGTTGTGTGAATGCTATAAGTTAAACTGTCAAAGGCTATGTTCACACTGCAGATCTTGCTACATCATAGCAAGACGAAATAAGATAAGAAGAAAGCAGCACAGCTATTAATGGTCTTTTATGGAGTGCTAACTGCTACTACTGTGTGTGGATGTGTAGTGAGAGACAGGAGAGTGATGTGAAAGATGGATAAAATACGACATGACCGGTCAGACTGTGGATGCTTTGAAAACAATATGATACGTATCCGAATTAGTACCACATATGGAAGTGTCTGATTTTTTTTAGGGGTGAAAAAATCGGAATTGGGCCATTCACACTGCCATGAAAAAGACGGATATGGGTTGTATATGGGCAAAAAGATTGTTTTTTGGGTTGCATTTCCCTGCAGTGTGAACGTAGCCCTTGATGTACAATGAAATTGGGGCCAAGGACGTCACAAAAAAATGGGGCTGGGAAATCCTCCCCACTCCCCACTGACGCCCCTACACAGGCCCTACATGTGTGGTAGCATGATGGAGTAGCCAGAGGGAGGCATCCGGGATGGGGAGGAAAGACTGAGGAGCAACATGCCCTCCCAGGAAGCCTGCTCCCCCGCTGACTCCAATAGGCACCCCATTCTCCAAAAACGGAGATGGAGGCACCGCGAGTCGCACCACCATAGTATGCGGGGCCAGAGATAAGCAGCGAGGCCCGAGAGCCAACCGCAAACCGAGACACCAACACATAACACCCCCACAACCCTACAGACCCCTGCTCCCCGGATAGAACCAGCACCAGGACGAGACAAGGAGCCGGATACGGAGCCACCCAAGCAACCCCCCACGACCATCGGTCCATTTTAGAATCACCTTAATTCTTTATTCATGCACATCGGAGCCTTCATCAAGTCAGAGCACGTTAATGGGGGCTAACTGTTTTAGTATATAATCTCAGTGACTGCTTCTTCCACGTCTTCTGGGCTTCTGGACTCTGATACAGAGTGAGGAAATCAAACGAAACACTATTAATCTGCCAGGATGTCTTTCAGGTCTATCAATCCATGTTATTGCACCCACGCTGAACACTAACAGTGTCCAATATGCTATTAAATGAACATGACAGATATGTTTCTTTTAATTGAATGGATTCATGGATGCCTTTCAAGGTATTCCACAGAAAATGATAGAAGTCAGCAAGTTTAAATGATTCCCCAGTCTTTAGCGCTGTGATGTTTCCGCTCGCTCTGAGTCAGGGGTCAGGAGTGTTTTGCCAGGTTAGCAGTTCATGATGCAGCAGAGAGCTTTCAGAGAGCAGCATCTCCCTGGCAGACACCACTATGACCTGAGCACCTTCTCTCTGCTATCAGTCATAATGGAGTTACTGCATCAGCCACCCAAGTCCATCTGATTAATTAAAAGTTTATGGTTGAATTTAAAGGACGAGCGGTTATTATAACTCTTTCTCTCCCCTCTACACACACAGACACATACACACACCCAGAGAGAAAAAATAATTTTAATATAACTTACTGCATTTTTATGCAGCAATATACACATTACTATGCAAAGAACTCTATTAAATATGGAAAATTATTCATGGAAAAACATTTGTACAATCCTGTCTAAAAAAAAATTTATGACTTCTACATTTTTTTTTACATTTCTATAGAAAACAGATTTTTATTTTTACATCTTATAGTCACTTGGTTTTGTATTTTGATTGTTTTTGCATTTTGCAATTTTTGTCACGGATTGTGTTTCACAACCGGTTGATTGTGTTGAGTTATTAGTTTTTCCTTATGTTCTGTTCTTTGTGTACTGGTTTAGATCCAGTTAGATCAACAAAAAGGTCATGTAAAGACAGTGGAAATCAACATATAAAAATAAAATAATTCCTTGCACCACTGCCCTCCCACTTTACTGCTATAGATCTTGAGAGACCATGGATGTACCTACATCCATGGTCTCTGTCCTACATGTCCTTGCCCTTCCCATCCAAACCATGCGCTCATTAACACGTTTTAATGACAGTGGGATGAACGAATGTTTGCTTATTATATTTGCATAAGGGGATCCTGTACCTTCTTCCTAAGTTCAGAAGCATAAACTCAGAGGGGAGCACATGAGAGGAGTCGGATAAAATCCCGTCTGCCTGTCTGAGGATGGACTGCTCAAAAAGTTCTTGTGGAGACAGAGGAGAACCCATTCCCATTGTTTTACCTGTTATTTTTACAAAATTTTAAAGCTGGGTCTTTGTTTTAACAGTCCAATTGCCAAACCAGCTGGTGATAACATACCTTAGTACAGACTATGATGGCTCTGTAAAAAATTACCATAATATTGGTGCAAACACCAAATACTCTCAAACTACAAAGAAAATGAAGACACTGGTGGAGCTTTGCACAAACTGCCATATGTGTGTGCCAGCCAAAACTGTTATCAATATGAACACCCATGGCCGTAGATACCATTGAGGACACCGAGGTTTTTCTGCTGTGTATATAAAAAAATGTTTTATGACTGCTACATTTTTTTTTACATTTCTATAGAAAACAGATTTTTATTTTTACATCTTATACAGTTACTTGGTTTTGTATTTTGATTATTTTTGCGTTTTGCAATTTTTGTCACTGTGTTTCACAAAAGGTTGATTGTGTTGAGTTATTAGTTTTTCCTTCTGTTCTGTTCTTTGTGTACTGGTTTAGATCCAGTTAGATCAACAAAAAGGTCATGTAAAGGACAGTGGAAATCAACATATAAAAATAAAATAATTCCTTGCACCACTGCCCTCCCACTTTACTGCTGTAGATCTTGAGAGACCATGGATGTAGGTACGTCCGTGGTCTCTGTCCTACATGTCCATAATATTGGTACAAACACCAAATACTCTCAAACAACGAAGAAAATGAAGACGCTGGTGGAGCTTTGCACAAACAACTGCCACATGTATGCCAACCAAAACTGTTATCAATATGAACACCCATGGCCGTAGCTACCATTGACGACACCGAGGTTTTTCTGCTGTGTATATAAAAAAAATCAAAACAATGCTCTCCAGGGCGTAGTTCTCTGAGTTGCTACACCAGGATATTGTAGGAGGCACTGCAACAGTGTAAAGCAGCCAAACTCAAAGTCTACAAAGACGAGTGCAGCTTTGCATACCATAGACATTATATAGGTACACCAGTGCTGTATAGAGAGCGTTACGACAGACTTTGAACTCGACAAAACCTGGTCACGTGGTTCATGTAGCCCTCAGTGGTTCCAAACGTCTCAGCGCTATCAGTTAGTTTGCGCGGCTGCTGGTGCGACACACGGCAAAAAACAACTAATTTCTCTTTTCCCTTCATAATTATTGACCATTAATCTGCTCTGATTACTTCACTGACTGCATTTTATTAAAGTATTTTTAGGAGTGGCAGGGACATTTATCTGTGCTCTTAATATTAGGGTGGAAAGGTTATTCCCCATGGGCTGCACTGCGCAGTGCAGCTGTTGCCTTGCAGCAAGAAGGTCCTGGGTTTGAGTCCAACCCTGGGTCTTTCTGCATGGAATTTGCATGTTCTCCCTGTGCATGCGTGGATTCTCTCCAGGTACTCCGGCTTCCTCCCACAGTCCAAAAACATGACTGTTAGGTTAATTGGTCTCTCTAAATTCTCCTTAGGTGAGAGTGTGTGCATGAATGGTTGTTTGTCCTGTCTGTCTCTGTGTTGCCCTGCGATAGACTGGTGACCTGTCCAGGGTGTACCCTGCCTCTCGCCCATTGACGGCTGGAGATAGGCATCAGCGACCCCAACAGGGATAAGCATATCGGAAATGGATGGATGGATGGATAGATGGATGGGTTATTCCCCATACATTGTAGAATACATGTGTGATGATCAGAGTGGGGATGTTTCCGGTATTCAACCAAACACGGTCTCCATGCGTTTTATGGTGTTTATTAGATGAAAACAGATGAGTGAACAGAATACAACTGAACTTAAGGCAGACATCCGGACATCAAACTGACAGCGAACAGAACTGGGCAAAAACAGACAGGACAGGTTAACACCAGACAGGATCAAAGTGCTGATGGTTCTTACCGAACGGGACCAGAACTGAGGCAACGACTGAATGGAAGACAAGAGACAAACCGACAGGGAGCAGGGAACTAGAGCAGGTTAATACAGGCGGACAGACAGGTGAGCGGAGGGAAACTAATCAAGGACAGGTGGCAGTGATTAAGAGAGCAGACAGGAAACTAGAAGACAAAACCGAACAAACCAAGCACAGAACTAAAAACAGAGCAAAAACAGGGACCAGATAACTAACACAATAAAGGGGCTAAACTAGAATCCAAAACGGAAATAAACCCAAAGGCGGAAAGAGCTACTTAACCAAATAATAAACATAAACCAGAACAGAACGTGACAACATGGGGCTACAGATCATATTTGATTAAAAAAATAGGTGTTTATGCAATACTCTGATCAAAATAAAATGTCCACAATGGTTTATAATGAAGTTTTAAACGTAAAGCAAACCAAACAGGAGTAACGTGTTCTCTGCATGCTTGGAATGCTTAACCAGACTCTTGCCACATGGATGTAGCTCCACACGGCGTCGACATGTAGGTCCACCAGGTGTCTTAACTCTGGAGGAAATGTGTGAAGCTGCACCTGGGAACAGGGAAGCTTTTTGGATGTGACATTGCCTGGGTATAGAGGAGAGCAGCAACACATGTGTGTGTTTTACACAAAATAACCAGCTTTGTAAAAATGCTAAAATAATATAAAACAGATGAATTTAATGTCCTGCAGTAAATATCAACTTTGTGAAGGTTATGGCGTTAAAGTGTTGTTTAAACATCTTGATTCTTATTTCGGGGGACAGAAAACGGCATTTTCTTACCTTGGTGGTCCTGTGCAACATACTTCAGCAGTTCATTAAAGTCAGCTTCATGTTTTTAACAGAAAAATATGGAATAATTAGTAATCTTCCCAATTGGTTTTCTGTACTGTTAATATCCCCATTTTTGCTGCCATCTCTGATGGATTCTCTGTAAAAGAATCTATACATCAAACTAAATTAACCATTTCAATCTCACATAACAAAAGAGAAACATGATTTCTAGTTAAGATAATTTATTAACTTGAATTAAAATAATTTAAAGATTGTGGAAACAGCAACAAGAAGAAACTTTCCTTCTAAAGAAACATTTGTTCCTCTGTCTCTCTGTCAGTTTGATCCTCCGCTCTACACACATTAAGTCTCACTGGAGTTAATTTTAAACTCAGACACCTCAAAAAATAAGAAACTTATAAACTTTTATATTTCAAACTGCATCAAATATTTTAAAAAGCTGAATTAGACTGACTTAAATAGACTCGTTTAAATCTGTCCAGACCCGTCCTGCATACAGTTAGCTTGCTGCAGTTTAACACAACCAGCTGGTTAACGTGATTCATTCACTAAAACTGGCTACATGAAATGTCACTGTTGACCCAAAATTTTATAATTTCATCCACTTACCAGAGAAAATTACTGTGAAACACCAAGAATGAACTGCATTTAATGCAGGAACTATCGTTTTTTGGAACTATTTGCGGCTACACGAACCACATGACTTCTGCATTCCATTCTTTAGTCTGTGGGAGTGTCACCACTGTTTCTTAGCTATATCACGCTGAGGTAGACGCCCCATGGACTGACGCTGCCGTTTCAGCCCGGCCGCCATTTTACATGGGTCTCTCAACCCCAGTGCATTTATTTGTACAGAGGAAGCTGTTTGCCCAACTAAAATTATTCATAACTCCCTGAATTTTTACCCGATTTTTACACATTTTGGTTTGTTACAAACGGCAGAGATGTGGCTATGAAACAGGATGCTATTACACGTAAAAAATATGTTTTGATGCTGAAAAATGTTGTTTAAACCATATATTTCCTAACTGACATATGGTATATTGATTTATAAATATGTGATTTCATACTGAAATACTTTGTTTTATGCTATTTAGCAAAGACAGACATGGTATGGCACATTATTAAATATGTAAATAAATACGTGCTTTCATGCTGAAATACTGCTCCTGTACAAAGAGACATGTGGTATTACAAATCAATACATGTATAAATTAATTCATTTTATATTTTAGTTAAGAAACAAGTTGGTTTGTTCATTTAAATTTATTTCACTCTCTCACATGTACAAGCCTGAGCCTTCTCTGAACACCAAATATAATTTCTTCATATCTTTGCTTGCTATGCATACACATGCATACACACACTTTTTTAAAGGCCTGGAAAAGTGTTCTTTAAAATTTCCAGGTTATTTCAGTGTCTCACACCATCTTGCTTGCAACTAGGGCTGAAGCTTAATACCTCTGCAAAATAATTTTTTTGCACAGCTTCTTGCATGTGTTTCAATTCAATTCAATTCAATTCAATTTTATTTATATAGCGCCAAATCATGAAACATGTCATCTCAAGGCACTTTACAAAATCAAGTTCAATCATATTATACAGATTGGGTCAGATTATACAGATTGGTCAAAATGTCCTATATAAGGAAACCAGTTGATTGCATCAAAGTCCCGACAAGCAGCATTCACTCCTGGGGAACCGTAGAGCCACAGGGAGAGTGGTCTGCATTGTACATGGCTTTGCTGCAATCCCTCATGTTTGTACTCTGTAACTCCAGGGTACTTAATTTGGTATTGTGATTCCGCCTTATTTTGTGAAATACAGCAATCACAGATTAATAAGCATAAAACTATGGTCCATCTGTTGGATTTCTGTATTGTTCTCACCAAGTAAAAACTCGGCTTCAGGACCAATCTCAGTCAAAAATGGTGATCTGCACCACTTGATATAGTTTCAATAGTTATCCCCGGTTATTGTAACCGCAGGCTGCAGAAAATACGGTTAAAGTTGCTCCCTCTGCATTTACTCCTGTTGGTTGCTATGCCAGCTTTGAGTAGGAGAGATCCATCCAATATGGTGGCGATGTAGGATGCGCTCCAGCACGTAATGAGGCGTCTAGGTATATAATGTCTCTGTTAAGTACCCTACTGCTAAAACAAAGACCTGAAAAAGAAGAGTGCAGCTGACGTTGAAACACAACAGAGGTAACATGCTGAAAATATTGTACTTCAATTCCACTCTTCTCCAAAAATTAGTTCTCTAGTCTTCTTCAACACTGTTTGTTAAGTTAGAATTGTTACAGCCCATCTATGATGTTGTGTGATGTATTGGCACATTTTTTTTGAGCAGCATGTTTTATCCATTAAATTTAGAGAGAAAGGTTTTTTTTAAGTTTGAGTTGTTTTTTAACCGGTTTTATAAATGAACATGAATTGTTTATATAATCCAGATGATGAAAAGTCTCTGCCAAACAAAGCTCACGAGTGTGTGGAAAAGATAGAAATGTTGAAGGAATGAGAGATTAAATAGATGGCTGCTGTCCATCCACTCCAGTAAGGAAACAAAAGCTCAGACCCATGTCCCTGAGTTGTTCAAAACATGCAAAAACTGACTGGCCTTTATTACTTTTTATACAATGCAAAATTACAGTTCAACTGTAAAATATGTGTTTTACTTCATAAATCACTCTGAAGCCCCTGTTGCTTCAGATGATGTCCCTACCCATGGATTCACACACACACACACATACATTGTATTCATACATTTCAGCCCCTTAAATATAAATAAATGCATCCATTTTCAATAAGTCTTGCTCTTTATTGTAACTGTATAGGAGGCTAATGAGTGGTGGACCTCAGTACTTTTTTAAAGTCTGGCTACGGCCCTGTGAACACCCAGGCCAACATTTTCTTCAACTGAATAAAAACAAAACTGAAGTAATCTTTGGACCAATAGAGGAGAGATCAAAAGTTAGCATACAGCTTCAGTTGTTTCAGCTAGTAACCACTGATCAGGCCCGAAATCTGGGTGAAGTGATGGACTCAGATCTGAACTTCCAAAAGCATCTAAACACAATTACGAAGTTGGCCTTCTATCACCTTAAGAACATTCCCAGGATTAAAGTACTGATGTCTCAGCAGGATCTGGAAAAACAAATCCATGTGTTTATTTTTAGTAGAATTGATTACTGCAACGGTGTTTTCACACGTCTGCCTAAAAAGTGGATCAGACAGCTGCAGCTGATCCAGAATGCTGCTGCCCGTGTCCTCACTAAGACTAAGAAAGTAGAGCACATCAACCCAGTTCTAAAGTCCTTACACTGGCTCCCTGTATCTCAGAGAATAGACTTTAAAATACTTGTTAGTCTATAAATCACTGAATGGCTTAGCACCTAAATACATCACAGACTTGTTATCAGTGTATCTGTTGGCTGAAGTGGCTACACAGCAGTTAGACCCGTTATCCCAGAAAATATATTTCGGAAGAAGAAACAGGACAAACTGCGTTTGTGCTCTGAGAGAGGAGGGCCGGGGGCACACCTGACCCACCTGAACACAGCTTTTTATTAGCCATAACACGTGACAAAACTAACTCATACTTCACTTCCCTTTACAAATCTGTAGAATAAAAACATAAATCAGATCATAAACCTTAACAGCATAAACCCTCCAGACCACTGAGGTCTTCTGACTCCAGCCTTCTCTGCATACCTAGAACCAGAACCAAACACGGAGAAGTAGCATTTAGTTCCTATGCTCCACTTATTTTAATTAATGACTTCATTATTGACAATAATCTTGATGTAATGTTTTTAACAGAAACATGGTTACATGAATCTAACGAAGCAGCTATTCTATTAGAGACGACTCCTCCAAACTACAATTTTCTTTGTGAGAGCAGACAGAAAAGAAAAGGTGGAGGAGTGGCAACATTGTTTAATGATTCACTAAAATGTAAAAAGGTGTTTTTCGGAAAATTCGACTCTTTTGAACATTTGGCTCTCCAGGTAAAGAGCCCGGTACGAACTATGTTTCTGAATGTTTACAGGTCTCCTAAGTCCACATCAAACTTTTTTTAATGATTTTAGTGACCTCCTGTCTGTGATATGTGTTGATTATGACTGTTTAATTATTGTGGGAGACTTTAACTTTCACGTTGACAACCCTGAAGACAGAAGTGCAAAAGAACTGTGACACACTTAGAAACTTTGGTTTAACTCAACATGTTAAACAACCAACACACAAACAGGGACATATTTTAGACCTGATCATCACTAAAGGTCTAAAGATTTCTAAGGTCAATGTAACTGATGTTGCCTTATCTGATCACTTTTCTGTTACCTTTGAAAGCATAATTTCCAGTGACTCATTTAGCCAAAGGGACATCGTAAGAAAACGTACCTTTAAGGACAATGCCACGGAAACTTCTATTCAAGCTTACTCTGCTACATCAACCTTGGGCTGCAACTCAGTAGATAAGCTAGTAGATAACTTTCATTCTAAAGTCTCAGACATCATTGACTGCATTGCTCCAGTTAAAGTGAAAGTTCTTTCTGGGAAGAAAAAATCTCCTTGGAGAAATGCTCCAGCAGTTAGAGGTGAAAAAAGGGAATGTCGGAAAGCTGAACGCAGGTGGAGAAAGACGAGACTCCAGGTTCACTATGACATCTATAAAGAGAGACTTTAAAGATATAACTTACAACTGAAAAATGCAAGAGAATCTTTCTTCTCTGAGATCATTAAGAAAAACATTAATAATGCTCGTGTCTTATTTGCCACAGTCGACAGGTTAACAAATCCTCCTGTGTTAGTGACTTCCGAACTCCACTCCACCAGGACCTGCAATGAATTTGCTAACTTCTTCACTGAGAAAATCCTAAAGATCAGAGGATCAGTTTGTACATCCATACCAACTCCAGAACCAAAGCCGTATCCAGCAGGAACCTATCCTGACAAAATTTCCCAATTCAGCCAAATAAACCACAAAAGCTTAGAGCAGATCATTCAGCAGCTAAGTTCCTCCTCCTGCTGCCTTGATGTTCTCCCCACAGCTTTTTTTAAGAAAGTTTTGCCTGTCATAGCGTCTGATTTGACTCAGATAATAAACACGTCCCTTCTGTCAGGTGTTTTCCCCCAGTCCCTAAAAACAGCAATTATCAAACCACTGCTGAAAAAGAACAATTTAGACAAACTATTACTCCAGAACTACAGGCCCATCTCAAACCTCCCCTTTATCAGTAAGATTATTGAAAAAGCTGTGTTTCAACAATTAAACACCTTCTTAACAACGACCAGCCGCTTTGACGTTTTCCAGTCTGGCTTCCGTGCTCACCACAGTACAGAGACCGCCCTTATCAAGGTGTTTAATGACATACATATAAATACAGACTGTGGAAGAACCACTGTGCTGGTACTATTGGATCTCAGTGCAGCATTCGATACTGTCGATCACTCCATTCTGTTAGAAACGCCTGGAGAACTGGGTCGGCCTCTCTAGTACAGCTCTTAACTGGTTTAAATCCCACTTAAAGGACAGGGACTTTTTTGTATCAGTGGGGGACCTTACATCAGAAATGGCAAAAATCCCATGTGGGGTTCCCCAAGGGTCCATTCTAGGTCCCCTCCTGTTCAACATCTACATGCTCCCCCTTGCTCAGATAATAAAAAACACAACATCAGCTACCATAACTATGCAGATGGCACACAGCTTTACATCACCATGTCACCAGGTGACTATGAAGCAGTTCAGGCACTCAGTAAATGCCTAGAAGAAATCAATGCCTGGATGTGCCACAATTTTCTTCAATTGAATAAAAACAAAACAGAAGTAATAATATTTGGACCAATAGAGGAGAGATCAAAGGTTAGCACACAGCTTCAGTCGCTTCAGCTAAAAATCACTGATCAGGCCCGAAACCTGGGTGTAGTGATGGACTCAGACCTGAACCTCCAAAAGCATCTAAAGACAATTACAAGATCGGCTTTCTATCACCTGAAGAACATTTCCAGGATTAAAGGACTAATGTCTCAAAAGGATCTGGAAAGACTAATCCATGCGTTTATTTTTAGTCGAATTGATTACTGCAACGGTGTTTTCACAGGTCTGCCTAAAAAGTGGATCAGACAGCTGCAGCTGATCCAGAACGCTGCTGCCCGCGTCCTCACTAAGACTAAGAAAGTAGAACACATAACCCCCGTTCTAAAGTCCTTACACTGGCTCCCTGTATCTCAGAGAATAGACTTTAAAATCCTTCTGTTAGTCTATAAATCCCTGAATGGCTTAGCACCTAAATACATGACAGACTTGTTATCAGTGTATCAACCCTCAAGAGCACTAAGGTCTTCTGGCTCCAGCCTTCTCTGCGTACCTAGAACCAGAACTAAACAAGGATAAGCAGCATTTAGTTCCTACGCTCCACTTATCTGGAACAAACTTCCAGAAAACTGTAAAAGTGCGGAAAACCTGAGTTCTTTTAAATCAAGATTAAAAACACATTTGTTTAGGACTGTTTTTGACTGTTCTAGTTAAACTGTTCTACTGAAACAGCATTAGTTCAACTTTTTTAGTCCAACTGTTTATTGGTGTTCTATTTTGTTTCTATATTTTCTGTTTTCTTTTCCTGTATTTTAATCATGTAAAGCACTTTGCATTGTCTCTGTACTGAATTGTGCTATACAAATAAATTTGCCTTGCCTTGCCTTGCCTTATCTGGAACAAACTCCCAGGAGACTTTAAAAGTGCTGAAAGCCTAAGTTTTTTTAATCAATGTTAAAACGTTAATTTAGGATTTCCTTTGACTGTTCTAGTTAAACTGTTAACTGAAACATCATTAGTTTAAGTTTGTTGTCCAAATGCTTTTAATATTAAATTTTAGTTTCCATTTCCCCACGTTTTATTTTGTTTCTATTTTTCTGTTCCAATACTCAACAGGAGGAGTTGGCCCTGAAAATTACTTGTTTATCTGCAATCTTTAGTGTAAGTAAAAAGCTTAACCTGGAATTCTTGATGATCCTGAAAAATGTCCTTTCATTTGACATCAGGTCTGAACATACTTTGACATTCACTATAGTATATATGTTTTAAACCATGGACAGTAGATTGAAGCAATGAACTTGGAGGAAAGCAAAAAAAAGGGTCATTATCATCCTAGTACTAATGCTTTAATGAGAAATTATATATTTTAAAAGGGAACCCCGATTTCGATTTACTCTGCTGCATCTAAAAAAACTGTCACCATGAAGGTAGATTTACTTAAGGGTGCAAATTACAAATAATATTCAAGAGGGGAGTGACTGCCCAACTCTGAACCATCAGTTCTGCGGAATGTTGTCCTCCTGAAGGCTGTGATGCACTGCAAGGGCTCATCAAGGACAAGGATCTGCTACGTTAGAGTTAGGAAGAGGCTGGTGGCTGGACAAGTCCTGGATTAGCCACTTAAAGACTATACCAATCTCTTCCTTGTGCATACCTCTGAAGCATCACTTAACATTTCACCTCAACACTTCAACTTCAGCAGCATTATAAAAGTGACACGTAGTACCTACTAAAGGAAATGGTAGCATGATATGGCCCATAAATCCTAACAAGCACCGCTCTGTCCAGAAACACACTGATGGCTTCTTCTCTAAGTCGGGTCTAAATATTATGACATGCCAAAGGAAGGTGTGTGTGTGTGTGTGTGTGTGTGTGTGTGTGTGTGTGTGTGTGTGTGTGTGTGTGTGTGTGTGTGTGTGATATTTAATTTATCAAAGTGTAGGCTGGAAACTTCTTTCCAAAATGAAACCTTACATCATGTTGTGGTTAGCTGTGAAACAAGTCCAAGAAAAGAAGTGGAAAAAGAAGATGCTAGAAACCCAGACAAAGTACGACAAAGATGAACAATCTGCCTCATGAGCAGGTAAGAACTTTACGCTCAGGGTTTGGAATGTTAACATTTCTTTTAAAATTTGCCCACACCACGGATGGATCCTCATTATTGCAGGCCCTATTATTGGGGCCCTAATTACACATTGAAATAGACCTTTAGCCTCACATGTGACAAGCCATGGGAAAACCAGGAACATATTGGCAGAGCACAAACAGGGATAACAGAGAAAAACCTTCAGTTTCTGAGAAAATTGTGATTTTCATTTTATTGAAGAAACTGCTCTAAGCTTTAGTTGACCGTTTCAGAGGTTTTAAATCGGTGAACTTTGTGTTTAAACTCGGCCTGTTTTCAGTTTAAAACCCAACCGACCAGCATCTGCTTTTTGGGCAGGGGAAACCTACAGCTCATTTGTATACTGCCTTTGGCCAATGAGCCGCATACACATGCCTACTTAAGCAGCTGCTTAAGGCTGTTTAGAGAGAAACTTTTTCTGTGACTCATGAAGATGGACCAAGCTGAATGCATTGCCCAAGAACTGAACCGCGGCTGTTACAACGCTCTGCCGCGGAAGTGTTGTGGAACAGAGGAGCGAGAACATACGATTTTAGAAGCTGTCGGCAGCACAACATTTGAAGAAGACAGAGACAGTGACGGAACTTTGGCTGTAAATGCTACAGGAGAAGAAAGGAGAATTCTGCACTTGGGGCAGGTGAAACTGCAGCTGTATCGATCACATGGGCTTTTTCTTAAAGCAATACGGGCACTGACACGGGGTTTCTAGGGTTGCCAACAGTCGCGTATTAGCTGGGATGGCCCATATTTGGGGCAAATTTAAGTGTCCCGTATTTGACACTCATTTTCCCGTATTTTGACTGCACCCTGCTATTTGTATATACGAACATTAGAAGGCACTCCACACCTTACTTTCCTAGACCTCCATAAGGATGTCACATCAAAGCAGCCGAGGAAGCTGCCAGCCAACCACCCCCACCACCACCACCACCACCCTACCCCGCTTTCCCGTATTCTATAGGTGCCCAGCTGGCATCCCTAGGTATTACGCTCTATGAGCTGAACACATGCGCCGACGCATCGGTGTTGCTAGACCAGTTCTCAGCTATATGGGTCATCACAACAGCAAACAGGCTTAAATCAGAGGCAAACATTTCAAGAGACACCATTAGAGCATAATGGCACATTTAACAGGCTTAAATTGGAAGCAATCAGACTTTCGTTCAGTTCTTCCTGAAGAAGTTCTGACCCCTCCTAGGAGCATTCATTCATTTGCATCTGACTTAGAATGCACCTATGAGGATGGGCCTCCATGTCCTTAAAAACAGCAGTGCACCAACTACAGGTTGCTCAAGTGTGAGCCACCAGAATGGACAGACTCCTGGATAGGTGTTCAAACGTTTTCAGAAAGAACTGAAGTCCGGTTGCTTCCAATGTAAGCCTGTTTGTTCTTGTTGAAAAGATTAAGCTTCTAATGGTGTCTCTTGAAATGTTTATTGTTTTTACTATCTTTTTATATCCATATTCCTGCTTATGAAGGGAAATTACATGCTCTCTTGACTTCTTTAACCATTCCCTGGACTTCACCCTTTTGCAAAGACACCAATGATCTAGAAAGAGCAAATGAGTATCACAGTCCTTTTTGATCTGCCTAATTGGTGCTCATTACAATTGAGTTCACATCTACAGGTGTTTTCAATATATGACTGTTCTAAATAGTGGTGATCTTTAAGGGGTTGAATAATCTTGTCATCCAATGTTCTTCCTTCTGAGGGGAACATTTTATGCCAGATGGTTGGTACTTGGACACAATTAGATGTTCCAAATGGGCAACAGTCTCAAATTCATATCAAAACCTGGTTTCGTAGAGAAAAAAAGCAAGCGAAGATTGGGCTTTTACTTGTTGAAGGCCATTTATCTAAGTATTAATGTGGTTTCATGTATATCTGGGTCTGTATATTTAATTTTTAATCTATGTGAACTCGGGGAAAATTCTCAACAAATTCAAACATACAATAAAAAAAACTCTGAATTTGTTGCATAAATAATCCAACATGAAATTAAAATGATATCCATGTCAATCATGAGTGGATGCACACTTTTCAGCAGTGCTGTGCATAAAGCCTTATCCGAAAACATTTGAACTATCATTTTTCCAACATATGTTTCGGCATAAACACAACACTGCGCAGAAGTCAAAAACCATCATGCAAAAGTAATACCTGTATACTTTAAATGTTTTTAAACATATTTTTATATATATATATTATATATTTGTGTCCTATAGGCTAACAAATATATAGACAGACTACATCATCCAAGTACTCTTGAGCATCCATGTGAATTACAAACACTGAAAGCAATAAAATTAGAGAGAAATGAGAATAAACAGAACATAACTTTGGGCATACTTTCGCATGCTTTTTATTCGTCTTTCAGCACAGAGACAGATCACGAATGGTTAGGGTTAGGGTGCCACCCTGTCATGTTACATAGTGTAAAAAAATTACACAAAATGCCAGACTGCTGTGTCGCACTGAGATAATGTGTAACATGACTTGACATGCTGTAAATGCTATTTCACCACAACAGGCTGCAGGGTTTCATGCCTTGAAATGAATACTGGTAATAACATTTGACATGACTTTGCAGGACTTTTATTTTATGCTGCATGAGTCCAGACCATTGGAAAAGACTAATTTCGTTCATTTTGAACCTTGACATGAAATATTTCCAAGGCTTTTTGTTAAGATTGAAGTGGAGCGATGGAAAATCAGGCATACTATATAATTTATGATTCACTAATAGTATACCATAGTATCAAAACCATAGAAGTATAAAATCTATATCAGAACTGTTTAAAATGTTCTAGCATCAAACGTAGACCAATCATATGTTTGTTATACTCTTTCAACGGAACCTCTCACCTGAGCCATTAAACTCTTCTTGATGCAAAGTGATGATGGCTGCATGGTTTTCTTTTAGGTTAAGCTTTGCTAAAACAGGAAGACAATGACTACAACCACATATGCACCCTTTCTAGCAATCAGTCTGCTGATTAGATTAACAGATTAAACAAAGCCGGACTCTTTCACTGCTTCAACTGTGCTGAGGACATGATGAAACTAAAATGAAGTTACCATTTTTGTAAAGTACAAATTAAACAACAAAACAGACCATTTAAACTCATGACACTTTTGCACTCATCTGCATCTGATCTGTTTCCACATTAGACTCTGTAAATAATCTGTACAGCTCCTGAACTCCCAAAGTTTTCTGAACACATGTTTTCTGCTGACAAGACTTTTTATTTCTGACCATGACTATAAACACTTGGTTAGTTTATATATGTCATGGTTTTCAAGTGTTTAGCCCACACGCAGATACGAACGGAAGACAAAGCACACTTTTAAGATGTTTATTGAAGGTTCAGGCTACAGGGGATCGACAAGTTGGAGGATTAGTCGAGGTCTGAACGTCAGAGCCGGAGTAACTGCGGAAGAAAGAGGAAATTAATACGAGAGATCGAAAATATACCAGAAGCCGTGCCGCTTACCATTTAGTTGAGCAAAACCTAACCGGGAGAGTAGTGTCGGGGAAACTCTGTGACCGAAGCTCTCGATGGATGAACGGTGGCTAGCAGCTGGAGGGCGGAACGATGGTAAGCTGGCGAGGGATCCGGAGCGCGCCACAGCAGACAGGAGGGACAGATGGGATGACCAGAGTGAGTGAACCAGCGGAATCCTGGGAAGGGGTCTCAGGCCCGGCCCCGGCTTGGTAACACCAAGGGGGTATGAGGGGAGTGCCAAAGCAATATCTGAGCGTCGGGGATTCTTGAGGTGCTGGTTCTTCGAGCGAGACGTCGAGGCGGGTGAGTATTCCAAAAACACAAACTGGAGAAACAAGAGACTCAACGTCAGCAAAAGGTTCAGGATATGAAAAGGACTCACAGGTACAGGTTTCAGGATCTTGGTCAGAGGCCACGTCGTACCACGACTGGGTTAAGGCTCTGGCGTCTTCCATCTGTCTGAGCTCTCCTTAAGAAGTCAGAGGAAGCCGCTCCGAATGAGCCGCAGGTGTGAGCTACACCTCCCAGCCAACTAGAACCACCTGTGGAGCAGAATTAGAGCACGGAAAACAGAGCACCCTGACACTACCCCCCCCCCCCCTCAACGGTCGCCTCCTGGCGGCCCAGACAAAGATGTGGAAGGGTGTGAAGACCAGAAGTCATTAATTAAGTCCTTGTCAGCAACAGCTGAACCAGAAACCCATGACCGCTCCTCAGGACCGTGACCTTCCCAATCGACAAGATATTGAAATCCCTTACCTCGTCGACGGGCGTCCACGATCCCGAGGATGCGGGGGTTCTGACTGTCCTGGGTGGGTGGAGGGGGTTTGGCCGGAGGGCAAAATTCACTGTCCATAACCGACTTGATCTGGGAGACGTGGAAGGTGGGGTGTACACGGGAGCGAGGAGGCAGACGCAGACGGACGGAGGTTGGGCTGATGACAGATTCGATCTCGTAGGGTCCAGTGGATCGGGGAGCAAGTTTCTTGGCGGATGGGTTTGTTAGCACGTCCCTGGATGATAACCAGACTTTCTGACCGGGACGATACTGGGGGGCAGGTACACGGCGCTGGTCAGCAAACCTCTTGTTCTGCTCTGCGGTGCGGGTGAGAGCAGTGACTGTAGCTTTCCAGATCTCTTGACAGCGGTTGATGTATTGGTTGACAGATGACAGTGGAATCCGGAGTTCATCGGTGGGCAGGAGAGGTGGCTGGTATCCGAGAGCAACTTCAAAGGGTGAAAGTCCTGTAGCTGATGACACGTGGGAGTTGAGGGCATACTCAACCCAGGATAGAAACTTGTTCCAATCGGAGGGTGACGTGGAGGTGAGGCAACGGAGGGTAGTTTCTAATTGCTGATTCATCCTTTCGGTTTGGCCGTTGGTTTGTGGGTGATAACCTGAGGTGAGAGTGTAGCGGGCACCGAGAGCAGAACAGAAGTGCCGCCAGACCTGTGACACAAACTGGGGGCCCCGGTCAGAAAGGATGTCTACTGGGATGCCGTGGAGTCTGAATACGTGTTTAATCAGGAGTTGGGCAGTCTGTAGGGCGTTGGGCAGTTTCCGAATGGGGATGAGATGGCAAGACTTAGAAAAACGGTCGACGACGGTTAAGATGGCAGTCATTCCCTGGGACATAGGGAGTCCGGTAACAAAATCTAGGGCGATGTGAGACCATGGGCGCTTGGGAATAGGAAGTTGAGAAGACCTGAAGGAAATTGGGTTGAGAAGACCTGAAGGAGGTTGATTGGAGGGCTTGTTTTGGGCACAAACGGGACAGGCTCGAACATATTCTCGGACGTCTGTAGTCCAAGACGGCCACCAAAAATATCGGACACCTGTGATTGAGTCCGATAAATCCCAGGATGGGCGGAGAATTTGGAGTCGTGACTCCAGCGAAGCACATCAGGACGCACAGATTTGGGTACATATTTCAGTCCAGGAGGGCCAGTGCCTAGGTCCGGGTCTAGTCCCAGCGCCTGGTTAATGTGATCCTCCAGATCCCAATGCAGCGCTCCCATGGTGCATGAAGGAGGAAGAATCGTTGCAGGTTCTCTCTCCTGTTCCTGGGGTGCGAATTGACGTGACAGAGCGTCTGGTTTGATGTTTCTTGAGCCTGGACGGTAGGTTATGGTGAGGTTAAATCTGGAGAAAAACAGTGACCAGCAGGCTTGACGGGGATTTAAACACTGGGCTGACTGCAAATAGGCGAGGTCCCCCACGTCATAGTTTCGCTCGGCTGGAGACAGCCGACGAGAAAAAAAGGCACATGGGTGTAATTTACCGTCGGACTCAGATTGTTGGGACAGGGCCGCTCTGTTTTCCGTGCTCTAATTCTGCTCCACAGGTGGTTCTAGTTGGCTGGGGGGCGTGGCCTACTCCTGCAGCTCGTTCGGAGCGGCTTCCTCTGGCTTCTTAAGGAGAGCTCAGACAGATGGAAGACGCCAGAGCCTTAACCCAGTCGTGGTACGACGTGGCCTCTGACCAAGATCCTGAAACCTGTACCTGTGAGTCCTTTTCGTATCCTGAACCTTTTACTGACGTTGAGTCTCTTGTTTCACCAGTTTGTGTTTTTGGATTACTCACCCGCCTCGACGTCTCGCTCGAAGAACCAGCACCTCAAGAATCCCCGACGCTCAGATATTGCTCTGGCACTCCCCTCATATAAAAAAAAATATACAGGTAAAAGCCAGTAAATTAGAATATTTTGAAAAACTTGATTTATTTCAGTAATTGCAGTCAAAAGGTGTAACTTGTACATTATATTTATTCATTGCACACAGACTGATGCATTCAAATGTTTATTTCATTTAATTTTGATGATTTGAAGTGGCAACAAATGAAAATCCAAAATTCCGTGTGTCACAAAATTAGAATATTACTTAAGGCTAATACAAAAAAGGGATTTTTTAGAAATGTTGGCCAACTGAAAAGTATGAAAATGAAAAATATGAGCATGTACAATACTCAATACTTGGTTGGAGCTCCTTTTGCCTCAATTACTGCATTAATGCGGCGTGGCATGGAGTCGATGAGTTTCTGGCACTGCTCAGGTGTTATGAGAGCCCAGGTTGCTCTGATAGTGGCCTTCAACTCTTCTGCGTTGTTGGGTCTGGCATTCTGCATCTTCCTTTTCACAATACCCCACAGATTTTCTATGGGGCTAAGGTCAGGGGAGTTGGCTGGCCAATTTAGAACAGAAATACCATGGTCCGTAAACCAGGCACGGGTAGATTTTGCGCTGTGTGCAGGCGCCAAGTCCTGTTGGAACCTGAAATCTTCATCTCCATAGAGCAGGTCAGCAGCAGGAAGCATGAAGTGCTCTAAAACTTGCTGGTAGACGGCTGCGTTGACCCTGGATCTCAGGAAACAGAGTGGACCGACACCAGCAGATGACATGGCACCCCAAACCATCACTGATGGTGGAAACTTTACACTAGACTTCAGGCAACGTGGATCCTGTGCCTCTCCTGTCTTCCTCCAGACTCTGGGACCTCGATTTCCAAAGGAAATGCAAAATTTGCTTTGGTCAGAAAACATGACTTTGGACCACTCAGCAGCAGTCCAGCTCTTTTTTTCCTTAGCCCAGGTGAGACGCTTTTCGCGCTGTTTCTTGGTCAACAGTGGCTTGACACGAGGTATGCGGCAGTTGAAACCCATGTCTTTCAAGCGTCTCTTGGTGGTGGATCTTGAAGCACTGACTCCAGCAGCTGTCCACTCCTTGTGAATCTCCCCCACATTTTTGAATGGGTTTTTTTTCACAATCTTGACTAGGGCGCGGTGATCCCTATCGCTTGTACACTTTTTCTGACCACAGTTTTTCCTTCCCTTTGCCTCTCTATTAATGTGTTTGGACACAGAGCTCTGAGAACAGCCAGCCTCTTCAGCAATAACCTTTTGTGTCTTTCCCTCCTTGTGCAATGTGTCGATGGTCGCCTTTTGGACAGCTGTCAAATCTGAAGTCTTCCCCATGTTTGTGTAGGCTTCAGAACTGGACTGAGAGACCATTTAAAGCCCTTTGCAGGTGTTTTGAGTTAATCAGCTGATTAGTTTGTGGCACCAGGTGTCTTCAAAATTTAACCCTTACTCAATATTCTAATTTTGTGACACACGGAATTTTGGATTTTCATTTGTTGCCACTTCAAATCATCAAAATTAAATGAAATAAACATTTGAATGCATCAGTCTGTGTGCAATGAATAAATATAATGTACAAGTTACACCTTTTGAATGCAATTACTGAAATAAATCAAGTTTTTCAAAATATTCTAATTTACTGGCTTTTACCTGTATATATATATATATATATTGCATACTTCATTGCATACTTCTTTAAATGTTTTTCTATCTATTGTCCTTATTCATGATACAACTAAAGTTGTTTAGATTGAAATACAGTGATATTATTACAGAGCCAGAGAATACCTTTTAAACTGATTTACAACCCTTTTTCATAAAAGGTTACAATGAAAACCCCATAAATAATGCAGCAGATGTTTTGGTTGAAGAGTTTCTGAATATAACAATGAAGCATTTAAACTTAAGCTCTAAAGAAACCTGACTGACTGCGGAAATCATAACAAAGATAGGTTATGAGTATTTTTTATTAAATCTACACATGGGTCAGGATCCAGCTTGATGAAGTTAATCTTACAGCCATTCTTCAGGTTCCCACCAACTTTTTAGAGTCAGCAGTAACCCTGCTCAGTGGTAAGGAAACAGTATCATGGAAAAAAAGCACATGCTTCATATTTACAGCATGAGAAGATAAGAAGTATGGCTTCTGTTGATTAGCATCAGTCACTCTCATTTTAGGAGATTTAGGAAGAAATTACAACAAATATTGCCATGAACAGCAACAAAAGACTCCGTGTATGAAAGAAATGTTCAACCTCTCAGAATGTCACATTTAAACAGAGGTGGCTGTGATGGCAGGTCATAGACCCTGGGGGCCACAGGCCCACATCAGAGAGAGCCCTTCTGTCTGGCCTGCTGCTGTGTAAACTCAGCCGGCTGCAGGAAGAGATGGATCCACACGGCTGCGGTCTCTGAGGAAGCCCTCATTGTCATGGAGCTCAGCCTTTCTGAGACACCTGATCTGAATCCAATCACGGGAGCCGTCTTTGTGTGCTCTCTGTGAACAGCAGCCGCCCAGGAGACTGGCTGCCAGTGGTCTCTCTGTCCACATGAATCTAATGTGGACCCGTCTTTCTGCTGCCTGCCTCCTCCCAAAGGAAAAACTGATTTTTTACAACCGCAACTAGAAGAGTGTCACTGCATGTGGGTTTTTCTGTTTCAGTGTGAAATTACTTGAGCGTTAAAAAGGTTTTAGCATGAAAAGATTGTAGTTAACAGTGCATTGCATTAGTGAACATACCGTTTTTATTCATTAGCAATCTGTTTCATTACAACCGCAAGGTTGAATGCATTTGTTTTTGTGAGAGACCATCAAAAAATAGTTCATGATTTTGAAGTGGATGGAAAACAAAACTTGGTTTAAAAACTTATTTAGATATAAAAATTTGAAAAGTGTCGTGTGCATCTGTACTCAGTCCCGTGAGTCAATGAGTTGTAGCACCATCTTTCTCTGCAATCCCAGCAGCAAGTCTTTTGGGGTTGGCTGCTACCAGCATTGCACATCCAGAGGCTGACATTCCTTCTCTTGTTCTTTTTAAAAGAGCTAAGCCACATTTGGATTGGATGGAGAGTTTCAACATCAGATATTGAAGTCTTTTCAAAATATGTGTTAAATTAAGGTCTAGCTCATTCTAAAATGTGAATATGCTTTTATGTAAATCATTTCATTGCAGCTTTGCTGACATTGTCATCGTCCTGTGAGGTCAGCCTCCACTCCAGTCTCAAGCCTTTTGAAACCTTTAACTGATTTTCTTTCAACATTGTCCTGTTTTTCCACTGCTGTTTTGTGTACCTTTGTAAATAAATTTAGGCAGTGTGGAACTAATATCTAAACTACTGACACCACTGGAGGGAGGGGCGTGCATTGACTAGTGTTTAAAAGCTCATGCCAGTATTTACCAAGATATTTGAATGAGTTGTTCGTTACTTTTGATAGGCCGTGTGGTGCTAGTGGGTATGAGTCTGGCCTTTCTCCTTCCACAGAAGATAGCTTTAGACATTTGCATGTATGGATTGCACTCTTTCCTGCTCTCCCATTTTTTGCCTCTATTAAGTAGATGAATGAAAAGGGGAAATGAGCCTGAGGGAAACTTATTGTGCCTCAGTGGTTCATATCACTGTCAGAGGGCAGATGAGAAGCACTGAATGAAAAAGGAGTACAATATATTTCTATTTGACTGCATTGGGTTCTCTTACATCCTTCAACTGCAAGATGAACATGTCTGTCACAATTATCATTAACTGGCTCAGAGGGGTTGGGAGTACTGTCTCTGGACTGGTTTGGGTTTTTTGCTAAACATATTTTAGGATGATCAAATCAAAAGAAAATGAGTGTGACTTAGGTGAACTGGAAATCGGGCATGGAAGTACCAACAAGTGCTGTCCTATATTCTATATTCAAGGATGATGAGAAAAAGGTTCCTTAAAACAGATGATGAGCCTCATCATAAGACCCACATGTACCCAAGGTAATCAACTCTGTATCAGGATTTAACCAAGGTTCATCAAAGAGACTTTATTTTAAATTTGCAAATATGGAGACATGTCATAGCACTTTATCTGTGCACTGAAGTGTTTTATATGGAATACTCTTCAGCGCTGATAAGAACACATTGGCGGGGAGTTGGAGTGGGTGTGAGGGGGGGGTCTAGTTTAAATCCAGTTTGTTTCAGTTGAGTAGACAAAGTGATGGATTACTCCATTCTATACATGCAGGATCGCACACATTAACATTTGTACAGATACTAGAAACAGCAGTATTTCCATAAATGCAATCATGGCACTCAACCTCAGACACTGGATGTTCAGCTTGCTGGAGTCAGCATGTCTGCCGGTTTGCTACATCACATTCTGCTGCATTTAACACATGATCTTAGGTTGTCTGTAATGGTAATTTTACATTTATAGGAGCAATGTTTGGGAGAATGGAGTCCAAAAATTGCAATAATTATCTTTATTTGTTATTGCAACTTACATTCCAATTATATGTGTCCTCTGCATTGAACCCATCCCTTAGGGAGCAGCGGCTGCCACTGTGCAGCTTCCAGGAATGATACCGGTGCTAAGGGTCTTGCTAAGAGACCCAGAGTGGAAGTCTGTGGGATTCAAACCCAGAGCTTTGCAGCCTCTCCTGGATGCAAGTGGCCTGCTCTCTAACCACTAGCCCACCACTATTTTGGTGATACATCTGAAGATTCTTTGTCTATGGAGTACTTATAGATATTCACAACATTGGGTTTTGTTTCAGTATTTGACAAACAGAAATTCTCCAACAAACTGTGAGTTACATGAATGAATGCATTACATTTTAGCAAACTTGGATGCTCCTCCAGGCTGCACTTCTGGATTTAGACACAGTCCACATGAAAAGCCCAATTTGCATGGGATAAGCATTATCTGGAAACCCCTTTTTATGTGGTGCATTAGCACAGGATAGCAAAAAGTCCTATTCACACGGGGTTAGCTTTACCTAGGGACCTCATGTCATAAATGAGTTACCCCCTACGTATATTAGCTGAAATATACGGACATCTCTGCTGCTTATTGCGCATGTGAGCAGCTGTGTAATAGAAGCAGTGCTGTATAAGTCTCTCTGGGCTCTCTTTTTTTCTAAAGTCGCAAGTAGATTCTGTTAGTCTGTGCAGTCGCTAATTTGAGCTAATTCTTTCCTGTCTATTGCACCATGCATCAAGAGCTAGAATAACCCAAGCCACTTTAACTATAGGCTTTGTCAAAAAATAATGTTTTTAGCCTCGTTGTTACGGCTGTAAGTGTTTGCTCCCAGTGGTGCAGACTGGACTCCACACTCATGCAAAACTGGCTGTGGCAGCACGTGTCTGGGGTTGGCCAAATGGACGTTGGCCTCGCCTTCAGCATGCTGGGTTCCTGACTAGAACATCTCCTGAAACAATGGAACAATCCAGACCTTCCACCACCTTTAAAAGACTCTCTCACAGACACATTCAAGGGGGAACAGGAGAGGGGATAAAGGAAATACAGAAAGCTGTTATTAAATATCTTAAAAACATAGGATTATACTATAAGATTTAAAAGCTTGTAGATGTGTGTGTGTGTGTGTGTGTGTGTGTGTGTGTGTGTGTGTGTGTGTGTGTGTGTGTGTGTGTGTGTGTGTGTGTGTGTGTGTGTGTGTGTGTGTGTGTGTGTATATATATCTATATATCAGTGACGTGCGGTAGGGTTCATAGCTGGTGAAGCACTGACGTCATCAGAGTCAGATTTACAAATATATACACTCTACAGAGTAGACTCATCGCAAAGTGCTGAAGGAGACTGATTGAGCCAAATAAATTCCCCAAGAGACATGGAAAAAATATTGATTCTCTGATGAAAAAATAATAAATTATTTGTCATTTGATTGGTAACAGTTTGAGTTATGATGGATTTCTACATTTGTAACACATAGGGTGACCACCCGTCCCGCGTAGCGCGTGCGCGCACAGCGTTTGAAGCCCAATTCATGCGTCCCGCAAATTGAGACCGTGTCACGCATAATCAATGCTTTCTCAAAAAAAAGTTGGTCGCTCTATCCACCTTATTTTCGAACGAAGAAGTAAATATGGCCACAGCTTCAAACTATTCATGACTGAGAAGATGACACGAAGAAGTGCCTCATATAACGTACGAGGACATTTTAACCTGTTTTGTGTCATCACTTGGTGCGGACGGCTCTGCAGTGCGACTTTACCGAAGCGAACCTCCGCAGTGAAAGAGTTGGATCGGTGTTAATAAATATCAACAAGGATAACCTGGTATTCATGGAGGCTGATGGCCGTTCAAGCCAAAACTAGTCCGACGTTCACGCTGCTGGATCCTGACTGCATCAACCGGCTCTACCGAGACGACCGGAGCGCTCTGGTGCTGCGGCTCCAGGGGAAGCCTTCAGTCATGCAGCTGCGATCTTATGGAAGGTAGGCTGATAAATCATCTGATTCAGAAACATACTGGCTGTTGGCTCGTTGTAATTAGATTGCTGGTCAGTTAATTTTGTAATGTTTTGGATTAAACTGATGTTATAAGTGGACATCTAAACATTCTGCCCACTTCATGTTTTGGCTTGAAAAGGTTTGAGTCCTAAAGGTGACCCCAAAGTCCTAAAGGTGTCCCCAGAACACTAAACAGTTTTGTTTTTTTTCTGCGCCTGCCTTTACCAACACACAAGTTCACCATCCTTCCTCCCCCTTCTCGTTCTGTGAACCTCTGGAGTCGTGAGTTAAGACTTTTTTACAGTTCCTGTGGTGTAGAGCAACTACAATTCCTGTTAATCCTTTAATTTTAAATTATAATTTATTTAAAGTGAATAAATTGTAATGAAAAATAAATACAATTAAATAGCTAAAGTAAATCGGAATTGGAAGTGCATCTGTTGATTGAATGTTCAACGTATTATGAATCTTTATTTAGAAAGAAATACACATTGGTTGGCCTATTCATGAGCATACATCAGCAATTACACATGTTTATGGGAATAGGGCATTATTAATATACCATGTAAGGTGGTATGTGCTAGAAATGTGTAAACCCCTATCAGTGAGTCTGCCCCTGAGGTGGGGGCACCGCCGCGCCAAGCAGTGTCCCACTTTGTCCCTCAGAAACATACCCCTTGTCCCCCCTTGGGCTTATTAGCAGGTGGTCACCCTAGTAACACATTCCAAAACTACAACCCACCTTACACACATTTCATTACAACAACAAAACATGAATAATTATCGCTGACTTACCTCTACTTATAATTTAACTCCATGCGGCGCTCTTTCTGCACAAAAATATAGGTCATTTTCCGGTAAAAGTCCTCTTTATCTTTCTTCAGTTTTAAAAGTCTCTCCATCTCAATGGAGATCACTGCCAGGGAGGAAAGCCTTCCTTGATCAGTCCTGTTCCAGCTGTACGTTTTAAGTCTTTTTAGGGCTTTACTTGATTAGCATAACTCGCTAATAAAACATCCATAACTTGCTGTCACTTTACAGTTTTGGGATCACGAGCGGTTCTCCTTGAGCGCCCCCTGCCTAGAGGCCAAGGAACTGCCGGCCTCACCTACAACCAGTTCTTTGCCATTTATGATCGCCCAGCAGCACACGTAAACATGTTACCTGCACACAGTTAGATGACCAAAACACAATTCGTAATCCACATATATTGAATTGTGGAAAATCAGTTCATACCTGTTTGAACAATTGAATTTATGATCTAGAGACAGGAAGATGCATTCACAGAATGGAAGCCAGCGCAGTTAACATGGGAATGCGCAATCCCGGGGGAGGCAAATGCTCGCTGCGGCCTCACCGGCTTTGCTATCAAGCGCCAGCAAGGATTTACATGAAAATAGCAAAAATTCTGCGATTTTGAAGAAAATATGATCAAAGTTGATGAAATTAGATGAAAAATTAAAAAGACTGAGTGAATCACAATTTATATCATGTTATATAATATATCATTATATATTTTCTTTCTTTCTATGATGACAAGTGAGGCTTGGCCTCACTTGCCTCCCATAACTGCATGTCACTGATAGCATGAGCCATATCAATGTGGTGATTACTTTATTTATTTATTTATATATATATATATTAGGGCTGTCAAACAATAAAAAAATTTAATTGCGATTAATCGCATAATGTCGATAGTTAACTCGAGATTAATCGCAAATTAATCGCATGTTTTATCCTTTTATTTCTGAAAGTGTAATAGCCTGTTTAATTTTTATTATATAATACTTTTAATATGCAATTGTGCAATAAATGACACTAATAAAATACACGCTGTAATGTATATGGATGGACCCAAGAAATACCCGAAAACAAGTAAGTAAAAAACTTGAACAGTTTTTATTTAGAGGATGGTGGCGCGGACCCCTGGTCTGTGCGGCTCGCACTCTGCGACTGGCAGCTCCTGAAGGCAGAGCAGTGGGTTAGTGACCGGCAGGAACAGACGGAAAGGTAAGAGTGAAGCAAGGTCACTAACCTGGCCGCGCCGTGGGAAGAGCTCTGGCTCCAGGTGTCGACGGGGTCCGAGAGGGGGTTATCCAGGGATCTTTATCCAGGTCCAGTCCGGGTCTTGTCGAGGGGGAAATCCGTTTAGTCCAGACAGCGGTTTCCAAGGGAGAATCCAACAGAGTATCCAAATCCAGGTCCAGGTCCAAAATTCAAAAGGCACAGAAAGAAAGGGAGCAGGCAGTCTTGGTAACTTACGGGCAGGCTGGGGTCAGAAACACGGGAAGGCCGTCCAGATCTCTGAGGCTGACAGGCAGAACTCAGGCAGGCAGACAAATCCAAAAAGGGGCAGACTGGTTTCAAAAAACAGAGGCAAAACAGGTCGACAGGCAGACAGGTATTTAAAATAAGGCTGGAAGCGCTCACCGTTAGGCTAGAGACGTTCGGGCACTGGAGACTGCGAGGAGCAGAGCTTATAAGCCGAAAGGGCGGAGAAAACACAGGTGCGCTGATTGCAATCAGCAGCTCCAGTGCCAGAAACGTTACAGAGCCCCCCCCTCAAGGGCGGATTCCAGACGCCCCAGGCTGGTCTGGGTGGGCTCTGTGGAAATCCCTAATGAGGGATTTGTCCAAAATATGGCGGGACGGGACCCACTGCCGTTCCTCAGGCCCATAACCCTCCCAGTCAATGAGATACTGGGTGCCTCGACCCCACTTACGGGACTTCAGGATCCTCTTGACAGTATAAACCGGAGATCCATCAACCAGACGGGAGGGAGGTGGGGGTGTGGCGGCGGGAGCCAGACTGGAGGTCTTGACAGGCTTGATACGGGAAACATGAAAAGTTGGGTGGACCTTCATTGCAGAAGGCAGACGGAGGCGAACCGTCACCGGGTTAATCACCTTGGTGATAGGGAACGGCCCAGGTGAGACGGGATCTCCGGCGGACGGGCCCGGCGTGACAGGTTCTCCGGCGGACGGGCCCGGCGAGTCAGGATGTCAGTCGGCGGACCAGAAACCTCGGAGGCCGGCGGAGGCGGAGCAGGAACCTTGGAGGCCGGCGGCGGCGGAGCAGGAACCTCGGAGACCGTTGGCGGGGCCTGGAGAGGGAGAAAACAGAACCTGGCACCGGACTACAGGCCAAGGAAGGCGCCAGACTAGAGGCTGAGGAGGGTGCCGGACTACAGGCTAAGGGAGGCGCCGGACTACAGGCTAAGGGAGGCGGCCCCTGGTTACTGGCTACAGGTGGCGGAGCCTGGCTACAGGCGACTGGTACGGGAGCCTGGCTACAGGCGACTAAAGAAGGAGCCTGGCTACAGGCGACTGAAGGGGGAGCCTGGCTACAGGCGGCTGAAGGGGGAGCCTGGCTACAGGCGGCTGAAGGGGGAGCCTGGCTACAGGCGACTGAAGGGGGAGCCTGGCTACAGGCGACTGAAAGGGGAGCCTGGCTACAGGCGACTGAAGGGGGAGCCTGGCTACAGGCGACTGAAGGGGGAGCCTGGCTACAGGCGACTGAAAGGGGAGCCTGGCTACAGGCGACTGAAGGGGGAGCCTGGCTACAGGCGACTGAAGGGGGAGCCTGGCTACAGGCAACTGAAGGGGGAGCCTGGCTACAGGCGACTGAAGGGGGAGCCTGGCTAAAGGCTGCTAAAGAGGGAGCCTGGCTAAAGGCTGCTAAAGAGGGAGCCTGGCTAAAGGCTGCTAAAGAGGGAGCCTGGCTACAGGCTTCAGGAGGCCCCGGGCTACAGGCTTCAGGAGGCCCCGGGCTACAGGCTTCAGGAGGCCCCGGGCTACAGGCTTCAGGAGGCCCCGGGCTACAGGCTTCAGGAGGCCCCGGGCTACAGGCTTCAGGAGGCCCCGGGCTACAGGCTTCAGGAGGCCCCGGGCTACAGGCTTCAGGAGGCCCCGGGCTAAAGGCTTCAGGAGCCAAAGTCAGACCCTTATCCACAAAAAGTCTCAACAACAGTCTCTGGAGAATGTCGGACAGTGACAGCCAGTAGAGTCTCTCCCAAAGTTGGCTGTCTACCAGGGCGACTAGGGGTTGAGGCTTTAGGTGAATGCCGAGGGGGTCAAAGTCTCCAGAAGACCACGGGTGCGGTGCCCTCTCCCGAGGCCAGGGGCATCCGAAAGAGGAAGCGTCCGCCTGAGTTCCCACCTCGCAGGTCGACGGCGGGCCCTCCTGGGTCTCCACGTCGCGAGTCGGCGACGGACCCTCCTGGGTCTCCACGTCGCAAGTCGGCGACGGACCCTCCTGGGTCTCCACGTCGCGAGTCGACGACGGACCCTCCTGGGTCTCCACGTCGCGAGTCAACGACGGACCCTCCTGGGTCTCCTCTTGAGTTACACCTGGAGGCTTGGGCGAATGCGTGTCCTTCCGGACCCCTTCGTGGGCCTTGGACTGAGGCACGTCCTCCTGGACCCCCTCGTGGGACTTGGCTCTGGGATGCGAGGAAACCCTGTCTGCTGGACCGGAAGTGGGCGGAGCCAGAGGTTCGGCAGTCGGGTGAGGCCGGACTGGCTCGTCGGGCGGCTGCCCACCTACGCTGGATGGATGGCCGGCAGGCAAGCGCTTCTTTCTCCGGCGGCGAGTCGGCGGACCTTGCTGGAGGGTAGATGCCTCCTGACGGGAAGGAACCGTTGTAGCCGATGGCGGTCTCAGCGGCTCCTCGTAAGGAGAGGGAAGCTGCAACGGTTCCGGAAAGAGGTCCGGACGGATCTCCTGCACTATATCCGCGTGACCCTCAAGAAAAAAATCAGAGACTGGACGGGCGTGCTCCGAGGATGACAGTCTGGAGGCTTGAGGTGAGTGAGCAGCGAGGAGCGACATGTTAGAAGGATTACCGGGCTTGCGGAGCGGTTCATTCTTTGTAGCCGGGACTTACTGTGGGATTGTGAGGAAAAGGTTAAAGTTGCAGGAAGTAAACGATCGGGGGGGACAGCAAGTTTAGTGTAGCTCAGTAGGGATGCCCCACCCCCTACTGAGCTTGGCCTTTTACTGGACAATTCCGAACCTGATGGCCTGCCCCGCCGCAATAGAGGCAGAGTCCCTGCTGCTGTCTGCGCTGGTATTCATCCTTAGAAAGACCCAGCTTGCCCAACTGCATAGGCTCTGGCTCGGATGGTTTCTGAGAGACCGGCGAAGTGACAGGAGGAGGAGCCAAAACTCGAGGATGGGTTGAGGGGTTTGAACGACGTTCCCTTCGCCGCTCCATAAGACGGAGATCCACTCTAGTGGCCAGCTCCTCGAGCTGTTTCAGGGACTTTGGATACTCCCGATTGGCAAGCTCATCCTTGATCTTGTCGTTGAGCCCAAAAATAAAAACGTCCATAAGAGCAAACTCGTTCCATAAACTCTCTGCAGACAATAAATGAAAATCAATAATGTAATCAGCCACAGACCTATCCCTCTGTCTTAGGGATAGAAGCCCCCTAGAGGACTCCCGGCAGGGCAACACGGGACTGAAAACTCTCACAAGCTCCTTGGAGAAGTCATGATATGAGTGGCAGATGCGTGAGTCATTCTGCCACTCGGAAGTTCCCCATAATCTAGGTTCTGGCACTGGAGACTGCGAGGAGCAGAGCTTATAAGCCGAAAGGGCGGAGAAAACACAGGTGCGCTGATTGCAATCAGCAGCTCCAGTGCCAGAAACGTTACACACGCTTGTACAAAAAATATTTTTATTTTGTTATTTTTCAAGCACTTTTGAGAATTGGAATGAAAACATCCTAGTGCCAAATGTTAAACTCTAGACTAATCATGACGCCCTGATGTTTACACAATGTGTAAATAAATTTGAAAATAAATACCTACTTTCATGCCGATATATTTTTTTGCCTCTTAAGATGGTATTACGCATATACATATAAATGAATAAAAATTTTACATTTACATAAAGTTATAAGTTTTATTGTTCGTTTTTTCACTATCTCTCTCACACATCTAATTCTGAGCTTTCACACCAACAACAATAACGTCTTTGAATATTTTTGCTTGCTGTTTATATCCATATTCATACAGTTTAAGCCTGGAAAAAGGTTTTAAATTTCCAGGTTATTCCAGTCTTACTTTGCTTGCAACTGGGCAGGAGCTTAATACTCTTGAAAGAGACTGTTTAGCAACTGTTTAGTAACTCCAGGTACTTCGTTTGGAAATGTAATTCAGCCTTAGTTTGTCAAATAGGCTACAGAGAAAACAAATTAATAAGAATTAAAGTAAGGTTTATGGGTTGGGTTTCTGTAATGTTATCTGCATGTTAAAAGCTCATCTTCAGAACCAATGTCTGCTCAAAATGGTGATCTGCACCGCCTAATCTACTTTCAGCAGTTATCACCGGTTATTGCAACCGTAAACTGCAGAAAATACGGGCAGAGTTGCTCTGTCTGCCTTTACTACCGCCGGCTCTTAATAACCCCTATTTCGTCACTTATTTTAGAGCCCAAATAAGCGATTTCACTTTCAGGAACGTGCCCAAAAAACCGCAACCCGTGACTCATGAAATTTAAAAGCGCCTTTAGAAAAAAAGAAGCCCAAAGTCGCATGAAATAAACTGAGCGCGGGTCTGTTTTGCTACAGTCTCTAGCGCTCTTGAACCTACGGAAAGCGCAGAGGGTAAAAGAAACACAGTGCAGAGAGCGCGGCGCAGCATGGGCCATCAAGGTGTTAAATGTCTGTGAGGTTTGGCGTCAGTTGGTCAACACAGTCTTTGAGCACCTGTCCCGGTATTTTATTAGAGCCTGCTGCCTTCCGTGAATTGGGTGTAGTCAACATTCTTCGGACATCAGCTGTCTCAAGTCTGAGTGCCTGTTCATCTGGGTGAGGTGTGGATTTCTTCACAGGACTGTTGTTGAGTGCCTCAAACCGGCCAAAGTAATTGAGTGTGTTGAGAAAATCTGTGTTGTCCTGACATGGTAAAAGAGCAGCCTCATAGTCTGTGATGGTCTGGATGCATTGCCACATACTATATCTGGTGGTTGTCCGGTCATGGAAGAATCCCTGAATTTTCTGACCATAGGCACGCCTTGAAGTTATTTTGGCATGGTTCAGGTTGACTGTGGCTTATCTGAGTGGCTCTCTGTCCCCACACTTGAATGCTGCATTTTGCGTCACCAGCATTATATGTACCTCATTGGACATCCATGATTTCTGATTTGCATTGTATGGAAATGGGTGAGAAATGTTTTCGTGTTAGCTTGATTAAAGTCCCCAGCAACACCCTCTGGATCTATGGTTTGTAATTCACTGATAGAGCTGAACATACTCAGAGCTTCCTTGGTGTTAGCACTGGGGGCGATGTAAACAGCAGTTATGATGATGGGGGTAAATTCCTTGGCCAGATAGAAAGGTCAAAATTTAATAGCCAAAACTCAATGTCTGGAGAGCAATTACTTGAGACCTCCTTGGCATTGTTTCACCAGCTATTGTTAATGTAGATGCAAACATCCCTGCACCAGATTTTACCACTGAGAGCACTACTCCTGTTTGACCAGAAAGTTATTAGCCCCTCCATGATAATGGTGTCATCAGGAATAGAGTTTAGCCATGTCTCAGTTACAATAATGACAAGTCTCTTATCTCGTGATTTGTTATTAAATCTAGCTTCAAGTAATCCATTTTGTTCTCCATGCAGGGAGCTGACATTAGCGAGCAAGATACATTGAAGCAGTGTTCTGCAAGGGTCAGCTCTTAGCCTAGCCATTGGCCCTCTCCGGCTTCCACGCCTCCGTCTCCTCCAGGTGTTGCCTGTGCTGGTGGGGGCTCCCACTGCTTTGTCGACAGTCCAAGGCTGCTCAGAGTGTGCAGAGTTGTAACGCCACTGTCGTTGATGTGCAGTACACACATAGTTCTAGGATAAAGTACCGATTTTATGCTAGTCTACCATTACTACACTGAATGTTCAGTGGTAAACTAGACAGTATAGATGCCTTATTTACCGCTAAATATCCAATGTTCTAACGAGCCATTGAAACCGCAGTTGAGCGTGGCTCCACTGTAAGGTTCTTGCCAATTTTCCTTCCAGTAGACACACCAAGTACTCCCCTATCTGTCTCCACAATAGTGTTAGCTATAGTTGTCCAGTCATCTGGAAGCACCTCCTAGCCACCCAGAGCTTGTCTCAACTCCTTCCTGAAAGCCACACAACTTTCTTCCTTTTTCAGCTTCCACCATTTTATCCTTTGCTCTGCCTTTGTACTCTTCATCTTGTTCCCCATCAGAGTCATTCCAAATACCACTATCCTGTGCGGTCTGGTAATGCTATCACTAACCACTACCTTGCAGTCACCGAGTGCCTTCAGGTTACATCGTCTACACAAGATGTAATTTGCCTGTGTGCTCCTGTCTCCATTCTTGTAAGTTGCCTTGTGTTCCTGCCTCTTCTGGAAGAAAGTATTTATTACAGATATTTCCTTTTTGCAAAGTCTACCGCCATCTGTCAGTCTGCATTCCTGTTCTGGATAGCAATCCCACCCATCATATCCTCATCAGTTCTGTTTTATTTTATTCTGAAACTTGCTGTGACACTGCTTGGAGTGAGACTGCACTGGCTTATTGTAGCTATGTTTACTTCATTTTCAGGGGTCTAACAAGATCTCCCAGTAATAATACACCACAACATTTCTTCTGAAATTGAAATCTGTCTCACAAAATGTTCTTGGTATCAGGATGCACCTTTGTCTGGTGACGTAAGTATACTGTATGTGGATATCTGTGTGAATTTTATTTCTATGCCACCTTTTAAAACAAAGAATGCTTTACAGCCAAGGCAGACAAGGAAATAAAGTAAAATAGAAAGAAATGCAATCCAGTGAAATATAAAATACACAAATAGATACAATCTAAGACAATAAAACTGAATGCAGTCACGGTATAACACACATACTCTGCTGAAGTTTATGCTACACTTGAACTACAAGCCTTGGATACAAATACAGATTTAATGCATGCATGTCTGTTCAGTGTGTAAATATGTAAAGATAAAGTATTGAACATATTTATGAAGGTACTGATAAAGCCCAATCAGCTTCAATATGGACTGTGGAACAGGCCAGAGAAAAGGGTTGGTTGACCAAAGTGCTCCAATAGTTGTGTTAATGTTAAGTAAGGTGATTTGCAAAAAATGAGGACACTTGACCCAGTCGTGACACACTTTAATTACATTCTGTTTACTTTCAAACATATTTAAAAATACCTTCTCTGTGTGTTAAATTAAGATTGGTAAATAACAAAGTTCAGATAGGCTTCCTCTAGTCAGAAATTACACAAACAACTTTAAAATCTCTGGAATTAAATAAGGATTGACTTTTCAGTATGATAAAATGAACCCGTAACAATAATTTCACAAGTTTTACTGGACAAACAAATAAAACAAAAATGTGAAATAATATTCTGAGAAGGTAACTATTCTATTTCCTAATGTTTGTCTTTGTCCTTCTAACCTCCGAATGTACAAAGCAAGAAGGTCCTGGGTCAGAGTCCCAGCCTGGGGTATTTCTGCATGGAGTTTATATGTTCTCCCTTTGCATGTGTGGGTTCCCTGTTTGCTACTTGTAATGTTTACTAAAGCAGCTAAGGAAAGGGAGATAAGTAAACAGAAAAAATGGGAACTTTGCGTCTTCAGATTCATATACAGGAGTTGCCTGTAGTGCAGAGTCTGCTTTTCAGGGCCTAGTGACATTATCAAATGGATTGACATTTCAAATATTTGCAGTGCTCAGCAGGTCCAAGTATGGTACAAGTGAACCGTGGCCCTCCTCATCGCCGCCAAGCAAGCCATGCATAGCCATGCATAACCATTTCATCATAAGCGCTGCTTACTTTTACTGTGCAGACATTGTAATCTAAGGAACAGGTACTTCCCCTTTAAAAGGTCGTTCCCTTCCACAGACTCCTAGTGTACAAACTTAATTTGGAAGCAGTAACAGTATTTGTGCCATATTGTCCATATTGTACCACCTGCTCTTAGGGAATCAAAAGTGAAATAACTGAATTACATATGGTGTATTTCCCTTTAAATAGAATGTGCACATGCTGAGAAATGGTTAATAAAATTATTAGACGCAGCTAAGAAAATATCACTGCTGTGTAACTAATCTTGGCAAATAGCTTAAGCATTAGGAGCCAGATAAAAGACAGTTTTGCATGCCGAAACTTGGGGGAACGACAACTTGTGTAACATATCACATAAAAGCCTCCCTGATTAAGACATTCATGATTAAAGTGTTTTCGCTCCTAACTTAGCTTAGTTCTGTGGATGCTGTCAAATATTATACCAAGAAAAGACTCTTGGCAGGAGCTCCTGTCACTCTGACTGTTCTGCCTGTTCTATTCTGTCAGTATAGATTTTTAGAATGTTTTAAAAGCTGCAGCCTCAGACCATTTAGCAGACTACAAACGTATGGTTAATATTTGAGGTTTCAGTTTACTTCAGGCTTAATATATGAATTTTTAAACATATAGAAACTGAGAAAATACAAGTCTTTACATATCCCATTTCATCTCAATAATCCAGGTTAAAAAAAACTTGAGTAGGTCCTATGGCAGGTTATTTTTTTTAAACATTTTTTCTCTTCTCCAAGAAACTTCTTCAGTCTGAGGATTTACTGATAAACTCAGCCTTTTAAGCGGTAACTTTGCATAGTTATTCAATGAGCTAATTGTGATGATCAAAATTTGTAGTCACATGCAAAGGAGGACGATCAGGCTAGTAACTGATCGATAGTGCTCTTATGGCCACCTGTTGTTCCCAGGGGGCTGTGTAATACTCGCAACAATAACAGCATTGTAAGAGGGGAACAATTGAAACCGGAGGCCTCCACCCCTGTTGTGTTTTTTTTTGGTGTTTTTTCTTTTTCTTAGGTGTTTTTTTTTTCTTCACAAAAATTGCTTCCTTCAGTCCCCTCTCAAACAAATGTTCCTCTCTGTCCAGGATACAAACCTATTCAAACCTGAAAGAGTGACCGCTGGCCTACAGAAGAGTGTTAACTGCAGAATCTTCGCCTGATGGTGTTTCTCTTCTATACTGAACCATCCTTTTGGCCAGTGGCTGCTTTGTTTCCCTGATCTAGAACTGGTCACACTCATCCTGGCACTCAACAGCATACACAGCATTGCTCTGTTTGTGCTGTGGGACCAGATCTTTGGCATGCACTAGTCTTTGTCCTAATGTGTTATGGGGTTTGAAAGCCACTGGGACATCATATGTAAAAAATAAACAGCCCAGTTTCTTTGAAACTCCCGCGACATAGGACATAACTGGTCTGGGTCAGGGTTTGGGGTTCTCCTTTTCACCCAATGGCTTTGTGGGGATGTTGTCTGTCATGTGATACAGAGTCCTGATGACTCCTAACTTGTGCTCCAGTGGGTGATGGGAGTCAGAGCGCCAGTACTGGTCTGTGTGGGTGGTTTTGTGGTACACCTTCTAACTGTCCTCCATCCAAGACTGCGACGTCACAGTCCAGGAAAGCCAACCTACCATTTTTTACATGTGACGTGGGGAGAAGGACTGCGGCGGAGACAAATCCATTGTCATTCAACATGGAATAAAAACTGATAATATCGGTCTGCAGTCAGCCTGAGTTGTAGGACACAACCAATTATTGCTACTGAGACAAGTCCAGAAAGGAGCAAGCCTGGAAAAGAGTGAGTGGCGAGGCTGGAGTGGCAGGGAACAACCAGTTTTGATCAACAAATTTCTGTGTGATGATCAAACCTGGCTGTTCACATGCAAAAGAGGACCATCAGGGTACCAACCGATCGTTAGTGCTCTGATGGCCACCTGTTGTTTCCAGAGAGCTGAGTCATGCTCACAACAACAGCATTGTAATAGTAGGCACTGTCTCTTCAAAAAAACTGCTTCCTTTGAGAGGGGAATAAAAGAAGCCCTTTGAATCGTCTTGTTACTGAAAAGTGCTTTATAAATAAACTTGCCTTGCCTTTGGCTAATGTAATAAAAGTTATCACATGGCCAGTATCTTCTTGGAATGCCCTAAAACTACTTTTTGTAGGTTTTAACCCATAACAGTCCAACCCCAAGCAAATGATAATACTGCTGTTGATATGAGTATGCTCTTTCACACCAACTCTCTCTGCTGCTGCTGCTCTGTCTGAGAAGTCGTACTGGATTAATGAAACATTTTGAAATGAAACACCTTTGACCAAGTGCCGATCTTTGACTAAAGCACACATTGACGTTTTGATGCTGAATGAAACAGATTGGTGTAATGGCTGATTATACAGAACCACCCTAAGTGGGCCTGTTTACATCAGACCAAGTTAAGCAGAAGTTCATAGCTTATTGCAGCCGCTGGTTCTAAAATGCGATGCAGCATCAGTTAAAAGCTGCTAATGAGGATGTTTAAAGAGTGAGACAGTGTGATCCTCTTCCTCAAAGGCATCGTTGTCTCACCCTTCATGTTGTCTGGCTCCTCCAAGGCAAGGCTGTGGCATACATTTTGAAACTTCAAGACAGTGTGATTTATGCAGGAAAACTAGCAGAGAAGCAGCTGAAATGGTGACAAAAGAGATCAGTTTGACCTGCATGTGTTTAGTGAATATTCACTAAACACATGCATACTTCTTTATGAAATATTCTGTAAGTTTTCGAAGCTGAAAACCTTACATTTTACAGCAAAGGATCGGCTATATTTTTTAAATATCTGAATGCTGCAACAAATGTATTTCTAGTTTTGCGAAGATAACGTTTGATATTTCACTAAAAACAAAAGTTGCACACAAATTATTATTTACACCCTTTGATTTCTGGGATTTTTCATTTACGTATTTTTAGTTTAGCTTAAAGGATCAACTGTTTGGACAGTTTTTCATTAAATTATTGTTATACAAAGTAATGTTCCAAATAAATTCTGTCTCTCTTCGAGGTCGGTCGTGTCTTTCAGCTCTCCAGTGCTCCTTATCTGCTCTCCTACCCTGCCCCCCTCTCTCCTGCTATTTGCTATGTCTTGGTCTTTCTGAGCACTTTCTTCATAATACCCGAAATCATGGATCTGGTAAGCTGGTCTCTCAATGCTATTGATAAATTTTTTTCGACAGGTAGGCAGCGTAAGGGGGGACCCGTCCTGTCCCAATCTGACTATTTTTGGAGGATACACCCTATATTCTTGGATGGAAAACGGTGTGTCTTTCGACTTTGTCATTCGTGGACGTTTGAAACGTTTGCATGTTTGGATTCAGGATACTTGGATTTCTACGTTTTGGATCTGGTGGATTTTTGATGTATCAGCAAATACAGCAGATGTCGGTAGCCATTTGGCCTTGATCAGTCTACCGGCTGCAAATGACGCGCTCACTAAGGGCGGTGAACGGACAGACCTGGAAGGTGAAGGAGCAGAGCCGCAAGCTGGCTGTGCTGGAACGCAGACTGGCTTCGGTGGTTGAACTCAAGGGCAGATGAGATAAAATTCTGGAAGTGTAACGCGGAAAAGCCCAACAATTTGGAATATTGGATTCGCTATTTGGAGCCAGCAAAAACTTAAAGCTGACAAGAAAAGTCAGAGCAGCTTGCCTCATAAACAAATAAAGTATTTGGATTCTGCCCTCCCTTATCAATGTAACCCCTGGATTGTTATGGCTGAGACTGCTCAAAACTCTCTCCTGCCCCCTCCTTCCCCGCGGACACTTGTGGATGCTTTCTGAACTGTAGGCTGGCGGATAACATCAAGGACAATGGCCTCTGGAGAGTGTTCACGGAAATATAAACACTTTCACCCAAACAGACACACATAACTGATGCTCACGTATACTGATAAACTTACACACGACAAATTTCCAATGTTATCCTTCTGTGATGATCTCGGCACTGGCTCTGATCTTTTTCCTCTGTTCAGCACACCTGCTCATTCTCCACCCAGCCTGCAATTAGTCCTCATCAGTTTCACCTGTTTTCACCTCCTTATAATCCCTGTGCAGATCAGAAGCCAGTGCCAGATTGTCTCAAGCCACCCGTACGAGCATTCCAGCGTTTCCTTATTCTGCCTGTCCGTGTCTGACCTGATTCTGCCCTCCGTTACCGAGCCTGCCTGTTCCCTGTTCTGATTCTGCCTGGAGCCTTGACCCCCGCCTGTGAGTATCGGATTCTGCCTTGCCCCTGTGGTTATTCTGAGCCCGCCTGTTATCGGACCTGGACCGGACCTGGACCTAGCCTTTCGGATTCCCTTCTCTGTACTGCCGCTGGATAACTGCCTCTCTGTGATCGGACCCGGACCCCCCTGGATAATGCCCCTGGATTTCCCTGAACGGATCGTCTGCCCGCCTGTAGTCGCTCTACGGCTTCAGCCCTGGAACCTCGGCCCGAAGTCAAAGTCTTCGGAGTCCCACTACCAGGTTAGTGATCCAGCCTCCCTCATTCTTGCCCGACACCACCAGCTGATCACTAACCTGTTGTCTCTGCTGCAGGGAGGTTTCCAGTCTCTGAGCGAGCAGGGGGCTCCGAGTGCCTGCGTCGGCGTTCTTTTAATAAACTTGTTTGAAACGTCACTGACCTGCTTGGTTGAATTCTGGATCCAGTTTCCTGTTCCTAACACCTTCTGCTATATGTGTCTCATCTTATTTGTGCTTTTTGTGCAAGAGTTTTTTTTTGATATCTCAAACTGTATCCTGTTATAGGATAAAGTTTAAGTTATGTTTTTTACCCTCCCACCTTCCCTTTTTTTTGTGGCCTCTATCTTTTCACAGAGTAATGGCAGCGCCCTGTGGGTACCGTGTAAGGCGGTTGTCCTTGGCAGCAAGGCCTCAATAAGTCGTCTCCCCCTGAAATGTTTGTGATGTTTGTTTTGTTTATGTTATGGCGATTGTACTGAAACCACAATTTCCCCCTGGGATTTTTAAAGTATTTCTGATTCTGAAACATGTTCCTTTAGAGTTTGAATGCTTAAACACAGAATAAAACTCTGCCTGCCTGTGTTCCTAATAGTGAGGTGAGGAGGCACAACAACGATCAAATCCTGCTTCAGGACTTGGTTAAACTGTGTGAGATCCCATTCCCTAATCTCTGCTACAACTTCAGAGAAAAATAGAATGCAGCACATTTCTCATTAGACTATCTCAGGGAGCTAAAACACCACTCTTCCACAGAGCCTTGCAAAAGTATTTATAACCATTGTGCTTTTCCACATTTTTGTCCCATTAGAATGACAAACTTCAATGTAGTTTATTGAGATTTTTATACAAACATGGAAAAGGTAGCTCAAAATTCTACAGTGGAAGGAAAAAAATTGATTTTAAAACATTTTTGCAAGATAATCTGATAAAAAGAAACTGTGCTGTCCCTTTGTATTCAGCTAACATTTTTCTGATACTCCTAAATAAAATCCAGTACAACCAGTTGCTTTCTGAAGTCACCTCACTGGTAAGCAAAGTTCAATTATGTACAATTTATTCTCAGAATACAGTGATTGTAGGTTTTCTGTGAAGGGCCCAGAGCTTTGTTAGAGAGCATTAGAGAACAAACAGCATAACGAAGAACAAGAAATACAGAAGATAGTTCAAGAAGAAAGTTGTAAAGATATTTAAAGCAGAGTTGGGTTGTAAACCAATATCCCAAGCTTTGAATATCTAACAGAGCTCTGTCCAGACCATCATCTGAACATAGAGGATGGACCACCAGCAGACCAACCAAGAAATGGACATCACCTGAAATTGGAGACTATGCAAGAAGAGCATTAAACAGAGAAGAAACCAAGAGGGCCATGGTAACACTGGATGAGTTACAGAGAGCCACAGCTCAGGTGGGACAATCCTTTGATAGTACTATTACAGAACTATTAGTCACAAACCATGTTTTATGGAAAAGTGACAAGAGTAAAAACAATTGGTGACAGAAAAACATAAGAAGTCCCATTTGCAGTTTACCACAACCCTGTAGGGAAACCAGCAAATGTGAAAAACATGCTTTGGTTAAATAAAACCAAAATTGAATTTTGTGGGGCTACTTATATTATGTATGTAGGAAAACTTATAAAATAAATATTTTTCTTCTTTTCAGCAGTTTATTCAGTCTTAACTATTGGCTAAATAACACACAAAAAAACAGTTGGTTCATGCAAGTGAACAAATAAGACAGAAACTTTATTAAATTCAATTCAGTTTTATTTATATAGCGCCAATTCACAACACGTCATCTCATGTCAAATTCAATCAAATCATCCAGATAGATTGGTCATAAAAGGCGTGTTTTAAATAAGGATGATTGGCTTTCAAATAAAAATTCTAAAAACAGCACTCTGACCAGTATTTAATAAAAGAAAAAATCTAATCAAATAGATAACTGCAAGTTTATCTACACTTGATTTAGTTTTGCTTGTTATTCTGAGGAGTTCATTAATGCAAGAACTTGACACGCTGCAATTTCAGGTGTGCAAATTTCTCAAATCCAGTTTTAATGAAATCATGTTGAGTGTTGGTTTCTTTTCAATTGACAGCATTACCAATGTGGTTGTCATGGTGATCAGAAAATTCATGCAAAAAGTTGTTTTTTATTAAAAAGCCAAAACCATGCAATCGCACTGCTGCGCCTCCTGAAGTCAGGGTTTTTATACATGAACCTGTTCTTCGTTTGCAGTCGTGATCTATTCTTCATTGAATATGCTTCAACTGCCTTCCCTAAAAGTCTTTTTAGTATTCTGAAAAACACTCACTGTCAACCCACAAGCTGCAGCCAAGTGTCCAGTAAATGCAAATCTTCCTCTATTGTTCGGCGTTACTGTGTTGCACACCTCATATCTCGCTCTTTGCAGGTTTTGAATATTTCCTGATCTAAACCTCCTTCCTCAATTCATCGAGCACACAGTGGAGGCCCAGTATTAAGAACCCTTAAAACAAAAGGGACAGAATTTCTGTGATTCTTTGTATGTGGCCGCCTCAATATTTCTCTCCTGAAACTGATGCCATGGAACAATTCTGGGAAAAAAAATAAACTTTTGTCCTCCAGCATTCAGCAGAACCCTCTTCGACTCAGCAAAATGCCGTTGTTCTCATAAATCGTACTACTATGGAAGTTCCATCACATCTGTAATGCACGTGGCAACCTCTCTACAACAATCCAATCCGAAATAGCAGGTTTTTTATGCTGATGATGAGAAAAAGGTGGAAAAGCCACTAATGTCAGATCAAAAAGGTAGGCAAAGGTAAACGGAGTGAAATAGCTTGTTCCATCTGTTGTGCCATGTCAGGACGTGACAGACTGCATTTCCCATGATGCATGGTGGTCAAAATGGCCACCAACTCCCATCATGCAACACGGCCCAAAATGGCCGGCGCCCTAGCAACCGATAACGTTGCTAGGGTAAAGTTGATAAAACTCGGTTGCACCCCGCAATCGGCCTTCTTCCCTGGCGCCCTGCCAACCCGAGAAGACACACACACAGCTGTTTCCGTTGGGGCAATCCCACGCCACGTGCTCGAGTTTCTCGCTGGACCGAGATTTTTTCGAAGCAAAACCATTCCCTGTGCAGACAGGAGGTCGACTCAAAAAGGTACCCTTTAATTCCCTCTGATCAAATACTGGAAGCCGCCTTATCTCCCAGTGATCGAGAGAGGACGACGCGTTGTTTGGCCCAACAAGCGTCTAGGAGCCCAGAGAGAGAGAGAAAGACGAAGGAACTCTCTCAATCTGGTCCCCGCTGCAGCCTGCGGACCCTGCGGTCGTCAAGACGCGTTCAGGACGTCGCGTGATCCGGAGCACTCCGGACCGAGGCCGGGACTTTCACTCCGGACCAGCCCCGAGGCACCTCAAAGTAACGGGTTCTCCCCTTTTATTTCTGTCTCACCAACAGGGTGTTTAGAAGTGCCTGGGCAGACGTAGAAATTTGTAGGCTTAGGTTAATGCTTTTATTCCACGACGAAGTTGGAATTATTTTGCTGAATATTTTCTTTGTATGTGCATGCATTTTACATTTTGATTTTGCTGTGTTGATTTGTGATTCATCAATAACCCCGCCGTGGGTCATTGCTTCAGTTCTGTTCCATCTTCTTCCCTGCCTTCCCCCCTCTCTCTCTCTTTTCGCTTCTTCTTATCAGTTTAATCTCTTTGTCCGAGCTCATTCCGCGGTCTTTGTTTTAAACTCCCAGTTAGCCGCGCCCTCTCGAAGCGAGGCATTACCCCATCAGCGTAAGCGTGGTTACGTCATTAGAACCTCCCCTCACGCTTCACGTAAATTGGTAGACCATACATCATCGTAGCAGCCATCTTGGGAGGGTGACGTGTACCTGAACTGTAGGGAGCTTAACTGAACTAGCTTTTGTAAGACATCAAAGCGTCCAGTGAGATTCCAGAAGCTGTTCTGTCTGTCAATGCTGATACGTCAAATGCCGATGTTTTGAGGGCGGTGTTAAACCACTGTGAGTTGAGTTGAGATCTGCTAACCGCTCATTTTAATCCATTGTTTTATTTTTGCTTTGTTCTTTTATCCCCACATATATATTTTGCATGTTTTAGATCTAGTAGTGAGTAATAATTCCAAAGTTGTTGAATCAGAGAATTACTGTAACAGGGAATTGCTTTTGGTTCAATAAAACCAACGACTGCGGAATAGACATTGTTTTGTGTTCAATCCAATTCACAGTTGCCTGGTTATTCAGAAATCAGAGCTAACCTCCTTTGGAGTTAACATCTGACATTAATACAGAGACAAAATCATTGGATGGTGATAGACGAATAAGGATTTAAACTCTAATTGCAGTTACATTGGGGTTCTCACAGCCTGCCGGATAAACCTCGTCGGTCACAAGTCCGACCAGATCATTTATCCCAGCATAAATGAGTTCATAACAGCAAATTAACTAATGCATTAGTGGTATAAATACTTACAAGCTTATAGCTAACATCACCACCATTTGAACTATATTTTGTTGTAGCGGAATTTTGAGTTGAATGATTTATTATTTAAATTATAATGCCAAATTATAATTAATAATAATAATAAGCATATTCAACCATCTTCTGGCATAACATTTACTGGCGTCCCTGGGTGGGCTAGTCTACTTATTTGGCGTTCCTTTAGACTAAACTGAATAACCAGCAACTTATGAATTTAATGAACACAATCTACATTCCAGCATTTTGACTGCTCACCTTGCCAAAAGGGCTATTCAGTCATAATTGATTAAGGAAATACTCCTACTAAATATGTACGTGTTTGTGGTGGTTTGAGGTTGTTAACCTGAGGTTTGAATATTGATTTCTAAACCTGGAGTTAGTTAGACTGAACTGACTAGAACGTACAGCGCCTCCAGCGTCTGCTACTGATCAGTCATCTCCTGTGTCGTGTTCTGCTCTGAAAAGAGAGACCTTGCCTCCATCTGGTGGACGTTGTGTGTAATTGCATCATAATTGTTTTGATGAGGGAAACGATTCCCCATCGGCTGGACATTGTGTGTAATTACAGCTCAGTCTTCCCAAAAGTGAAGGGCACCCTGCCTCCATCTGGTGGCCAGGATAGGTAGTTGCAGTCACGGTTAAAAATTCAGGTGAAAGCACTCGGCTTCCCTGAATGGATATTTGAATGTCAGTTTCTTAAAACTTTCTTTATGGTTACTCCTTTTAATAATTTTTGTCAACTTATTATAATTTTTTTTTTATTCCTTTTGAATTTTTTTTTTAAACTTTTTGTTAAATTATTTTTCTTTCTTTTCCCCCTTCTGCTCATCATAAGTGGTCAAAGTTGATCTGTGATTTTGAAACTAAGGTTGCAATTTAGCGGTTTTTAACTGTCATTCTTTGCCACCTCTGAAGTTCCAAACACTTTGCTATTTTCCACACATGTGTAGAGCACCTGTTCTTAAATAACTTGCATCACAAACAAAGCCACAGCTTTATCACTTAATTACTGGCCGAAAGGTTAGTGGTCCATGTCACTCACAGTTAATATTCTCAAAGTTAAACAAGCATATTAACCGTTCCTAAACATAGGAGTTGTAAGTCGCAGGGTTGATTTTCCCCTGCGCAGCCTAATTAAACGCACGTATTTGACCACACTTCCTGCAGTAAAGTGTCAGTCGTAGTGCGAGTTGCTGTTGACAGTAAAGTGAAGCCACTTAACAGTTGTTGTTAGCAGTTGTTGTTTAGCGCTGAGCTAAACTAAAGTGTATGCGTTGTTGCTTAGTGCTAAGCTAGAATACAGCGTTGTTGTTTGTTGTCTGTTGTTTAGCGCTGAGCTAAACTACAGTGTTATTTGATTGTTGTGTAGTGCTGAGCTACAGTTGTTGTGCTGCTGTCCATAGCTGACAAAGAATGGATAGTAAAGGTTCTTCAGTCAAAGGAGCTGAAGGTCCACAATCCTCCATTGGAATGGAGGCTCAGGGTGTCATTAGCTCACTGCTTAAAATGACACCGGAGGACCAAAACCGCTTGAATCAGTTTAACATAGAGGACTGTGAGAGAAAAATTCAGGAATTGGTGGAGGAGGTCCAAAGCAAGCCAAAGGATAGATTGGTAGCAGATGTTTTGGGTGAATTATCTGCGTTATACCACCGAAGGTTAGTGCTAGAGACTGAGAGGCGTGTCTCAGCTGAGGAAAGAATCAAAGAGCTAGAACAGAGAAGTGTTCAGGGCAGCTGTCATCTCACAGAGGAGCGAGAGGAGGATCTCATTAGCTTGCAGCCAGAAGGATCTGAGGGAAAACATGGGGATCACACCTGGAGGACATTGGATGAACTGGGCCCTCAGACACCTTCTGAGCGAGGGGTAAGCGAAGGTCAGGACAGATATAGCAGTGTGATACGGAAAGAGATGCCTAAACAACTTACGGTGGCAATCAGGACTGATCCACATGATGCAAATCATGGGAAAACACCTGCTTCCCACCTGACCCCTGACACTGTCTGCTATGATCCTTTCCCCCCACCAGGGCGACGGGAGCACCGTTCCTGGGACACAGGTAAACCCCACTCCTCTGAACTGCGTCCACGGACAAGAGTTCATGACAGGGAGGGTCCCCCGGCGTCCCACGAACGGCCGCCGATGCCAGGTAGGTGGTCAGAACCAGAGCCCCCTTGCTATCGTGGTTACCGCAGGCAGGAGTCGTCAGGAGAGGACTCAGATGGACCAGCCCCGATCCCTGAACAGGGACTGCGGATGCGTCAGCTTGAGTCCCTGGCCCGAGACATAGAGCGTTTTGATCCTAGCAATACAGAATCCACCATTGATGACTATCTCAGAGAGGTAGAGCGCTGTCTGCTAGACTTATATAACCCCTCTGCTCGAGAAAAGTTGAAGCTTATCTGGAAAACCACGTCCAGAAGTGTCCATGTTTTCATGGAAAGCCTCCCTCCAGCTACACGTGACCGTTACTCAGCTCTTTGTCAGGCTTTAAGAGAAGAATATTCTGTGTTCACAGACCCAGCTTCTGCGACTCTTGGAGCTTTTGCAATTCAGCAAAAGAGAACTGAAGCGCCCAAGGAGTATTACCGCCGTTTACGGGCTGCTTACTTTCAGGGACGAAATGCTCCCGGCTTGGAGGAAGACCACACTTTCAAATCTTTGTTCCTCCATAATCTTCATGAAAGCGTGCGTTATGAGGTTACCATGCATTGTAGAACCAAGAGACTTACCACGCAGGAAATCAGGAAATACGCGCAGGTTGCATGGGAAACACGTGTCCGGCCCAACAAAGGAGCCGACAGTGATAAAAAGGTTCTACAGATTCAGATCGAACCAGAAAAGAGGTTAGGTCTGGAGGGACATGAAATGCCTCCCTTCAAACCTAAAACTAAATTTGGTTCCAAGAAGCAACATGGTTTTGAGCCGCAGCAGAAGAAAGCTTCTCATGATAGGAGAGGTCAGCATGACAGCATGGAAGGTGAGAGGTTTCAAAAATGGCACAGGCCGGATCCAGCCCGACACGGTAAGCAAACTGACAGGTTGGAAAAGCAGAAAGGCACACATGACAACAAAGGCTGGAACCTGCGCATGGAAGAGTCAATGAGAAAGGAGATGGAGGAGACTTTTCGCAGGTTGCTAGCCGACACAGTGCGTCAGATCGCGCCGCAGCCGTCCTCGCCACCATCCAATCCTGCCGACCCTCCTGGGAAACCAGGCCCAAAACCCACGTCAGCATGACTAGGCGTGGACCAGGCTCCCCCTTCTAACAGAGTTTATCTAATTAAGTGGGGGAACCAACCAAAAATTCACCAACAACCTTCTAAGATCCCATCAGCAGGTGATCAGAAAACCCCTTTTCTAAGGTTTTTAGGTGAACTAAACCATCGTGAAAACGCGCATCGCTTATACTGCTCGACAGTTATAGGAGGATGTGTCACAGCAAACGCTCTTTTAGACACAGGTTCCGAGATCAGTCTAATATGCTCAGATTTGTTTGATGAGGTGACCAGAGCTATGGTGTCTCTTGGGAAACCGTTCCAGGTGGAGACCTGTAACGTGGGCATCACCAGCTACACTCAGGATCAGTCATGCATCACCAAACGGGCGTGGTTAGACATCACTTTCGGTGACATGACCCTTGTTCACCCCATCTACATCTGTACTTTAGACACGGAACCTTTTCTTGTGGGTCAGGATATGTTGAACAGGTTAGCTCCACTCATTGACTGCCATCATGGTCATCTTTGGGCCCAAGTGGGGACCCCCAAGCCTCTTACTTCTGGAAGTGGACCATCCGTCCCTATCCACCAGGTGACCTGCTCAGAAGAGCCCAAAGAACTCTTAGCACCATTTCTGCCTTCAACAGAGCCGATTTCAAAATCCTCTGCCACACCACCGCTTCTCAGCGATCAGAGAACTTCTCTCTGCAGCCACACATCTTTCCTTTGCTCACTTAAACACTCTGGAGGTGAACCCTATAACCCCAGAGTGGCCGAAGGTGTGCACCTGGAAAGCACATTCATGCCAGACGTGCTGCTGGCTCTTTGGTCAGAGAAATCTGCGATCAGCAGAGATCTGTACAGCTCTCTGTGCCGTGAAAAGCCCCATCTGGCTGAAACAAAACACAGCCACTATTTGCTCTCAGCAGACTGGCCTCGCCGGCTTCTGAAAGCAACGGGGGTGTGCATACTTTATGCACAGATTGGCACAAGGCAGCTCTCTCATCCTTTCAGCATTGTGGAGAATTTACATCCTCCAGTGTTTGTTGGTGCTGATTTTCTGGTACGGCTAGGTGCACAGCTGGACACTTGCAATCAGGTCCTGTGGGCTCAGGCTCACGTGACCCCAAGTTCCTTCCTGGGCACCCCTGAAGTCATGCGATCAGGGCAAACAATCCCACAGGCTTGCCAGGTGGCTAGCGAAACAAACATGCTAATACCACCACAGACTGCAGGTGTACCTATTAGATTAGCCATCCTGAAAGGACAACAAATACAGAACACACAGGTTTTCTTCCAACCCCTTTCTTATTTCCAGGAATCCAACCTGGTCATCCGGGGCACACCCCTGCTTGAGCTGATCAACCGCTCAGCTTACCTTTTAGTGGAGAATCCAACCCACATGCCGATCCAAGTGGTGGCGAAGAAACCCCTTGGGGTGCTCATCGAAAGCTCTTTCCACGACTTTGAGCTGAGCATTCCCGTCATTAGAGACCTGCCTTTATCCTTGACCGGCAGACAGGACTCGCCAGACACAGTGTTTACTTTTCCTTCCAACATGATCCAAACCAGGCGACATGAAGCTCGGCCTGCTGGATCCATTTGTGGTGCTACACTTGACGCTGAAGGAAACCTGTTGGCGTATACGATAGAAACCAACCCAACAGAACCGGCACCAAATCAACCAGAGAACCAGAACTCATCCACTGAGCCCTGCCCTAGTTTCAAAACAGAAATTATGCAGCAGCTGGAACAAGCTGATGCACTGACCACTGAAACAGAGAGAACAGCACTTAAAGAGCTACTCCATGAGTTTCAGCCCATTCAGCCCAAAGATTCAAACGAACTTGGGATCACATTGACACTCGTCCATGACTCACCAGTAAGAGGACACAGAAGCTGCAAAGCTAATCTGAAAACTCTCCTACAGGTGGCGTCCCGGCCTTCAACGGCCCAGGACACCCAGGAGTATGTACAAGGCTGCTTAACCTGCTGCCAGTTACAACCCACACGACCGCTAGACCGAGCCCTGCTTCAGCGAAGGGGGGTTACATTTCTGTGGTCACATCTGCAGACTGACTGGATCGGTCCAGTCCCCAAATCGTCAAGAGGTAACAGATATCTTTTGACAATAACATGCGGCTTCACAGAATGGGTCAAATGTTTGCCGGCACCGAACGACACCGCCGTCACCACAGCAGCCCTGCTGCTAAATCGCGTTGTCAGCCGGTGGGGCCTTCCCCTGCCCATCGACTCGGACAGAGGAACGCATTTTACGTCAAACATCATGACCGCGCTTTTCGACATGTTGGGCGTGGAAGTTAAATTCCACATCCCCTCACACCCACAGTCATTGGGACAGGTGGAGCGAATGAACCGCACCGTGGTCAGTATGTTAAAGGAACATGCCAGCAGCCATGGCAGGGACTGGGACATAAAGCTTCCCTTGGTCCTAATGCTAATCCGCTCTACCTCACCATGCTCCACAGGGGTGACACTTTGCCAGATGATGACAGGGAGACAAATGACACTTCCCCTGAATCTCATCTACCAGCCCGAAGACGTCAGTGTGACAACCGTCTACACGGCACACCAATGCGTCACTGATTCAAAAGACCATCTCCAAACGACTTTCACGTGGGCTCAAAAGAACCTAGAGGCCAGCGTGCAAAGTCCGGAGTACAAATGGGTTCATGCGAACCAAATTAAACCGTCCACCAAACTCTCCTCACAGGGAACGGAGCCTAACTCCGCCCCCGCCGAAGAGAACAATGCATAGCATTAAACAGGACAAGTGCATGTTCAATCAGGACATTTTAAACGTGCACTAATAAAACAAATGTCCATACATAACTTCACGTCTATAAATTCACACTCAGCAATAACACCATGCATTTCTTTGGAAACGCTCACAGAAGTGGTAAAGAATGACATGATGTATACTCAGGTTGTTAGAGATTTAATGCAGGACCTCACTCGAGAGGTTAGCTCATCCGTAAATAGCCTTGCTGAAGGACGGATTCCTCCGTACTTGGTACCAGTAGATTTGGTTAAAAAGGTTCTCAAATCTGCCTCTAGTGAAACACTGCAACCACCACAAACACACCTGGCTTACAGCCTAGGTAGTGCAATTCCAATATTTGTAAATCCTGACAACTTGGAGATAGGATTTATGCTAAACCTTCCCATCATTGAAAGAGCTAACGTGTATAGGCTTAAATCAGTATTGAATGTCGGTTTTCGGCAAGGTGAGACCCACGTACACCTACAAACCCCCTCGATGCTAGCCTATCATGATGCCGACCCCAAACGTTATTTAGTCCCTAATTTGGATTTGTGTACCAAAACCAAGGACATCCACTGGGTATGCCCATGCAATCCATTTTCTGTTCCTCACCTCAAGGTGCTGTAGTCCACATTGGAAACATGGTTCTGCATCACCTTGACGTTGACAAATATGACTCAGAGATTGAAATAATAGATGTCTTTAAGAGATACAATTTCAGCATTGATGTCGGCATTGAAAGACAGCTTTTACTTGCAGGCACCCAGCTGATTAAATTCAGTCTCACTCCATCAGAGTTGAGCTCGGTCCCTCTGCTTCGCTTCCCCAGAGCTACAGAGTCGACCGACACTCACATTATGACCATTATTGTGGTTCTCCTTGTATTTGGATGGGCCATCACTACGGCGATGGCATATGCAGCATACAAGCAGATCAAACAGTTGCAAACCAGGATTGACACCCTCACCTTCGTCGCCCCCAGGTTCGTAACATCAGCTCCTCAAAGGCCACAAGCTGATTAGACTACGAACCGCTGTCTCTCTCCTTTCCCTTTTCCCTCTCTCCTTTCTTTGGTTCAAAGTTCAAACCTTATGACCAATGAATGTATCGACAATGGTGATTGTGAAGTTTGCATTTTCTTTTTTTTTATTACCTTATTGTTGCCTTATTAGCCAATAGAAATTACTAGCTATAGCTTAGTCTGCCCAGGCTAGGTCACTGACCCAGGCACAATAAATGCTTTGTTTTTTTCCCTTCCTCTTGGATGATGAACTGAACTGCATGAATCCCGAAGGACTACTAGAAAGACTATTAGGTTGTTCCACTCATGCACAACGGATCTTCGTCACGCCAGAATGGACTTGGTTGTAGCTTTAAAGACTGTGACCAGCATCCCACTCTTCAAAGCTAAAGAGGGGTATGTTGTGCCATGTCAGGACGTGACAGACTGCATTTCCCATGATGCATGGTGGTCAAAATGGCCACCAACTCCCATCATGCAACGCGGCCCAAAATGGCCGGCGCCCTAGCAACCGATAACGTTGCTAGGGTAAAGTTGATAAAACTCGGTTGCACCCCGCAATCGGCCTTCTTCCCTGGCGCCCTGCCAACCCGAGAAGACACACACACAGCTGTTTCCGTTGGGGCAATCCCACGCCACGTGCTCGAGTTTCTCGCTGGACCGAGATTTTTTCGAAGCAAAACCATTCCCTGTGCAGACAGGAGGTCGACTCAAAAAGGTACCCTTTAATTCCCTCTGATCAAATACTGGAAGCCGCCTTATCTCCCAGTGATCGAGAGAGGACGACGCGTTGTTTGGCCCAACAAGCGTCTAGGAGCCCAGAGAGAGAGAGAAAGACGAAGGAACTCTCTCAATCTGGTCCCCGCTGCAGCCTGCGGACCCTGCGGTCGTCAAGACGCGTTCAGGACGTCGCGTGATCCGGAGCACTCCGGACCGAGGCCGGGACTTTCACTCCGGACCAGCCCCGAGGCACCTCAAAGTAACGGGTTCTCCCCTTTTATTTCTGTCTCACCAACAGGGTGTTTAGAAGTGCCTGGGCAGACGTAGAAATTTGTAGGCTTAGGTTAATGCTTTTATTCCACGACGAAGTTGGAATTATTTTGCTGAATATTTTCTTTGTATGTGCATGCATTTTACATTTTGATTTTGCTGTGTTGATTTGTGATTCATCAATAACCCCGCCGTGGGTCATTGCTTCAGTTCTGTTCCATCTTCTTCCCTGCCTTCCCCCCTCTCTCTCTCTTTTCGCTTCTTCTTATCAGTTTAATCTCTTTGTCCGAGCTCATTCCGCGGTCTTTGTTTTAAACTCCCAGTTAGCCGCGCCCTCTCGAAGCGAGGCATTACCCCATCAGCGTAAGCGTGGTTACGTCATTAGAACCTCCCCTCACGCTTCACGTAAATTGGTAGACCATACATCATCGTAGCAGCCATCTTGGGAGGGTGACGTGTACCTGAACTGTAGGGAGCTTAACTGAACTAGCTTTTGTAAGACATCAAAGCGTCCAGTGAGATTCCAGAAGCTGTTCTGTCTGTCAATGCTGATACGTCAAATGCCGATGTTTTGAGGGCGGTGTTAAACCACTGTGAGTTGAGTTGAGATCTGCTAACCGCTCATTTTAATCCATTGTTTTATTTTTGCTTTGTTCTTTTATCCCCACATATATATTTTGCATGTTTTAGATCTAGTAGTGAGTAATAATTCCAAAGTTGTTGAATCAGAGAATTACTGTAACAGGGAATTGCTTTTGGTTCAATAAAACCAACGACTGCGGAATAGACATTGTTTTGTGTTCAATCCAATTCACAGTTGCCTGGTTATTCAGAAATCAGAGCTAACCTCCTTTGGAGTTAACATCTGACATTAATACAGAGACAAAATCATTGGATGGTGATAGACGAATAAGGATTTAAACTCTAATTGCAGTTACATTGGGGTTCTCACAGCCTGCCGGATAAACCTCGTCGGTCACAAGTCCGACCAGATCATTTATCCCAGCATAAATGAGTTCATAACAGCAAATTAACTAATGCATTAGTGGTATAAATACTTACAAGCTTATAGCTAACATCACCACCATTTGAACTATATTTTGTTGTAGCGGAATTTTGAGTTGAATGATTTATTATTTAAATTATAATGCCAAATTATAATTAATAATAATAATAAGCATATTCAACCATCTTCTGGCATAACACATCACCAGATTTGTCCATTTGTGTAACATTGTACAACATTTGCATTTGGATAAATGTCCCGAATGTTCTTTCTCACAGGGCTTGTAGCTCCCTGCATAGAACTTGCCCCATCAAATCCAATTCAATCTAAAAATACTTTATTAATCCCAGAGGCAAATTCAGTTTTGTTGTAATATTATTCAGGTTTCTTCAAAGGGTTGTGGACACTGATGGCAGTGGGCAGGAAGGATGTTTTGTATTCTCTCCTTTGTTTTGTTTACATTCAAGACAAGATAAGCAGTCCACCACCTTTCAGCATTCAGCATCTTCTCTATCGCTAACACACCTGGCAGCTGCTGAGTCATCTCGGTATTTCATCAGATGAGAGAACTCTGACTTTTGCTGGATGTCTGAGGTGTCCACAGTGAAATGGTGAGAGTAGTCTCCTTGTGGTGCTGCTGTCCATGAGAGAGGTGGATCACTGGAACATTCTGAAGCAGTACAAGGTCAGACACCACCAGCCAATTAGATGATGTCAAGATCTTCTATTATGACTATAGAGACAGGAGTGTGGGAACTGTACTTGCCGAGGTCCAAACCCCATGCCCAAAGTCAGGTGACACCAGAGAGCTAATATCAAACCACACACGGCCCCTTCTAGCAGCAGTTCGAGTTGGCTCACTTAGAGATCATTCCTGTATTCTTAGCTTTCCATCGGGTTCCAGTCAGGTATGGAGAAAATATAAATTTTATGTGTCCCTTTGCAGTGACAGTGACCTTTGATAAGGTTCAGTTTCAACCAGCTGATGAAAATCTGATCGTTTCCTTTCCAACCCTTTGAAAATTCCCTTTAAGTTGCCAGTTGTTTGTTAATTAATCATTCTATTTCTATAATTACTAATAGTGGTGTAGCAGGCTTGGGTTAGAATCATGGTTGCATCAGAAAGGGCACCCTAAATAAAAATGCTAACAAGTCTGTGTGCAAGTTGCAATGACTTGCTATGGTGATGCCTGAATAAGGGAGCAGACTCAGTCAGTGTGAGTACTAACGGGTCTAATAATTCATTATTTGACTAGATTCAATATATTGAATTCACATTTGAAATATTAATATTGTAAATCTTAGAAGATGTTTCATTTCATGATTTAACCCGTGCACTCCCCTTCTGCTTTGTCATAATTTCCTTACACATTACAGGTATGCACAACTTTGTGTTGGTCTATCACATAAATTTCTATTTAAATACATTGTGTAGTCATAGTATAATGTGTGTAAAGGTTCAAGGGATGAGGTTGCTTTGCCAGACTCTGTATATTCAGTGCTCCATGATTATTTAACTTCTATACCCCAGCAAGTTTCCAAATTAGATAAAGCTTTTAGAATTTCCCCCAGGCTCCAGACACAGATTTCTGTCATCCAATTGTACAGTAAATTCTGCCTGTTTACCCATGGCTCTTCCTGAAAGTGTCACTTTTGTAATCACAGGGCGTTCAGAAGGCAAATCTTCAGACACCCATTTGTTAGCTGACTCAGCAGGCAGTGGGACAGGGAGATGGCAGATTGCTCGGCCGATCTGAGGTAAGAGATGTGGCGACGGAAGAAAAAGTAGAGGAGCATCTCCTCTGTGATTAAAGACTGGAGCGCCTGACATGCATCATAGCCCTGTGACTCCTGCGACCTGGCCCAGGAGAGATAAAGTGATGGCTCTTCCCTTTTATATCCCACCTCTGCTTCATCCTTGGCTTTAGCTTTAATTCACCAATCTCTGCCGTTCCTGCACCCCATCCCAGTTACATCGATCAGCCTAGAGAGGAAGCATGAATGATGACTAATGAGAAGAAAAGGAACATTACAGTGAGTAAGCTTTCACTAGAGACAACAAAAATACAGTTTTCTGTTTTCAAAGAGCTGCTCACTCCTGATTGTGTATAAGATTATAAAACAAAGTTAATCGCACTTTGTTCTTTTTTTTCCCCCACAGTCACCCTAACAACTCATGCATATCTTTGATGATTTGTTTTTAAATGAGATGCAGTTCAGGATATTGATTGCTCCGTAAATGTTGATAAACACAAAGAACCAGCGCCTCAGAGGTGCCATCAGTTTGCAATTCGTCATCCCTTCCCTAGCTGCTTGCTGCAGTAAGGACTAGGCATCACTGCAGCTTTAAAGCCGGACAGAAGAGCTTATTCCCTGCATCATGTTACAGTTTGCTCAAGAAACGAAGCTTTATGGTGTAAGATACAGTATGTCATCAAGATATTAGGTGTTGTTTTAGATACTGTTTTAAAAAGGGAGATTATATGACTAAAAAAGTTCATGCTTTATTGCCAAAGAGGAAATAAAGTTGGATTTTTGCCATGATGGGCAAGTATTTTTTGCAGTTATACGTGTCTTGTAGTTTCACAAGATACAGTGTGTATTCTTATCCAGTGTTAGTAATGCCGTTTTCTTGATTGAACCCCTCTCAACCCAATCAGGATCCTTCGCTGTTGGCACAACCACAGAACCATAGTAACTGTCATCTTTTCTTGTTTGGATAAACAATTGTTCCGCATATTCCAAACCAACAGGATGAACAATCATCTGAAAAAAATCTCTCTCACTCTGTCCTTGATGTGAACAGAAGCAACTTCTTTTCTGTCTTTCTAAACAAAAGAATGCTCTCACCAAGTCATCGCCTCGATGCGTCCAGATGCGCTCATACCCATCTATTGCCAAGTTTGAAGTAGCTCTGTGCTACTCTGTGCAGGAGAAGTTTCCTTACATGTGAGGTCACAAAGTGAAGATGACTGATCACATTTCTTTGGAGGTAAGCATTGTTAATACAAGAAGACAATGACTACAAGCTCATCGGTTCCTTTTTATTGCAGCTGTTCTTCGTTTTTGATCATTAGAGGGATTTCGGGTGAATTCTTTAACAACTTCACCTGTGCTGAGGACAGGACTGTTCTGATGCAAATATTTTAGTTCTACACTGAAACTTTTTGTTGTTACAAAAGAGACTTTTTAAACAAATATATTTATTTGCAATACCTGATACAAAATAATGCATCTGATGCGTGTGTAGTAATCTAACAATCTTGCTTTCATAAAAAAACAGAGAATAAACATACTAATATTAGCCTAGCATTACTGATCTGAATACAAGCATTGTTAGCAGAAGCAAGAAGGCAGTTTATTGAAACATGTGGTGGAATGTGTTTCATTGCTTGAATTGCAATAATTCAAGCAAAAAATAAGACACAAATGTGCAGAGTGGCACACCAGCGGTGCTTTAACATAATAGTTTGTCTCAAGAAAGTATTATGATTGAAACTTAATAATTGGGAGCGCTTCATTACTTCATACCATTTGAGCTACAGACTCTGACTGTTACTGAAATCCCAGTTAACAGGTAATATGTTATACCTTTGTACCTGTATGACCTTACAAAGCACATCAGTAATGCCCATCCATCCATCCATCCATTTTCTGAACCGCTTTATCCCTCATGGGGTCGCGGGGGTTGCTGGTGCCTATCTCCAGCATTCTCTGGGCGAGAGGCGGGGTCATCAGTAATGCAAATTTTATAATAATAACAACAACAACAATATAATAAAATAATAATAATAATAATAATAAAGGTGTTATAATAATAAAGGTATTAATAAGGGTGTTAATAATAATAAATTTCCATAATTTCCCTCTGGGATTATTAAAGTATTTCTGATTCTGATTCTGATTGTATGCTCATGCATTTACCCAGTCTTTATTTTATCAACTTCGTCAAACTTAAAATAAGAATCCCCTTGTTGTTTTACCATAAAAACTTGATTTTTAATGTCTTCAAATAGGGACATTTTTATTCATGCATTAAATAAATGCTCATCTATCTGACAAGCCAGACCAGCTTACTCCAGTTGATGTTTCAGCCCTGTATCTTGGTAGAGATCTTATAAACCAAGACAAACAGCATTTGAGGAAAGAGAAAGGAATCAACAGGCCCGTTTATCCTGACAAGTGGAAGAAATTAACAGCTTAACTGTGATGAATGTGTAGAAGGGTGAAAAACAAGTTTTAGCAAAATGAAAGTACTAAAGTAAAAACAAATGGGAAATAAGCAGCCTAATGTTATTTTATTCTGTTCCTATCTTCAAAGAAGCTATACGTGAATACATTTTTTCCGGTTTAAAAAATGCTTTTTACACAATGTATCATGAGTTAAAAGACGTAATTTGTTAATGACAACAATTTGATTGCGCCATCAAGCGAGTCCAGACTTTTCTTAGTAGGAATAAGCAGCAATCTGGGGTCAACTCGGGACAACTTTTCTCTGCCAATGGCACAACAACGGGCGTTGACCATTCACATGAGAAATCATCATTTACCCGACACGTAGCCTTTCATGTCAAAGAAAACAAAGGAAAGTCCCTTGATGGAGTCTTGTTTCCTTCAGGGGATTGCGCACGAGATTGAGGCGCATGTTTAGTCTTGTGTATGTCGACTGTGAGGGGACCTGGGACCTGTTTCAGAAAGCTGGGTTAGTGGATATCCAGAGTAATTTCTGGGGTAAATTCCTGCATACCCTGGCTTTTCCATTTCAGAAAACTCAGAAGCTTTTACCCTGAGTCAAACTACAACAACAAATTACTCCGTGAAACAGCCCTGCTACCGAGCAGAGATCTGCTCAAGGCCGTGTCGGGAAAAGCGTGTCCTTTTCTAGAGGAGCCTGTATGTTTGAGCACGAATACTCCACAGAAATCTCTGTTGGTAGAGGCTGATCAGACCACGATTAAATGTCTGATCAATTCTGGATTTATATATTTTCAAGTGTTACCATTTTTTGCCGCTTTCAATGATTTATCTCAATATTCTCAGCCCACACATCGCTCTTATAACACAACGAGGGTTTCTGAACAATTTCGTTGTGTTGCACTTTATTTTTATGCCAACGGCAGATTTTTAATAACTTAGGAGACGCAGAAAATCTTTAAAAGGCAGCTATATGTCCTGCTGTCAGGAATGCTACTGTTGCACTCAGTTATAGTAGAGTTTAATCTTGTTCCATAGTCAGAAACCCACAAGATTAATAAAAGAACTACACAGAATGAAAGCAAAAGGTTATTTTGAATCAAATTTGGAGATTTTCAGCTCTAATTTTCCATTGATATATTTTAGGTTAAATTCATATATTCACCCCCAACACCGTTAGGATGATGGCACATTTATTTGTGTAAATCACGCCACCTTTACTTGAACTTAAAATATAAATATAGCCATATGATTACTATAAAGAGAGGTTGGCACAAATTACACATCTACAAACAAATGTGTCAACTCATTTTTAGAAGGATGGGTGAAGCCAAATTCTGGCAAAAAGATGAATGAACAGATCAGTTATTACAATAACTCACAACATCCCATCATTATCTGAAAATGTTGATTATAGCCAATTAATGCATAAGAAACATAATAACTTATAACTGGACCTTACCTGATTAAACTGTATTTTCATACTTCATGTTGATTTGCTGCCATATTCTTTTCATGCCTGTCGGGTTGCACCTAAACACGTAATCCATGCCCACGCTTGCTGGGTGTTGAACGAGTGTAGTGTGAGAATACAGTGTTAATTCTCCTTCAAATAACACTCATATTACTCATGCAATGACTTTTTCAGCAATTCTCTGTCGCAAAATCGCTTTTTCTGCAACAACAGCATTACTTATTGTTTTAGTTATGGTTTAATGTTCTCCATATGCCGTCATCAAAGATTTCTTATTGCACTCCCGGGAAACGCATACTTCAAGGCTTCTCATTTCCTTCCGTTACCATGGTGAACTGCGTTATCTACGTTCCATTTATGAGGGCTTCTTTCATGCACATGCTGAACTCAGGGTTGATTGGACGCTGAGTTTAGTTACCTGATTGATATCACTTGTTCTGAAACAGAAAGCGCTGAGTATGAGAGAGGCTATGTTCATACTGCAGGGAAATGCGATCCTTTTGCCTATATGCGACCTATATCTGTCTTTTTCATGGTAGTGTGAACGGCCCAGTTATGATCTTTTCACCCCCCCCCCACCACCACCACCCCCAAAAAAAATCTGCCACCTCCATTTGTCGTACTAATTCGGATACGTATCAGATTTTTTTCAAAGCATTCGTAGTCATTTTATCCGTCTTTCATGTCACTCTCCTGGCTCCAACTACACATCCACACACAGAAGTAGCCGCTAGCTCTCCATGAAAGTCCATTGTTAATAGCTGTGCTGGTTTCTTCTCACATTACTTCGTCTTGCTATGATGGGGTCTTAATATTGTTGGCTCCCATTGCTCAACAGCGCTGGCTGGTATCTACTTTTTTTTTTTTTTTTTGATTTTCTTGAACTGTATGATGATGGTCGCATTTAATAATAGTATGAACTGACACCTAAAAAAAATCTGATTTTTAACTCTTTTCAGCAAAAAATCTGAATTGAACATCAAGACCTGCAGTGTGAACGTAGACAGAGTGAGGTAGAACTACTCAGAGTAGCTGCTTTTTTTCTCAGGGCAGATGGATTATTCTTTCTGAAACGGGGCCCAGGAGGATGAGGAGGGATCCTCATGGGAAAAAAACAGTTGGGGGCGGGGCTTACAGTACAAAATAAACTGTTCTCCTCACTCATGGTTTGAATTTATGCAGGATCAGGGATGGTTCCTTTAACTTCTCTTTTTTGATAAGCCTTCACTGTTGCTTGTTGTTCTTGCAGTGCTATTCCAAGACTCCACAAAATGAAATTGCATGCATTTCATGATCATGTGTTCCCACAATCATCCATTCTTTTCCACTTCTCACATGTCATTGGTCTTGGCCTTTGAAAAGCTATTGGCGGCAGTTGTTTGTAAAGTAGTGAATCTTGCGGAGGTTTGGTTGGTGTTCAGTGGTGCTGTTTTAGAAGGAAGGTGGATTAGAAGCAGCGAGCAGACGGAAGCAGCTGCTGCAGCCTGAGGGTGACCTACAGGAGGGAATAGCACATCTGTAACAGCTGACAGGACAATAAGGGCCAAGCGTCCCATTATCATCAGCAGCGGGAGGACACATCCCAGCAGGGCGTCTGCACAGAATCTCACTTGGGCTAAATTGAGTTTCATCTGCTGCAACCAGCGGGGTGACTTTCATCTAGCTTACTAGTGTTCTGCCTACTGAGTCCCCTCTGTTTACTGCACTAATAAATATAAAATGAACATTATCACATTTATGGGCCATTTATTTGTTAGGGAAATCAGAAAGCAAAGAGCTGTAATTAGCAACAAAATGCAGCAGCATAAAATTCCTATTAGTCGCTCCCCTCCCCAGTGGTGTTCCATGATTTATAGAGTAGTTTCATCATAATGGACACAGATAGTGGACATTTTAAGCACTATTATGGTAAAAAAAAAAAAAAACTTGTTATGGGCAATAATGACAGCATGGGTTTGAATGAAAATGACGCAATTGAATCAAATGCAAAGAAATTGCATTGTTCAGCACTACTGAAGAAACATTTAGTAGCACTTTTCTGAGCTAGTATGCATACATCTGAAAATTATGGGTTTGATGTTTGTTTATGATGGAATATGGTAAAGGACCCATGCAGAAACTTCAGTACAGCTATGCTGCAACGTTGGAGGGCCGTTTGCAGTAGTGTACTTCCTCTGTTCTGCGTCCTGCAGCAATTTAAAGAGGATTTTAGGCAGGTTAATCAAATTTTATAGGAATCATGTCATTAGGGCAACATGTAAACAACATTTGAAGCAGAACAATAAGGGATGCCTATAGGCAAGCTTTTCTCATATTGGGGTAAATCACACCCTGCCTTTATGGTTTTATTAAGGAAGTATAACAATTATTCAAGGTATACCAGTAAAGGAGCAGTTTTTCAGATGAAAACTATTTAATAACAGACAGTAAACCTGGGGAAATATAGTTTTCAAATGTTTCATCTAGTAAGGAAATAAACCATCCAAACCAATCTGGTTGTATAATATAGTAGTTGTGTTCTATTAACTGGTTGTTCCACCCTTGGCTGCAACAACTGCCATCATGAGTTTCTGATTACTGGCAATAAGTGTGTTACTGCAAGGAACTTTGTTCCCCTCTTTGTTCCCCCACTGACTGTTTAAAGTCATGCCATAACATCTCAGTTAGACTTACGTCTGGATTTTGACTAGAACATTCCAATACAGTCATTTGTTTTATTTTTTTACATTTTTTTTCAGAGGTATTAATTTGGGTAATAGTACATGTATTCACACCCTGAAACCTTTTGGTATTGCAATTTCGGTTCGACATGAATGTGTGCCATATGTAAAACATTAAGGTGCAGAGCTAAAGTACTGAATTCTACATCCCACTGCACAAATTAAAAAGTGGATCCAGACGAAAATATAAAGGACTGCCAGCTATTGCTAAAGTTTGTTTTCTTATTCAGCTACAGGGATGATGGAGAACGAAAGATAGAACAAATCAAACTTTGAGTCAGCGTTTTTCAACAGTGATATGTAGTTTGCAATTCACTGAACTTAATATCTGCCCTGAAACAATGTCAAACCAAGTGTCAAAGGTGACCTATTATGTAAAATTCACTTTTGGCACATTTTTGTTCTTCCATTCGGGTTTCTATTGTTTCTAGAAACCCTCCAAGTGCTAAAAAAACATCCAGCTGTTTTTTAGGAATATTTAAATGTTTAGTTGGTGTCTGTAAAATGACCCTCAACTATCAACCCCAGCTGAGCCCATCCCCTCACCTAGTAACCCAAGTGTAGCTCCTCCCACTTTATTTTTAGAAGAGGAGCAGTTTGGTCAGCTGATTTTACTGATCCATGTGCTGCACAATGGCTACTGGAAATAAAAAATGAATGGTTGCTGGAAAGGACAAATGTTACCGTTTATAGAGACTCCAAGTACACAACAAAAAGCATTTAAGGGGTAAGATAGTGCATTTTCCCTTTAAGGTATCATTACTGGGGGAGGTTCTGTTATGCTCTTAGAGATGACTGGAAATGGCTCCTAGACTCTGTACACTTATTGTGCATTGAAGCACAGCAGCACAGCTCACAGCAGGCAACAGGATGTGATGATGCAGATGAATGACAGTAGTTTCTTCTCTCTGTATGTGGAATTGTGCTGCCACATGGGTAAAGGAAGGGCCAAAGGAGCTGGAAGGACACCGCTGAGGCTTTCTGTGTTCCTTCCTGTATCACTACCCATCTCTGCTGAAAGATTAGAAGACTCTGTTGGGGTTTGAAGCCGACAGGAGGAAGACACCACAAATCAATATGAGAAAACCAGATAAATAGATTTTCGGTTTAAACACCAAACCAGAAGATCTGCTTATGACCCCAAGGGCTGTAATCCAAGGTGTTGTACATGAGAATGCACTCACAGCTGGTAGGTGACATGATCAAATCATAGCCCAGGTGTCTCCTCTCTCTCTCCGTCTGCTCACATTCTTCACAAACATTTTAAACAGCAATTAATCTTCATTCAGAGCACTGACAACCTATTTCTTTCCCCTTCCATTGCAGGGGGTGCTTCTAACTGTCCTAAATGCCTTTGTTGAGAAAGACAATATGGTGTTTTTGTTGCATTAGCTGCATCCATGCTGGGTACCAAAGTAATTTAATTAAAAGCAAGACAAAACATATGCAGAATCTCGCTATTAAATATGTTGTTTTAGTTTTCTTGGGATCTGATTGGATGGTCAGTGTGATAAACTCTTATTCTTGTCTTATTATCCAACCCCACTAGGTTGGAGCTCGTCCAATGAACACAATAAGGTCTAGCAAAGTTTCAAATCAAATCACTCAAGAAACAAAAAGTTCTAAACCCACCAGCCACTAGTGCCTCATTATGTTATAAAATGGGGAGCCTCTCCACAAGGGAAAGGACATGGAAAATCTAAACTATAATACCAAAAAATACGTTTCTACTGCCTGTTTTGCTTTCATTATATTTTCACAGCAAATATGACAGCAGGCATCCTGTCACTTCAAGCTCACCGGTTCATTAAACCCGGCTAAATACAGCAAGAGTTTAAAAGGAAGAGTGATCCAAATTCTGATCTTGGCCAGAAATGGCCAGAAAACATTCCTAAACATTATGCATAAACAGAATCTCAGAAATGTATGCAATTCTTTTTGTCTCTCATCTACAATGATTTACTGATCCAAACAACTTTGTTATCTTTATTAAAATATTGTGTATTTTATTTTGAAATAGGTAACAAAATACTTCATACTAAAATGATTTTTGCATTTTTAATTTTCTAATTTTCTCCCCTGGAAGTCCTTTCATTTTTGTCCTGCATGAAAAAAAGTTTTGACACCACTGTCCTGTGGCTTTTAACTGGGGCCTCTCTAGGTGGAGTTTATGCATCCTCCCTATGCCTGTGCGAGGTTTATTTCTCAGTGGTTTTACTTAAACTTTTGCTATGGGAAAGTTCACTCCATTTGGCTCTATGATAAATAGGATCTAACCAATTGTGCAGCCTCACATCCACTGACAGCTGGGATGAGGCTCCTGCCAACTACAAGAAGCTATACCTGATTTTATTTTTTGTCTGGTTAGGAAAAATTGTTTTTAAAAAGATCTGATTTAATAATGAGAGTTGGTTAATTGATTGCGTGACTGAGTGAGTCCAGGATTTTTTTGTTAGCAGCAAACTGGGGTCAACCTGGGATGACCCCAGTTTATGACCCCTAGTTGTGCTATTCTCTGTCAATAGCACAACTAGGGGTGTTGACCATTGAAGTAAGAAAATATATTTTACCCGAGACATTCCCATGTCAAAGAAAACAAAGAAAAATCCCTTGATGAAGCCTTGTTTCCTCCAAAGGATTGTGCACGAGCTTGACCCGGATCTTTAGTCTCGTGCCCCCACATGCGAACACTCCTAAGAAATAATATTAATAAAAAAGGGGACGCAGTACACACACCGGCACCCCAGAGGGGTATCCAGCCCCAGGAGGTGAACCCCAACATCAAGATGGGGGTAACCACCACAACCCAACCTACCCGGTCCATACTCCGGTCCTAACCCTCAACAACCTCCACTCTGATCCCAGCCCAGACGACCCACGGGCCCATCCACTTGGAGATGGGGCATGAACCAACCAACCAGAGCCAAACCCCCCACCCCATATTCCAGTGTAGAGCAAAAGCACCCACCCCAGCCGACCCCTGGGACCCAACGAGCACCCCATGCCAAGAGTCCGACCAGGTGGCCTGCACCTCCTCCAGGCCCCAGACTCCGGATGGCAATCGGAGAACAGAGGTGTGAGAAAGAACCCGAGCATGTCTCTGCCTGCTCAAATGATCTATTGTTGCATTTTGTTCTCAAATGAGAGGGCCAAAAAGGGGGGGTGCCTGGCAGGTAGGTAGCAGGTGCCAGCACACCACGTATGTGAATGGAACAGAGCGGTCCCGGAGGATGTGGAATTTGGGGGTTAGGCTGCCTCCAGGGCAGCAAGAGTGGAAGTTGAACAGTTATAATTCAGTCAGATGCTATCTAACAGTAATTGTTCTGCTTATTTCAATGTTACATTTATCACTGAGATCAGTGGTTGAGATTTATGTGAAGCAACATAGCGGGATAGTTTTATTTATCTTTCATTTCTAACTGGAGCGATGGAGATTATATTTGGAAATAAATAACTTGCTCATCTTCTTTATTGTTGATGCTGCGATTGGGGATATTGCCTTAATACAGAGAACAAGTCTGACTGCAAACATGTGGATATGCTCCCCTTTTTAAACTATTGATTAAAATCTGGGTAAATATAAGGCAATGTTAAAAGCTTTTAGATAGGTAACCAAGTCGGTAGGCAGGTAGGGGTCCTCTCCCTATGCAGATTAGTAAGAACATGTGGTTTGGAGAAGTTGGAATTAAACTCATAACCTTGGGCTTGTCATTGAACCACACTTGACACTTAGCAGCTGCTTCAACCCAAGTTAAACATTTTTAACTCTAAACCAAAATGTAATTTTTTTTATCAAATTTGATTAAATAATAATCTGAATAACAAATAAAATTGTGATTGTGATAAAATCCGTTTTCCCCCGGTCTACTTGAATTTGGGCTACTTCACCTAAATTCAGTTGACTAGACATGTTGTTCCCTTACGCATGTTTTTAAGTTATTCAATGTTTAATAAATAACTCTTGTTCAGCCCAAATAGCTGATATTGTTATGATTTAGGTTTTTGTTTATTTTGAACTTTTCTGAACTTGAAGTTTCAGCTCTGTCACCTCTCAGCCACAGGAAACCCTCCTATTACCTCAGTCCACTTCTCAGTCACTAGTCATCTGCCCAGACCAGTTGCACCTGCTGTCACTAACTAGTTCCAGCTCTCCTCAACTGTTCACCTGCCTTCATGTACCTGCCTCACTGACCCACTCGCTGCCAGATCGTCTCATCATATCACTTCACACCACCTCTCTCGTGCCCTGCTGGCGGTATTTTCAGTTTGCGTGTGCTCCACCTGCATCGGCTCAAGTCTGCTTCCAGCTGCATTTCCTGGTCTGTTTTTGCATTTTCAATAAACCCTTTTTTGATGTAACTATGTGTTCGGCTGAATTTCGGGTTCACACCTACAATCGTTACCGATATTAGGACAATAGTTGAAAGAGTGATTTGAGCACTGGCATTCTTCTAACAGCAAACTCTGCACACATAGAGTTCTCAAATTTATGAACATGAAAAAAAATGAACATCCAGATAACACCACTATAGAATGTTGTTTATCGCAATCAACACTATCTTTCAATCAGCAATTCCTCTTCTCTAGGCTAGTGAAACTTAACTAAACTACTAAGCAAAATGTCATGAATCGGAGACAAGTGGACCCAGTATTCAGGCCGAACAAGCAGATGAGTTATTAAGAAGGTTTTATATTAACAAAAAGGTGCGGGCAAGACAAAAACAGAGCTTGTGGTCGAATAACAGTCCAAGTCGGTACACAGGCAGGCAGGAAAAAACAGGCAGGGACAAGGCAAACCCAAAATATCCCAAAACTAGCTGGGTCTGGTATATGGGTAAACAGTAGGGAATGTCGAAAAGCTGAACGCAGATGGAGAAAGAACAGACTCCAGGTTCACTATGACATCTATAAAGAGAGACTTTACAGATATAACTTACAACTGAAAAACGCAAGAGAATCTTTCTTCTCAGAGATCATCAAGAAAAACATTAATAATGCTCGTGACTTATTTGCCACAGTCGACAGATTAACAAATCCTCCTGTGTCAGTGGCTTCCGAACTCCACTCCACCAGGGCCTGCAACGAATTTGCTAACTTCTTTACTGAAAAAATCCAAAAGATTAGAGGATCAGTTTGTACATCCATACTAAGTTCAGTACCAAAGTTGTCTCCTACCAGAATTGATTTTGACCAAATGTCCCAATTCAGCCAAATAAACTCCAAAAGCTTAGAGGAGATCATTCAGCAGTTAAGTTCCTCCTCCTGCTGCCTTGATGTTCTCCCCACAGCTTTCTTTAAGAAAGTTTTGCCTGTCATAGCGTCTGATTTGACTCAGATAATAAACACGTCCCTTCTGTCAGGTGTTTTCCCCCAGTCCCTAAAAACAGCAATTATCAAACCACTGCTGAAAAAGAACAATTTAGACAAACTATTACTCCAGAACTACAGGCCCATCTCAAACCTCCCCTTTATCAGTAAGATTATTGAAAAAGCTGTGTTTCAACAATTAAACACCTTCTTAACAACGACCAGCCGCTTTGACGTTTTCCAGTCTGGCTTCCGTGCTCACCACAGTACAGAGACCGCCCTTATCAAGGTGTTTAATGACATCCATATAAATACAGACTGTAGAAGAACCACCGTGCTGGTTCTATTGGACCTCAGTGCAGCATTTGATACTGTCGATCACTCCATTCTGTTAGACCGTCTGGAAAACTGGGTCGGCCTCTCTGGTACAGCACTCCACTGGTTTAAATCCTACTTGAAGGACAGGGACTTTTTGTGTGTCAGTAGGTAACTTTACATCCCAGACGACAAAAATCACATGTGGGGTTCCCCAAGGGTCCATCCTGGGTCCCCTCCTCTTCAATATCTACATGCTCCCTCTAGCTCAGATAATAAAAAATAACAATATCAGCTACCATAACTATGCAGACGACACACAGCTCTACATCACCATGTCACCAGGTGACTATGAACCCATTCAAGCACTGAGTAAATGCCTTGAAGAAATCAATACGTGGATGTGCCAAAATTTTCTTCAACTGAATAAAAACAAAACTGAAGTAATAAAATTTGGGCCAATAGAGGAGAGATCAAAAGTTAGCACACAGCTTCAGCTGCTTCAGCTAGGAACCACTGATCAGGCCCGAAATCTGGGTGTAGTGATGGACTCAGACCTGAACCTCCAAAAGCATCTAAAGACAGTTACAAGGTCGGCTTTCTATCACCTGAGGAACATTTCCAGGATTAAAGGACTAATGTCTCAGAAGGATCTGGAAAAACTAATCCATGCATTTATCTTTAGTAGAATTGATTACTGCAACGGTGTTTTCACAGGTCTGCCTAAAAAGTGGATCAGACAGCTGCAGCTGATCCAGAACGCTGCTGCCCGTGTCCTCACTAAGACTAAGAAAGTAGAGCACATCACCCCAGTTCTAAAGTCCTTACACTGGCTCCCTGTATCTCAGAGAATAGACTTTAAAATACTTCTGTTAGTCTATAAATCCCTGAATGGCTTAGCACTTAAATACATCACAGACTTGTTATCAGTGTATCAACCATCCAGACCACTCAGGTCCTCTGGCTCCAGCCTTCTCTGCATACCTGGAACCAGAACTAAACATGGAGAAGCAGCATTTAGTTCCTATGCTCCACTTATCTGGAACAAACTTCCAGAAAACTGTAAAAGTGCTGAAAGCCTGAGTTCCTTTAAATCAAGATTAAAAACACATTTGTTTAAAATTGCCTTTGACTGTTCTAGTTAAACAGTTTTACTGTTTTTAATGTTCTTTTTTGTTACTACATTCTATCCCTACTTGCTTTTATTCTATTTTCTATCTACATTTTATTATTTTGCTATATCTTAATCATGTAAAGCACTTTGTATTGTCTTGTACTGAATTGTGCTATATAAATAAATTTGCCTTGCCTTGCCTTGCCTTGATGGGTCCGGCAACACCGATGCGTCAGCGCATGTGTCGAGCTCATAGAGCGAAACCCGTGTCGATGCGCGTATCAACACGGGAAAGTCACGTGACCGATACAGGAACTGTTTCGAACTGACTGACGCGCCAAACTGTTTCTGTTCCCTCTAAGCTGCGCGCGTGTGCATTCGCGCACAGCAGCGCGCACAGCAAAGCTATGCTGCGCACTAAATAAAATCCAAGCTGAATTGTAAACAAAATAATAATAAACCAAGTTTTTTTTAATCATTTTGCAACTCTGGTGTGATGGTGTACCACAGTCTCGCTCTGTGAGCGCAAGGTGCTGATCGGAGCGCACCACTGATGGATGGGTTGGGCAGACGCCTTTATGGTTGGGCGGGTTGCGCTGTGCGTCTTTGTTCTGAGCGTCGTTTCAAAAAAAAAAACGGCTGATCTACCCTTAGTAGAAAGCTGCTACTCTGAGTAGTTCTTCCTCCCTTTGTCATACTCAGCATGTCCGATTTAAGAACAGATGATAAGATATCAGTCAGGTAACTGAACACAGCGCCCGATCAACGTGAGCATAATAAGGTTGGAAGTGCGCATGTCCTTCGAGTAGAATTAGAAATTTTTAAAGAAGGCATATGGACAATATTAAACCATAAGAAACAATGCCGTTGCTGTTGAAAACAGCAAGAGAGAATTGTTGAAAAAGTCAATGCATGCGCGATATGAAAGTTATGTGATGGAGAATTAAAGCTGTTTTCTCACACGTCACTCATTCAACACAAAAGGGGGAGTGTGTGTGTGTGTGTGTGTGTGTGTGTGTGTGGGGGGGGGGGGGGGGGTAGGCATTGAAACGACATGGCAGCAACAAATTTGTAAAATAAATAAATCAAAAAGCCAGTCCACATGCATCCTCGTTCACATTATTTATTGACTGTATCTAAAAAAAAAATCAAATATATGTTTAATTCAAATGAAAATATAAATTAATACAATGCAACATACAATGATTTAAATTGTATTGTGTATACTTGGTCATCAAATCAGTGTCAGTTAACTCTGTCAACCAGGTTGCCTGTAGGGATTTTTAAGGTCCAGCAGGTGTCAGTATTCAGTGACACAGTATCGGCGCAGTATCAATACAGTTTGGCAATGTGTCGAAACGCTTCATGACGCCTCATCGACCCATCACTAGTAAACATGCAGGAAAAACAGGATCAGGATGGCACAGAAGTCAAAAAGGCAATTGGGTAATATCAACAGACAATAGGGATGCTGGACAAAACTCACCAAAGGCTTGTTAAGACAATGATGTGGCAGAGTGCAGGAGACAGAGGTAAGTATAAGTAGAGGAGTGAGCAGGTGAATGGAGTGAAACTAATTACCAGAAGGGGTGGAGCTGATAAGGAGGGAAAAAGTGGCTGGAAGTAAACTGAAGCTGATTGGCTGGCAGGTGAAAAACAGATAAACTAAAACAGTTTCAGGATAAATCAAGACAAACCCAACCTAAAAACAGAAACTAAACCTATGACAGAATTGGTTAAATGAAGAGAATCACAAAACAAAACAGAAACTTAAACTAAGCTAGAAAACCAAACTAAGACTAAACAGAACACAAGCAAATAAGATAAGATAAGATAGTCTTTATTGATCTCACAATGAATAATAAAAACTAGAGCTAATACTAAAGACAGGAGAGAGAACTAATAATCAAATAACAAACATACACAATAACAAAACCCAAATCATGACACAAAATTAACATTAAAGAAACTAAGGAACTATGTACACACAAAAGAAACAAAAGGACAAATAAAAATAGTTGAAAACCATCACAAGCATAATTCAGTGAATCTTGGGTTCACTATCGGTCCAAGTTAGAGAGCCAAAGTTCATCTTAAAGAATGTGGAATGAGGTTAAATTGGTTTAACTACTTTACAGCAACATTTGATATGTGTTCAACCCATTCACAATGCAAACCTGAGTGAGATATAAATTATTTGAGCAAATAACATTTTAAAGAATGATTTACTAAAATGCTAAAAAAAACATTAACCTTTAGGACACTTGATTTTTTTAATGTAATTATTTCTCCTGGAAATAATTAAGACTCAAATGGGTAACTTAGGAAGCTAGGAGGGGGCTGTAGAGGATGATTGACCAGAAATTACGTGTAGCCATTGTTTACATTAGCTTGATGAGTTAACCTTAAGATACATGAAACACCATTAAATCGACATTAATGTTCCCTATTAATGCTGTATTAACGCTCGTAGCACTACTGAACGATGGGGGAGCTAAACCAGAACCAGCATTTTGTTTAGACAATGTAGTCATGTTTACTAGAGTTAGTAGAAGTAAGGAATCTGGGAAGCTAACAACGACTAATGCTAGTGGACATTTGTGCAGAGAAAAAGAGCTGTAAGATCCCATCTGATGAACACTGAAAGGTAGCACATGAATGACTGACTAAATGTTACATAAATAATAGAGAGCTGCTACAAACAGTCAGAGTGTGAGGTTTTACTCAATGTTGCTGCGAGTAGCAGCCATCATGAATGCCATCCTGCAGCACCGATTTTCCGACTCGTAATACCGACTTTAGGGGCCGTTCCAGATAAATTGTGAAATGAGATTGTGAAATGAAACGCACTATAACCCAGGTAGTTTTTGCTCCTGGTTCGTCTCTATCGCTGGCACCAAATTGTTATCGCGAGATTTTGCGTGAGATTTGCGTGAAATTGTTATCACGAGATTTTGCGTGAGATTTGTTGCGGCGTGCTTTAACAAAGATTTTTTTACTTTATTTAAATCTTTGCAAAATATGTAAATACAAGTGAGACAAAGATGGCTGCGGCCATTGTGCAGAATTGGTGTGGGATACACTGGGTCTCGAGCAGTTGCAGGCATGCAGTTAACCTCTTAAACTTGTCCTTTTCTAATTCTAAATTGCAAACTAGTAACCGTTATGCCTATCAACCTTTTTAGATGCCTCTTCCGCTGTGATCAGCTACCTTGTGTCAACTTTGATTTATCTAAGCGGGACTGATGAGTCTTTGAAGCTACTGCTTTTCTGTTGTTGCGAACCAGTCAGCTGGTGCTGGCGCTAGTTGTACTGTTTTGCATTATGTTAAATCATTAAGTGTAACATTAGCTTGGTGCACTTGTAGTGAATTCTTATGAATATTGCACATATTCAAAAAATCTGTCTGGTACATCGTGTTGTGATGCAGACCGATGGAATGGTCAAGCATAACTTTGTGAATAACTATTTATATGGATGTAAATGGAAAGCTCCATGAAAAGTTAATGCTCAGTGATAAATATATATATGGTTCTTAAAATATTTTTATTGTACTCAAATGTGTTAATTTTTAATGGGCATGCTGTATATGGAGGAGAAACAGATAACCAGTTTTCTAAATTAACATCTTAAATTAACATTATAGTCAATTTATAGTGACATTTTTCTAAATTCATTATGGCATTTAGAAAAACGCCATTAGTGGTAAATTGTAGTGCAATATATGCCCCTACTTTTAAGTAGTTTTGAAACAGGTACTTTTATACATTTACTTGGGTAAAATGTTTGGGTTGATGTACAGAGGTTCTACAGAAGTATTTTTAAAGCCCAGGATTTATTTTTATATCTGAGTAATAAAAGTGAAAATATTTGACCCCTCTGGACTCACCCACAGTCATAATGGTTTTGGTCAAGCATAGAAAATCCAAACCTCTGTAATTTGAAGCAATCCTTAAGGATGGAAGTTTTATTCACTAATGATCCAGCATTTACCAGGGCCATCTTAGCTGGATCAGGAGGAGGGGCACCCACCTTGGAAAAAGAAGTAAATGGGCACAGGTTGTGGAGGTAGGGAAGAAAACAGCAGCGTGTCTTGGATGAGCATCTCTCATGCAAAGGTTGTGAGGACTTGGTTGATGCAATTTCCTGAATTAAAGCAACAGGAGCGCACACCAAACTAACCTACAACTGCTTTTTCCCCAGTGTCTGCACCTTTGACCTGTGGGTAGAGCAGGACAGCATAGGTAAGCAGGTACATCTAAGAGATGGACTGGACAGAACCTTTTTTTGTGTTTTATCCGTGTTGATCCAAATTTTTAATGGAAGGTTAAAGACTTAGGTGAGTTTGGCTTTCATACACCAGCAGAGCCACAAAAATAATAGAAATAGAGCAACACAGCGCCAACTAAAGCAAGAGAATGCCCAGAAATCCCCAAACACACCAGAGGGAGTCCCACAGGGGAGTTGAACACTCAGGTGGAGTGGTTTGGAAGAACCTGGGCCAGCCAAGCAAAGCGAGCCTACTGCCAGCAACCCAGGACCCAGAGCCCAGAAAGACCAGCCAGGACTCCAGGCACCATACAGGCCCTGGCAGGTGCACCCAGCCTCCAAACTCCCACCATCCACCTGGGAGGTATGCCCCACCAAGCACACAGGCAGCCACCCCGCCGGGAGCTAGAGAAGGTCCCAAGCAATCCTGCTGCAGCTGCTGGCAGACAGGATACACCAGTATTACTAATTTTATGCACCTGTTGTATTACTGGATGTGTTGAAATAAATTAAGTTAAATGTAGCAGCATGAAAAGCATGTGATTACACAAATCTGAAGTGGTAAGGTTTCACTCCTGAAATAACTTTGGCTCAAATTAAGGAAGGAAATGCACTTGACAGTGACACTAATCACAGGAGAAAATTGTTTTACGCTTATTAGGTTAGTGTGTCATAATTTCTGCCACTAAAGGTTTATTGTTTAGTCGTCATATCTGAACAGTGTGACATTTACTGTGCTATATATGCAGAGCCCAATCGCTGCTTGCCAAGAAGCATTCTCTTGAGTTTTATTAAATTGTCCCTGGGTAGCATGGCAGATTTATTCCTTCACTGGCTGTGAAGGCTGTCACAGGTAAGGTTATTTAGGTTAGCACTGCACCTTTCTTGCCCCTGACAGCTCTGAATGTGTAAAAAGAAAAACTCTTTCATGAGAAAGACTTGAGGAAACCAGCTATCAAAATCAAGCCATGCTTCAAAAGGTGCCGATTAACACTGGCAGTAACACAACTTTGACCTTTTTTTGTTGACAACCTGTAATTTAGCTCGGAAGGTAATTGGTTGGATGATGGATGTCTTGCTCTTTCATGATGTTGATTTATCCATGGGATCTCAATGCTCTGTCAAGATGCCTTACTATAATGCACCATCAGAAGTAAGATAGTTTTAAAGTCTTCCAACGCTAAATAATTACTGTGATTGTCATGGTACATGTTGCCCTGCAACAGACTGGCGACCTGTCCAGACTGTACCCTGCCTCTCGCCTGGTAAATGCTGGAGAATAGGCACCAGCACCCCCCGCGACCCCATGAGGGAATAAGCGGGTCAGAAAATGGATGGATGGATGGATGGATGTCATGGTACAGTATTTGGTCTTTTTCACAGTTTGTAACAATACAGCCACAAACTTCAAGGGGTTTTATTGGAACTTTATACTGACACAAAAATGCACTTTAAGTTATACATGTCTTGATACAGTTTTTAAAACAAAAATATGAAAACTGTGATGTGCATTTGTATTCAACTTTTTTTCTCAGATGATTCTTGATGAAATCAAGTTCAACCAACTGCTTTCAGAAGTTATCCAAGTAGTAAAGTCCAACAGAGCAAGGCCATGCCAAGTTTATTTATAAAGCACTTTAAAGAAGCAATAAGTAAGCTATTTACTCTAAAATCAACCTAAACCATTTGTCACCTGGGATGGAAGTAACATTACCTATAAACAATCGGTCCTCTCCATCAACAATGCCTTAGGGTGTATCTCAATTCAGGGGCTGCATCCTTCGAAGGTCGTATTCGTAGGCGAATTACGTCCCAGCACAGCGGCGAAGACTGTCACGAATCCTTCTAAGACTCCTTCAAATGCAGCCGACAAATGTGTCCTTCTTTTCACAGATTTGATTGATGGGTCCGTTGTATCTTTCATTGCTAATGCTATCCCATGATTCATTACAGGTTGAAGAAACCTTTTTAACCCGAAACACCAATGATGAAGGGGAGTGAAAAGCTGTGAACAAAGTTGAATGTATTACCCTTTAAGTGACATAAAAGTAAATTTTAAAAAGTTTTTAGGCAAGTAGTGAGCTATTTTAAACCGAAATATCTGCTCAGTTTGTTGACATATAGCTTGATTTTAAAACACTCGGACGTGCTCGGACAGCAGCAGCTTGCGTTGTCGGCTTCCAGCTCACCGGGCGGCAGAGGCAGCGAGAGAGAACGCCTCTCTCGCGGCTGATCACCCTCAGATTCCCGCTGACCGCGGGATTCTGGGCTCACTATTCCAAGAGAAAACGCCTTTGCAGCTCCTGCTGGCTTTCTGCTATGAGAAATAATTCAGATATCTAATGTCAGTGTTTGGTTAGTTCATTATTCTCTACAAATAAATTGATTCAAGCTTTGCTCAGAGAGTTAGTGTTTAAGTTGGAAAATGTTTTACACAATCACACAAACAGTGTTTGTCATCAATTAATTTTGTTAAGTGGTATATCTCAACCAAGTTAAACATTTGACTGATTAATAAATTAGAATGTGATAAAAGATTCAATTTTCATTTCATTTTATTTTATTTATATAGCATGATACACGTCATCTCAAGGCACTTTCCAAAGTCAAATTCAATCAAATCATATAGATTGATCAAAAAGTTTCCTATCTAAGGGAATCCAGTTGATTGCATCAAAGTCTTGACAAGCAGCATTCACTCCTCCTGAAGAAACGTAGAGCCAAAGGGACAGTCGTCTGCATTGTCCATGGGTTTGCAGCAATCTCTCATACTGAGCAAGCATGAAGCAACAGTGGAGAGGAAAACTCCCCTTTAAAGGAAATGAAAAACCTCAAGCAGAACCAGGCATCTGTCTCGACCGACTGGGGGTTAGAGAAGACAGAGCAGAGACACAATAAGAGAGACAAAAAAGCACAGAAGCACACATTGATCCAAGAATCTTTTCTACATTATATGGTAATACCGGGTGATCTGTTTTCCCTGGATGATGTCACAGCTAACAGAACACCAGACCAGGCGTACCTACAATGAAGAAAGAAAATGACAGAGAACAAAAAGGTAAAAGATGAAATAACAACAAGCAATGTAAGTTAGACCGGGACCTTCGAAGGATGCAGCCCCCGAAATTGGGACAGACCTTTCATTAAGTTTTTCTGTTTTCAACCCCAGAGGTACGGTCTGGAACTACTTCGGTTCAAAGTGTAGCCCGTGTTTACTTCCTGGGTCCTGAGCCAATCTGTTCTCTCTCTCTTCGGAGACGGTCGCTTTTCTCTCTGCTCCGGCTCTGCCCCCCTCTCCTGCTGCTGCTGTGTCTTGTCTTTCTGAGCACTTTCTTCATATCACCCGAACGCTGAAAACTATGGATCTGGTAAGCTAGTGTCCCAATGCTATCGATCAAATATTTTCAACGGGAAGGCAGGGAAAAGGGGACCCGTCCTGTCCTGACGGGACACATTTCGTGGGATACACCCTAGATTCTTGGAGGAAATGGAAAATCGTGTGTTTTTCAATTTTGTCAGTCGAGGACGTGGAAGACGTATACATGTTTGGATTCATTATAATTGGATTTCTGCTAATTGGATTCGGTGGATTTTAGATGTATCAGCAAATTCAGCAGATGTCGGTACCAATTATGGCCTTGTTCCGGCTACCGGACGCATATGACGTGATCACTAAGGCCGTGAACGAGCAGAACCGTAAATTGGATGTGCTGGAACAAAGACTGGCTTCGGTGGTTGAACTCAAAGGGGAGATGGGATAAAATCTGGATGTGAAACGCGGAAAAAAGCCCAACAAATTTGGAATATTGGATTTGCGACGTGGAGCCAGCGATGAAAGTACTTTAAAGCTTACGGAAAAGTTGGTGCAGCTTGTTCTCATAACAAATTGTGCATTTGGATTATGCCTCCCCTATCAAAAAAACCTCCCCTGGATGTTATGGCGAGAGAGCTCAGAGCTGCTCCCCCACTCCCTCCTCCCCCGCGGACATCTGTGGATGCTTTCTGAACTGTTGGCCGGCTGATAACATCAAGGACAATGGCCTTCTGGAGAGCGTTGATGTAAATATAACATCTTTCACCCAAACACACACACATAACTGATGCCCACAACAACATACGAACGACTAGTCTCCAAGGTTAACCCTCTGCATAAATGTCTCGTTATATGTGCTTTTCTCGTGCAAGGTTTTTTGATATCTCAAACTGTATCCTGGAATAGGATAAAGTGTGAAATATGTCTTTTTTTTCCTCTCCCTCCCCAAATGTGGCTCCTATCTTTCCACAGAGTTAAAGGCAGCGCCCTATGGAAACCGCGTCAGGCGGGGTCCTCGGCAGCAACGCCTCAGTCAATCGTTCCCCCGAAATGTTTGTGATGTATGTGATGGATGATTGTACTGGAACTGTAATTTCCCTCTGGGATTATTAAAGTATTTCTGATTCTGATACTGTATGAGAATTCCTAGGGTTCCCAACACAGAGCGCAGCATTTGGTCTTTTATCTTGGCAAAAGAGCAGCAGCCTGTTAACATGGAAGCCAGTAAGAAAAGCAGACTAGAAATAGAATACAACATCATATACCAATCATGTGAAGTAAAAATTCACAACAGCATATTAGATTGTTGTGATTGGCAAGCTGTTGTACCAATTTGAACCACAAGGTGTCTGTGTTACTCATTTAAAACAGCCAGTACTGGCCAAAGAGCTGAACAAAAAGAATGATTAAAGCAGATGAATAAAACATTTGATTTGAAAACAAATGTAATGTTTAAAAGTTGAAACAGAGGGTAATTTAATCTATGTATAAATCAGTGGCGTATTTAGGCCATTTTTAGGGGTGCTCAAGCACCCCTAAATCTTAGCTCAGCACCCCTAAAAAATTACTGATTCAGAGTATTTCTGGGTGTCGGTTCGGCTCTGCCAGACGTGCGTACGTGCACAGGTTCGCCCAGAGCACCTCTGTTTGAAGCTCTCGGCGTTCCCACGGTGTCATTTCAACGCTGCTGTGCGCAGCTCCACTGCCTGCTTTTTGTTTCCTGTCCCTTTAAATCTGCAGCACACGTGACTGGGCTGTGTGCTGTTTAAATCCACTCTCATTTGTTTTGCTGCCCTAAATTCCGCCTTCCATCTTTCTGATTGGCTGTTTTCTATTGTGTGTGTGTGCGTGCATGTTCGTGTGTGCTTGGAGCGCGAGATTTAAGTTTTGATTCATACTGGGATACTGCCGTTACCACAATTAATAACAGGCTACGAAACTAGTCCCAGTTAAGAAACTAAATATTATCTGCACTAAAATAGGTGAAAGCTGCTGAGCGCAGTTCTGAACAGAAGCAGGAGAGACTGTTTTGATTTATCGAACTGGAGAAATGTAAGTAACTAACGTTAGCATCTCAAAATAGCATTTAATTCTGAAGTATAATACATTTTATTAACAAAAACCTAATCTCTTTTATAAAACTAAATATTCTGTGCCAGGCAGGAGTTCTGAAGACTGCTGGAAAGATGGAAAAACAAACACTGAAGGCTATTAAAAATTCAGATTCTTAGCCACAGCCATCTGAAAAAGAAAAAGGTCAGGGTTTCCCTTTTACCAATATTTCGTTGCTGCTATTGCTTTCATGTTTTGTCGACCGTTCGAGGCAGTTCAGGTATAAATAGCAGGTGTAATTTCTTTTACATAATATACAGTATAAGAACGCTAGATGCCACCCAAACAACTATTTTTTGTTTAGACTTTTGCTTAGTTATAATAGCATGATTAGGATTCCACAAAATAATAGTGCTATTTATTTGACTATTTCTACTTCTACAATTAGGATAAAAAATAAAACAGAGGACCACTATTTACATTGGTTTTATTGTACATAGATTTCCACACTGTCCATTAATAAATTAGTTCAAACCAGGGGCGGAGCTAGACATTCTCATCACCACGGGCTTAGTCCACAAAATATTTCATCATTACGAGGGTAATTTGGTACACCAAAAAGTAAGCAATTATTTAATCTGTTGATGTGGTCGCAAAATTAATTTAATATACAGGACTGTCTCAGAAAATTAGAATATCGTGAAAAAGTATACTAGTAGGCTATTCAACTAATCACTTGAATCGTCTAATTAACTCGAAACACCTGCAAGGGTTTCCTGAGCCTTGAAAAACACTCAGCTTGGTTCAGTAAACTAAATCACAAGTATGGGGAAGACTGCTGATCTGACTGCTGTCCAGAAGACCATCATTGACACCCTCCCTCAGCAGGGTAAGACACAAAAAGAAATTTCTCAAAGAGCAGGCTGTTCACAGAGCGCAGTTTCAAAGCACATTCACAAAAAGTGTGTTGGAAGGGGGAAATGTGGCAGGAAACGCTGCACAACCAAGATCTGGCACCTGCCCACAGTGCCAAAACCACCAGTAACTGGTGTACTGACCATGGCATTACTGTCCTTGATTGGCCTGCCAATTCCCCTGACCTGAACCCCATCGAGAATTTGTGGGGTATTGTGAAGAAGAAGCTGAAAGACACCAGACCCAACAATGCAAATTAGCTAAAGGCCGTTATTGAAGCATCCTGGGCATCCATAACACCTCAGCAATGCCACAGGCTGATTGCCTCCATGCCACGCTGCATTGATGCAGTAATCTGTGCAAAAGGATTCCCAACCAAGTACTGAGTGCATTAATGGACAATTTCAAATGTTTGATTTTGTTTTGCTGTTATATTTTTTTTTTTACTTGGTCTGAGGAAATATTCTAATATTTTGAGATAGGATTTTTGAGTTTTCTTCAGCTGTACGCCATAATCAGCGATATTAAAACAATAAAAGGCTTGCGATATTTCAGTTGATTTGTAATGAATCCAGAATGTGTGACATTTCATGTTTTTTAATTGCGTTACAGAAAATAAAGAACTTTATCACAATATTCTAATTTTCTGAGACAGTCCTGTAGGTCTTTACATATCTTAAAGTGTATTCTGCTGTTCTTTAATAGTCGTACTAGTAAATACCAATAGTATATTAATTTGTTCTCATTTGAATGATGAAATGGACAACCACTCATGTAACAATTCAGTCTTGGTGTCACCAATCTTACTCAAAGTACAGTATTAGGTCCTCCATGCTGCTTATGTATTAAGATTTACTGCACATTTAAACATTGACATGTTGAGATGTTGTGTGTGTGTGTGTGTGTGTGTGTGTGTGTGTGTGTGTGTGTCTATGTAATAAATGCTTCTCCACAACTGGGTATATATCCAAACTGCTAAATTTGTCTCTCTTGTAAGCAAAGCAATGCGACAATAAGGAAAGTGTAGTAGTATCAGCCCTTTTTTCAGCCAGCTGACAAACACTGTGCAGCAAAAGGTTTTTGTGGGCTACCATGTTTTGCTCTGTTAAGCCAGAGAAAATTAAATTTCAAGAAAGCTAAGTTAGTTTTTTGTCTTTAGGGAAATTATTCCGCACTTTTACCAATATAGCTAGTCTAACTATTGCTATCATGCAGGTTTTACAAATGTACAAGGTTTTATCGAGGGAAAAGATTTCAATCTATTTGTCACTGCCTTTGGATGGGCCTATATTGTAGCTTGTTTGACGAGTTTTAGCTCAAAAATGAGTCAACTCTAAGAATCTTACATCTGGACTAAAAATTTAAAGCCTGTTGTTCATGCCAGGAATCACAGTCAACACTAGGGGCTGAGCACCCCTAAAGGTCAGATCCTAGAATCGTCCCTGGTATAAATCCAGATGTTACGTAAAGGCCTTTAGAGGTAAATTTGAGAACATTAGTTTAGACCAAGGACTCAGCAGATAAGTCAGGGAGAAAGTTGTGGAGACATGTCAAGCAGGGTTAGGTTCTAAAACAATAGAATTAGAATAGCTCTTTTCTATCCCTTACCTAAAAAAAATTCTTCCAAATGTAAAATGGATACAAAAGCACCTAAAAGTATACAAAGTCAGTGTTTTAGAGTGGTCACCATAAAGCCCTGATCTCAGTCCACTAGAACAGCATGGTGCGTGGTCCCCACACAATGGACAAATATTTAACTCCGTCTACTTTATCAAGTAAGGTAAAAGCTAAAATTATGAAGTATGACAACAGTTACATTGAGTTTGGCTTTATCGAGAATGAGGATCTAATCTTCACCAAATCTTTAGATTTGGATTATTATGACGCTCATAGGCTAAACCTCTTGAGGCGCCTTGATATTGGAGCCGGCCCCCCAATGTTTGTTTAAATAAAGGACATCTAAAATTGTGGTGCACATGCCTAACACGCTCTCAGTAGACAACTGTGGGGCACAAATTCCATGGCCCCAAGCTCAAATCGATAAATAAAAATATTGGAAATGCACACGTTGCGTTTACGTTCTGCCGGATAGAGTGCGACCATCTAGGCAAGGCAAGGCAAATTTATGTAATATGTAATTTTATGAATAAAAATTAAATTACATTTAGCTTATATAAATTGGCATTTCTAGTGTATTGGTTTATACTAATTTATCTGTTTAATTTAAAATTGATCAGTCAGGTTGTATGCATTACAATAAAATAGTTGCAATTAATAGGTGTTGAGTTTTTGTGCCCCACTTAACTTATCATGCCGGAGACACCACTAATTAGGTGGATTTATATCTATTTTTAAAAACAGTACGAAAGGTTGTTTAAAAATACTATCAGCATGTGGAATCTAAAGGGGTCCTTAGAAAAATGTTAAGAAGTCCCTGGCCACGAAAAGTTTGAGAACCCCTGCACTAGATGTATGAGCAGAGATTAAAAAAAGTGTGTGAGAGCAACAAGGTCTACAAACCTGACTTACTGCAGTTCTGTAAGGAGGAATGGGCCAAAATTCCAGCAAACTATTTTGAGAAGCTTGTGGAAGGAAATGCAAAATGTTTGACCCAAGTCATACAGTCAATTTTACAGACTAAGGTAACATATGTATTTTTTTTTTTTTTTTTTTCTCCAGTGTCCTGTCTAGCAATGTGGCAATAGGAATTGATGTCTCAATGCCAGATAGAGCTCGACAGATTTTGCTTTTACAAGTGGAGCAAACAGCTTTCGCCATAGTGCTCCACTTGATTTATGCTTGTAAATAGCTTTATTATGATTCCTGCAAGGAGAATTTCAAATTATATGGACATGACAATGGGAGAGTAAAGGAAGAAGAAAAAGTGAAAGAAAAGAAAAAAAAGAGTAGAGGTGAAAGAAAGAGGAGATAAAAGGGAGAGAGTGATAAAACCTTCTTTGTCTGCTCCATCACCTGGAAAGAGACACAAAAAGAACAGCACAACCAACAGACATAAAGCAACAGCTACACTCGAATAACACCTAGATGCCATTGCTAAATCATATATATTATTATGTTAGCTGACATGTGTAATGTGATATTTGAAAAAAGAAAGTGAAAGAACATAAATAAATAAACAAATTATAAGATTACTGTATATAAGTGAACACTTAATACCTGGGACCCAGCACCTGTGGGAGATGTGAAAGTGCACTAGTTTAGGTGAAGATTATCCAGAAATAGCTTGATAGTGATTGTGGAGAACCGAAGACCCACCTTCCCCGAGCACAGAGGCAGGCGTCAGGGGACCCGTAACCCCGGACTCCCAAAGGGGCCCCTAAAGCAGGTCGCCCAGGAGGGGCCGACACAGGATATCTGCAACACCCCCCCCCAAGGAAGGAGCAGAGACGACCCCGAGGAAATCCCCCAGCCACCGCAATGCCGACGCCCTCAAGAGCCGCGGAGACGAGCCCGTGGGCTCCGCCGGCAGCTAGCCCCGCTGAAGTGGTCCCGGCCATTGGCCCTGAGGGCCAGAGGCCCCAGAAGGTAACATATGTAAGCTTTTGAATTTGAAGAAGGTTTAGACTGAACATTTAGACTGATTTCAAGTTAGGCAGTGATTAAAACAGACATGTATATTTTTTTATAAATTTTTGTAAATATCTGGTTTGAACGGTATCGTTTTCTATAGAGCTGTCGTCATTCAATATTTTACAAACTTCCAAATTAAACACATCCTGTTTCAGTTTGAAAAATGTTGCATACTAAAGTGCAGAATGCAGCCTGGTGAATCGCGAGTTTCACTTAACCTGTGATCCTCAGGTGTGGCTCAGTGGTCCACCACAGAGTATCCCACTCATAACAAAAAGCCCAGCTTTTAATTTCCCATACACAGATAGCCTCAGCAGCCCACAAACTCAATAACAGATGACAGTGTCCAGTTTCCAGTAGTGTGAAAATGAAAGGCTGCGTTGGAAGTGAGAAAAATCCGCTGGCTGTCCCCTGAGTGCACTGAGATGGGTGGGGTGTTGTCAAAGTGGCGCCAGCTGAATTTGCATCACCACAGGTTCCTCTCTGGGTCTGCTTCTCTGTCTGTCTCCTCTTTGTCAGTCAGTCTCAAGCCGCTCCGGGACTGCAAGTCATGCTCCCCCAAGGTTGGACTTAAGAAGATGGAGTTGACAGACATGACCCTGATGCTCTGAGAGGGTCACATTTTATTTATTTATTTCAGCAGACTTTCTGAAATGTTCTGAGATTCATGGTCATGCCAAGTTGTGTGATTGAGAATGAAACCCATCTTCACTTTTTGTGTAAATGAGGGGAATTTATTTCTCTCCAGGCCTCAGTCAGGTGTCATTTCAGAGATGGACAGCCAAGTGACCCCCCAGTGCAAACTCTTCTAAGAAGAGGGAGAGGAATGACGATGAAGGTCAAACAAGCTCATATATCTTGTCAGAACAAGGCTCAGGCACGTGTGCTTTTTCTGTAGATTTCTCAAATACATATGTCTAAAATGGATTTGGTGTCCTTCGAGCTTGACGACTCAGTGATTCACATGAGCAGGTGGTAGAGGAAAAGGTAAAATGAGGTGCGCTTTGTTCACAAAGCTATGATAGTTTGTTGTTCTGTTTCGGGGGTTTTTTTTGCAGAATTTTCATTTACACAGGCCATTTTTTGTGAGTATTGCCATGGCAAAATTTAGTTATTCATGTAAATAATGTCTACAAACAGGTCCTCAAACTGCAGGAGGATTGACCACGGACTTTCTTAGCGGTTGAGTTTGGGAGCCAGCTTCCTTTCTAAAAATAAATCTTGAAAGTCAGCAATAAAACCATTACTGATAAGGCTGTCACAGTGACTACACTTTATAACCACTTTAGAATTACTCCAAACTTCATAGAAATGTATAACTGTAACAAATTTTAAAAGGATTTTGCCAAAACAGAATGTCATGTTCCATCCAAACTTTCGCTATGGGTGAAAAGGTACAACCTGTCAGGATTGAGGTGGCGAGGACCTAGGCGGCAACGAGGCAGAGGCAGGCGCATTGGGTTAAACAAGGATATTTTAATGAAACAAAGAGACTTACAAGAAACTCAGGAGCACAGGCGATCGAAGAACACAGGGGACCGCTTGGAAATGAATGCAGAATTACCCGACAACGGGGAAGCAAACAGAGGGAACTTAAATACCAGCTGGGGATAATTAAACACAGGTGAGTCCAATAAACATAAACTGAGTCCAGAGCAGGGAGGATCCTGACACAACCTTCATACCTCCTGTCCTGTCTTTTTAAAAAAAATCATTAGGGTTAGAACATTGACACCTAACTACCATGCATTCTGTGACTTTGATTGACAAATCAAATCAATTTATTTATATAGCACCAATTCACAATTCATGTCATTTCAAGGCACTTTACAAAATTGATTCATTCAAATCATCCAGGCAGATCAGTCAAATGTTTTCTATCTAAGGATACCCAGCAGATTGCATAGAGTCATTGATGCCTGCATTGTGTTGTTAACTTTGTACCAATCCCTCATACCGAGCATGCATGTAGTGACAGTGGAGAGGAACCCTCCAGCAGAACCAGACTCAGTGTGAACAGCCTTCTGCCAGGTTTGACTGGGGGTTTAAAGGACAAAGCAGACAAAGAAGAAGAGCACAGCAGCACTAGGGTACTTGGATTGGTTGCAATAGTAGCTCTTAAATGGCTTCATCCAGGAAAGAGACAAACAAGCAGATAAACTCCAAGCCAGTATTCAAGTCAAGGGCATTGTCCATAGGAGAACACAAGGTTGCCAGTGGCAGCAGCCCATTATCATCCTCCAGGACGGCATGTCAGCTAATCAACATGGCAGGCGAGATGCAGCTACTGTGAGGAGAGACAAAAAAACAACAACAAAGAAAACGGGCAAAAAAAACAGAGAGAGAGAATAGGGCATTCCTCAAACGACATCAAATTACTAAATTTAGACGTATGTGTGGCGGCCATCTTGTGGTTGTACAAGCCGAGCGGTAACGCTTGAATATCTTACTTGTAGGAGTCAAATAGTGAACAGATCTATCCTGAATATTGCCTCAACAAACAATAATATAGCAACAACAAAACATCGCTGCTGAGTTGGTATCTGCTGAAGTGACTAGCGATATGGTGATCGTGATCGTATGAAGGGAGTTTTTTTTCCCTATTGATTTTCCAAAATCCTGGAGGATTGCAGAGAAATTAGTGTTGCAAACAAGTTTGTAACCAAGAGGACCTTACTGTGGAATCTGACCAAAGACACCTAAATGTGCTCTCTACATTTCCTCGGTCGTAAGGAGCCAACATTTGAACATCCAGACCTAAAACCAGCAACTGCAGCATCTGTGCAGGTAGGATATGTTTATTTGGATTTTTCTCTGCAACTTTAAAACTTCACACAATCCATAAGGGCCGTTCATGTGAGCTTCAGTGTCCACTTATGATCAACAACTTTGGACTTGTTTTTCTCTAAAGTTATGGATATACAAACTGATCCTTTAATCTTTTGAATTTTCTCAGTAAAGAAGTTAGCAAAGTCATTGCAGGCCCTGGTGGAGTGGAGTTCAGAAGCCACGGATACAGGAGGGTTTGTTAACCTGTCGACTGTGGCAAATAAGACACGAGCATTATTAATGTTCTTGTTTATGATCTCAGAGAAGAAAGATTCTCTTGCATCTTTCAGTTGTAAGTTATATCTGTAAAGTCTCTCTTTATAGATGTCATAGTGAACCTGCAGTCTGTTCTTTTTCCACCTGCGTTCAGCTTTTCGACATTCCCTTTTTTCACTCTAACGGCTGGAGCATTTCTCCAAGGAGATTTTTTCTTCCCTGAAAAAACCTTCACTTTAACTGGAGCAATGCAGTCAATGATGTCTGAGACTTTAGAATGAAAGTTATCTACTAGCTTATCTACTGAGTTGCAGGCCAGGGTTGAAGTATCAGAGTAAGCTTGAATAAAAGTTTCCGTGGCATTGTCCTTAAAGGTGCGTTTTTTTACGATGTCCCTTTGGCTAAATGAGTCACTGGAAATTATGCTTTCAAATGTAACAGAAAAATGATCAGATAGGGCAACATCAGTTACATTGACGTTAGAAATCTTTAGACCTTTAGTGATGATCAGGTCTAAAATATGTCCCTGTTTGTGTGTTGGTTGTTTAACATGTTGAGTTAAACCAAAGTTTCTAAGTGTGTCACACAGTTCTTTTGCACTTCTGTCTTCAGGGTTGTCAATGTGAAAGTTGAAGTCTCCCACAATAATTAAACAGTCATAATCAACACATATCACAGATAGGAGGTCACTAAAATCATTAAAAAAGTTTGATGTGGACTTAGGAGGCCTGTAAACATTCAGAAACATAGTTCGTACCGGGCTCTTTACCTGGAGAGCCAAATGTTCAAAAGAGTCAAATTTTCCCAAAAACACCTTTTTACACTTTAGTGAATCATTAAACAATGTTGCTACTCCTCCACCTTTCCTTTGCTGTCTGCTCTCACAAAGAAAATTGTAGTTGGGAGGAGTTGTCTCGATCAGAATGGCTGCTTCGTTAGATTCATGTAACCATGTTTCTGTTAAAAACATAACATCAAGATTATTGTCAATAATGAAGTCATTAATTAAAAGGGATTTTCCTGACAGAGATCTAATGTTTAATAAACCCAGTTTATAGGACTTAGTGGTTGATGATGTCTCTGTGCCAGGTTGCATCTGACAGTTTATGACTTTTAAGTATTTGTCCCTGTTTATCCTTTTGTTTTTCTTATTTCTGCCACGTATCATCACAGATATTTCATAATCTCCGACAAGAGGCCCAGGCTGATGCTGGAAACTGCCATGTCTGATAAACGTGCGGCCAGGGCCCGATCTGTATCACAGCAAAGTTATTTGGAGTCTTGGGGACAGGCATGTTCCGTGTTACGTAGAGGAGGAGGATCTGGGGCTCTGCGGCCTTTGGGAGATGCTGGTTTAGTCACAGAGCTGTGGCTATGTGGAGAGGATGTCAGCTGTAGACCAATCTTAAAGACTTTGTTCATGTTGTGAGAAAAATCGAGAAAAGGAATATCTGGGCTTTGTGGAGAGGAGGGGGAGGTTGTTGCAGTCTGGACCGGTGTTTGTGGGGATGGAGGTTCTTGGTCCTCTCTTTGTCCTGCTGAGATCTTGGATGAATCCTCCTGTAGTTCTGGCGTAGCCTCTTCCTGTGTCATCTTTATCTTGGCCTGTTGGGGCTGTACTGGGCTTATCATTTGTTTTGGCACTAGATGTGCTTTGTTTTGGGACAAAGCTGATGGCGCATGGTTCACTGAATAGAAGATGTTTGAAATCAGCCGTTTTGCACCTGACCTATTTAGATGGAGACCATTGTTGCTGAACAGATGTCTCCTCTCCCAAAAGATGTTAAAGTTGTCTATGAAGGTTACAGTTGTTTGTTTGCATGTTTTTCCCAGCCATTTGTTTAGCATCAGAACTCTGGAAAAAATCTCATCTCCACAATTAACGGGCGCGTGAGGGCCGCTGAGAAACACCTTGACATTAAGGCCATCCACTAAGTTCAACAGACGAATGTAATCCTCTTTCAATACTTCTGATTTTCTTATCCGGGTGACGTCGCCCAGGGCAGCTTGTATTATTAGTTTTTCCAGGGTCGGGCGTTCTTTCAAGATCCTTGGAAGGATGTCTGATACATCAGACATCAGGGTATTGTTCGAAGGGCTATGAATCAACACCTCTGTGTTTTTCTTGTTACAGAAATGTTTAATCCCATTTACAGAACTATTGCAGTAGTATCAGGGTCCTTGGCCCTGTGGCGTGTTTTTTCTCTGATGTCTTAGAACGAAAATCGTTGACATACCTCTGATTGATGTCATGATCCTCCTGGGTCACATTTTGGAGCGGAGCAAATCTGTTTAGTAATGGAATTCCAGCATTTCCAGCAGGTTTACTCCTATCATTTGTTTTGAGAACAGCCCATTGTTATTTCACTTGTCTTGGGACATCTCTCTGTAGTCTCGGCCAGTTTTCTTTGTCTGGGTGTGGGGTTCGTTTATCCTTTGGTCTTGCACCCAGAGTGGTCCAGGGATTCTCGTTTTCCTTACAGATCTGTTTGTTCATTGAGTCGCTGGGCTGGTAGTCACCGTTCGGAATCACAGGCAGGGTTGTTTCATTTCCATACGCAGCGTTTACATCATAATTCACTTCCAGTCGACAGATTTTCATTTCCATAACAGCTATCTTCTGTAGAAGCTTGTCAAAGTCCTCTGTGGTGAAGGTAGGCATCTTTTCAAAATCAAAATCAAAAATAAATAAAAGAAAATATATAAAATAACTAAGTCCAACTTTTTGAAGTTTTGGCTAAGAGATAAAAAGGAGATAAAAAGTAAAAGGCAGGAAAATGCAAGCAAGCAGGGAGCAGAGAAAAAAGCATCCAAGCAGGCAGAGGGCGGACTCAGAACATCATGAAGGTAAAGGATTATCATCATTGTGATTATTAAAAATTAAAACAAGGATATCTTGTTTATGTATATGAAGCTGTATAATTGTCTACTATGAGAAACAATTGGTTTACAAAACTTGGGTGGGGAAATTATAAATGCGTCAGTGTTGACAGAGGGGGTGGCATAGGTAGTGCCAGTGGCGTGCGTTAGGCCAGGTTGCAAACAGCGCTCTTCCATATGAAAGAATGGAAAATAAACGTTGAACAGGAAATGGACAGATCTTCTCAACACCGTGATTAAGAGAGAAGAAGCATAAGTTTTGTTGACCAGAGCGATCGGAAGGACTCCTGGAGGATCTACGACTGATACTCGGATGAGCGGAATGCGATGCTATGCCAGGAAGAGGAGAGACGGCGATGAGAGCTATGCCTTATTAATTTGAATGCCACAGTGGATTTTATAATGGGCCCCAGCTGTTTTGTTTTTTGAACTTTTCTTTGTTTTGAGCTTAAAACTGCGGAACCACTGGCGTTTGTTTGACGCCTGTATTTTCTGGAGGAACACAATTTTTGAGAGACACTTATCTTTTCAGGGTGTGGACAATGCGTAATTGAATTTATCGAGTGGTGCAGAGCTTAAGAATAATCGGACGTAAAGAGCACACGACTGTTTGTTTGTTTGTTTGTATTAAATATGCGCGGGGCATCGCAGTCGTCAATTGGCTGACGTGTCATTTTTTTCTTCTTCCTTTCATCCTCTTAAAGGCCCAACATTTGATCATAAACAACAGAACCCAAAAAAGACCTTCTTTGTGTTTTGGTAAAATTGCCCTTAAAGGTGCTCAATTTTACAAAGTCACTTGTAACTTTTATGAGTCAGTGGTTGCGGTTTCTTGTGGTTGTCTCTCAATGGAATGCTTTTTTGGGATTCGCTTTTTTCCAGCAGAAAGCCTTTTTTTGGTGAATGCGCCGCACAGCAAGAGAGTGGACTCACCCCCCCACAACTGTTTTACGAGCAGTTAAAGTCCCGGTGTGTATAAATACCAGCTAAATACGTGCATTTGTGATGATTAGAAGTGGGATGTGGTGGTTTTGTTGCTAGTCCTCCACTTCTTTTCATGGATCAAGTAGATTGTTTCTCTAAAATTTATAGAGAAAAAAAACACAACGTGCGCATACGTGGCTGAGTGGACGCTGGCACGTTTTGCAGCCTCTGCTCTACCTGTTTTTGAGTTATTTTTAACGTTTTTTACGGATCATTGGGCCGTGTATTTACATTCAAGTGAGAGCAAAAGCAATTGCCTTCGCTTTGATCGTCCTGACTTCGGCTGCCATCCCGATGTTTTGTGTCTGAGTGTGGTTAACTAACCTCATTCTCCACCTGTCTTTCCGACTCGATGCCGTTGCTGCTGTTGGTTAGCCACCTGCTGCCGTTCATAATATCGACATCCAAGTTTTACATCTGGTGTGTATCCTCCTCTGGACTGTCCTTTCCACTCTACATCGACCTGGGGCAGGTTTGTCCCAGTATACGGCAGCTGATCTCCTCCTGCTCCATGGGCTTCTGTCTGCGCCTCCTCCGCCAGTTCTCCAGCTACACCTGGAGATCGCGCTCCTTCCCCACCAGAGATACATCCACCGCGGATCTCGTCAGAATTTCCACATCGATGACTCCAATCCAATAACATCATTCTGGTCAACTTCTCGCCGCTCTCGCCGATATTCCAGTCGGACCGCTGACTTCAGTTTGCTTGCTAGCCTGGCTAAGGCAGCAAGCCCCGCCTCCGGCCATAACAGCTATACTGTCAACTTTGGTCTCTTGAGTGTCCGCTCTCTCACAAACAAGGGTCATATTACCCCTGTCCTTCAGCAACTCCATTGGCTCCCAGTTCAATTCAGAATACAATTTAAAATCCTTCTCTATACTTTCAAAGCCATCCATAACCTTGCTCCTCCATATCTGTCAGACCTCCTTCACATCGCCACCTCCTCCCGCTCCCTTAGATCCTCCGCCTCCATCCACCTCAGTGTACCCCCAGCTCGACTCGTCACCATGGGGAGCAGAGCCTTCAGCCGCTCTGTTCCCCAGCTCTGGAACTCACTCCCTCCTGACCTCCGCAGTATTGACTCTCTCCCCTTATTCAAAACCAGACTCAAAACCCACCTGTTCCAGCTCGCTTATTTGTAAATACACTGCTCCTGTCCCTCCCCATAACTGTTTTTATGTTCCTGTATTTGTATTTTTGTATTTTAATTTTTATTCTCTGTAAAGTGACCTTGAGTGTCCAGAAAGGCGCTGTTAAATAAAATGTATTATTATTATTATTATTATTATTAATAAAAGTGATTGTGTGTGTGTGTGTGTGCGCGTGTGTGCGTGCGTGTGTGTGTGTGTGTGTGTGTGTGTGTGTGTGTGTGTGTGTGTGTGTGTGTGAGTGAAAGTGAGACGGCCAGATCTGAGTGTCTGATTACAGCGAGATGATTGAGTGTTTTTAAATCTATTTTCTGCAATGAGCTCTATAATAAATTAAAACATAGGCCTGTAATAATACATGTATTTTTTCGTAGTATCAGCTGTAATTCTACACGGATTCAAGGGGTTTCTTCCTCAAGTTTGATCCGTTGTGAAAGATGAGAGGACAGCCTCTCCAACCTTTCCACTAATACTGCTTTCTTTCCGCTCATTTTGAGGCCTCTACATTTCAACCAATTTAAGCTGTTCTTCGCTGGGTTTCTCGATTGAAGCAGGTTGAAATGAAGCTCCTGGGATGTCGTCTTTCTTCTAAAATGATTAGTATTGTGGTTGTTGCCATTGTAATTTGCACTCTTCCTGTCCGACCAGCTGGGAAGCCGGTTGTCTCGGGAAAAATGTGACATCATTTGAGAACTACCCTATTTATGCCCCTTTTAAATTGCTGTTGTCTCCCCTGCAGCATTCTACTCGCCCCGCCCCGTCTCTGCTCCACTTTACTCCTGTTGGTTTCCCACAGACGCGTTGGGGGTGATTTTTCAGGAAACTGAAAGGGACTGGACTTTCCACTCAGCTCTTAAAAAACTGTTTCAGAGCTACAATAGAAAGCGTCTTGTGTCTTAGCATAAAAGTGAGCTATGGAAGCTGCACGGCACAGGAGTGGAAGGACTTAGCACGAGTGGTAAGGACAGCACAGGGACCGTGGGATGCCGTCTACAAGATCTGGACACGGTCTATGCTACACGAGTCCAGAAAAGGGCCAGAGGCATTGCTATGGTTCCCACCCGCCTGGACAATGCATTGTTTGACCCACTTCAACCAAGTAAATGCTTCAGAAACATTAAATCAAAAACAAATTGACTCAACAACAGCTTTTCTCCAGAAGCTGTAAGGGCCATTGATTCTCCCCTGCTGAAAATCATTAAACAATTAGCCCAACTCACAGGCTGTTACATGTTACAAACACACTACTGGTAATGCCTATTTGCCACCTCCATTTCACCTCAGTGAATGTCTGACTGGACACCCAACCATGCAGATTGCACAGTTCTGTAACTCGAAGGTTTAAAATGATTGCACAATATTTACATGAGTGTATCAATGAGGGAGCGTTCTGGTGATCAATTCATGCAACAGCAGAGTCATTTATATGGTATGTCAAGGGACTGCTGTCAGACTTTTTGAGCTTGGACATGAGTCTTATTAGACCCCAAAGACTATTTGCACGCTTTAAGCTTTTCAAGAAGGTCAGTGCAGTTAACTGATTTAATGAAAAAAAGGTGTTTGGAAAGATTATGTCTGAGTGTTGGTTTTGGAGCTTATCCAACATGGTTTTAGGCTGATTCAAGGTTTGGACATAAGAAAATCAAGTCAAACTCATGTTATAGAGTTTGACTTGATCAAAAAATAAACTTCTTAATCAATCACTTAATCTGGATGGCATTAACTTGGCCTCTGGTAATAAAGTTAAAAACCTTGGTGTTGTTTTCGACCAAGACATGTCATTTAAATCCCATATTAAACAGGTTTCCAGAGTTTCCTTTTTTCACCTCCGGAATATCGCCAAAATTAGAAACATTCTGTCCAGGGGTGATGCTGAAAAACTAGTCCATGCATTTGTTACTTCAAGGCTGGACTATTGTAATTCTTTACTATCAGGAAGTCCACAAAATGCAGTTCGAAGTCTTCAGCTGATCCAAAATGCTGCAGCAAGAGTTCTGATGAAAATCAACAAGAGGGATCGTATTTCTCCAATTTTAGCTTCCCTTCATTGGCTTCCTGTTAAATCAAGAATAGAATTTAAAATTCTTCTTCTAACGTATAAAGCCCTTAATAACCAAGCTCCATCATATATCAGAGCTCTGATTACCCCGTATGTTCCTAACAGAGCACTTCGCTCTCAGACTGCAGGTCTGCTGGTGGTTCCTAGAGTCTCTAAAAGTAGAATGGGAGGCAGATCCTTTAGCTATCAGGCTCCTCTCCTGTGGAACCAACTCCCAGTTTTGGTCCGTGAAGCAGACACCCTATCTATTTTTAAGACTAATCTTAAAACTTTCCTTTTTGACAAAGCTTATAGTTAGAGTGGCTCATGTTACCCTGAGCTATCTCTATAGTTGTGCTGTGATAGGCCTAGGCTGCTGGAGGACATCAGGGTCTAATTTTCTCACTCTACTGATTTCTACTGTTCTTCATTCTACGGCTCTCCAGTTTTGCATTGTATTACATTGAAATGACTGTCGTCATTTCAGCTTTTAACTTTTTGCTCTCTCTCTTTTTCTTCATAGTAGGTACACCTGGTCTGGCGTTCTGTTAACTTTGACATCATCCAGAGAAGACGGCTCACCCGTTACTACCATCTAATGTAGAACAGATTACTAGATCAATGTGTGCTTCTGTGCTTTTTGTCTCTCTTGTTGTGTCTCTGCTCTGTCTTCTGTAACCCCAGTCGGTCGAGGCAGATGACCGTTCATACTGAGCCCGGTTCTGCCGGAGGTTTTTTTTTCCCGTTAATGGGTGGTTTTTCTTCCCACTGTCGCTTCATGCTTGCTCAGTATGAGGGATTGCAGCAAAGCCATGTACAATGCAGACGACTCTCCCTGTGGCTCTACGGTTCCCCAGGAGTGAATGCTGCTTGTCGGGACTTTGATGCAATCAACTGGTTTCCTTATATAGGACATTTTGACCAATCTGTATAATCAGACCCAATCTGTATAATATGATTGAACTTGATTTTGTAAAGTGCCTTGAGATGACATGTTTCATGATTTGGCGCTATATAAATAAAATTGAATTGAATTGAATTATAGAAAAACACTATTGTAATCTCTAACTACATCTTGGTACTGTCATGGTTTTAATATGCTTAGCCCACATGCAGACACGATACGGAGACCAGAGCGCAGTTTAAGAAGTTTTATTATTAGTTCAGGCTACAAGGATAACTCAGGGTGGTGGAAACGATCGAGGTCTGAACGTCAGTGCTGGGGAAACTGCAGGAGAGAGAAGGGAGATGTTAATTAAAGACAAACCAGGGGAGAGTCTCCAGAAGCCAGGCTGCTTACCATTTAGTGCGAGCGGACCTAACCGGGGAGGGATTGTGAAGGAAACTCTGCGGCCGTGTGCTCTCGAGGGTAGGCGGTGGTTAGCAGCTGGAGGGAGGACTGATGGTTTGTCGGCGAGGGATCCGAGGCGAGCCGCGACTGATGGTGAGACAGATGGATTAACCTGAGGATTCGGGGGAACCAGCAGAATCCGGAAAGGGGGAACCTCGAGCCCGGCTTGGTAACATCAAGGGAGCAAGAGGGGGAGCGCCAGAGCAAAATCTGAGCCTTGAGATTCCTTGTTGCTGGTTCGTCGAGCAAGACGTCAATCGGGTGAGTAATCCAAAAAACACAAACTGCAAGTGGCAGAAAATCACAGGTTCAGGTTCACGGGACAGGGTTGAGGGCCACGTCGTACCACGACTGGGTAAGGCTCCGGCGTCTTCCATCTGTCTGCGTCTTCCTTAAGAAGTCAGTGATCCGCACTCTAAACAAGCCGCAGGTGTGGGTCACGCCCCCCAGCGAACTAGAACCACCTGTGAAGCAGAATTAGCGCACCAACCAACAGAGAATCCTGACAGGTACAAAGCCAAACCAGCTTATCTTGATATAAGTAGAGGATTCCAAGGTGTAATAACCAATACTGACACTGTATCAGCTCCTACTCCTCCCAGTAGTGAACTATAGCAAATGGTGGCAATGAGAAAGGCGGTGCTTTTTATATCTGGAATATTTGTGCTAGCTTGTTATGCCTATGAGCTATCTGCATTCTTTGACAGACGTACTTTTGTGAATTTTGATGAGCTTGTCTTGTTGTGTAAATTAGCAATCCATATACCTTACTTGCCTCTGTATTACTTTGTAGGGAGGTCAGTAGGCTTCCCCTTCGAGCAATCTGCAGTTTTCAAAGTATAATCTGATAAAAGACCCTCTTTTATTTCAATAGGAATTGAGATATGACTATAGAGTATGAGGATGTTATTTACACCTGTGTCATTGTCTGTGTTTCCTATGTGCAGTGATTTCTAGTAAGAAAAGCTCTTTAAAGCAGAACAGAGCTGGACATTAATCTTTCAGAAATGGCCAGCGATGTCCTGGGGGATTTAATAGGGCTCTATGAAAAATCTGGAAATGGTTTTAAAGACAACAAAGGTCAAGTAGATTAATTGATAAACTGATGAGATATCAGTCAAGCACACAGAAGGGATATAGCTGATGGGGAGGCCTGGTTTCCTCTTGACCTTTCCAGTATCTCTGTTAAGAGGGTGGGAACACACACAAATGGCTGCCCAAGTCTTCTGTATTTCTGTGACTAGTCAAACTAATTGTTTGCTTAACATTAAATTTTTAAGTGGATACATTTGTTCAGAACAATAAACAAGAAAGGAACAACTTGCAGTTCATTGGGTCCACTTTATTAATAAACTATCAGTTCACAAGAATTGTGATTCTCCAGCTCCGCGTGAGAAGAAAAGCCTCCAAACTATATTTAGTGTAAATTACAATCAAGGAGTGGGAGTTGTTTGATTAATTCTGAAATTGAACATGAAATGGTTTAGGTATCTTGCATTTTTTATTCTTTGGGAATGAATGGCTATTTTTATTTGTATTAAAATTAACACCACCTTTGATTGATTTTTTAAATAATATAAAGCAGAAGTTAGGAGATTTCTGGACGGTGAATTAAATGTTAAATAATTAAATGGTGAATGTTAGTTAATGTCAAAAGATTGAAAAATAATTATGAAATATACATGTGTTAATTGAGGGCTAGGAATAAACAGTACAGGTTTGTAATCCTAAACTACAACCATGCAGGGTTAGAGGTACTCTAAATGTTGAGGATTTGATTAAAACGTTGTCAGAGACTTGAGGATTGTCTTGAATTTGGAAATAATTATCTGTGAGCATCTCTGTCTGGATCAAAACAAGCTGTCATTTTTACAGTATGATACAAGAAGCCATGCAGTGAAGAGAAAGGGCCAAAGTTTCAGCAATCTGGTAAATCCTCTCTTATATCCCTGTGAAATTAATTTACTACATCAAAAGATGTTTCATATATAATTGCAAACCACAGCCCTAATCGTCTCTAGCAGGTCTACCACAGAATTCAATAGTTTTGAGTGGCATGGCATCTATGAAAGTAAACATGATTTGGAGCTAAGTGGACAATCTGGAAAAGAAAACTTCCTGGTATCATCAGATGGGAACAAAAGCAATGAGATGAGCCAAACAGTTTTAATTTTGAAATGCTAAAAGATTGCTGACCATTCAATTAAATTCAATTTTATTTATATAGCGCCAATTCGTGAAACATGTCATCTCAAGGCACTTTCAAATCAAGTCAAATTCAATTATATTATACAGATTGGTCAAATATTTCTTATATAAAGGGAACCAGTTGATTGCATCAAAGTCCCGACAAGCAGCATTCACTCCTGGAGAAGCGTAGAGCTACAGGAAGAGTCGTCTGCATTGTCCATGGCTTTGCAGCAATCCCTCATACTGAGCAAGCATGAAGCGACAGCGGAAAGAAAAACTCCCCATTAAACGGGAAGGAAAAACCTCCAGCAGAACCCGGCTCAGTATGAACGGTCATCTGCCTCGACCGACTGGGGGATACAGAAGACAGAGCAGAGACACAACAAGACAGACAAAAAAGCACAGAAGCACACATTGATCCAGTAATCTGTTCTACATTCCATTCCAAGTCAAGTTTGCTAGAACTGTTTGTAGTGACTACTTGTCTATGGAAAAACTTAAAAGTAAACGAACAAAAATTAAATGTAAATCAAATAGTTACTTGATGAATAGTGGGTTTCCGGGTTTACGCAGTACAAAAAATTCTCAAAATACGTCAAAAAATGCAGTTCTGAGAGTTTATTCCAGGCCTCTTCAGGGAAAAAATAAACATGATACAAACAGAAAAACTACTTGCTGCCTTGGCTGCCCTGGTTTCAGCCTTTGTGCTCGCTTCACCTGCTACTCACTGACTAACCAGGCTGAGTGACTTGCTTCCTGAAAGGACTGGTAGACTGCCAGACTGCAGCACTGGAAGACTGGTAAAAAACCATAAGCCCACCCACTTTCCATCCTGAGCTACCTGGAGTCCATGTATTTATACACCAGACACACCCAAAACCCAAACAAAATCAATTAACTAATTAAACAATTTACTAAGAAATAATTGTATTCTAAACAACTGTATTCTAAATGCAACAAATAACCAAATAAATACAAATTAACTAAATAATCTGAGTTCTAAAACAAAATAGAGAAATGGCTCCTACACTCCGGCCCCTAATTGTGCATTACATCACAATTACTTCTCTAACTAAAGGAGCTATTCTAACAACAATTTCAATACAAATATTTCAATGCAAATCTTCTGGGTTCTTCATTCTTCTTTAAGATGAACCTGCAAAGAGATTGGATATAGACAGAGAGAAAGGAAGAGAGAGAAAGAAAGAATAAAATGTCCTTAGTCCGCAGATGCTTCCAAAAGCAAGCAGAGCTTCGTCACTGGTCTCTCCAACACACTGGTTTTGGTCCGAAGTTGCACTGAACGAACCAGTCCTCGTGCATCAGCGTTGACAGCCAGGACTCTCCCCATCTGCCAACATCCTCTGGGTGCCGTCACATCTGCAATCAGGACAATATCGCCAGCAGTGATGTTTACGGTGGCCGGGAAGTGCAAAACAAAAATACAAAATCTGAAGCACTTTTACAAATATTGAAACAAATTTACATTTCAGAAAACACATTTACAAAACACAAAACACTTTTACAAAACTTGAAACAATTTTACATTTCAGAAAACAAATTTACAAAACACGAAACACTTTTGCAAATCTCGAAACACATTTACATTTCAGAAAACACATACAAAAGACGAAAATCAAACGGAAAGGGAGGGACTGTCTTCGAAGTTTACCCGGAAGTGATAACGGGAGCCTTCATCATGAACCAAGATGGACGCCAATCGAGTTGCGTTTTGCCCGTTTTTCGGCACACATATGAGCAGAACGCGATTTTGTTTGTCGTGTGGTCGGTCCTTGGAGTTTTAAAATTTCACAGAACAGACGGAAGAACCAGATATGCTGCAGCAGTGCATACATTATGTTGAAGAGGGTCACTCGTACGCTGTAATCGTAGACATGTCATGTTTACACGGTGTAAATTTGAAGAAACCACCGAAGCGACCGTATGGTTTTTGTTTTCATTTTGTGGACAAATGACCGACAGAAGACTCACGACGCCAGAAAAGTGGCTGGGCTACGAAGTTCCATTAAAAACTAAATCAAGGAGACAAAGAGGAGAGACACAGGTAAGCTGAGGGATGTTTACATTAGCAATATTTAACTCTTATTCCTTAGTTTGTGTCGCTCTTGATAAAACATATGCTTTTACATGAAGACAGCCGTTTTTTCGCTTTGTTCCCTCTGTAAATCATTATCTGGATATTTTTACATCCCTGCTGGTAGGTCTATGGGGTTCCGTTTGTAAAGTTATACAATGAGAGATAAAAGGCAGGGTTCGTTTTTCATATTTTTGTTATTCATAAATCTATAAGTCACAGTTCCAAGTTAAATATTTAAATAACAAGCTTAATATTTAGCTGTGTAATTAAATATTTAGTTTGGAACTGTGACATTTACAAATATATAACTGTATAAATGTATGTTGAAAATAGAACTTTAAAAATAAAAACCCATTTTAATCCTGTTATCACAGTAAAGAACCCAAAATATTGCTGTTAGATTTTGACTGTGTAACCTTACAAATGGCATCCCAGATACTAACAAAGGCTGTTTGTAAAAACTGGAAGGAACGTGTGTGATATGAATATTTGAATGAGTAATGATGCAGGTGGTGCTCTAGTAACTTGGTGTTGGTATGTTTTATGCTGCCTAATAAACTTATTGTGGTCTTGTGTTTGACAGATGACAGCCACTGTGATGCAGAAGCTGACCAGACCTCTCCATAATCAGAGTCACCTATGAAGAAATATGCTCACACTACAGGCACTGATGATCACACCTAGGAGAAGAGAAGAAGAAGAATGCATTTGGCAGGGAACACGCTGGCTTCCTGGAATATTTTTGTCCTGGCGATGAAGTGACGGCAGACAAAGGCTTTACCATCGGAGATCTGCTGTTTGAGAGGCGATTTAACCTTGTTCTACCAGCATCCACTCATAAAAGGAGGCCAGTTGTCTGATGAGGATGTAACTGCAGCAAGGAAGATTGCAAATGTCCACATACATGTGGAAAGATTTATCAGGAGGCTCAAAGTTTTCACAATAATCTCCCAGACTGTAACAATCAACTTGGTTTATAAAATAGACCAAGTCTTTAGAATCTGTGCAGCTCCTGTGAACATGCAGGGGAAATCATATGTGAGGAAGCAGAGAAGTTTACATGTCAAAAAGATCCTGATTAGTTATTTTACTGTAAACCAGAGGAAATATAATACACAAGAATGTGTTTTGGATTTCTGCTTTTAAGTATTTATTTTTTTAGCACCTTGAGGTTTTACATTTTGGAATTACTTTTCATTTTCACTTTTCAACTTTAAATATTGTATATCCATATTTCCAGACTATTTAAATGTCTACTTATACAAAAATTGTGTCCAACTAACATGTGTATTAAATTTTGCAATCCATTTCACATGCTTATGTAATTTGCATTTATTCATATTTAGATCAAGTGGATGTCTAAAAGTGTATCTTATGTACATAAACTGGCAAGAAGATACAGTTTTTCATTTGAGTTTATGCAATTTGTTTACACTAAATGTAATTACATTAACTTTTAAAATGGTAAAACATTGTTAAGTTTTAACATTTCACTTATAGCATATTTGTAGGCCATTTCATTCTTTGTGGTGCAGGAAACATCCATCATTCAGTCTTTTGGGGATGGCGCTGCTCATCTGTTCAGGAGAATCCGGTCAGACCTTGGCCACGGCAAACTGCACCTTTAAACAAAGTCTTGGTTACTTTTTATTTATATTACAGTCCTTGCTGTCACATTTATATAAAAATATGGATAGTTTGTAGTGACGACTAAACTATCCATATTTTTCTACTTACCTTCCTGATATATATCTAAATTGCCATTAAAGATTAGACTGTTATGAATTAGAATGGAGGACTTACCTTTACAGAAAGGAAGAGGTGGTGTGCTGACAGAATATTAGCCAAACTTGAATGACCCCGCAGCATCAATGAACAAGAGATCACATCTGCAGGTGTTCTACTCTCATGCTGAAATGGAAACATCGATTGAGTATCTACCGTTTAGTTGCTGTATAGTGACAGCAACTTTGGTCAGAATTACTTAATATATACGGATTTCTAGTGGCTCTTATTTTAAAATTCCACATCAGAATTGGCTGAAACTTGTTGAGCGACATCAGGAGGTTTTCTATTGTCATGCTGATATAGTATTCACATAAAACGTCCAATTCTGTAGCAACATTTACAACAACACAGGTCAAATTGAGTCAATGTAGAGATTTTTTAAATGCCTTTATTTTTAAATCCCAAATCATGTAGATTGACTTCTGGAGATCATCTGTCATCTGTAAGTGAAAGTAGTCACCTGTAAAAAAAAATAAGTTGTTTGAGTAGTTTTGAGGCTAAAGAGTGACCAAAGTATATATTTCCATTTTCACCAGCAGACCAGTATAATAGAAAAAATGACACAAAGCATAAAAAAATATAATGTAAATGTGTAAAAACACTTGATCGATACACCGCGAAAATGTTGAAAATGGAAATATATACTTTGGTCATACTCTTTAGCCTCAAAACTACTCAACTTATTTTTTTACAGGTGACTACTTTCACTTACAGATGCAGATCTCCAGAAGTCAATCTACATGATTTGGGATTTAAAAATAAAGGCATTTAAAAATCTCTACATTGACTCAATTTGACCTGTGTTGTTGTAAATGTTTCTACAGAATTGGACGTTTTATGTGAATACTATATCAGCATGACAATAGAAAACCTCCTGATGTCGCTCAACAAGTTTCAGTGTGTACACCGTGTAAACATGACATGTCTACGATTACAGCGTACGAGTGACCCTCATCAACATAATGTATGCACTGCTGCAGCATATCTGGTTCTTCCGTCTGTTCTGTGAAATTTTAAAACTCCAAGGACCGACCACACGACAAACAAAATCGCGTTAATCTGCTCATATGTGTGCCGAAAAACGGGCAAAACGCAACTCGATTGGCGTCCATCTTGGTTCATGATGAAGGCTCCCGTTATCACTTCCGGGTAAACTTCGAAGACAGTCCCTCCCTTTCCGTTTGATTTTCGTCTTTTGTATGTGTTTTCTGAAATGTAAATGTGTTTCGAGATATGTAAAAGTGTTTCGTGTTTTGTAAATTTGTTTTCTGAAATGTAAATTTGTTTCAAGTTTTGTAAAAGTGTTTCGTGTTTTGTAAATTTGCTTTCTGAAATGTAAATTTGTTTCAATATTTGTAAAAGTGTTTCAGATTTTGTATTTGTGTTTTGCACTTCCCGGCCACCGTAGATGTTTCTTCTCGGTCTCATCCATTTTTGTCTTTCCTGCATCAAAAGGCAAATACTCAGAGATCCATCTTTTCCAAAACAGTTCAGCCATATACTGTACTTGTTTCCAACGTCGTCTGAGGTATAGATCTTGCTTTTGAAACAGTCCGGGTGGCATAACAGGTTTGTTCTTTAGTGTCAGGATGTGATTTGGTGTGAGGGCTTCTAAATCATTTGAATCGTCAGAGACCAGTGTGATGGGTCTATCATTCAAAATGGCTTCAGCCTCACAGAAAACAGTTTGCAAAGTTTCATCATCCACAACCTGCTGTTTTAGAACTGAGGTGAGTATACTTCTGACAGAACGAATCAAGCGCTCCCAGACACCACCTTGATGTGAAGCTACCGGTGTATTAAAGTGCCAGTTTATGCCATCTTGGACCAGAACTCTTTGTATTTTGCTCTGGTTCAAGGCAGCCAGATCTGTGGACCACGTCTACAGATGAATCTTCTAATTGCATTGATACAAGAGTCTGCATCAAGGGTATGAGCCACCTCCAAATGAACAGCACGACTTGTTGGGCACGTGAATATTACTCCATACCGTTTGAGCAGACTTCTGCCTCTCTTAACATCAATGGGGCCAAAATAATCAGCTCCCACATCTGTAAATGGAGCTTTGTCTGGTGCAACCCTTTCCTGGGGTAAGTCAGCCATTTTTTGTTCCAAAAGCTTTCCTCTATTTTTTCTACAGGTCACACAATCAGACAAGATTTTTCTGGCAGCAGAGTTTCCATTGATTATCCAGTATCTCTGACGCAGCCTGGACAGCATGTGGTTTCTTCCTGCGTGACCAAGCAGATGGTGAATGTAGAACAGAATTAATGTTGCCACATGCATGTCTTTGGACAGGATGACAGGATGTTTAGTTTCAGACGGCATAGCAGCTCTTTTGAGGCGTCCACCCACTCTGAGGACTCCATTGTCCAACACTGGATCAAGTCTGTACAGCTGGCTGTCTTTAGAAACAATCCTGTTGGCTTTGATCGAGGTGATCTCTGGACCAAACCTGCGATGTTGTTCAAACTGAATAATGAAATGCTCTGCTTTAGCCAGATCTTCAGATGTCAAACACTGCTTCTTCAGCCTAGCTTTAAATTGCTGCATCTTTTGTGACACCTTTTCCTGCTTGGTGTTTCCATCTTCTGCAGACTGCTGTAACATGGCAGAAAACTCTTGTCTTTTTTGAGACAACAAAATAAGGAGTTTTTTGAGCTTTAAAACCCAAGCTACAGATGTCTTTAGCTTTGCCCAAGATGAGAAATAGGAGATGAAAACACTGGTAGGGCATTTAATCTTCTCAACAACAGCGTTGATAGTCACATTCCTTTTTATTTCAGAATCATCAGCAGGAAGAGAGTCATACCTTACTTCCAGTTTAGGCCATTTATCTTCAGACTCAAGCAGGAATTTAGGACCATTAATCCATTTACTTTGCTCCATAAAGTCTTCCGCTTTCATCCCTCTTGATGCTTCATCAGCTGGATTATCTTTAGAGCTCACATGTCTCCATTGATCAGTTTGTGTAGCATCTCTGATGATGGACACTCTGTTTGCAACAAAGGTATGAAAACGCTTTGCTTCATTGCAGATGTACTTTAAGACAGTGGTACTGTCAGTCCAGAAAACAGATGTCTCAAGTTCAAGGTGCAACTCTCTGTGTAGTAGTTGGTCTATTCGAACAGCGAGGACAGCTGCAGTGAGCTCCAAACGAGGAATGGTTGTCTGCTTAAGAGGAGCAACTCTGGCCTTTCCCAGGATGAATGCTAGGTGTATGTGATGCTCATTTTTTAATCTTAGATACGACACTGTACCATATCCCACTTGACTGGCATCAGAGAAGTGGTGAAGCTGTGCAGTAACAGGACAAAAGTCTTTAGGCTTAATGCAGCGGTCCACTTCAAACTCTGAGATCCTCTTCAGATCTTTCATCCAGTCGGTCCATTGATTGGAGAAATTATTAGGAACAGCATCGTCCCAGCCCAGGTTTCTCCTGCAGAGCTCTTGTAGTATAATTTTGCCAGTGATGATGAAGGGAGCGAGAAAACCCAAAGGATCATACAATGAGCTTACTACTGACAGTATTCCCCTTCTCGTGTGCGACCGCTCTGGAAATGAAGCTTTAAATTTAAAGACATCACCTTGAGTGCACCACTGTAAGCCAAGTGCCCGTTCCATTGGAAGCTCCAAATCCAGTTCCAGTATTTCCTTTGCTTTGATGTTGTCTGGAAATGTTTGCAACACCGTGTGATTATTACTGATCCACTTGGAGAGCTTAAATCCTCCTTTGTTGCAAAGAGCTGTCAGATCTTGGGCAAATTTTATTGCTTCTTCTTCTGTAGGCAAAGATTTCAGGCAATCATCCACATAGAAATTATGCTGGATTGTACTGACCACTTCGGCTGGAAATTGCTGAGCATTATCTTCTGCTGTTCTTCTTAATGCATAATTTGCACAGCTCGGCGAGGACACTGCTCCAAACAGATGCACTGTCATTCGATATTCTTGTGGAAATTGTGATGTGTTACCATTGGACCACCAGAGGAAGCGAAGAAAGTCTCTATGTTTTTCTGGAACATAGACCTGGTGAAACATGGCTTGAATATCTGCCATAATGGCAATTGGCTCTTGTCTAAAGCGCACAAGGACTTCCACAACTGAGTTGGTCAGATTTGGTCCTTGTAACAGCTGGCAATTCAGTGAGGTCCCCTTGAATGTTGCAGCACAATCAAAAACAACTCGTAGTTTGCCTTTTCTGGGGTGATAAACACCATGGTGGGGTATATACCACACTTTTCCCTCACTGCCCACTAAGCGATCACTTGGAACAACTTCAGCATATCCATTACATATCATGTCATCCATAAATGCAATGTAGTCTTTCTTGAAGGTGATGCTCTTATCAAACTTCCTTTTAAGGCTTTGAAGACGTTGCTCTGCAATACAGCGGTTCACTGGCAAGGTGGCATTTTCAGCCTTAAAAGGCAAATCAATGCAATAATGTCCATTGATTAAATGTGCTGTATTGTTCATGATATCCATAAACTTGATATCTTCTCTGGACATTTCAATCTGTTCTTGTGATGTTTTTTCATTGAAATCATGATTATATTGTTCAATCAACATTGTTTCCAGATTTTGTACAGAAATCCTGTTTGCGGTGAAAGCATGACAGTCTGTCTTTCTCCTTTCACTCCTAAGTGGTCCATTGATGACGCATCCAACTCGAGTCCAAACTGCATATGGGCCATCATCCTGGCTGTTTATCAGCTCCCACGGCTCCATTACTTTAGGTGCGTCTGTGCCAATGAGTAAATCTACATCAGCATCTAAGTTGTGGAGCTTGATACTTTGCAGGTATGGCCACTGGTTAATGTCCTCCTGTTGTGGAACATTTCGCTTTGAAACAGGCATTCGTTTTTGTGTCATGACATCTGGAAGCTCAATGAAATCATTTTTATCAAACGCTGCTACTTGCAGTCCAGAGATGATGTTTGTACTCACAATGTCTTTATGACCCATCGTTTGCAGCTGAATGCTTGTTCTCTTGCCCTTCAGTTGCAGCCTTCTGGCCAGACTTTCTGTGCAGAATGTTGCTGTGCTGCCCGGGTCCAGAAATGCATATGTATGCACAGTTGTGTTGGTTTTTGGACTCCTAACTTGAACTGCAACAATAGAGAGAATTGAATTATCTTCATCACAGACCCTAATATGACTACAGGTTTGAGTCATTGTGGACGTGGTTCTCAGAGAATTCTGTGGACATCTGGAGAAAGCTTTTGTGGTTTCCTTGTCAATGTGCAGGACACTGGGATGTTGTTGGTGACAGACAGTACAGATCAAGCGACCTCTGCATTCTTTGCTTATGTGTCCCACCTTTAAACAGCCAAAACACATGCCTTTTTCCTTAATAAAGTTCACTTTATCCTTGTGTGGCTTGTCTTTGAACTTAAAACATTTGTCAACTGAGTGATTACTTTTGAAACAATACAAACAGTTGTGGTTTTTAGAGGACTTCATCTCATCTTCAGATGATTCATTATTCACTGAAATGACTTTTGTGAAAAAGCTGCTCCCCTTTTTCTTTAGTTTTGTAAGGCCGCTACTGGGGTTTTTAGAGATGAGCTGTTGAACATCAGTGATATTGCCAAACAACGGATCAGATGCAATTTTAACCTGCTTTTCAACAAAAGCAACAAGATCAGTAAATAGTGCTCTTTGATTCCTTTTTTCTTGCAGGTCACAGGCTGCATTTCTCCATCTCTCTCTCATTTTGTAGGGAAGCTTAAAGATTATGCTCCTCATATTTGAAGGCAAGTCCAGTTCTTTCATATGAATGAGGTGTTTCGTTAAATTTGAGCATCCCTTAAGAAACAGAGCAAATGCTTGCAGTGATTTAATATCCTCACTTTTAATAGCTGGCCAGTTGTTAATTTTATCCATATAGGCCTGTGCAATCTTGTATTCATTTCCAAAATGTTCAGAAAGAAGATTTTTAGCTTGAAGATAGCCCAATTCCGATGGTAAATGCTGGCAACTATGTACAAGGTCTCTAGGTTGTCCCCTAGTGAATTGTTCTAGAAAGTGCAAACAATCGCTCAAGTTAGATGTTTTGGCCTCCACGCTGTTCTCAAAAGCTCTTATGAATGATTTGTATTCAAGAGGGTTGCCATCAAAAATTGGAATGTTTCTTGGTGGCAAGACCGAACTCTGACTCTGTTGAACCAACATGGCAGTGATGTCATTTTGCCTTTGCATGATGTTAATTATACTGGTTTGATGATCCAATTCTTCCAGTTGTGGCTTTACACTTGTGTCTGGACTTTGAACATTTAGTTGAACATGAACACTTTGTGGCTCAGTGTTTTGAATTGCTGACTTATGTTTCAATCGAACAACTGGATGCTCAGAGATTGCAGAGGACATTTTAACAACGTCCATGTCCTCAGGGACAAATATGTTGGCACTTGGATTAAGTTTTGGCGCCGACTTACAAATACCCCTTTTAATGTAAGAGTTCATGCCATCAGAACATTTCGAGCCACCTTGTGAATTTATTTCTAATACGCGAAGCTTTGCATTAGCAGCCGCTAGTTCCGTCTCAAGTTCAAATTGCTCCTTTTCTTGCTTTAGCTTCTCCTCCATGGCTTCAAGCTGATGCTTCCTTTTGAGAGCTGCAGCACGCTCCAGCAGCGCTGCTCTTTCAGCCTCTGCTCTTATGCGTGCAGATGCAGTGGAAGAGACACGGGACAATTGAGAGCATACATTGGACTTTACAGAGCACACATTGGAAACACTGTCTTCAGGGTTAATTAAATATTCAGCGTTGTCTTTGGCTTGGTCATCAGCATTTGGTATCACAAAGGGCTCACTCAGTTCACATAACCAGCCCTTGACACGTTTAGTAAACGCCAGGTAAGTACCGTATTTTCCCGACTATAGAGCTCATCTCTATATAAGCCGCACCCACTAAGTTTTTTTTTAAAAAATAGAGAAGTACATATAAAAGCCGCACCGGGGTAAAAGCCGCTGATTTATTTGATTTATTTATTTTTATTTTACAATTTTGTAAACAGCTGCCGATTAAACTCAATGTTACAACCTTGACATGATTATAGGAGTTGTTTTACCGAGAAATCAATTAGAAGCGCCGTGAAAACGGCCGCAAAGCGCGCTCCCGACACAGGGGGAACAGCTTTTCACGGGGGAACAGAATTGCGCACAACACCGGATTTGCACGGTGGATTTACGTGCGGCAGCTCTATTTCTTTCCTGTACTGCCAGATCGATGGCCTTCAACTTAAAAGCGGCATCATACGAATTTCTTCGTGTGGTTTCCACGATGAGTGGGTATGACTTTGAACTAAATTATCCGTCGTGCCTGCTGCTTACAAGTGCTAAATAAAAATTAGCGCTATCTTCTTCTTTGACTTCCCACCCGTCTCGTTTTTTTTAACTTTCTGCTCAAGCGCCCCCTGGTGGGTTACGAAAAATCCACAGAAAAGCCGCACCACATTATAAACCGCATGGTTCGAAGCATGGGGAAAAAGTAGCGGCTTATAGTCGGGAAAATACGGTACTCATTTTACTTTGAAAATGTTTATTTTGTTTCTTAAGTTCATCACAGGGGAGTGACAAACTTGTGAATTGTTTATGCGACACCTCTGCATCCTCACAACATTGCATAAATGTAGTCAGAAGTGACTTGACTGAGTCAGCGTTATCCTTGGAGTCCATCAACACATTTAAATCATCTTTTATCCGTTTTGCTTGTTTCAATTTAGCAGTTCTTTTATCTTGGCATGTTTTCATATATGACATCAAGCCTTTCTCTGTGAATTTAATGCTTCTTTTGGATGAAACCTCTGAGTCACTCTTTGCCATCTGTGGTTTTGTTACATCAGACATTTTTGCACAAACTTTAAACTGCATGTAACTTTGTTGTTGCCTTTGTTCCGTTTATATTTCAAATCCACTTGCTTTGTTTAGGAGTGCAATGCTTTAATTCAATCTTTAACTCATCTTCATGTTGACAAACTTGTACTTTAACATTGGTTGCTATCATCAAACTCCAATCGTATGGCCGTTTTTCCTTTACAGCATTAGCAATCTTTGTACATACCGTTGTCATCGAAGAGGGACATGAGTGTTTGTGGCTTATATCTGAGGCACCTCATGGCTTGTGGGCGTGGCACTTCCTCCTCCTGACATCGTCCAAGAACAAAGAAGTGGAATCCTCCTGGCTTCACCATCCACTCATCAGCAGATTTGATATCGTTGAAAACAAAGGTCCAAGGCCGGGTTTTTTACTTGATGTAGTGACTACTTGTCTATGGAAAAACTTAAAAGTAAACGAACAAAAATTAAATGTAAATCAAATAGTTACTTGATGAATAGTGGGTTTCCGGGTTTACGCAGTACAAAAAATTCTCAAAATACGTCAAAAAATGCAGTTCTGAGAGTTTATTCCAGGCCTCTTCAGGGAAAAAATAAACATGATACAAACAGAAAAAGTACTTGCTGCCTTGGCTGCCCTGGTTTCAGCCTTTGTGCTCGCTTCACCTGCTACTCACTGACTAACCAGGCTGAGTGACTTGCTTCCTGAAAGGACTGGTAGACTGCCAGACTGCAGCACTGGAAGACTGGTAAAAAACCATAAGCCCACCCACTTTCCATCCTGAGCTACCTGGAGTCCATGTATTTATACACCAGACACACCCAAAACCCAAACAAAATCAATTAACTAATTAAACAATTTACTAAGAAATAATTGTATTCTAAACAACTGTATTCTAAATGCAACAAATAACCAAATAAATACAAATTAACTAAATAATCTGAGTTCTAAAACAAAATAGAGAAATGGCTCCTACACTGTTCAAGACTACATGAACCAAGTGACCCCATATAGCAAAGTGTGCTATAAAACTATACTTAACCAAAACAGCAATACTGAAACACAGCTGGGTAATGAAGATGGGATTTCCACTGTTTTTTTAAAGAGCACATAATGGCTGTTATTTCTATGTAAATATTTACAGGTTTAATATTTATCATTCAGACCACCCGAGAAAAGGAGGTGGTGTAGCTTTCTTTGTTAGATCTTGCTTTTCAGCTCATCCTTCTTTCTTAATCTGTTCCAAAGCAGTTTGAACTTTCAGCTGCAAAGATTTAGACTTTCAGACACACTCTTTTGCTTTTAATTTCCCCTAAATCATTCACAGTCCTACTCGCCGTAATTTGAAATGTCCAAAAAAAATAATTCTTTTATGACTTATTTCATTATAATTGGAAGCACGTTTGTCTGTTAGATGATGTTAATTTTGCCTGGGAATACAATAATGATGGTTTTAACAATTTTGTAGACAAACATGCTCTGTTTTGTCAGCCGATAGTTAGGGGTTGAGTTAGCCCCTGGTTCACCACTGAATTAGCAAGTCTCTTGCATGGGAGAAATCAGCTTTGGCCAGCTGCAACCTAATTGTTTCAATAGACATTTCATTGCCTTTGGATCCTTATTGGATGCAGTCTATGGAGCCAGAAGGGTCTCAATAGTCACAAATACACATATGTGATTCATACATGCACAGTACAAGATCCACACATCCACAGTTTGATTCATGCAAGCACAAAAAAATCCACAAATGCACAAAAAATCCACGCACACATAGGACAAGATCCACACATCCACAGCTGTGGACTTTTGAGACTCTCCTGCCGTGCGCCGACTCACAAAAGCTAAAATATCAAGCTATATGTTTTACCTACCGCTCCACTGACGTTGTCAGAATCCATGCTGAGGTCTGAAAGCGCATTGTGCTCAGAGTACGCGCTCTGGAACAGGTTGAATGTGATTGGCTTATGAGTAAGTCACCCCACGTGGAGTACTTTCCTGTGATTGGCTTATACAAGGGAGGCTTCTGATTGGTTGCAAACCATTCTCTGTTTAAAAAAAATCCATTTGTGAATCGGCGCACGGCAGGAGAGTCTCAAAAATCCACACACAAATGCAGCGAAGTTTAAAGACCAGAGCTGTGGATGTGTGGATCTTGTCCTGTGTGTGCGTGGATTTTTTTGTGAATTTGTGGATTTTTTTGTGCTTGCATGAATCAATCTGTGGATGTGTGGATCTTGTCCTGTGTGTGCGTGGATTTTTTGTACATTTGTTGATTTTTTTGTGCTTGCATTAATCGAGCTGTGGATGTGTGGATCTTGTACTGTGCATGTATGAATCACATATGTGTATTTGTGAATATTGAGACCCTTCTGGCTCCATACAGTCTTTGGTGGTCACCCTTTCACTTCACTGAATGATTTACCCCCTCAATAGAGACACTTCTCATTTTTACATGTAATGTCTAAGTCTCTAAAGGGTCTTGATCCTGATAAATCTGCAGGATCTGCTAATCTCACTTTTTACATGACCCAGTCAGCGACGGATCCAACCTTCTCATGTTACATAGCACGGAGCATCGATACGTGCCGCATATTGACCTGAAAAACTATTTAATATATCTCAAATTAAGCTAATACTTGGGTCAAAACCTATATGGTGCTGTTTTTGTCAGATATTGAATATGTATAGAAGTCCAAGGTCAAACTAGGGTTTTTCTTCAACAATGGATCTTACTTTTCTTTCTGCACACAGAAGCATCTTGTCTTAATGACCTTCCTGCCTCTGTAAGATGTTGTTTACATGAAAGCATCTGCCACCTCTCTGCATATGTTGGATGTTGTCTATCATGGATCATTACTGTTCATAACAGGGTATAAATCTCTCACTCATCGCTGTGCTTTATGTTCTCGCACTCGCACTTGTACATTTTCATCTATGCAGCTATCCTCCAACATGTCACTTAGTCCAGCCACAGACGACCCTCTCGGGATTAATAAGATCAAAAAGCATTTTCTTAGTCTGACCCTATCAACTTGGACCACTCTACAGCAGATTCTAAAATTGTCTGCATTGATTCCTCTGGGACAATTTAAAATAGATTTTAGGAAAAAGATAAATGTTGTTATGAAACCCGCTCAAATTTTTTGATCATATTTTGTTAGGTTAGAATCAACTGTTTTAATTAATTGTATTGTTACCGTGTTTTAAAAATGTTTTTGTCAAAATATGTCCGTTGCAAATGAGTTCCAAGATCTCAATAAGATATAAATTCATGTTAAAAAAAGAAATAAATGTTATCCAAGTTTCTTCAAAGAGTCATAGATGGGGATGGCTGTGGACAAAAATGATCTGCTACAGCCGTCTACAAATGTTGTATGAGAGGCTCCTGATGAGGATGCTCAGAGTTGTCATTATATTATATTCTTCATTTTATAAAGAATCCTTTCTTCCACAATCATCCCCAGTAAGCTCCAGTAACAACAGAAACGTCAAATAGGTAAATATCAAAACATCACGCACTTGATAAAATTGCATGTTCTTTACAAAAGTTTCACATGAATTGTCATTTATATTGGTTTAAACTTTCTGACACTTAGAATGTGTGTATGTACATTCAAGAATATGTGGTTGTAGAAGTGAGAATAATGTCTCTTTGTCTCGCATTTTCCACTCCCATCTGCTAATGAATACTGCTGCAAAAAGGAGCTGTAAGAAAATGACACTTTAATTGTGTTTTCTTGTCTTATGATGACCAATTAGATTTGTAAACATCTTCTCCCACAGCCCTTTCTACCCACAAACCCATCAGTGCTAGATGTTTGACCTCTGCTCTTCCTCCACATAATCATTAACCGCTCCCTCACAGAAACAGAGAAAGTCACGCAGAGGAGTTCAACACCCTGTGGTGTGAGAAATAAAGTTTAAACTCTGACTAAAATCAGAAGTCTGCATCCACATTTCTGTGGTTAAACCTTCTGTACAGAAAGCCCAACAAGCAAACCACCACACACTAATACAAAGGTTGCTTCTAAATACATACATCACAAATGTATGTATTTAGCATGGTATTTATACATACCAGGAATTTTTCAGGGAGAATGGGGTAGTTGATATTAGCCCAGCAATTAGATCTTGTTGCACAGTGTATGTATGTATGTACAAATGTATACATGAATGTATATGCACATATATACGTGCAGGTACGTATGTATGTAGGTGTATAGGTGTATATATATATATATATATATATATATATATATATATATATATATATATATATATATATATATATATATATATAAGTATATAAGTATGTTTATATACATATAGATTACTATGTATGTAAATAAGACAGCATATATCCATCCCTATTTCTTTTTGTATTTTTTTTGGTATTCTTTTTGATCCATTGTATATATGAAGATTCACTGTATATAACTGAATGCACCTCCCATACTCTGCACCTTCTTGTATGAGCCGATGTGACGAGTGAATTTCTCCATTGTGAGATCAATAAAGACTATCTTATCTTATCTTATCTTATCTTATCTTATAACCAGTAAAGGCATTAAAATGGGTTCTGTGGGAAAAAACAAAGGCCAAAAAAGTGACATCACGTTCAAAAACAAACCCAAAAGAACAACAACCGCAAACTCACAAAAGCTGCAAAGCGACTTTAGAGAAAAACAAGCTCAAAGTCACTTATAATAAGCGGACTATGCAACACTGAAGCTGACATGAACACCGCTCATGGAATGCATGATGTTTTCATTCCAGTGAGAAAAAGCCAAATAAACATAGCCTACCTGCACAGATCCTGCTGTCACTGTTGTCAAGTTTGCACATTCAAGAGTTGGCTCCTTACCACCGAGGAAATGTAGAGCACATTTAGGTGTCTTTGGTCAGATTCCACTGTAAAGTCCTCTTGGTTACAAGCTCGTATCCAACACTGGCATTTCTCCCCAATCCTCCAGGGCTTTTGAAAATCAATGAAAAAATCTCCCTCCATATGGCTACAATCATTATATTGTGAGGCACTCCAGCAGACACAACTAAACAATTCAAGCTTCTCACAGCGCATGTGCTCTGATACTGAAGGAGCACAGGGTCCTCCCATCCCCCCGCTCCCTCCCCTCTTCTGTTAGTAGACAACAATGGCAGAAAGCTCCATGCACTGCTGCAGGCAGAGGGCGCCAAATACATTGTCATTGTCATTGTCAGTCCGGGGGATCTCATGCTGCTCTAGATGAGAAGCCGCCTTGGGCGTCTGCCCATGTCGCCCACATCAGAAACCACCACTGCTCGGGCCACTGTGTTTTTTTTCTGCTCTTTCCTTCAAGGCAACTTCCAGCAAGAACCTGGATCCTGTTCCATTTCTGTCACCAGAAAACTCATCTGCAAGCCTCCAGACCCAACTCTGGATCTCACAATCCTTGGCTGGCATCTTCAGAGTCCTCGCTTCAGTTCCTTTGGCTCATTCGAACCCAGGGAACCTCCATTGTGTTCCCTGGCTTTCAACTTGTGCTGACCACAATGTTTCTTGGACTTCATAGGTACCTGTTGTTGATCGCTCATCTCCATCTCAGATCTTCTTCACCCCTCCCTGTCAGACTTTTCATTTTTCTCCAAGTAGGCATCCTGTGTTCTTCCCCCAGTCAAAATCTGAACTCCATACTCCAGAACTGCTGATCGGCAGTTTTACTCCACTGGTCCCGGACCTTTACCTCCAATTTCCCCATCATTGCTCCTATCACCTTATTTGTCAATAAAACTACAAATTTTCCTTGGTCTCCTGAGAGGGTTTCCGCATGTGGGTCAGACATTTACCCAACAACATGACATATGGATGATATTACCTTGTTTAAGGAAAAGGTAGCTAACCCACCCCACACAATCTTTAATCTGTGTAAGCTTTCGGTTCTTGTAGGTCCCGATCTAGGCATAACCACATTCCTAATTGATCCACTTTGGTCCCATGACCAGATGCCGACAGCACATGCCCTTTTCCTGGCGACGGCTCTCCTTGATATCAGTGCATGTCCATTTCCCTAGTCTGTTCTCACCTGGAAAGCACAGATCCTTTCAGTTCTGACCAGATTGAAAAGCCACAATGCTGATCTCATTGTAACGCCATGTTTGTTATTACTTGCATATTTCATTTTTATTATCCTTTGTTGTATACTTCCTGCTGTCCCTCAATATATGGATGCTTTCTATTATGCTTTATGGAGATGCATTGATTACACAGATACTTCCATCCACTCAACTTCAAAGTCCTGATTCAACAAAAGCAGCATCAATAAACTAATCTGCATATCTGAGACAGGAATACTTGAGAATGTAAAAGGGGTTCACATTCTTTTCACAATGAAACCATCTCATGTTTTTTCTTCTATTGACATCATAATCACTGCAACAAGGCAAGAAGAAACAAATACTGCAGATGAGCCACTCAGATGGTAAGGATGACCTTGCTTTATGGCTTAAGTGCTTCCCACCTTCTCCAATCTGATTTGCAGCATCCATCTATCAACCAAATGATGGGAAAGGGCCAGGTTAATCAAGCTCAATTACCTTTACTCTCCTTTGAGACTGACATAGATACTGTGTTGTTCCATTCATAGCAGTGCCAACACTTGATCACTGTCTGGATGAATAAATGTATCATTTATGGTTATTTTCTCCTCCTGCCAAACAAATTAACTGTTTTGAAACAAAAGATAGTGGAAGTTACTGTTTTTAATCTCAGATACTATGTGTCTGACTATAAAAAGGAACCTGTTTCAGCTCTGAAACTTCTAAAGTCTAATAACTGCTGGGTAGCTTCATGCATAAAAACTGTTTTAGGGTCATTACTGTTTGACAGGCATTGAAGTCGTATGTGTCAGTGATCTGGTCATTCTTTGGGCTCGATTGGTCAGGGAAGTGGTTTACATACCCAACCTATGTCAGTGTGGCAACCTCCTAGGATTAAACGGTGGTCTTGCTTTGATTTTCAAACCAATATTGCTGTTGGTTCAAAGGTTTTTGTGACGTCATTTGGAGAAACTGACGTGTCAGTATCTCTGCCACTGTGGAATATAAAAGCAGCTCTGTCTTGTGCCTCCGTAGCGAGCTGGACATTCAGCAGATCTCTCAAAGCTGACTGACCAAACCAACACCTAGTGTTGGTGTTGGTTTTGTCAATCTACCAAAGGTTTGTTTTAGCCAATCACGGTATCAAATTAAAACAAAAGCAGCATGCGTCTTGAGAAACTATAAGAAGGTAAGCTAATAAAGGCACTTCTTGCTGTTCTTCTTTCAAATATGGAATCGTGATTCTGACAGATATGATAGCAGCAGCTACATGTGCATTCCCCTACACTGTCATTTTTATGTGTGTTTGGCTGTGGGCTCATCAGCTCTTGCTTTTGTCTCACCGGTTTGTCCCGCATCAAACTCCAATACTGCAAAGTCATTGGCCCGAACCTTTTTTGGTTCAAACACAAAAGTTTCAAACCGGAGCATTACAAGATGAATTCTCAAGTGTGAAAATACAAAACCGTGAGAATTCATCTTGCAGGCAAGGTTACTGGTGACCAAAAGATTCTTTGTCGCAGCTGTTTTATAATTTTTGTCTGTTTTCTTTGTGTCTCTGTCCTTTTTCTCTTTCTCCTACTTTGTTACTCTGTCCTTATTGTTTTTCTTCCCCTCCCTCCTCTATCATGTGTGGCATCAGTTTCTAATTAAAACCTTAACAGCAATACAATAATTCAGCAGGGGTTGGGCATCAAGGGAGGATTTATAAGTATGAACCCTCCTTTGGTAAAGCAAATATGTTTGGCATAACTACACCTGCCAGAACACCATTCTGGGTGAAGGACACTGGACTTGGAGCTGGGCTTTGGGTTGCTGCATGGCTCGGCGGGACCCTTTGATTTTTACATACCTCTTGTACAAAACACCGGGCGGCTTACTGACTCCCCTGCTATGGCAATCCTTGAGGGACATTTAACCACATCAATAAAATAGAAAAAACGTTCTTTCAACACAGCAACAATGAAACCGATTCTTATCTATGCTTTCCAATTAAAAAAGAATGCTCATTAAATAAAGATTATTGATGTTACAAGAACCCAAAAGGTCATGATTTAGTTCATGTTCGTTAAAGAGTGATGACAGAGGAGAAAAGGAATGTCCAGAAAACACTCAGCACTGTTTTCCAAGCTTCCAGCAGTGTTGCCAGGTCCATTTGTTATCAGCGATTTTGGGTTTGTTCATTTATATTATTTACAAGGCAGATGTAATAGAGCTGGTTGCTTGTTTCTCTAGCAATAACTGGCAACAGTGGAGTGGCTTCCTGACTCACTGTTTTTTTCTAAAATGCAGCTATCTGAGCACAAAGGGATGGAATATTCTTCTCATAAGCTTCCACTGCCATGCAAAATTAAAAGTATTTTATCCTGAACTAAAATAGCTATCCCCTCAAACATGCAGTGCTGCACACGTTCGACATGTGCTGTGTGTGTATGCATCTCTTTTATCTGAAAACATGGGAAACACACTGAGTGACAGGCGTTGGTTAGTGGTTAGCTTCCTCAAATTTCCTTACGGAAGCAAAGCTTGTTTTGCGGAATATGAATTTGTGAAGCTAACATTTTGGTTAGCTGTGCCCACCACTGCTCAAGTCTAAGTCACATGACTTGAGTCCATGGTTCTGCTTCTAAGAGTCTGAATCATGGTGATATTCCCTAATAATGGATTAAACTAGTTCTGACTAACCACATTATTACTGTCTGTGTTGCGAAATATGGTGCATCTGCCTTGCTTTGCTAGTCTGTCAAGAGTTGTTAGCGTCACCAAGAAATGAGCAGTTAACTAGGATCTGACTTTTCTTTTAGCTTGAGCCAGTCAGAAATGTAATGGATGTAATGTAATAGATAAGTGTTGGGCTTGGACTTCTGGGCAGTGTTGCCATGTTTATTCATGAACTGAACCCCAGTTCCACTCACAGCCATCTCACACAACGTTAATAAGGTACATATACTGTAATTATCACAGAATCAGAAAATATCTCAGCTACCAACAGAAAAGAATAAGAATGCTGTTAAATAATAACACTTAACACACCATCTGTATTGCAAAGTTGTTCTGGAAATACATCACTTTGGTACGGATGCCCTTGCACAGAAAGGAAAGCTCAAGATTAGCAACTCATTATCTGATGTGGTAAAACATAGGGTTCCTGCATTTACACATACAACTGCCACTATAATGGACTTTGAAGATGGGGTTTGAGAGAATATTCCAGCTTCAGGAGTTACTCCGGTTGATATTTATTGCATCTAATTTGAAAATGTGGACTTCCAAGTGTAATGTTCTATTAAAATACTCCAATTGGTTTCCCATTTACAGCTTGACAGCGATGACTTTAAAATGTAACAGTTTAAAAATTCAAGAAGAAACTTGGATCGTGGCACGTTTTGCTTTTTGATCCCAAGTCTCTGATATCTTTTTGTTTCTACTCAGTGGTCTAGCATCATTAGTTAACAGCTGACTATCTCATGTGATTTTGTATAATTCAGCTGCAGTCACCATGAGCTTTAGAAGTCATTAGAAATTCTCACTATCTTCTCTAACAGATCAAAACATTTCCCTCTGAAGCAACGAAAGTGTAGGAAAGCATAAGGCTGCATAAATATTGCATTGTACTGCAGGCCTACCTTGAAAGTAAGAAATACTGAGCAATATGCTGTAATGGTTGTCAACAGATGTTGGTGCATCATAACATTAGCTATTTAACAGCGTTCAGTTTCAGGTGAATATTCTTAATGTCACTGATATTTGGATAAATTTAACATTTACATGCATCTACACTGACTCAAACCTCTTAACACCCTTGCTAAAACATCAGGTTCTGGTGATGTGTTGTAAAGTATAAATCATTTCAGGATATTTATGAAATTTTAGTCATTTTTTTATCATTCAGTCTGCTTGAGCACCTCTCAACAATTATAGTGAATCTAAAATAACCTGAAATTTAATTCAGCTGTTCATACAGGACAGCCCTAAACTAAAGTCCTTTGGCAAAGAGGAGACAATGGATGAAAAGTGTCTCATTGTACAAAAGGGATTCGTCACAATAACCAAACATCTTTATAATCAAATCATCATATATAGAGAGCAGGGGAGAAAAATACCTGTTTACTAGCAAAGCTTAAATTACATGGATAACTAAAAGGTTATATTATAACCAGCCACAAAAAATACCATCTGTGGGTTTTACATATAGTGCAGCAAAAGTCAGAGACAATTGCTAATTAGGGTTAAATGATACATATCGTCATACTCAGTTTTCACTGTACAGATATAACAGTTTGTGCATGCAGTTAAAGACTACATTACTCACAAATAATCACCTAGGTCATTCAAAGGATGACACACAACATGGGTCTCATTTTAAGTTTTAGTGCCACCTATTGTTTTAGATGAAAATACTATCTAAAACAAGAGACACCCAGGAAATCAAACAATGGCTGAAAATCTACCTAATGGTTTTTAAACATTGTGAAAAACTTCCAAGTTCCAGATGATACACAGCACCTGTCATGGTGCAGCTTTGTCTGCTGCACCATGCACATATTCAGGACACTTTTCACCCTCCATACAACCCAGTCTCCTCTCCACCTCAGTAATCATCTACACCTGTCAGCAACTAATCAAGCCAGAACTCACCACACCTGTTATCCTCCCTATTTAAGCTCCCTGCATTCTGTCCTTCCCTGTCGGTTTGTTCTGTTGGTTCTGTTTACTTCTGCTCACCTTACCTCTTCCTTGTCAGCCTGATTTCCCTTCGTCTTCGGTCCTGCAAGTATTCATTCTGACGTCCTGCTGTTACTCCAGTCCTGCATGTATTCACTCTGATGTCCTGCTGTTACTCCGGTCCTTCAAGTATTCACCCTGACGTCCTGCTGTTGCTCTGGACTGCAAGTATTCACCAGCCGAACTGCCAGTTCCTGCCATCACCATCCTCCTGCTCCAGCCCGGTACAGACTGTTGGTTTATTCATCCTCCACTATCCACCACCTTCAATAAACTCTCTAAACTAAGCTCTGCTTGTGTGTGTGGTTGTGTTCGGGTTCATATAATTCATGACAGCACCAGTGGGTGGAAATATAAAAATCCAAATGGGGAAGAGGTACGTGATAACATTTTGCAATCCCTTGGTGGTGTCTAATAAACACTGGTTAATACACTCATATTCAATTAATTAGATTACTGAAAAGTTAATTTATACATAATGTGTTTTATCTATATAATGCGTTCCCCATTTCATTAACGGAAACACATTATATAGATAAACACAGACTGGGGATGTTTTAAAGTCTTTATATATGTTAATGATGATTTTTTTTTTTCAACCGCCCCCAGCTAATAAAAACACAACATTTATAAGATTAGAATATTGCATCAGACTTATAAAAAAGCAAAATTTTTCATACTGAAAGGGGGGCTTAATTAAAAGTATTTTAATACCAGTTTAAAAGTTGTTGTTTTTTTTTAAAAAGATATGTTTAATCTGACAAATAAGCCTCTTACAAATGCATATTCTAATTTACTGAATACGACTTTATATGTCTAGACCAGAGGTCACGGATTAGCGGACCACGATCCGGACCCAGCTGCTACCTAATCCGGACCCAACCTCATTTAAAACATTTATATATTACTGCATGTTGTCCAACGACAGTTTCTAACTCAGGCGTTAAAGTTCTCCGTCGCTGCGACGGATTTCGTCATTTGGAAATTGAGCGCAAAAAGTCCCGTTTAGACTTTTTATTCAAGGTTATAATCTGAAGCTGCTCTCAACCAATCAAACCTGGCAGAGCCGGGACATTAGCCAATCAGAATGAGAGCAGGGCGGGTCTTTCCAAAGCGGACATGGCCAGTCTGAGGTTTATCGGTGTTCATCATTTTAACCTTTGAGAGAGCATTTTAAACTGGCTACAGATGGTATGAATGAAAGTAGCGGTGGTCAAAGGTTTTCTTTGGATTTATGCAAACCAGCAGGTCAGAAAGTTCAGCAGCTGACAACAACTTCCCTCGGTAAGCGTCAATCTGCTCCGGCAGTTAATTAATGAATTATTTCCACCTGTGGCCATGTCGTCTGTCAGCGTTTATTCCCTCGCTGGTAAACGCGGCGACCAACCAGGGATCTCCTCGTGATTCGCTATTATGTTTTATTTAAACACAAAGAAGAGTAACGCGCTAGCTCAGGCTAATTTAGCATGACCCTTGAAGAACAAGAGTCGGACTGTGAAACAATGTGCCGCATTTGACTGGGTTCGATTCGGAAAAAGTAAAAAAAAAAAAAAAAAAAAAAAAAAAAAAAAAAAAAAACCTGCTCTGTTCTGAAACAAAGAAGGCAGAGCTGTATCTGCTGTTGGTATGCAGCAGTGATCACCTGATGAGCAGCTGCGCTCCAGGACACTAAATAAAATGACAAGGATTTTGATGCTTACAGATTGTTAAGAAAACTACATCAAAAAGATAAAACAAATAAACTGCAGCTACAACATGGACTGGAGAACGGGTTCTAACTGGGTGAGGCCAGAGAAAGGCGATTCTCAGAGAGTTTTTTTATGAAGTTAAAGTGGAGCGCAGACACAGGGTTCATCCTGGACAGGTCTCCAGTCACTGGGCTAAAATATAACCATTTTATTAAACTTCAAAAAAGTTAAATCATGCCTTTTTATAAACTGTAATGATTAATTGGTGAACAATTATGGGCAAAGCAGAGACTGAATTATTGTCATGTGCAATCTGTGTCAAATTAAAATGTATTATGTCATGATAGTGTTGGTGATGTGTCCTGCATTTCCAAGGCTGTGTTTGCCTTGTATGATCATAAAATTGGTTTATATTGAATGTGACAGGGAGCCAGTGGAATTAATGTACAGGAGTGAAGTAGATGATGTAATGATGCAAGCTGCTTGAGGGTTTCTGGAGGACAGGGAGGAAAGGGAGCTGGGATTGTAAAGTGGACTGTGGACCAGTTTGTCAACAGTGTGAAGGAAGAACTTGATGCTGCAGAGATGAAAGTAACCCAGATGATGATGTGGATGTGGAAAGTGATGGAGAGGCTGTCCAGGATGACACAAAGGCTCTAAAGCTGAAAGGTGGCAGAGATACAGGAATTTTCAATGGATATTTTAAAAGTACCAGATTTAGTTGACTTTGCACACTAAGCAAGTGAGCCAACTAATGCGGCATGATGTCCACGGCCCGGGAATATATGGGCTTGCGAGAAAATGTTTTCAGTCAAACATTATTTTTGCTTCAACCCCTGTGCTAACTTCACTTGTTAATATGGCAAAGCCCTCCGGAGCGTTCCCAAACATATCCGCTTGCTCATACATACGGAGAATATAGCTGATTTAAAGGCGCAGAACGAATGAGCACCTTGATATGTGCTTGAGGTTGGCTTTGTTGCCAATCAAACCCAGGTTTAAAATCCATGCAGGGCAGCCTAAAGCTCACGTCTATCATTAAGCCATAAAAAAGAAATTAAAAAAAGTTCAGGTGTTTTATAAAACATGTGAAAGTCAAGAAATTGTCTATATACCAAACTGTGAAAGATTGTGGTTCTCTATTTCAAAAAGCACTTTGGATTTTAAAATAGAAATTATTTTTTTGTTTAAAAAGTCAATGTATAAGGTGGATGCATAAACATTTTATTTCAGTGTTAAATACTGTTTAAAGTAACAAAGTAATAAAAAATGTGTCCGGACCTTTACTGGTTGTTGATTTTCTTTATTCGGACCCCGCTGATTTTTAATTAGTGACCCCTGGTCTAGACATTCTTTAGGCACTTCTAAAAGCTAAATAAATTCTGCCAGAACATCAACAAGTGCTACCTGTCAGGAAGGCGGGTGTTGGCTCCTGGGCTGTTGTTCCTGTCAATATCCACTAGATGGCGTCACGGAGCAGGAAGGTAGAGAGCAGCGGGTGTGCTCTGCCGCACCTGCAATTCATCAAGCTCGTTACCGCAAGGATGAGAAGACTTGGGCCGTTTCTCAATATGCGTTCTTGAGCGTTCTCGTGTGCTCGTGACACGTCATCAGCCTCAGCCCAGCACTGTTACGATTGCCGAGAACGCCAAACCGAGAACGCGCCGAATTCCCCGGATGTTGTTCTCGCCCGCCCTCTTTATCGAGCATGCATCAGAGCAGACTTGTGTGTTCTTCAGACTGACCGCTTGCCCAGAATGCACCGCGGCAAGATAATTTTTAGGCTCTTTAGAAATTAAAAATGTTGTTTTAAAAAATTTTTCAATAAGATTTATTGTGGTGTAGTATATAAATAGTTTTGAATGTTAAAGAAATGCTAAAGAACTGTGCGTCTCATGACGTCACAAGTACGCTTCTGTTCCAATACACCATACGGCTGCGTGCTCGCGTTCTCGTCAAGTCCGATCTTCCTGTGTTCTCGCCAAGACCGGACTTGACGACAACGCGAGTCTGTACTCGCGTTCTCGTGAATTGAGAAACGGCCTTGGTAGCCAGACCAGACCCGGCGGCATGGGCGGGCATTGGGGGGCCGTGCCCGCCCGCTGAACCAGCTGTGCCCGCCCTGGACTGGAAGCTGTATTTTTTTTTTTTTTGTACCTCGGAGTGGCCATTTATCTGTTAGTACTATCTTTGATGTGTCAATCATACAATTCAACCAATCAAATCAACGACTGAAGGCAACATGCTGGCCAATCACAGCGTGAGAGGGGCGGGTCGCTGGGTCAGAAGTTCATAGCCTTCAGAGACGCTGTTTTCACCATCGGTGTCGGTAGAGCGGGATGGAGATTCGGTCTGATTACCAAATAATTACAAGAAGTGACAACGAAGCAAACAAGGGCGAGCTGGAAGCAGCGCTATTAATTTCTGTTTGAAGTCAACAATGGAGTAAACATTCACGCTAGGAGGGTTATTTAGACAGCTAGGAGCACAAGGAGCAGAACCAAGCAGGAAAACTGCCAAACTGAAGAGACCTGGGTTACTTGCAGGCAGAAGGGAACTCTGCTTTGTTCTGATCCTTGTGCTCCCTAGCTGCTGTAATTACAGAACCTCTGCTAGTATGAATTTTTATTTCAGTGTTCAGCCTGACACCAGCCCTCATGTTTATCAGCGTGTAGCTTATGCTGGACTTTTGAGTACAGACACAGCACTACAGGTTGCTGTATCTCAATGTTAGTTTCCAGTAACCCAAACCCAGCATAAAACCTGCCCAGCTTAAAAGAAAAAAACAAGCCCAAATCTCAACTCTCATGTTAAAAGCACAGAACTATTAAACACATAAGAATATGCCATTAGCACACAACTGAGCTGAAGCAAAGAAAAAAAATCCGCACAAAATGTACAATCAGGCAACCAAATAACACACAAGATCACTTTAACAATCATGATATATCAACTGGAAAAAAAACTTTTATCATTAGCTTCCCAACATGAGTAATAAATCTACCTTAATATAAACTTAATTTATCCTACAGAGCTCAATCAAACATTTCTCTTTCACACAGCCATGAAATATTTTTAAGTTGATCAGTAGAACTCAACGCCTCTTGGGGCGTTTACATTGATCAATACAATTTCATAGTGGCACTTGATTAACCATTATTCTTTTCTTGTTTTATTATAACTATTAATCAATATTATTCATTATAACTATTATTCATTGATGATGACAGATTCGACTCATTTCAAAAATAAATTGACCAGTAAAATGAGTTCAAGGAGATGGGATTTTATTAAAATGGTTTTAGTTTTCTTCCAGACATAGACAACTATTTTGATATATTTTGTTAGAAAATCTTAATAAAAGCCCAACAAATGTTGTGAAAAGCTTCCCAAATGTTTACAACCTGCCCATAAGCTACTTTTGTTCCAACTCAATGTGTTCAAAGAAGCCTAATTGGGTGAAAACCTGCCCAGTTTGGCAACACTGACTACACTTTTTTTCTGTTCTTTTTTTTTAGATTTTGGGATTTTATTGAGAATTTCTTTCTCAGCACTGCAGAAGTAGTCACAGAGCCACTGCTCAGCCTGAAGCATATACAGGACTGTCTCAGAAAATTAGAATATTGTGATAAAGGTCTTTATTTTCTGTAATGCAATTAAAAAACATGAAATGTCATACATTCTGGATTCATTACAAATCAACTGAAATATCACAAGCCTTTTATTGTTTTAATATCGCTGATTATGGCGTACAGCTGAAGAAAACTCAAAAATCCTATCTCAAAATATTAGAATATTTCCTCAGACCAAGTAAAAAAAAAATTATAACAGCAAAACAAAATCAAACATTTGAAAATGTCCATTAATGCACTCAGTACTTGGTTGGGAATCCTTTTGCACAGATTACTGCATCAATGCGGCGTGGCATGGAGGCAATCAGCCTGTGGCATTGCTGAGGTGTTATGGATGCCCAGGATGCTTCAATAGCGGCCTTTAGCTCATTTGCATTGTTGGGTCTGGTGTCTTTCAGCTTCTTCTTCACAATACCCCACAAATTCTCGATGGGGTTCAGGTCAGGGGAATTGGCAGGCCAATCAAGGACAGTAATGCCATGGTCAGTACACCACTTACTGGTGGTTTTGGCACTGTGGGCAGGTGCCAGATCTTGGTTGTGCAGCGTTTCCTGCCACATTTCCCCCTTCCAACACACTTTTTGTGAATGTGCTTTGAAACTGCACTCTGTGAACAGCCTGCTCTTTGAGAAATTTATTTTTGTGTCTTACCCTCCTGATGGAGGGTGTCAATGATGGTCTTCTGGACAGCAGTCAGATCAGCAGTCTTCCCCATACTTGTGATTTAGTTTACTGAACCAAGCTGAGTGTTTTTCAAGGCTCAGGAAACCCTTGCAGGTGTTTCGAGTTAATTAGACGATTCAAGTGATTAGTTGAATAGCCTACTAGTATACAGTACTTTTTCACGATATTCTAATTTTCTGAGACAGTCCTGTACATTTTTTTTTTTGAAAAAGTGTGCCCCCCTAAAAAAATGGAATGCCCCCCCGTAATTTGTTTCTCCAGCCGGGTCTGAGCCAGACCTGTGACGCCTTATTTAATGGCTAAGTTTACATCTAATGAATGTGAGCCCTATGGATAGTGCAGCTTATTGTTGTCCTTTGGACAGATCCTCCAGTCTCTGCAGTGGAGCTTTGTAGCTCCTTCAGGGTTATCATTGGTCTCTGTGCTACCTCTCTGATTGATGCCCTCCTGGCCCAGTAGGGTTCTAGTTGGTGGTCCTCTTTAACCAAATTTATTGTTGTACCATGCTCTTTCCATTTTAAGATGATGGATTTGGTGACGCTTCAGGGGAACAGTAAAGGTGCATAGTCACGTTATTTGAATTTTTTTTTTCTTTTTTTTTACATCAATAGTTCACTCTGGTTGTATACAAACTTTATTAAAGATTATCACGTCCTGCTGGTGTATTAGTTTGGTATTTACACTTTGCTTTTGCTCAATTTGTTAGTAAATAAAGCCTTTAGTGTTTATTTTTAATAACAGTAAATACAACACTTCGCATGCACAGCAGGGGATAAAACAAGGAAGCGGCTAACAGCTATTGGGCATTTCTTAAATGAGTTCGATTAGCTCCACCCCACGGAAATCAACTCCCGTTCCTCAGATGGTCAGACAAGCAAATTACACGCTGAGAAATGGCAACGTTTGCAGCACCAATAATTTTGGAAAATTAGGATGTCCCAGGAGCTTAATTTCAACATGCTTCAGTCGAGAAGCACAGCATCAAACAATTGAGGCGTTGGCTGAAATGTAGAGTCCTGAAAGTTGGCAGAAAGAAAGCTGTATTAGTGGAAAGTTAAGGTTTTCTTTAGCTAGAAGTATGGTTGGGCTGTGTGGGAGCTAACACGTTCCAGCATTATGTGTGCTAGGCCTAGCCAAGCCATTTGCAGTATTCTCTGGAACAAAAATATAAACCTAAACATTCCACCTAACGTTAATGGGCTCCGTGGATTCACCACGCTGGTTCTCAGAGTTATCCAGAATCTGTGTCGCCCGTGTCGGGAGTGCACATGCAGCAGGTAGAACGAATCCAGTCTGCTCCGTCTCATTTTCAACCATCTAGAAGTGAAAATAGAGATGTTTTATTCTTGTTAGCAGAGAAAAAGAAGAGGGTTGTTACACTATCGTTCAGTTAGTGGGTTAAAACTGAAGCTCCAACACATTGGCATGGGGTTGTTTGAGCAGATCGAGGACGTTTGCCTAATGAAAAATTATGTCTGTTTAAACTCGATTGATCTCTCAATAACCTGTTCTCAGAAAGTAAACGGCTCTGCGGTCATTTGCAGATGTCTCTCAAAAATATTAGATTGCTGCGTGTCTGTCTGCTGAAACCAAAAATCCCCCTTCCTGAGTCCGTCGCAGCTGTCTGCTTCTTCCTGTATTTTTTTTGTTACTAGATAGACCCACATGAATGGATTATATAAAACAGATCCCTTTAACACTGAATAAAGTTAAAGCTGAACTGTAAAGCCCTCCCGCTTACACGCTCTTATCCAACAATGGCATTGCTCAGCATTCTTTTGGGGTTTAGGAAAGGGAATGAAAAAAAATGTCATATGGTCATGATGGCGATATCAAGATTCACTCCGGCAGACACTGAAGCAGCAGTGTTTCGTTGTTACCATTATGTTTGCTGATGCAATAGTCGGGACGGAGCTGTCTGCTTCACCACTCTACACAGCTTGTCTGAGCACATTTCTGCCTGTTCTAAATTTAGTAATTTGACGTCATTTGAGGAATGCCCCATTAGTATCTTCAAGATCCAGTGGAGAAAAAAGTAAAAAAAAAAACATTTAATATGATTCAAGAGGGAAAAGACTGGACTGTCGCTGAGAATACAGTATGACCGTTGATGTTCACTGAAGCGGACGCTAAACCTGCCGAGGCTCAGATGTGACCACAGAGTTGATTGACCTTAGTAAATGTTCTGATACGAGGTTCTTAAAGTTGTCTTAGATCATTGGTATTCAATCACGCTGTCAGGCTCGGTCCGGCATTATTTAATACTGTTTTATTAATTAAGCAAACCGGCATTATGATAGTTCTATGTATCTGATCATCACGCCCCGGTGCTGGTGCTGTATTTATCCACAAAAAGGACAATCAAAACATTATCAAGATGGAGGCTTGGTGTTCATATCTTTATGTCATCATGATCAAATTCTGCAGATTTCTGCAGAACCATTATATAGCATTGGAATGTAAAAAAATGGGTAAAAAGCCAGAGGGGGGAATACTTTTAAACAAGTAAATAAGTACTAAAGGCAATCACTAACAAAGTTTGAAATTTAGATCAAAACTACCAAGTTAGGTCACCAACTGATTAATAATAAATAATAATAATTGAACTTTATTGATCTCACAATGGAGAAATTCACTTCTGCATCTTAACCCATCCCCTTGGGGAGCAGTGGGCTGCCACTGTGCGGCGCCTGGGGAGCAATCGGGGGTTAAGGGTCTTGCTCAGGGACCCAGAATGGCAGCTTGTGAGAGTTGAACTCAGAACCTCTGGGACTGAAGCTCTGTGCTCTAACCACTAGGCCACCACTCCCACACCATTATCAGGAAACAGCTCTGTCAGTTTCTGTTGCATAAATAGCTGTCTGGTGAGGTGTCGCGTTATAGAACAATAGTTGGAGTGAATTCATGTACTGGCATTCACAAACAGCAAGCCCTGTAGACATATACAGAATAAACACAAAGAACTTTCCCAATTATTAGAATTTAATGATTAAAAACTTAAACTTCCTGTTAAATTACTTTAGTCAAGAAATGTTCTAAGCTATTAACCTCCTTAACTAACTCTCAAAATGAGAGAAGTAAGATTAATTTAAAACTGAGGTGTGCTTTCATGTGAGTGAAAAAATATTTACTAATTTTGAAGGTTTTGTCAAACACCTGGAATGAAACGGATCTAAAGAACTCTCAGCAGAGCATTGACTAGAAATCCTTCTCCACCACATTTCTGGATGAATTCAGAAACAATGTTATCTTCATACTCCAAGCTTCTTTCCCATCAATTATATGGAATGCACAGAGTTAAGCTCATCCCAAGAAGCAGCAAAAAGACCTTGTTGAGATGACTTAGGCAGTTGGTGCAAAAATAAATGAAGTTTATTTAAATTGTAAAATCTTAGAGTGGATTAGAGAGGGTGAGCAGCTCAGCACTGGTGGGCCATCTCTATAAAAACCCTGCTGCTCAGGATCAGCCCTCAGAATGGTGTCAATGCTGTTAATTGCCCACAAGTCTGTGTCTCACTGAGCAGCTCTCAGCTCTGACTGACAAATCAACACACTGTTAATCACTGCCTCTGCAGTTTCCATAACAGGACAAATTACTCTGGCTACAAAGGCTAAGAGGATTTTACTTTCTCTCTCTTTCTTTGTTTGGATCCAGAAGCCTTCGTGACATCACACACACACACGCACACACACACACACACATCCTTGTTTAAATTACAATGCCTTGACTTCCATAGACATCCATTCATTTTCAGGCCTTTCTGACTGACCCTAAACCTAACCTTTACCAATATATACCTAAACCTAATTGACACCTTAGTCCTAAACCTAACCCCTAGCCTAGAAAAAAAGGTAAGGACCAAAAAAGGTCCTGACTTTACGTGAAAGTCCTGACTTTACTAGTAAAATGAGCAAAACATTTCCTCTCGCAGCTGCAAGTACAAGAACACACACTGATTTCAAATTAATGGACAAGCAGGAATGCTTTACGCACTAAAGTAAGAGAACATCCAGGGTTCTGTGGTTTGGAATATTTTGCAGACACATTTCTAATCAATCTCCACCTTAGGGAGAATTGGAACAACTACACCTCTACTCATTTATTTTCCCACAGAATATCTTCTAATGAAACCTTGTCACAACACACATGTACCCACCCGCTTTAGCTCCATTCAGGCATGCCGTCTGTCTGACACCAGCAGACCATGTCAGTTTCATGTGGTCATTCATCTGACTGCGTTGAACCTGGTTGCCTTTCAGCGCAGTACAGTTCTGAAGTACTGGAGTTGCATTTACAAAGAGAGATGTACAGAATTAGCAGGTTAATTAGGCTTTTAATAACCTCTTCCATTAGAAGAGATCTTTCAGATTTTCCTGTTACATAGTTTAGCCTAACAACTTTATTTCTTTAATACAACGTGCCACTTGGGATTATTCTGCTTTGATTTTATTTTAGTTTTACATATTATATACATAGACTCTGGTGGGAAAAAAGATGAATGAAAAAAATATAGTTGTAGATAAGCCTAAGGAATGTACTAATTTATTTGTAATTAGCTTCTGTTGATCTCTGCTTTATGTTAAAAAATACAGAGAAACATCTGGTTACTAAATGAAACACTTCTAAAGGAGTATAAAAGCCCAGGTCCACTCGCTCTGACTTTTGAGTGTTTCAGGAACAGTTTTTTTTCACGGCCAGCCCGACTCTGCTGAGGAGTAAGGCCAAACGACGCTGATTCGAGACAAGTTTTGAGTGAACACTCCTCTTTTCAGTGATTGGCCGTGGGGTGTGGAGAAATGAGAAGGTTTTCTCTGAGGAAGCCAAGAAAAACTGAAGAACGACAAATTAATATTAGAGATCACTGTGGGGGGCGCGCTGGTGGAGCAGCAGGTAGCGCGACCCATGTACGGAGGCCTTAGTCCTCGACGCGGTCGACCCGGGTTCGACTCTGACCTGCCGCATGTAAAAATAATATCACTGCGGTTAACAATCTTTTAATTTTAATAATACTATTAAAATTCCAGGCGAGCTCGAGCTGGGCGAGGTCTGACAGCTCGCACCGCTGAGACAGGCGGGAGAGTAAGCCCGAGAATAGAAATAATTTCACTAGGGTTACAATCTTTTTTATTAACGTGTCCTCCCCCCGCCATGACTGACACAAAAGATCTCACATAAAGGTGTAAATATTAATATTTTGTCCATGACCGAAAACAGCCGTACGAAGAACCGGTCTGTCCCTGGCACCTACAGCTGCTCCAGGGACCCCTAGCTCGGTCAACGCTTGCCGCTCTCACTGGTGCCCGCAGTCTGTCCCGCGAAATCAAGCCGATATCAAATAATTACACTGTGGTTAAGCCTGAAGACTTAGCGGTTTGTCCTGGGGACTGGCAGCAACACTCAAAGCAGAGCTCAGACAGGATCTGCTTATTTTATTATTAGATCAGTGATCCAGATATTTATCCCAGTGGATTACTCCTTAAAAATATCCAAGACAATTTTGCATGTACAGTTATAGAAGGGTCATTCCATGGAAAGTGTTAAGATTGGACCTTTGAATGTTGAGATTTTTGATCATAACCTTTTTTTCTTTTTTAGTTTCATAGCCTATAGAACATGTAACACTTGCAATAAAACATATTTTTCAAGCTCAGACACCATTTTCTGAAAGTATTTTAGCACATTATATCCAGAGATCAGAGTTTCTTTTTCCACCCCGTCACAGGACAAAGTAACAAATTCAACAGTAATTTTAGATAAAAGTAAGACAAACAAAGTGTTATTGAAGTGTCTTTTTGTTCAAAAATACCAAAAGTTAGTTTAAAGTGTTTTTTTATGTTTTTATTTTATGTACAGCATTAATAAATACATTTAATATGCAAGTGATCATTAGCCTGGGTGCCATTCCGAACTTAGTCCCGCCCACAATGTTTTTGGTCGGGAAGTTCGGTCTGGCATTGCTCAATACAAGCGCGACTATGCTCGCCCAATATCTGGCGGGCCAATCAAATTGTCAGGGTGGGCTTTATACGATGATGGACAGATGATCAACAGTAACGTAATCAACCAGGTCACCAAAGCGCGCTTGGGTTGAATTCGTTTCGTGAAAGAAGCAACTGAAGAAGAACTGAAATAGGCATCACGGCGATGCAACTCGGCGTGAACGACGAGGTGGATATATAGCCAGCGGTCTTTGCCAGCTCCTTTTCGGAAGCCCGGAATCCTGGCTGCTGAACAACAAGTGGAGGGACATGCTAGGCTCCGATGTTTTTCAAGCCAACGTTATGGGTATCGTCGTGGACGAAGTTCATCTAACTTACAAATGGTAAGAGATCATCTGACTGTCTGACTTAGTAAATAACTCGCAATGTCGTGATATGAATCCCGTGTTGTAAACATAGTAGGTAACGTTGTACGTTCGCTAATTCAGACTATTCAACTATGCGTCGCTTAACATACGGCGCACACTCCGTTGCTCTTATTGGTTGTAGGTCTATCCAATTGAGTGCAGAGGAATTTTTTTTCCTGGTTCGTTCGAAACACGCCCCACAATCACAGCTCAATGGAGCAGTATCAGACTCAAATTCTGACTAGAATTGAGTATGACCATGTCAGGCTAAGTGATCATAGCTTCTTTGCTAAAATTTACAGTCGGACTTCTAAATCTACAATAAAACTTACATATTATGTACAGTATTGCAAATATAAACTATGTGTATAATTGCTTTGACCACTAAATTACCCTTTATCTTTAAAAAAATAAAAAAAATCACACTGTGACGGGGTGGAATATAGTGTGACGGAGGGGAACACTGTGACGGGGTGGAATGGACAAATTTAAGAACTGCACAATTTCAATTTCATAGTTGCTCAAATTTGATTCAGGCCACAATTAATGACAGACACTGACATAAATAACCACTGTTTTATTTTAAGAACAGCTCCTCAAAAAAATAAATCACAGCTTACTTTGCCAACACTCTTCAAACACGGTAGCATGGCCGAGGTAGAAAATTCATGAACATAGCCCAACTATTCTGTAAAACAACACTGCTGGTGCTATTGCTACAACTGTAACAAAATATATCAAATATCAGCTTTTGCCATAGTGCTCCGCTTGATTTATGCATGTGAATAGTTTTATTATGATTCATGCGGGGAATATGTCACATATATGGACACTACAAGAGGAAAGGAAGGACAAGAAAAAAGGTGAGAAAGGGTGAAAGAAAAAAATAAAAGGGAGAGAATGATAAAACGTCTTCAGTCTGCTTCATCACCTGCAAAGAGAGATGCAAAAAGAACAGCACAACCAACGGACATAGTATAACAGATGCAATAAAGTAACACCCTGATACCATTGCTGAATTATATGTGTTATTATTTAATCTGGCATGTATAATGTGATAGCTGAAGTGGAAATAAATAAATAAATAAATATGGCGGGATGTCACTGGCTGTGACTCTTCAATAAGCTGTAGTATGTTATCAAACAGGCACCAAAGAGTGTCTTCTTTTGTGGGCCAGGAGAACCTGTTGTTTCCATGCACTTGACTTGTACATGTGTTTAATTCGATGCTGGGGGAGGGAAGTGTGAAAGAGATTTAAATATTTTATACTAATTCAATATGAAGAACAGTGCCACCCATCACAATGATTCCACCCTGTCACAGGCTATAGGAGGGGTCGGCAACCTTTACCACTCAAAGAGCCATTTGGACCCGCTTCACACAGTAAAGAAAACACTGGGAGCCACAAAACCCTTTTGAAATTTTAAATGAAATAACGCTGCATATAACAGGGTTTTTTTGCAACAGAATGGACCCGCAGCAGAACCAACGCACCTCTGCGCTTGTTGTTGTTTTTTCCGCACGAAGTACAAAACTTCTACTTTTGTTTTATGGAAATCATCAACTCTGCTAATGTCAGAGTTTTTATTTTGAATAACGCTTGGTGCGAGTAAACCCACGTCATGGTCGGGTTATTTGATTTTCAGCCCATATAAACGGTACATCCAGAATACATTCTTTTCTTTTAATCCAAACACATTTTAATCACATCCGGAAAAGTTACGCACGTAAACGAGCTCCTGTCAATAACCAGCTAACAAGCTAACAGCTGCATTAGACTTTAATTGGCCGCGCAGGAAAACGCTCACAGTGCCGAGCCAAGCGATGTTCGTGTTTCCTCACTTTGAAAATGAACAAACGTTAGATATAGAAACGACTTACCCTGCTGTTTAGCTCTCTTTACCCTCATTAATGACTCCATGTTATTTTAGGTCCTGTGTCACCGTGGTGTTCTTGTCATTTGTAGAATTTACTACAAATAAGCAGCATTTAAAAATACCGCCTCAACTACGCCTCGCTGTGTTTATTTCGTCTCTCTGCTGCCAGTCAGCTAGCAGTTCTTCTTCTTGAGTTTATTGGCGGTGAACAAACATCTTTTCAGTGTGCATTACTGCCACCAACTGGTGAGGAGTGTTCATCAGCCAACATTGACGACAGCCTGCATGAGGTAAACGGCTCTGCGACATAATTATTTTCAACAGCTGAGCCACATCAGAAGGATCAAAGAGCCACAACTGGCTCGCGAGCCATACGTTCCCGACCCCTGGGCTATAGTGTGATGGGGTGGAATGTGACGGGGTGGAAAATCTAAAGCAATATGGCTGGATTTCTGGATATGCTAAAAGGTAACACTGCAGTTAGCATGAAAGTACAATGAAAAATAAATGATTAATACAAATATAATTTCAAAATTTGATTAACAAATTGTTTTCCCCACTTTTTGTGTGTGACGGTGTGGATATGCTATGCTTAACAGAAAGTATTTTGAAGGAAAAATGTACCAAAAATGTTCGTAAAGAAAAATCATAACTCACCATTGTTTGGACTTCTCTTCTTCAAACTCTTGAAAGATGTCACTTCCTGTTAGTAAAGTCACTTCCAGGAAGTGTATTGCATTTATGCGCAAAATTACGTTGGCATGACGGGGTGGAATATGAAATTGATGGACACAGAAAAATCATGCTATTTTAATAAGAAAATATGACAATGTAATATAATTAACACATTTCCTATTGAGAGGAAAGTGTTTCTAACCATAACAACAATAAATGTTTGAGATTTATTTGATAATTTTTAAGTTTTACATTACATGCATGAGAAAAATGGTCAGAGCGGACATGAGAAAACGATTGCAGTTTAACACAAAAAGTTATAAATGTGCAAAATGTGTATTTATTATTTAATTTTATTTTACCTCATGCTAGCAACTAAACTTGAATTAATGGCTTCAGACACTTAAAGTATTACAGTTTTATTATGCCTCCTATTCCTCTTTGAATGTTATGGACCCAAACTTAACAGTTTTCATGGAATGACCCAGAAACATTATTTATAGATTTTTTTATTTTATTTATGTTTCATTTATAATGCTGTATTTTGATCATTTACCATTTCTCCCAGGTTTCTTTAAAGTGTCAACTTGGAGTTCGGGAGACTAACCCAACGCCCATGAGGCGTGTCCCTCTTCCAACCTCTCTAGGCTAAACGGGCGAAGATAATCCGTGCGGGGAGGAGTCGAGTGTCTGTCAATTTCAATATTCAGAAAATAGTCAAAGGAAAAAGTTAGCCAAACTCAGATAAAACTGCACATTTAGCAATACAAACTAAACAATTCAGTACAACTAACATGATCCACAGCATGACAGCAACTGCTGATCCTCACAAATCCTTTTGCACTAAAAGTTGCAATGCACTTTTTAATTATCTCTGCCTTTTCTGAGTTGGGCAGAGCTTTAAAATCTCTTGTTTGGTGGTCCTATGTATGGAGGTGGGTGGTATGAGCAGCTTTTTTCCTTCTGCTTTTGGTTGAAGCTGTGTGAGATGGTTCCTCACATTTATTATCTTTAGTGTAGAGCAGGGGTGTCAAACATACGGCCCACGGGCTGGTTCCGGCCCGCCGAACAATTTAGTCCGGCCCGGTGGCTAAATGCATTATTCAACGATGATTTTTTTTTCCCCCAGTTTCCTGTCTGGCAATGTGGCAATAAGAATTGTTGTCTTAATGTCAAAAAGAGTTCATCAGATTTGATTTTCACAAGTGGAGCAGTACGGCTTTTGCCATAGTGCTCCGCTTGATTTATGAATGTGAATAGTTTTATTATGATTCATGCGGGGAATATCTCAAATGATATGGACACTATATACAGTGGGAAAGTAGGAGTGGAAAGGAAGAACAAGAAAAAAAAAGAAAAGGTGAAAGAAAGAGGAGATAAAAGGAGGAGAATGATAAAACAATGTACTTCGTTTAATTGACAATCTGCAGTTCCTATATTGTTCCCGAGGGGCGCTGTGTTTTAATTAGCAGATGGTAGCACTGAGCTTCAGATGTGGAAAATTGATTTTAAATCATTTCTTAATTTTTATCTGTTTGATGTATTTTGTCATGCAGGACAGTGTTTTTAAGCTCCAAAAAATTTGAATAAATGTTTTTCAACATTGTACAATCACTGTGATCAGTTCTTATGCATAATGCACTTAAGTAAATGTTTAACTGAGTAAAAGTATTGTTGAAATTGCACATACTTTTCTTAAAAACGCTGAGCTTATTCATAATATATTGTGTAAAAGTGAAATTCATTTAATATAAAAATCAACAAGTCCACTTTTATTAGTTCTATTTAATCTTGCAATGAGTTTACTCGTGTGGCCCTCTTGAGATCAGATTAAGCTGTATGCGGCCCCTAAACCAAAATGAGTTTGACACCCCTGCTGTAGAGTGTGCTGGCCTTATTCATGTGAATAAGGCCAGCACACTCTTTCAAAACTGTGAAAGCCAAACTTTCACAGTTTTGAGTTTTCCACATATGTGAAGCCATTCAGAGCCATGCCGGCATCTTGATCAATTTTACCCTCCATCACTAATATATAATCAAGCCTGGTACTTAATATGGTCCCTATAGGGTCTTACGGGGAACCTATTGGGTACCTTCAATATCCTAATAGGGTTGCTTTAAAGGTATACTATGCAACCGGGGTTGATTTTCCAGCGAGGCTCCCCCCAGAGGGCGAAAGTAAAAGTGCACTGTCGTAAAGATGCTCAGCTGTTCTGGTTTCTCCGTCAAGACAGGCGCGGTTGTTTTGAGCTTAGCAGACAGGCGAACGCAACGAAAAGTGGAAAAAACGGCAGTACAAACAATGACTAACACAGTGAAGGTATGAACATCAAGCTTCCCGCAGCGCTATCTTGGCGAGGCGGCCGCGGCGGCCGCCTCGCCAAGCCGCCGCTGCCGCCGCCGCCTCGCCAAGCCGCCGCTGCCGCCGCCGCCTCGCCAAGCCGCCGCCGCCGCCGCCGCCGCCGCCGCCGCCGCCTTGCCAGTTTTATTATTATTATTATTTTTTTTTTTTTTTTTATGTTGGCGAGACGCTACCGCCGCCGCCTAGCCAAGCCGCAGCCGCCGCCTCGCCAAGCCGCGGCCGCCGCGGTAGCGTCTCGCCAACATAAAAAAACCAAATAATAATAATAATAATAATAAAACTCGATATGCTTGCATGTTTATTTGACGTTAACACGCGGTTCTTTGTTGTTGCTTTCGCGCGTGCATAGAGTGAATGGCAGGGCAAAAACACATGGAGTTCTCGCCGTAAAGCGAGACTTCTGTGTGTGCGAGCCGAGGGCTCTTGCATTGCAAGTGCGGTATTTCCCCCACAGACCCCCAGGGCGGCCGAGAAAACCTTTGTTCGACCTGAAATGACTCATTTAATCATCCAAAACGGTATGGAACACATTAATAAACTGAAAAATGTTGCATAGTATGCCTTTAAAATACTGACCACCTACCTATGAGGTACCTTTAAGGTTATCCTCAGGGTATCAAATTATAGCTTAAAAGGTAAATATTGTTTCTTACTAAGTCTTAACTTAGTATTTACATCAGTATGGATAACTACTGCATACTTATAAGCTTTAGATATATATGCAAACAGCTTCTTCTGATATTAGGTGGCGACTTGGGACAAAGAACAAGTACAAATCAAAAATGTCCATAAAGTCATGACAGTTCATAGGGAAATGCCTGGTTTTATGTTTGTTAACCCAACTACGAGATAACGCATGCTTAATTTTAATGTGTTATCAAAAATATGAAAATATTTAATAGCTAATCATTCTGGTCAATTAAAAATCCGCTTAAAGGTCTGTTCAGCTTTTGTGCCAACCACTGGCAAGGGGAAAAAAGATATGGTTGTCACTGTGTTATCAAGCCTAAGAAATAGCGTGATGCATGATGGGAAAGGATGAAGGAAGCCACAGTATCCCAACAGTCGAAAGAATCATCTGATTCAGTCCGATCCATCTGTCTGTGTCAGAGTTTATGAGATGCTCCCAAATACTTTGCCTACCCCCTAACTTTCCTGTCTCCCATCCTTGAAGGCCAAATCAATCAAACTTTCTCATGCATTTAAGTGCTGAAATAAAGAGACAATAAAGTGGAATGAGGGGAAGCACGATTGATGACATCTGGAAGATTTGGGACAGCTGGGGAATTTTTTTTAGGTTGCAGTCTTTTTTGGGGTTAAAGACAATTCAGTCCATGGTGCTGAATAGGAGGTATGCAGATTGGTTGAATGGAAGCAATGAAATCATATATTCAGGCCTTTGAAAGAAGCTGCTTGTCCTGGTCTGGTGGATGATGTCGTTACTTTTTAGGTGCTAGAAAGACAGTCTGCAAGAATTGAGTTTTGTTTTGTGTGTGTTTGGCATCAGAATGAGACAAAACTGCCTGTAAACTGATTGTACATACTCATGTTTAAGGAAAGCTCTCTATCTTTTTTTTAGGAAGCAGATTTGGACAAAATTCATGAGTTCATGTCTGTAGTCCCTCACACCGTTCTAAGCAAATACTGTGTTTGAGTGCTTTCTTGGCCAGCTTTAGCAGTGGTCACTGCACTTCCTGAACACAATTTGATAGACTTGGACATCTGGACCACTGTCAAACAGGCCTTGGCAAAGTAAGATACTTCATTGTACAGAGGTGATAAGGGACATTTTTGGCTGTTGTTCAGGCATTCAATTTATGAAGAAAAAAAACAAAATACCACATCTTTTGTCAACTTAATTTTTCAAGTGAGAGAGGCTTAAAAAGTCCTATAAAGCCAGAGCACCAAGTTCCTGTAAACACACTTTGTAACCCTTTAATTAAGTAATTTCCGTATTTTAATAGTTACTTAGTTGCTAAAAATAGAATATTTTGAAGAATCTGGGCTTGTGATAAATCCCCACTCGCATTGCCCAAGTCTATCTCTGCACTAATCGACTTTCATCTGCAGGACTTTTGCCTTTGATCCCCGACAGTTTGCAGCAGACTGCTCCTCAACATGATCCTCTGAAGAAAGGGCTGAGGCATATGGTCACACTGTGGGATTCTGGGTAATCTAGCCTGATTCACAACCAGTGCTCCACATGTCAGTGAAGCATCAGTAAAAGAGGTGAGAACTCTGCCCTGAACTCAGGCTTGTGTTATTCCAACGCTGCTGTTACTGATTAACTCTGTGGCCTGTGACAAAGCCCGCTGAGAAACCAACACAGCAGCATCTGCACATAAACCAAGCCTGTGCAGGGATGGAAGTAGTTTTACTGTTCGAATATTACAATGCAGTTTTCTACTCTTCTATTTTCTGGGTTCCTGCTGAACATCAATCTTTATGACAGTTGCCCATCAAAAACTAGCACAAAATGTGCAGCAACTGTATCTAGTCCCACAATGAGCCCACTATCTTGCACACACAGCTTATAGAGCAAAGAGTCGGATCACAACCACAGGTACACTGCATCACTGATGCAATTCAGTTTTGACGGATCCATAAACAAGCCATCAGTTACTGGATCAAAAATGTGGTTGTATACATATGCTACAAAAACAAGACAGAACCAATTTTATCTCCATGTAATATTCTGAGTTCTGTTATGGTTTATGTTAGTTTTAGTTTTCCTTCTCTTTCCTGTCTTTTATTATCTGGCTGTTTTTGAGTTCTGTCTAGTCTGGATTCTTGTTTAGGTTCGTGTTTACTGTTTTATAGTGATGTTACGTTATGTGCCGAGGCTTCGAGGCGTGTGTCGAGTAATGGAGGGGGCGTTTCCGCAATGCGCGTATCGAGGCTTGCTTCATTTGGGGGAGGAGCCGAAAACGATGACGTCCGAAGCCTCGCTGGCCGGCTGTACCACGTGACTGCTTCGGGAAGTGGCTCAGATTGTTGCGCGGGGTTTGACGGCTTTAAAAAGTCCACAAGCTCCATTCAAAATGTGGGTTGTTGTAGGAGAGTTGCGGTCAGTTGAGAGAGTGGATAGAGTTTGGATAGTAGAGTTTGGATAGTGGTTATTTAGTTTGAGAAAGTTAGTTTGGTGTTTGGAGAGTTTAGGAAAGAGATACATAGGAGATTTAGGAGTGCGAGGACAGGATAGGAGTAGGATGGAGCAGGCGAGAAAGAGGAGGATGTCCCCTATGTGGGAACATTTTGATTTGATAAGCCCTAACAAGGTAAGGTGAACTGAACATTTGCAGATGCATTAGGTTTGCTTATGAGGAACTGTATTTTTCACTGTTTCTTATTTTGTGTAAAGGTGAGGTGTTTATTGTGCTCCAAGGAGTTGGGGTACAATAATAACACCTCATCCATGCTAAGGCACTACCGTGCCTTGCATGAGAATAGGGATGAAACTGGAGCTTCACCCAGCCAAGGTATTTCATTACTATATTAAAAACACACTTTCACAATTTTTGCATGCTGATGTTTGCTTGTTGTGCAAATAAAGATAGGTAACAGACACTGTATTTATTCCCTTTTAACCAGCCACCAGAAAAGCAGAGCTGGATGAAGCTCTAGTCTCCATGATAGTGAAGGATACCCAGCCTTTCACTATTGTGGATGACGTTGGATTCAAGACATTTGTGTCTAAGCTGGATCCCAATTATGTTCTCCCTACAAGGCAGGTATGTGTGGGTCCATACATGAAACGAATGACTACATTATTGTATGTGTCACAATTCAGCACTATATATATATAAATGTATGTATGTATGTATGTATGTATGTATGTATGTATGTATGTATGTATGTGTGTATATATATATATATATATATATATATATATATATATATATATATATATATATATATATATATATATATAATCTCTTCCTTTAGGCTCTGAAGGCCATGGTGGAGGCCAAATATGAGTCTGCTAAGGAGCACGCTAAGGCTAAAGTAGAGAAGGTGGCTGCTGTTAGCCTTACATCAGATATGTGGACATCCATCAACATGGATGCCTACCTGGCAGTGACATGCCACTTTGTGGAGGAGAATGAAAAGCTGACACAACATGTTACACAACATGCCATATCACATGACACTCCTATTTTGGGAATAATTACACACAGAGAATACATTCAAACAATATTTTATTGTACACATGTGTTTACAAAATTTATGTAGACAAATGATTTCGTCCTACACCTTCTGTGAAGTCATTCCCAAGAGCCATAATAGACAAAAATTAATGCATCACACGTGTTAAGATACAGCAGGCTGTGATTATACAACTTGCCAGTAGGTGGTGCTGTGTGCACATGAACCATCAAGAAATGAACCTTTTCTCGAACCAGTTGGCTGAGTGGTTCAATGCCTCATGAGGCTTCATCTCGCCATCACTACTGTTTTAGTTATGTCTTCAGATGCTTCTTAGTTCAGGTTTGAATTTTTGATCTGTTCCTCTTTTGAGCCTCGGCACTGATGTCTGGTCTAATTACTTACTCTGCACACCTGCCTAACTCCACCCCTGCTTCAATCACCTCTCACCGGTTTCACCTGATTCCACCTACATATAAACTGCTGAGACCAGACATCAGTGCCAGGTTGTCCTGTTGAGTATGGGTGAGTCTCCTCCTGCAAATTCTGTGTGTTGGTTTGCTTTTTGGATTTTGACCCCTGTTTCTCCAGAAACCTGAGCCACTCCGTCCTGTCTGTTCCTGCCTTGTCTGCCCTGCTCATCTGTTTATTTTTTGTGCCATCTTTTTGTTCGACAGCCTGTTTAGATTTTTCCCCTGTTTTTTTGATTTTGTTATTAAAGAGCTTCTTTTAAAAGAAACCTCTGCTGGTCTGGTCGTATTCTGGGTCCTTTTCCTCTGAACATTACACTCCAAAAGGAAAATAGAGCTGAACTTTTCTTGTTTTGGGTCAGATAGGATCATCATTATTTTTTTGTATGGTAAATGCCAGAATAGTGAGAGAAATATTTTTAATATTTAATATTTTTTTGTCTTATTCAGGGCTCTACAGGTACATCTAAAAATTGTAACATTGTGTAAAAGTGCTGTATTTTCTGCCAGTCATCTCAGAAAGTGAAACCCATATATTATATAGAATCATTACACATAGAGTGATAGATTCCAAGCCTTTGTTTCTTGTTTTTGATAAGAAACAAAGGCTTGCTAATTTAATGATTATGGCTTCCAGGTAATGAAAACCCAAAAATGCAGTGTCTCAAACAATTAGAATACTGTGAAAAAGCTCATTATTGAAAACTCAGGGAGTAACACCCTAATCAGCTGATCAACTCAAAACACCTCCAAAGGTTTTCTGAGTCTTTACATGGTGTCACTCTGGGTCAGTGGACAACACAATCATGGGGAAGACTGCTGACTGGACAGATGTCCAGAAGACAATCATCAACACCCTTCACAAGGAAGGGAAGCCACAAAAGGTCACTGCTGAAGAAGTTGGTTGTTCTCATAGTTCTGTATCCAAGCATATTAATTAGTGATAGTGAGATTAAGCCTCATGAGGCATTGAACCACTTGAGCCAATTACTCCAGGAAAGGGTTCATTTTGTGAATCTTAATTTGCATATGAAACCACCCACTGGCCGAGTGCATCACAGTCAGCAGTATAATCTGTGATGCTTGTCTGCATTTCCATCCTTTAGGGCCCTTGGAAACAATCATTGATAAGTTATAACCATTAATTTCTCTTATGATTATCACATGTGTATAATGAAATATTTGTATAATGTTCTGTGTATTTTTTCTGTCAGTGTCTCAAGAGCTACTACCACAGACAAATCCTACACATGGGCTACAAGTGCCTTACCCAGGCTAAGGAGAAAAGGAACTGGGCTGTTACTCAATGGTTCAAAAGTTTTTTTTCAGATGAATTTAAATTCTGCCTTTCATTTGGAAATCAAGGTCCCTCAGTCTAAAGGATATGTGGAGAGGCACAGAATCCACTTGCTTGAGGTCCAGTGTGAAGTTTCCAATCAGTGATGGTTTCGGGTCATCTGCTGGTGTTGGTCCAGTGGGTTTTCTGGTTCACAGTCATTTCAGACATCCACCAGGAAGTTCTACAGCACTATTGAATTGAATTGAATTACATGCTTCTGTCTCAAGACAAGCTCTATGGAGAGGCTGGTCTTATTTTCCAGTAGGAACTAAAGTTGAATTGAAAAGAATAAGCACCTGCCCACACTACCAAAGGTACTGAAAGCTGATTCAATGACCATGCTGTTCCAATCCAATTTTATTTACAGAGAGCCAATTCCCAACACATGTCATCTCAAGGCACTTTACAAAGTAAAATTCAATCAAATCATACAGATTGACGAAAAAGTTTCCTATCTAAGGAAACCCAGTAGATTGCATTGAGTCTTGACAAGCAGCATTCACACTTGATTGTTCAGCAAACTCCCCTGACCTGAACCCTGTATAAAGACTATTGGCTGTTGTCAAGAGGAAGATGAGACACACCAGACCCAACAAGGCAGAAATCTGGGCGTCCATTACAGCTACACAGTGACACAGCCTGTTTGCCTATATGCCACGACGGATTGATGCAGAAATCCATTGCAAGAGGAGGCCCAACCAAGGATTGAGTGCATAGAAATGGACTTACTGCCTGTCATTTGTGCTTAAAACATAATATTTTGATTGGTCTAATGTGATATAATTTTGTGAGACGTTGAATTAATGGTTTTCTTTGCCTGTAAGCCATGATTATCAAAATTGCAAGAAATAAAAGCTTTAAATATTTTAATGTGTAATGAATCTTTATGAAGCCCTGCGATAGACTGGCAACCTATCCAGAGTGTACCCCGCCTCTCGCCCATTGACAGCTGGAGATAGGCACCAGCACCCCTCACGACCCTACAAGGGATAGACGTGTTAGAAAATGGATGGATGGATGGATGAATCTTTATGAAATAACCATTTCATTTTCTGAAATGACTGGCAAAAATATTGCACCTTTACACAACATTCTAATTATTTGAGAAGTAACTGTAGATACCCTAAGATTACTTTACTTTAGAAAATTTATGATAAGATTTAAGTTAAAAAGAGGAACATCTATGTATGTATTTTAAGGCAACACATCAAACGCAATGCTCCTCAGTGTAAAATCATGCAAACACTGAAAGAAATCAGCTTCCAATTTCCAGATGCCAAAATGCCACATTCATCTGTTTAAACAATTATGTTAGTATAGGTACAGATTTTGCTCTCTGGGCAACTGTGGCTAGGGTTGTAGGTTTGAATCCAGCTTTCCCGTCACATGTCAACGAGCTGCGAGACAGCACACTTAACCCCAAGTTGCCTACCACTCTGCATATCGGTGTATGAAAGTGATTGCTATTGGGTGAATGGGGCTATAGCGTCAATCTCATTGAGTGGTCAGTAAGACTAAGACATCCACAGAGAATGGGTTTTGCACTGACATGGGCTAAAAGGTCAAAGAAAGAAGCTATTGCATCAAAAGTAACATAAAAAGCCAAATTAGAGCTCTGAGAAAAGAAACAATGAGGAGCTCACCAAGCTAAATGTCTCTGGACAACATTAAAATATTTAAATCTCTTAATGTTTCTTAAATTGATACTAAATATCCACACGTCCAACTATGTTTTTTAAACAGGTTTTCATATGGTGTCCTAATATTTTCACATCTCCATTCCAAGTTCCATCATCACACCCCGTGGTTCTAGATTATCTTCAACAAACTGTGGCAGCTGCTGTAGATAATCCGGTAGCAAGAGGAGGTCTTGATGTCAGGTCAAGAACACTACACTTTACTAATGACTTCCAGGTTTCAGGATGTGAATTCCAGGATGTGATGGTTAAGGCCTCAACAGCAGAGGCTCAGACCCATAGGTACAGCTGATTTGTCTCAGAGAATGTGTGCCCATCCTGAGTCATCAGAGTTTTGGGATCAATGTGACCAGCATAAGAGTGGGTTCATCCATCATGCCACCCAAATACTAGCAAGTGCCAACCCTAAAGTAGTTGACTTCCTGAACTTCACACAGTCCTACACCACAAATATAATTACACTCCTATTCTAGCTCCTTTCTACAAACTGACCCTAAGGAGAGCCTCATCTCCTTCCCAGTGGAGTTCTCAAGAAACCCATAGGTTGTATTCAGCAGGATACTGTGGGCTGAGTACTTTGTATTCATCTACAACTAACTGAAAAAGGTACTTAAAAAGTTAATTGCTAATAGACACCAGCGCCTTTATAGAGAGGCTAACTGATACCTAGCTAATAGAAAAAGTGTAAACATGGACAGCCAGTGTAAACACGGATGGCTTCCATCTGATCAGAGTTGACAGAATGAGGGACGGCTGTAAGAATCGAATGAGGGGTGTTTTTGTGTTGGATAATAACAGATGGTGCAACTTTAGACATATTACTTTGGACATATTACAACTGTAATTGCAATTATATACTGTTTAAAGTTATTTAATGTTTATTAAATAACCCTCTGTCTGTTAAGTATTGTCTGGTGATGATCAGCTCTTAAGCTGATATCAAGACAATGGTTGAAAGGGATGAATTCGAGCACTAGCGATCTTTTAACAGCAAAACCTGCACACACATAGAATAAAGGAGTGACAACTTCTTTTTAAGTTCAAGAATTTAATAACAGAAATAAAATGAACATCCAGAGAACATCAATATGTAATGCTGTTTATCTGAATTAACACAATATTTCAATCAGTAAATCCTCTTGTCAGGGTTTCGTTTTGACTTGGCTTTTGTTTTCTATTAGTTTTCAGTTCTTCGTCCTTGTTAGGGTTCTAGTTATGATTTGACTTTATTTTCTGTTAGTTTTCAGCTCCTCCTCCCCCTCACACAGCTTTCCCTTCACTCCCTCAGTCACATTAATCAGTCACACTCACTTCACCTGCCAGCCTCCCTACTTAAGCCTTCCCCTGCTTTCACTTCTCTGCCGGTTCGTCATCAGACCATACTCACTCCTCGCCTGTCTGCCTGGTTTGCTCCTGCTAGCTGTTTGTTTCCTGCCTCAGTTTTACCACGTTAGTCTCTGCCTGCTGCTGGATCTAACCTGTCTCCCCTCTGAGCCTCAAGAAGAGCTACTGATCCTGTTGTGACTCTAACCTGCAAGTATTCACCCTGCCTTGCTGCTAATCCTGCTGTGGTTCTGGCCTACAAGTATTCACCCTGCCTGGCTGCTAATCCTGCTGTCGTTTTGGCCTACAAGTATTCACCCTGCCTGGCTGCTAATCCTGCTGTCGTTTTGGCCTGCAAGTATTCACCCTGCCTGGCTGCTAATCCTGCAGTGGTTCTGGCCTACAGGTACTCACCCTGCCTGGCTGCTAATCCTGCTGTGGTTCTGGTCTACAAGTATTCACCCTGCCATTCTGCTAATCCTGCTGTGGTTCTGTCTTGCAAGAATTCACCCAGCCAAGCTATTTATCCTGTTGTGACTCTGACCAGCAAGTATTCATCCAGCCAAGCTATAAATCCTGTTGTGACTCTGACCAGCAAGTATTCATCCAGCCAAGCTATAAATCCTGTTGTAACTCTGACCAGCAAGTATTCTTCCTGCCAAGCTATACATCTTACTGCTGTGCTCTGGTTCCCTCTCTGCCGTGCTGTGGATCCTGCTACTGTGCTCTGGTTCCCTCTCTGCCGTGCTGTGGATCCTGCTGCTGTACTCTGGTCTCCAAGTACACTCTCTGCCATGTTTCTGGTCCTGCTTGCCAGCTCCTACACACATCTACATCTCTGGTTCCACCTGCCATTATTCATCTTTCTTACAATAAACTCTCTATTTTAGCTCTGTGTGTGCGTGCTCTGTCCGGGTTCATCCAAAAACAAATCATGACACCTTTCTACTAGGCTAGTGACACTTAACTAAACTACTAAGCAAAATGAAGATAAAGAAGCTAAGCTAAGGAACTATTTACATGCAAAAACAAACAAAAGACAAAACAAAAGTGGTTGATCATAATCAGAATAAGTCAGTGAATCCTTGTTCACTGCAGATCTGATTCCAAAAAGCATGGAATGGAGTGAAAAAACATTTGGCATGTGTTTAGATCCATTCACAATGCGAATCCTGAGTTAAACAAAACATTATTTGATGACATAATATTTTGTTTAAATTAAAGAACCAAAGTTCAACTTAAAGAATGTGCATTGAGGTTAAATTAGCTTGACTAATTTAAACAACATTTGACATGTGTTTCAAATTTTTCACAATGCAAATCCCAAGTTAACCAGTACATTATTTTGAGTAAATAACAGTCTGAGGACCGGTTTGTCCTGTAAAATCCTTTAATTCAGAATCGCTTGCCTTTGTTTATGCGATTCTACCTCCGGGCGCTAGGGGTCGCTGTAGCGATCGGACGCTAACCTGGTTAAAGTCTAAAGTTATCAAAATTGCCTTTAAAACCGACATTAGTATTCAATATTAATGCGGGAATAAGGCTCATAGCTCTATCGGCCGATGGCGGAGCCGAACGATTAAGCTTTATACTCTAAAACAAGCTCCGTTTGAATGTCTGGAACCGGGTGTTAGCAGGACCTAATAGCATTTTGGCTATCGGGCATTCGGCGCTAACAAATAAAAGCTTTAGCTTTATTTTTAGTCATAATGAGTGGGCTGGATAATGTAAACATTAATGTCCCATCAATGTATGAAACCCTTGTGGAGATAACATTGTTATAACCATAAAAACACACTCAAATGATATCAGCAATACCATGAACGGAAGGCTAGCGTGAGCTACCTCTGTTAGCCCTTTGTTCTAAAGGCACCATGTGCACAACGATTTACAAAACATTTCCCAATAAACCCTTTTAACTTCTCTCTCAGCTCTCTGCCCAAACCTGTGAGTCCATGTGAGTCGGTTCACTTTGGTTGTACAAAGGAAGGCAGTAAAACCAGGAAAGTTGTTGGTTGTTCTTGGCGGGCTAGCATTTAGCTCTGCAGCCATGAGCAAACCAACAGCGTGGTCGGGCAGCTTGGCAACGCGTGGTCGGGATAGCTTGGAGGCCTCAACTGATGTCCATTTAATAGTCTAATCACTCATCTTGTCTGGTGAGGGAAGGCATCCACCGTCTCGCGTCTGCTTTCCTGCAACAGCTGAGAAAAATGAACAAAAGTGTTTCGGCATCCCTTACTTTGCGGCTGTTTTGCGCAGAAGTCAGAGTGAAACTTAGCTCTGTCCCAGCAGTTCCTCCAATGCCAGGGAGGTCCTCCATTGAAGCAGGCAGATGAGTTTAGCAGATCCTGGGTCAAGCATGGCTGGTCCAAGCACCTTCCTTCAGATGCTGGCTTGAGTATCGGTCAGGCCCGTGCAGGGCCCATTGCCCAAAGTGGTTTTCTGGTCTGCTCCAGGACGAGGTGGTCTGAGCAGCTTGGAGTCTGAAGAAGTCTGCAGAGGAGATGTGGGAGCTGCAGGAGAGGGTCTGAAGAGGGGGTGGTCAGACAGGTGGCCTGTGAGGGTCTCATGTTTGCAGCAGGAGTGGAATTCCTTTTGTTACCTCCTCCATACTACATGGCCAGAATTCAGTCTGACATCAAATATTATTATCATGGCGTTATTATGGCACAACACAACATAAGGATATTGAGCTGCTTGCTGTCCGGCTCAGGCCTTTCACACTCCTGAAAGAGTTCTTGCATGTTATAGCAGCGTATGTGCCCCTGTCTGCAAATCCTGCAGCAGCATGTGATGTCATCCACACCTCGATGAGCAGAATACCAAAAAACATCCCCAGGCTCTTTTTCTGATCTCAGGGGACATTAACCATGTATCCTTGTCCACCACTCTCCCCACCTTTAACATAATGTTACCTGCAACACTAGAAACAATAAAATACTGGACTTACTGTATGTAAATCGCAAAGAGGCATACAGTTCATCACCTCTCCCTCCCCTGGGCTGCTCAGATCACAAATTGGTTCACCTTCAACCTGTGCGTAAACCCCTTGTGCACAGAAAGCCAGCTGTAACACAAAGAAGCCCTGAGAGACTGCTTCAGCTGCACTAAGTGGGGTGAATTATGTGATCCTCATGGGGAGGACAGAGATGAAAAAACCAAATGCATCTCAGACTATATCAATTTCAATGTGGACTCTACTGTGGTCCCTATGAAAGTTAGGTGCTTCTCCAACAGGAAGTCCTTGATAAGTGTGTTGCTAAAGGGGAAGAACAGTGCTTTCAGGTCAGGAAATAAAGAAGAACTAAGTGAATTACAGAAAAAAATGGAGGTGCAGCTGGAAGACAACAATATCAGTGATGTTTCGATAAGCCGGAAAACAATTTCCACAGCTGTGGTAGACCTCCTGTGTGGTACCAGTCCCTAACACCACACACTGTAAAGGCCTCAACAGCTACAGGCCAGGAGAATTAACACTCAACCATCTTTGCCCCGGTGATGTCTTCATTGGATCCACTGCAGTTTGCTTACTAGACTGGCATTGGAATGGATGATGCCATCATCTAGTATGCACTTGTTGCTGTCACATTTTGTTGCCATTACCTTAAAGTTTTGCTGATTATTGAACTTGGCAGTCTCCTCGCTCTTCATCCCCAGTCAGCTGCAACAATGTGGGCTACCTAACTTAATATATAGACAGTGTTTGTCTAAATCCTTATGCTGCTTCTTCTCCAACCTGGGTCAGGTGTTCTCCAATACACCGTGATGGAACTCTTTCAGAACCGACACCTCCTGACTGATTCTCCACAAACCATGCTACATCTCCACCCAAATGTTGCTCTTTTACCACGCTGGAGATGTATTCATTGTGGTTCTTGCTGAATCTTCCATTTCAACAACTCCAACACTGCCAAATCCATCTGGTCCACCACTTGTTGCCCTTACAGGAAATCCTACCGGACTGTTATTAGAATGTGCTAGCCAGCCTAGCTAGGTTGGCTAAACCTCCTGTCAAACATGACAACATCACTCTGCACCTCAGTCTTCTCGACATCAGTTTGCTACAGGCAATGGACATCAATTAAACTTGCTCTGTTTAAAGGGGCCATGACAACAAGTAAAATTTTTCTGAGGTTTTGGTGGTATAATAACATTTGTTGTGCACTGAAGAGGCCATGTGAATATCGAAAGTTAGTACCAAAGGACCTGTTTATGGGCGGTCAGCTTTGTTTCTTTCCTCAAAAACAGTCAGATCAGAGAACAGTAATTTTTTTTATGTAGGCTATTTTCTACTCAATTCATAGTCTCCAATCAGAACACACCATCAAGCAAACAGCCATCCACATCCCCTCCCTTCCCCTTCCCCCATCCCCTCTTCCTTCTCCCCCAGCTGATACACCAGCTGGCTGATTTAATGGTGTCAGTCATGCTAGCATTTCTGACTGCTCCACTTGAAAAAAGGATGGCTACTAAAAAGGGGAGCTGTTATGTCCGAGGGTGCTCAGAAATGACTGGAAGTTTTCAATTTCTCCCAAAGATTCAGAGAATCTCAGAAGAGTGGCTGAAGTTCATTTATGGAGAAGTACCACACTATTATAACCCATATTTGAGAGTTTGTTCATCACACATCACTGAAGAATGTTTCCTGAAAATGAGTGAATTCAAGTCGAGGTTTTCCACTTTACTGATCTTGAAAAAAATTTCTGTACCAACACTGAGGGTAGCAACCACAACACTGTCATTACCTGTAAATTTATTTAATTTCTAAATGCACTTTAAACTTATGAGTACTTTCTGAAGAGCCCATGATGCTAACATATGATAGGCTCATATGCTTAAACACTCTATTGTAAATATATTTTCAAAAATAAAATCTTTTTTTGTATCTGACACCAAGGTTTACTCAGTCGTGTGGTTCAATAAATTGCAACTTGTTGAGTCTTATGTATGCACTCAGCAGTGTGTAAACAACCACATTTATGCCTGTTTTTCTAGAACCACATATTAAGGTCAAATGTAAGGACGGTGTGTTTGTAATTGAAAAGTCAGGTTGACTGACTGAGGGACCAGCTAAACTGCTGGCTCTAATGCTGCCTTTGCATGACTTTCCTGTCTCAGCCGTGGTCGTGTATTTGGCTTTGTACTTCGGTTCCACTGTGTGGATGATAAATTGCGCCGCCAAGCTGACCAAAGGCCACGACACTTTTGGTCAGCTTGACCTCGCCACATACAAACACACATACCTATTCAGGTATATGAAAGACAGTCATTGCAATAGTCACAGATTTGGAATCATTACTATCATTATTTTTTTTTCATGCACACTGAAAGACACTACTTTTGTACAATGTCCTTTTCAGTGTTTTATTTTTTACAAAGGAAAAAAATGAAAAAGAGGTCATGTATAATTTTCTACTTCACAACTGTATAACACTGTGTTGGTCTTTAACATAAGAATCTAGTAAAATATAAATATGTTTGATTGTGGTTGAAATATGAAGAAAAATATGAAAACTTAAAGGGGCATGAATACTTTTGCAAATCCTTGTATCTTTATATTTTATCGTAATCAGGCTCTTACACAAGCTATTGAAATGATATTCCAACATTTTGTAACTGTCTTTTCCGGAACTATTAAAGCATTCATTGTCAGACTGAGTTGCAGCAGTCTTCTCGAGGGATGCATCTTTGCATGAAAACCTTGGCTCCCAACATAAGGAGTAAAGGTTCGTAGTGTATTTTTGGTTAAGTGCATAATGAACAGACTGCAAATGTGTCCTTTTGCATAAGTAATCCAGCTATACCCTCCCATTTGATTTATTGTATAGCGCTTTAACTAGGCTTCAACCCCCAAAGTGCTTCACACTACAATCAGTCATTCACACATTCAAATCCTGACGGTGGTGAGCTATGTTAGTAGCCACAGCTGCCCTGGGGCAGACTGACAGAGACAAAGCTGCCATACATCAGTGCCACCGGGCCCTCTGACCACCACCAGCAGGCAATTCAGGTGAAGTGTCTTGCCCAAGGACACAACGACTGAGACGGTCAGAGCAGGGGATTGAACCGGTAACCCCCCATTGCAGGACAAACTCCCTAACCTCTGAGCCATAATGCCCCAGATAAATAAAAAATCGTCGGTAGATATGTTAAAGTTAAAATAATATTTTATAGGGTTTCCAAATTTTTTCATATGACTGTGCATTCATAACACTGGAGGGCCACTTGGAAACAGACGGTTTGAATCAGGGGATATTCCAAACAAGCTTTTCGAATATAGTGAGATTTATTCCTAGTCGATCATTATGGATGCCGGCAGACATGAAGATGAGTCAGAGCACATCCAGACTGTTGACATGTCTCTATGAATGAGGGAATTAACTGTGTGCTCAGAAACATATTGCCTGCCAAAGGATTTAGCATCCCCCTACCAGTGAGCTCCAACCCTGTTTCTCTCCTGCAGACAAGAGCAAATCATTTGAATAATTCTCACTAAAGCTGTCTCATCCACTTGTTTTGCTTTTGAGGGGCAATCAGCCACAGTTTCCAGGTAATTTCTAAGCACAAGCAAACCTGCCGCGGTTTTACAGGGTTCCATTAGAAAACACCGTTATTATGACAAGGCATTACAGTAAATGAGGAAAAAAGGAGCTTTCTAATGCAAGACGACGGGTCAATCCTCGGCCCCATATTTTTCTGAAACGCTAAAAGGAAGAAGAATTATTTTTGCACGGCTGCTTAGTTATTATGCAGATACTTTAACTCTGTGAAATGGTAAAAAGCCTGTAGAAGTTCAACGTTTTGAATAAAAGCTCATCCAGAACCATGTTGGTTTCTCTCCTGCTTTCTTAACAACTGGATTATAAAGCTAATAAGTACACAAAAGCTTACAGCAACAGATACTTAGACTGTGCAGTGGTAGTTCTTTTTGAAATATTGAGAATTACTCTGATGTCTCTGAAGGCTGCTCCTTAAATCTGAAAACCTGGAAACATTTACTGCTGTGTCATTCATGGGCTTCCAGTAACTCAAAATGTATTCCAACTATGATTAAAAGATTTAATGTAACATGCCAGAAATACTTATACAGAGGAGTCCGGGGCTTTTTTTTAAGAGTGGGATTATTTTCTCATGTTGCAGAGAGAAAAAACGCCAGCCCCACTGGATGTTGAAGTGGCTAGGGTTTGGTGGAGGGCTACACGCCCTCCCTGTGTGGGGAGGAGGATGGTGGTAGGTGCGGGTATGGGCAAGAATATCTTTTTTTTAATAGGCATACTTGTAAAAAATAATGTGAGCCTAAAATTTAAATGTATGTCCTTTTTTCTAATTGTTCTCGAAGTAGTGATCAGGAACCTCCCCATCCCAAACACAAAGATGTTCATGAAGCTGCTCCAGTAAATTATAACATACTCCGTATGCTACAATCAGAGAGAGGAAAATATGAAGTTTCAATCTCTGTTGCATCTGGCCTGTCACCTGAGGAACCCGCCTCAAACCACAGAGTTTGTCTACCTTCAGTTCTCCCTTATGGTTGAATGTCGCCTACAGACTTCAGCTGGACTTTTAATCTGTGTCCTGTGGTCTAACGGTGCTCAACCATTTCTGTCAGGGACATATTTGAAGTCTAGTAAACGTTAATGGCTGCGCTGTTTTTGTAATTTGCTCTACATTGAAGTTTCTACCAAGCGCATCCTCACTGCTGCACCTGCACACTGGATTTGTGCTGCAGGTGAGCAGCTGTTAATAAAACCAAGATACTGCTAAAGGAAGCTTCCATCTATTGCATTTGGAGCTTAAATCTTAAATTGTTACTAATTATTTCATAAATAATTAGTAAAACCAGTCTGGTTTTCGCCCCTCTCATAGTACTGAAACCACCCTAATAAAAATCACAAATGATCTCCTCATAGCTGCTGATTCTGGACTCCTCTCCATCCTCATCCTCCTCGATCTTAGTGCAGCCTTTGATACCATTTCTCACCCCATTCTCCTCAATAGATTATCCTCTCTTGGCATCTCCCACACCCCTCTTGACTGGTTCCGCTCATATCTCTCCGACCGCACTCAGTATATTCAACTCCAATCTTTCACATCCCACCCTTCCCCTGTTACTACTGGTGTCCCTCAAGGCTCAGTTCTTGGCCCCCTCCTCTTCATCACCTACCTCCTTCCCCTTGGCAGCATTTTTTGCAAATTCAACATTCATTTTCACTGTTACGCGGATGACACCCAGCTTTATTTATCCAGTAAACCCTCTTCCTCACTCCCCCCTTGTCCCTTACTAACTGCTTACTTGAAATTAAAGACTGGTTCACCTCAAACTTCCTTAAACTAAAGAGTGATAAAACCGAACTCCTCCTCATCGCCACCAAATCCACCCTATCCAAAATCAATAGTTTCTCACTACCCATTGACAATTCCTTGCTCTCCCCCTCCCCTCAGGTCAAGAGACTGGGTGTCATCCTCAACTCCTCCCTATCCTTTCAGTCACACATAAATAACATTACCCGGTCTGCATACTTCCACCTTCGCAACATTAACCGCCTCCGTTCCTCCCTTACCACACGCACTGCCTCTGTCCTTATCCACAGCCTCATCACCTCCCGTCTTGATTATTGTAATTCTCTTCTTTTCGGCCTCCCTCATAAATCCCTCCATAAACTCCAACTTCTTCAGAACTCAGCAGCTTGTGTCATCACCAGAACACCCTCTTTTCATCATATTACCCCTGTCCTTCACCAACTCCATTGGCTCCCAGTTCAGTTCAGAATACAATTTAAAATCCTTCTATATACTTTCAAAGCCATCCATAACCTTGCTCCTCCATATCTGACAGACCTCCTTCACATTGGCACCTCCTCCTGCTCCCTTAGATCCTCCTCCACCATCCACCTCAGTGTACCCCCAGCTCGACTTGTCACCATGGGGAGCAAAGCCTTCAGCCACTCTGGAACTCACTCACTCCTGACCTCCGCAGTATTGACTCTCTCCCCTTATTCAAAACCAGACTCAAAACCCACCTGTTCCAGCTCGCTTATTTGTAAATACACTGCTCTTATAACTGTTTTTATGTTCCTGTATTTGTATTTTTGTATTTTCATTTTTATTCTCTGTAAAGTGACCTTGAGTGTCCAGAAAGGCGCTGTTAAATAAAATGTATTATTATTATTATTAAATATTTTTCTTTACAGTCATGCTCCAGGTGAGGGACCAGACAAAGAGCAGCTCAAAAGCCCCTTTATGATGATTAACAGAAATGGACGTCATGTTCGCTCGCCCGGACGCAGGTCACCGGGGCCCCACTCTGAGCCAGGCCTGGAGGTGGGGCACGTTGGCGAGCTCCTGGTGGCCGGGCTTCTCCCCATGGAGCCCAGTGAAATGGGTGGCAGTCGAGGGCGGGGACCTTGGCGTTCCGATCCTCGGCTGCACAATCTAGCTCTTGGGACGTGGAATGTCACCTCTCTGGTGGGGAAGGAGCCTGAGCTCGTGCGCGAGATTGAGAGGTTCCTACTAGAGATAGTCAGACTCACCTCGACGCATGGATCTGGCTCTGGAACCAGTCTCCTTGAGAGGGGTTGGACATTCTTCCACTCTGGAGTTGCCCCTGATGAGAGGCGCCGAGTTGGAGTGGGCATACTTATTGCCCCTCCTCTCGGTGCCTGTACGTTGGGGTTCACCCTGGTGAACAAGAGGATAGCCCCCCTCCGCATACGTGTGGGGGGATGGGTTCTGACTGTTGTTTGTGCCTATGCGCCAAACAGCAGTTCGGATTACCCACCCTTTTTGGAGTCCTTGGAGGGGGTACTGGAGAGTGCCCCTCCTGGGGACTCCCTCGCTGGGGGACTTCAACGCTCACGTGGGCAATGACAGTGGGACCTGGAGTCTACTACTCTGCCTCTCTGCCTGTTCGGACGCTTTTTTCTCTGCTCTCTGCTTGCTTGCATTTTCCTGCCTTTTACTTTTTATCTCCTTTTTATCTCTTAACCTAAACCACAGAAAGTTGGATTTAGTTTTTATTTATTTATTTTCTTTTACTTATTTTTTTATTTTGATTTTGAAAAGATGCTTTCCTTCAGCACAATGGACTTTGACAAGCTTTTACAGAAGATAGCTGTTATGGAACTGAAAATCTGTTGACTTGAAGTGAATTATGATGTAAACGCCGCGCATGGAAATGAAACAACCCTGCCTGTGATTCCGAGCGGTGACCACCAGCCCAGCAACTCAGCGAACAAACAGTTCCCTGAGGAAAATGAGAATCCCTGGACCACTCTGGGTGCAAGACCAAAGGATCAACGAACCCCACACCTAGACAAAGGAAACTGGCCGAGACTACAGAGAGATGTCCCAAGACAAGTGAAACAACAGCGGGCTGTTCTCAAAACAAATGATAGGAGTAAACCTGCTGGAAATGCTGGAATTCCGTTACTAAACAGATTTGCTCCGCTCCAAAATGTGACCCAGGAGGACAAAAATCAGAGGTATGTAAACGATTTTCGTTCTAAGACATCAGAGAACAGACATGCCACAGGGCCAAGGACCCTGATATTATGCAATGGATCTGTAAGGGGGATTAAACATTTCTGTAACAAGAAAAACACAGAAGTGTTGATTTATAACGATATGAACTGTGGCCTGGTGTCTGATTTAACAGACATCCTTCACACAGACCTTCCAAGGGTCTTGAAAGAACGTCCGACCTTGGAAAAACTCATAATACAAGCTGAAGCCCTGGAGGACGTCACCTGGATAAGAAAATCAGAAGTATTAAAAGAGGATTACATTCGTTTGTTGAACTTTGTTGATGGCCTGAATGTCAAGGTGTTTCTTAGTGGCCCTCATGTTCCCGTGAATTGTGGAGATGAGATTTTTTCCAGAATTCTGATGCTAAACAAATGGCTTGAAAAAACATGCAAAGAAACAACTGTAACCTTCATAGATAACTTTAACATCTTTTGGGAAAGAAGACATCTGGTCAACAGAGATCATTTCTCTCTAAATAGGTCAGGTGCAAAACGGCTGATTTCAAACATCTTCTATTCTGTGAACCATGCATCATCAGCTTTGTTCCAAAACAAAGTACATCCAGTGCCATAACAAATGATAAGCCCAGTGCAGCCCGAACAAGCCAAGATAAAGATGGCCAGAAAGATGACACAGAATGAGGCGTTGTCAGAGCTACAGGACGATTCATCCCAGATCTCAGCAGGACAAAGAGAGGACCAAGAACCTCCATCGTCATGAACACCGATCCAGACCGGACCCGCCTCCCCTTCTTCTCCACAAAGCCCAGAAGTTCCTTTTCTGGAATTTTCTCACAACATGAACAAAGTATCTAAGATTGGCCTACAGATGACATCCTCTCCACATAGCCATTCTGCTGTGAATAAACCAGGATTCTCCAAAGGCCTCAGAGCCTCAGATCCTCCTCCTCTACATATCACAAAACACTCTGGTACTGAAGAACTCCAAATTTTCTCGCTGTGATACAGATTGGGCCCTGGCCATACGTTTATCAGACATGACAGTTCCCAGCATCAGCCTGGGCCTTTCGCCGGAGATTATGGAATATCTGTGATAATACGTGGCAGAAATAAGAAAAACAAAAGGATAAACAGGAACAAATACTTAAAAGTCATAAACTGTCAGATGCAACCTGTCACAGAGACATCATCAACCAACTAAGTCATATAAACTGGGTTTATTAAATATTAGATCTCTGTCAGGAAAATCCCTTTTAATTAATGACTTCATTATTGACAATAATCTTGATGTAATGTTTTTAACAGAAACATGGCTGCATGAATTTAGTGAAGCAGCTATACTGATGGAGTCAACACCTCCAAACTACAATTTTCTTTGTGACAGCAGACAGCAAAGGAAAGGTGGAGGAGTAGCAACATTGTTTAATGATTCACTAAAGTGTAAAAAGGTGTTTTTGGGAAATTTGACTCTTTTGAACATTTGGCTCTCCAGGTAAAGAGCCCGGTACGAACTATGTTTCTGAATGTGTACAGGCCTCCTAAGTCCACATCAAACTTTTTTAATGATTTTAGTGACCTGCTGTCTGTGATATGTGTTGATTATGACTGTCTAATTATTGTGGGAGACTTCAACTTTCACGTTGACAACCCTGAAGACAGAAGTGCAAAAGAACTATGTGACACACTTAGAAACTTTGGTTTAACTCAACATGTTAAACAGCCAACACACAAACAGGGACATATTTTAGACTTGATCATTACTAAAGGTCTAAAAATTCCACAGGTCAATGTAACTGATGTTGCCCTATCTGATCACTTTTCTGTTACCTTTGAAAGCATCATTTCCAGTGACTCATTTAGCCAAAGGGACATCGTAAGAAAACGCACCTTTAAGGACAATGCCGCGGAAACTTTTATTCAAGCTTACTCTGATACTTCAACCTTGGGCTGCAACTCAGTAGATAAGCTAGTAGATAACTTTCATTCTAAAGTCTCAGACATCATTGACTGCATTGCTCCAGTTAAAGTGAAAGTTCTTTCCGGGAAGAAAAAATCTCCTTGGAGAAATGCTCCAGCAGTTAGAGGTGAAAAAAGGGAATGTCGGAAAGCTGAACGCAGGTGGAGAAAGAACAGACTCCAGGTTCACTACGACATCTATAAAGAGAGACTTTACAGATACAATTTACAAATGAAAAATGCAAGAGAATCTTTCTTCTCTGAGATCATTAAGAAAAACATTAATAATGCTCGTGTCTTATTTTCCACAGTTGACAGGCTAACAAATCCTCCTGTGTCAGTGGCTTCCGAACTCCACCAGGGCCTGCAATGAATTTGCTAACTTCTTTACTGAAAAAATCCTAAAAATTAGAGGATCACTTTGTACTACCATATCAACACCAGAACAAAAGCTGTATTCAGCTGGAAGTACTTCTGACAAAATGTCCCATTTCAGCCAAATAAACCACAAACGCTTAGAGCAGATCATTCAGCAGCTAAGTTCCTCCTCCTGCTGTCTTGATGTTCTACCCACAGCTTTCTTTAAAAAGGTTTTACCTGGCATAGCGTCTGATTTGACTCAGATAATAAACACGTCCCTTCTGTCAGGTGTTTTCCCCCAGTCCCTAAAAACAGCAAATATCAAACCACTGCTGAAAAGAACAATTTAGACAAACTACTACTCCAGAACTACAGGCCCATCTCAAACCTCCCCTTTATCAGTAAGATTATTGAAAAAGCTGTATTTCAACAATTAAACACCTTCTTAACAACGACCAGCCGCTTTGACGTATTCCAGTCTGGCTTCCGTGCTCACCACAGTACAGAGACCGCCCTTATTAAGGTGTTTAATGACATCCATATAAATACAGATCGTGGAAAAACCACTGTGCTGGTACTATTGGACCTCAGTGCAGCATTTGATACTGTTGATCACTCCATTCTGAGCGCCTGGAGAACTGGGTCGGCCTCTCTGGTACAGCACTCCACTGGTTTAAATCCTACTTAAAGGACAGGGACTTTTTGTGTGTCAGTAGGTAACTTTACATCCCAGACGACAAAAATTACATGTGGGGTTCCCCAAGGGTCCATCCTGGGTCCCCTCCTCTTCAATATCTACATGCTCCCTCTAGCTCAGATAATAAAAATAACAATATCAGCTACCATAACTATGCAGATGACACACAGCTTTACATCACCATGTCACCAGGTGACCATGAACAAGTTCAGGCACTGAGTAAATGCCTAGAAGAAATCAATGCCTGGATGTGCCAAAATTTTCTTCAGTTGAATAAAAACAAAACAGAAGTAATAATTTTTGGACCAATAGAGGAGAGATCAAAAGTTAGCACACAGCTTCAGTCGCTTCAGCTAAAAACCACTAATCAGGCCCGAAACCTGGGTGTAGTGATGGATTCAGACCTGAATGTCTCAGCAGGATCTGGAAAAACTAATCCATGCGTTTATTTTTAGTCGAATTGATTACTGCAACGGTGTTTTCACAGGTCTGCCTAAAAAGTGGATCAGACAGCTGCAGCTGATCCAGAACGCTGCTGCCCGCATCCTCACTAAGACTAAGAAAGTAGAGCACATCACCCCAGTTCTAAAGTCATTACACTGGCTCCCTGTATCTCAGAGAATAGACTTTAAAATACTTCTGTTAGTCTATAAATCCTTAAATGGCTTAGCACCTAAATACATCACAGACTTGTTATCAGCGTATAAACCCTTCAGACCACTCAGGTCCTCTGGCTCCAGCCTTCTCTGCATACCTAGAACACGAACCAAACACGGAGAAGCAGCATTTAGTTCCTATGCTCCACTTATCTGGAACAAACTTCCAGAAAACTGTAAAAGTGCGGAAAGCCTGAGTTCCTTTAAATCGAGATTAAAAACACATTTGTTTAAAATTGCCTTTGAATGTTCAAGTTAAACTGTTTTACTGTTTTTAAATGTTCTTTTTTTTGTTTATACATTCTATCCATACTTGCTTTTATTCCTATATTTTAATCATGTAAAGCACTTTGCATTGTCTCTGTACTGAATTGTGCTATATAAATAAATTTGCCTTGCCTTGCCTTGCCTTAGAGGGGCGAGGTTGGGAGGAATGGCCAACCTGATCTGAACTCGAGTGGTGTTCTATTGTTGGACTTCTGTGCTCGCCATGGATTGTCCATAACGAACACCATGTTCAAGCATAAGGGTGTCCATATGTGCTCTTGGCACCAAGACACCCTAGGCCGTAGTTCAATGATCGACTTTGTTGTTGTTTCATCTGATCTGCGGCCGCATGTCTTGGACACTCGGGTGAAGAGAGGGGCGGAGCTCTCCACCGACCACTACCTGGTGGTGAGCTGGCTCCAATGGTCGGGGAGGAAGCCGGTCAGAACTGTTAGGCCCAAACGTATTGTGAGGGTTTGCTGTAAATGTCTGGCAGAGACCCCCGTGAGACAGAGCTTTAACTCCCACCTCCGGGAGAGCTTCAAACCCGTCCCGAGGGAGGCGGGGGACATTGAGTCTGAGTGGACCATGTTCCGCGCCTCTATTGTTGAGGTGGCTAGTCGGAGCTGTGGCCGCAAGGTTGTCGGTGCATGTCGCGGTGGCAACCCTCGAACACGCTGGTGGACACCAGGAGTGATGGAAGCTGTCAAGCTGAAGAAGGAGTCCTATCGGGCTTTATTGGCCTGTGGGACTCCGGAAGCAGCTGATGTGTACCGGCAGTCGAAGCGGCAGGCGGCTCAGCTGGTCACTGAGGCAAAAACTTGGGCGTTGAGTTCGGAGAGGCAATGGAAAAAGACTTCCGTACAGCTTCGAAGCGATTCTGGTCCACTATCCGGCGTTTCAGGAGGGGGAAGCGGGGCAGTACCAGCACTGTTTATAGTGGGGGTGGTGTGCTGCTGACCTCGACTCAGGACCTCGTGCATCGGTGGGTGGAGTACTTCGAAGACCTCCTTAATCCCACCAACACGTCTTCCATTGAGGAAGCAGAGCCCGAGGACTCTGGGTCGGGTTCTCCCATCTCTGGTGCTGAAGTTGCTGAGGTGGTTAAAAAGCTCCTCGGTGGCAAGGCCCCAGGGGTTGAATGAGATTCGCCCTGAGTACCTTAAGGCTCTGGATGTTGCGGGGCTGTGTTGGTTAACGCGGCTCTGCAGCATTGCGTGCACATCGGGGGCAGTGCCCCTATAGTGGCAGACTGGGGTGGCGGTCCCCCTATTTAAAAAGGGGGACCAGACGGTGTGTTCCAACTACAGAGGAATCACACTCTTAAACCTCCCTGGTAAGGTCTATTCCAGGGTTCTGGAAAGGAGGGTCCGTCGGATAGTTGAATCTCGGATTCAGGAAGAGCAATGTGGTTTTCGTCCTGGCCGTGGAACACTGGATCAGCTCTACACCCTCAGCAGGATCCTGGAGGGTGCATCGGAGTTTGCCCAACCAGTCTACATGTGCTTTGTGGATCTGGAGAAGGCATTCGACCGTGTCCCTCGGGGGGTCCTGTGGGGGGTCCTCCGGGAGTATGGAGTACCGGGCCCTTTAACAAGGGCTGTTCGGTCTCTGTATGACCGGTGTTAGAGTCTGGTCCGCATTGCCGGCAGTAAGTCGGACTCGTTTCCGGTGAGAGTTGGACTCCGCCAAGGTTGCCCTTTGTCACCGATTCTGTTCATAATTTTTATGGACAGAATTTCTAGGCGCAGCCAAGGTTTTGAGGGGATCCGTTTTGGTGGCCTTAGGGTTGCGTCTCTGCTATTGCAGATGATCAGGGCGTGATCTACAGCTCTCACTAGAGCGGTTCGCATCCTAGTGTGAAGCGACCGGGATGAGAATCAGTGCCTCCAAATCTGAGACCATGGTCTTGAGCCGGAAAAGGGTAGAGTGCCTTCTCCGGGTTGGGGAGGATGTGCTACCCCTAGTGGAGGAGTTTAAGTATCTTGGGGTCTTGTTCACGAATGAGAGGAAGATAGAGCGGGAGATTGACAGGCGGATTGGTGCGGCGTCTGCTGTGAAACGGGCACTGTACCGGTCCGTTGTGGTAAAGAGAGAGCTGAGCCAAAAGGCAAAGCTCTCGATTTACCGCTCAATCTACGTTCCTACCCTCATCTATGGTCATGAGCTTTGGGTCATGACCGAAAGAACGTAATCCCGGATACAAGCGGCCGAAATGAGTTTTCTCCGTAGTGTGTCTGGGCTCTCCCTTAGAGATAGGGTGAGGAGCTCAGCCATCCGGGGGGGGACTCAGAATAGAGCCGCTGCTCCTCCACATCGTGAGGAGCCAGTTGAGGTGGCTCGGGCATCTGGTTAGGATACCTCCTGGACGCCTCCCTGGTGAGGTGTTCCGGGCATGTCCCACCGGGAGGAGACCCAGGGGAAGACCCAGGACACGCTGGAGGGAATATGTTTCTCGGCTGGCCTGGGAACGCCTTGGTATTCCCCCGGAGGAGCTGGCCCAAGTGGCTGGGGAGAGGGATGTCTGGGCCTCCCCACTGAAGCTGCTACCCCCGCGACCTGACCCCGGATAAGCGGAAAATGATGGATGGATGGAGTCATGCTCGAGACTTCATGAATTAATTTTATCTCTCCACCTTACAAATTAAAATCACTCTGAGAATCTAACACCACTTTTTCTATAGTAATGTTAGCATCTCTTAGGGATTTTGATTTATAAGGCGTGCAGCTGAATTGCTGTGCAGGCTCGGCGATATGTTCTTAGGGTTTATTTTGGGAGACGCAGGACCAGTTAGCAAATATTTCATGATCTGCTTTTGCACAGGAAGCAAAAAAGGCCCCAAAAGCTCACAAACTGATCACAACAGCCGTTCTGTGGAAATCATCTGCCTGCTTCAGTGGAGTGACCAGGCGAAAGGGGGGGGGGGATTCTCCTCCTCTGCGGAGCGGAGGACCCAACTGAATCCGAAGAAACAACACACTGATCGAAGCTTAGTTGCACTCTGACTTCTGCGCAAACGAGCCGCAAAGTACAGATTGCAGAAACAGCTTTGTTTATTTTTGTCAGCCTTTACAGGGAAGCGAACCCCAGACGGAGCTGCAAAGCTGACAAAGCAACCCGTTTCCGCATGCTGAGGAGAACCTGCTTAAATCGAGACTGCAACTGGTCGGGGCTGTCTGCAGGACATCGGGCCTCCGATCCTGAACACATGTTGCTAGGCTACAGAGCTGCTAATCCACTAGCCCGCCGTGAACAGACCAACAAGTTTTCCTGCTTTTCACTGCCTTCCTTGGATGACCAAAGTGGACCGAACTCACACGAGGCGCCGACAGGTTGGACAGAGAACCCCAAAGGGAGAGTTTAAATGGTTTATTGGGAAATGTTGTGTAATGCGTTACACATGGTCGCCTTAAAACAAAGGGCTAACAGAATAGCTCATTGCTAGCATTCGGTACCATGTCATTGTCGAGTGTGTTTTATGGTTATAACAAAGGTTATCTCCACATGAGTTTCATACATTGATGGGACATTAATGTTAACGTTATCCGGCCCACTCATTATGACTAAAATAAAACCGAAGCTTTATTTGTTAGTGAGCTTCTGGTAGCTTCCGATTTCCGGACATTCAAAGGAGCTTGTCTTAAAGCATAACGCTTGTTTGTTTCGCAACGCCGTCGTTAGATAGAGCTATGAGCCTTATTCCCGCATTAATATTGAATATTAATGTCGGTTTAAAGACAATTTTGATAACTTTACGCTTTAACCGATTTAGCGACCGATCGCTACAGCGACCACTAGCGCCCGGAGGTAGAATCGCATAAACAAAGGCAAGCGATCCTAAAAGTAAATGATTTTACTGGGCAAATCAATCTTTAGAAAGTTATTTACTCAAAATAATGTTCTGGTTAACTCAGGATTTGCATTGTGAATGGGTTGAAACACATGTCAAATGTTGTTCTGAATTTGTTAAGCTAATTTAACCCCAATTCACCTTCTTTAAGTTGAACTTTGGTTCTTTAACTTAAACAAAATATTATTTCATGAAATAATGTTTTGTTTAACTCAGGATTCGCATTGTGAGTGGATTGAAACATGCCAAATGTTTTCTAAATTAGTGAAGCTAATTTAACTCCATTCCATGCTTTTTGAATCAGATCTGCAGTGAATGGGATTCACTGAATTATTCTGATGATGATCAACCACTTTTGTTTTGTCTTTTGTTCTGTTTGCATGTAAATAGTTCCTTAGCTTAGCTTCTTTTTATCTTCATTTTGCTTAGTAGTTTAGTTAAGTTTCACTAGCCTAGTAGAGAGGATTTGTTAATCAAAATATAGTGTTAATTCAGATAAACAGCATTACATAGTGATGTTCTCTGGATGTTCATTTTATTTCTGTTATTAAATTCTTGAACTTGAAAAGAAGTTGTCACTCCTTTATTCTATGTGTGTGCAGAGTTTGCTGTTAAAAGATCGCTAGTGCTCGAATTCATCCCTTTCAACTTGATACAGCTGAAGAAAACTCAAAAATCCTATCTCAAAATATTAGAATATTTCCTCAGACCAAGTAAAAAAGAAAAAATTATAACAGCAAAACAAAATCAAACATTTGAAAATGTCCATTAATGTCTTGATATCAGCTTAAGAGCTGATTATCACCAGACAATACTTAACAGACAGACAGTTATTTATGAAACATTAAATAACTTCTAACAGTGTATAATTGCACAACACCGGTAAGTATATTAATTTTGGAAAACCTGACGTGTGGGTGAAATTAACAGAAAAGTAAAGGTATCTGTATTAAGATTAATACTTTTTATTTAAAAGGTGCAAAATAGGACTGTAACTATTAACATTAACCAGTGGCCTGAAATGAAAGGGAAGTACTTCAAGATACAAGTGTAGAACACGGTTGTTCGGTTTCTGATGGTAGGTCAGCAGTGGTGGCTAGCCACTACTTACTCCCTCCTGGCTGCCAGCTCAACTCCTCCCTCCCGTTCCAACATGAGGCTCCCTGCGGCCTCCCCCAATCTTTGCACTTCTCGTTTTCTCTCACTTCTATCAAAACTGTCCAAGCTGACTGGGCTGGGAAACCTCTACATCCGATCTCCACTGCGTTTACAACCATGACTGCCAATCCTTATCCCTGCAGTCCAGCACAATCTGACTTCCTCATAAATGCCTCCTGTTGTAGGAATTCAAAACCATAATAACTGAGTTCCCATCTTTACTGAATAAGGAGACGGCGGTGATGAAGTTCCAGCACAAATCCAAGAGTACCATTGTGGGCATCAGAGGGCAGGACGGGCCTTCAAACACCAGAAAACCTCATCCCCTCTAAAGGATGATAAAAACTGATGTGACCCCAGGTGAAATCATGCTCTCGGCCAATCTGAGCGAGAAGTACCTCCATTAAAACTAGGAGTTACCATTACCAGCTAATACTAAGGGATCTTTAGAACCAATCAGATCCTGGTTCTTCCTATATCAATGCAAAAGTGCATGAACCGTAGATGTTTGTGTGTCTGAAGCAAACCGTTTCCATTCTTTACCATAAAACCATATTGATCAACATGATGCAACATTGCAGTGTAGATGTCATAACACAAAAGAAATCAAACATGTGAGTCAGTGGAACAGAGCAGTTAAACAAACAGCAGCACAATATGAGAAGAGTCCGAAACGTCAAGAACGCAAAGTTAAGAAAGCCTTCAGGCCATTCAGGGCACAAGGCAGGAATTAATCTAATTGCGCTTAAGGTTCTTCAGGCAACTCCCCACGTTGAAGAATAAGGAATCAGAGTTCTCTGGTTTCTTCATCTCCAGTCCTCTTCTTGGTTCCCCCTCGCAGGCTGGACGATTGAGCTGGATGGTAATAAGTTTTCAGTTCTGGATTGGGCAATGAGCATTTTATTTTGCATTTCTGCCTAATAAAACACTTTGTGAAGATGGTCTGCAGACACGAGCCCTTGTTTCTATTGGGGAACAGAAACAAGGTGTAATTAGTGTTCTTATCAAAACCCCATTCATGTGTCATTTATTAAAACATCCTCCAAGCACTTTCACATTCAAGATATTTCTGTGCACAATTATTTAGCTCCCAGAATTATGCAATTTAATTATTAATTAGAAGAGTAATCTTTAAGTTCAAATGTATTTGCAGTAGTTTTCCAGTAATTCTTAACAGAATGCATTCAATGTGTGTCTTAACTGTTGTTGTCTGACAGTTGAAGTTCTCTGCAACATAATTTCATCAACATATTCGTTTCATGTCATTTCCCGTTTTATTTTGAAAACCCAGCTGAGAAAAAGGAAACCTTTCCATGTGAAAGCCTTTTCCCTCTTTCTCTCTCTTTTTTTTTTAGAGGGAAGTGCAAGCGAGGTGCAAATCTGCACAGCGAAGACAAAATATATATACAGGACTGTCTCAGAAAATTAGAATATCGTGAAAAAGTACTGTATACTAGTAGGCTATTCAACTAATCACTTGAATCGTCTAATTAACTCGAAACACCTGCAAGGGTTTCCTGAGCCTTGAAAAACACTCAGCTTGGTTCAGTAAACTAAATCACAAGTATGGGGAAGACTGCTGATCTGACTGCTGTCCAGAAGACCATCATTGACACCCTCCATCAGGAGGGTAAGACACAAAAAGAAATTTCTCAAAGAGCAGGCTGTTCACAGAGTGCAGTTTCAAAGCACATTCACAAAAAGTGTGTTGGAAGGGGGAAATGTGGCAGGAAACGCTGCACAACCAAGATCTGGCACGTGCCCACAGTGTCAAAACCACCAGTAACTGGTGTACTGACCATGGCATTACTGTCCTTGATTGGCCTGCCAATTCCCCTGACCTGAACCCCATCGAGAATTTGTGGGGTATTGTGAAGAAGAAGCTGAAAGACACCAGACCCAACAATGCAAATGAGCTAAAGGCCGCTATTGAAGCATCCTGGGCATCCATAACACCTCAGCAATGCCACAGGCTGATTGCCTCCATGCCACGCCGCATTGATGCAGTAATCTGTTCAAAAGGATTCCCAACCAAGTACTGAGTGCATTAATGGACATTTTCAAATGTTTGATTTTGTTTTGCTGTTATAATTTTTTCTTTTTTACTTGGTCTGAGGAAATATTCTAATATTTTGAGATAGGATTTTTGAGTTTTCTTCAGCTGTACGCCATAATCAGCGATATTAAAACAATAAAAGGCTTGCGATATTTCAGTTGATTTGTAATGAATCCAGAATGTATGACATTTCATGTTTTTTAATTGCATTACAGAAAATAAAGAACTTTATCACAATATTCTAATTTTCTGAGACAGTCCTGTATATACCATGCTGGTATGTGTTCGAGCTCTTTTGAAAACGTTCCAACATTGTTGAACAACCAAAGCTACTTAAGAATCCTAAAATAAAGTAAATCCTACATGTGATTATTTGCCATTTTATAACTGAGGATTAAGGACTTTGATTAAGAAGTACTTGGATGAACGCGTCTCTGCGTTCCTATTTGTCTAGGCCTCGGTAATCTGATCTATATGTTTTTGAGTGCCTGGTCAGGAAAGGTTAAGGTTCTCTGAAGCTTTCTGTTTTCAGCAACCCTGAAAACCCAAAACCCTTTACAGTCAGTGTTAGGTGTCAGGTAACCTGTGGGACCACATCGTCGTCTCTCTGGGTCCAGCCTGGGTCCACCAGCTGTGACAAGTCCACAAACCACAGCAGCTTGTCCCTGGGTGCTCTGCCCCAGGGGTCTCCACACCCCCCTGTGTGGAATGTCTCTCGTTGTAAGGATCTCACCTTATGTCCCGTTCAAGATGTTCTTCGCACAACAGGAGTTCCATTGTGGGGTGTCTTTGCTGCTTTAATGTTCCTCAGAGAAAATATTCATTCATTGATATCACCTTCCCGCTGTTACCCTTTTATCATCACAGCCTCCCAGCCATCCTGACCAGATCCAAAATGTCCCCGTAATTTATTCTAATTAAATTAATCTTAATTCTTTTCTGTATGTAAGAGGATAACCATTCAATTATCCTGATCTAAAAGCCCTCTAGGTTAATAGTTAGCTAAACTCAGTTTTATGTGTTTTTTTTCCCTCAGGATGTTTTAACATCTGGTCAAAAGGAACTATTGAGTTATTTGTCCCCGAGTCGAGAGATATTAAATCTCCAAAAATATTGTAACAATTGTACACTGGTGCTTTACTCCCAAATTTACCCATGTTAGTTAGTAGAATGTGTCATTATGCTAATTTTGCAGCCTTATCCATTACTTTAAAAATGTTCTTTGAATGCGGTGTTCGCAATTTCCTTCGCATCAGCAGGTGGTTTAAAGGGTCAGGTTACTCTGCTTATATAGTGAAAACTAATTAATTGATTTATTTATTAAGCTGTTGATATAATACCCACTTAATTTATTAGGTTGCTCTATGATTCCATCAAGTTGCTTCTTTAAAAGTTTTCACCTTTACATAATCCTAATGTGTTTCGTAATGTGTGTTTTGTTTTAATTATGTACAAGAAAATCTGAAGTGAAATGCATGAAGTCGTGTCTGCCAAACTCATCTGTGTTTTTTGTCGAAGGTTGTCCGATGCCAAAGTCATAGTCCTTGCCATTGTCCATTTTCAGTCCAATGTCTGAGATCAGCAGCACAACATTCTCCTTCCCTTCAAGAGCCCATTCTTCAGTTCTCACGCCTGCAAAACAGAATGAATTCTGCCAGCATTTTTTGCCAAAGAAACGCTCCATAGTTTGAAAAGAAATTTCAGCAAAGCAGTCACAAACATTATACCTACAGTGTTCCCTCTAAACTGACAAACATAAAAGAAATAAAAGGATTAAAAAAAATAAATCAAACTTTGCCTCTGATAAAATAAAACTCAAAACTGGATCAGGCTGAAGTCAATGACATCACCTTTTCTCCTTGTCCCAAGGATCAGCCCCCATGTCACTGTGGCACCGTTTTGGTATTCTCTCACATTCTCTGAGAATGTCTAAAATGAGACTAAATCTCTATGTTAGCACATTCCTAACATATTGACCAGGTTTCTTTGCAAAGAAAAAAAAGAAGCAGAAAGATAGAACTGTTAATAGCAGAAAGCAACAAACATTTTTAAGACACCACCTTTCTCCGCTGGAAGATCTCTTGGCATAAAACTTAGCATAATTTAGTGTCCAAATCTGATTATGACTCCTTACCGTACTGCTAGCACTGTCTTCTCAGAGTCTTCTGTTGGCAGAAAGGTGGTGTCTCCTTTAATCTGAAAGCAATAACTCAGAGAAAATAAAAGTGTTAGTAGCACTCAAAACCCTGGTCCTCTTAGTGTCACTTTAACGTGATGCTTTTGGCTGATCCTGGGAAGGTCCCTTCCATTCCTTTGAAACGCTGTTCAAAACATTTCCAAAAGAAAGAAACAAAAAAAACAAAAAAACAAAATTGTATCCCAAGGAGCACAATTATGCCTTTTCCAGTATGACGTAGGTTTTTGACTTATTACAAACCTTTTTGATATCCTTCTGGTCCTTTGACCATGTGTATTTACTGTTAGTAATACCTACATAACTTCCCAAATCTCAATTGGTCAAGGGTGAAACCTTAAAGCAATGATTTTGTCTTTTAGGTTTCTGAGCTTCTAGTGTTTTTCTATAAATGATAAGAGTTTCCCCGTAATTCAGCACATTGAGAAGACTGCCCAAAACAAACCGAGATTAGAATTAGAATTTAACCCTTCAGAAGCTGGCTTTATTTTATTTTTTCCCTCTGACATAGTTTTCCTGCCCCCTGTAATATTCTGGTTTCTGTTCTGGTTTCTGTTTATTATTTGGTTAAGTTAAGCTCTTTTCTGTTTAGTCTGTTCGGTCTTGGTTTATTATCTTTAGACTTGTCCTGTTTGCTCCCGTAATTATTTCCATCTGGTTTTGGTTAATTAGTCCCTCCCATCCACCTTGTCTGCCCGCCTATTTAAACACCTCTTAGTTTTCTGTTTGTTGCTGGGACTTCTCATTCGTTTCGCTGGTAAGAGCCCTCCTGTATTTTTGTTTGGCCTGTTCTTGTTTGTTTGAGCCTGTCCAGTTTTGATGCCTGTACCATCATCAGCTTGGATCCTGTCTGTTCGTCTGTCTAATTCCCTCACCTACCTTGCAATAAACACCGCAAAGGATTTACAACCGTGTCTGGCTGACCACTGGGTTCATCTCCACACAATTCATTACACCCCCAGGCCAGAACATACTGAACTCAGCCTCGCCATAATCATTCAGATGTTTACATCATGGTCAGATTTGTTTATCATATCTTTTGTCCTTCTCAGGTTATACTGTCCCTCTGAGGTTCGACTCAGCTCAGCATAACTGGATAACATCAGATGATTTTGTAACTGATGACGTGTTTAATGTGGCCTTCTGATATTCTGAGGCTTTTCAAAATTCCTTTTAGCTGATTCAAATTCTAAGTAAAAAAGAAATAAAATAAATGAATAGAAAACCCTTAGAAAAGCAATTCATATTTAGTTCCATACAGTTTTGTTCAAAGCTAAAGCACAGTTTTTACATATATTTAAATCAAAGATCATGTATATCTAAACTTCTTTAAAATGGACTGGTTTTTGATGAATCATTATTGTTACAAGCAATAAGATCTCAGTAATTTTATATTACTTTAGGGCTAAAAAACAAATCATAGGATCTCATTTAAAAAAAAAACAGTAAACTCAACAAGCTTTATGTACGGCTTATTACCAGTTCCAATTTTCTAACAAAGCTGAAATATTTTCGTTCAAGCCATATTAATCTCTCTGTGTATCAATTTAATTTGGGGGGGAAAAAACAAACTTTATGTTATTGAAGTCTCCTTTTTTCCTTTAGCTTTTTTAGTTAACCTATTTCATGCTTAAGAAATGTCATTTGAATTAGGAAGCTGCAGTCTCCATAAACAAATGAACATTTTGAAAACATGATATTTATAATTTTAACTGAATTAATTCACACTGACGAACGTTTAGTTACATACGATACATACATACAGTTACATACAAACGATGAAATTCTGACAAACAAACACACGCAGGCCTGTTTTCCGCTATCTTACACAGATCTGTGTTTTTTCATATTTTTTCAAAACTTCTATGGCCACGCCGAAAGATATATTTTCAACGTGTTAAGTTCTCGCTTAGTTTAAAAAGGAGGAGCGTGTGCTGGTTACGACCGCCGAATGTTTCGTCCACACACGGTTTTACGTTTCAGCCCCCTCAAGAATACAACTCTTTGTCTCGCAGATACTTCGACGCTTATCCATTTTTGAAAGTTATACGTCGCTATTAGCAGTTACGAACAATTTTATCCACAACAGAAGTGCCTAGTCGGTCCCCACGTAAACGCTTCCCCGGTGCAACGCCTTTTTACTTCCGTTTCCGTTTCTTTTTCCTATTCATTTTCTTAAATTTTCGCTTTTCTTTTTATTAATTCTTAATTTTATTTTTATTATTTAGTAGCAGTCCTGCAATAAAAAAAATCAACCCCTATGTGGTAAAACTGCATGTTTAATCCAATCATTTATGCATGTCATGCTTCTGGGCCCCTACTTTTTGCAGCATGAACTCGAACGTCTCACCCTGGGGCAAGGCTTGACTCTGGGAACCGCCTTTAACCCATTATACTGACTACTCTGCTTCCAGACTTTTTTTTTTAATTATTATTATTTGTCCTCCACGAGATTGACCAACTAAAATGAAAGGCCTCACATCTGATGGTCGTTTAGGTATAATGATCGAGATCTCCTTTCAAATCTCGTACGTCTACCAGAAGTCAGGAACTTAAGCATCCCTGCCGCTTTCACCCACTACACTAGTGGGCAGCCTCTGTCCAACTTGACAGAAGGACTTCCCTTGACCAGCTGCAAATTGCACAGCCCGGTCTTCTGGGCCCCAGGTGAAAAATCGTTCTGCCCCTCCTCCTCCCAGCGGGAGAGTCCGTATTTCAGCTGAAAATGTACTTTAATTAATTTTCATTGAATTTAATGTAATTTAATGTTAAAACCTTAGTCACTGTTCTGTATTGCGAATCCTGTTTTATTTGCCTTAAGGATTAAATATAATTCATTATTTCTACCGGCTTTTACTACCTTTGTAGGTTTACAGTTTTAAAATTTCATGAGGTATTCTTTAAACGGGGTTTAAATTTTAAAAGCTTGCAAGCATTTTTGAGCAATTGCGTTTGTTTTTTAAAGAGCTGAAAAATAATCCCCTTACCGTCTCATGAAAGAAAGGTTCTGATCTTCGCGCCGACGCCCCAGAGACGCTCCGAGACCAGGAGCTCCTCCACGTCCCGTGAAAATCCATTCGGGGTACCAGAGGCCGGATAAACTTCTCCGGGCCGGCCAAAGCTGCTCCAGTCCCCGGACTCCCTGGCTCGTCGGTCGGAGATCTTGTTCGTTGACGCCAAATGTTGTAGGAATTCTAAACCATAATAACTGAGTTCCCATCTTTACTGAATAAGGAGACGGCGGTGATGAAGTTCCAGCACTTGTATTGAGAAACAGAGCAGAGATCACATAGATGGAAAGTAATCGCAACCCACGGTCCCGCTGCAGTCTGCGTCTGCCCTGTCTCTGCCTGTCTCTCTTTCCGGCTCTCCCTAATACTGCACAGTGGCCTTGGCTTGAGACATAACAAAGACAGTCCATCCTAGACAATCACCATGCTGCACAGGATCTACGCAGCATTCAGCCTTGCACTCAGTAACAGTGGATTACATACACAGACATCATGTCTCCAGGCCTCCTCTGTCCGAGTGGTGTGAGGCCATAGTGACTTCAGAATAATAATTCTTATAACACTCCTCACACCCCTCTTCCCATGGCATCGTTATCTTCATCAGAACGATCAAGTTAACGGTGTGCCTTAGTAGAGAACAATAATACATAAAAGACTATTCATTCCATTGTTATTGATAAAATATTTTTAATTTTAGCACATGATCAACGCATTACATAAATTGCATATAATCTTTTGATATTAATGTTAATACTTGGTTGTCTTTTCACATAACCTGAGTTCATCGTAATAATGCTTATTCCACTAGACAAGTGTTCCTTTGTAATTTTTACCAGCGCTTCTCATTAACCTGACTCTCGACAGATGGATGTCGTTCCGCAGAGCTCCAGGCGTCTGCATGTTTGTTGTGGCACACCTTGACTATTCTTTTCTTGTTTCAGGAGGTACCCACTGAAATCTTCAAACATGAAGGCTGAGTGAGCCCAGAGAGGAGCCCAGTTTACAGTGAATATCATGTGCTCTTTCCCGTACAGTGACTGTACACCTTCAAAAAAACCTATATGTAATGGTACATATTCCGATGTTTTTAATACCAGCTTTCAGTAGATGCCATTTAAATAGAAGTATATAAAACATATTAAGACAAGATTAACTTTCTTCTAAAAATATTCACTTTACACACAGAAAACCTATATATAATGGGATTTGTTCATATATGTAAAGTACAAGTATTTCAAACTTAGTAAAAAAAAAACAATGAAAAACATGTTAACATTACTCACATACTTTTTACATGATTCTTGTGAAATTCACCATATCACATTTTATTAAATAATTGCAAAAGTAGCCACTTTCAAGACTAAATCATACAAGCATTACACGATGTGCATCACATGCAACATAAACTGAAGATGACTGAATATTTACATTTTTTTATGTTTTCTTTTTCCGATATGGGTACTATGGTTACGCATCATAACAAATGTCCTAAAGTAAAAAGGTATCAGCAAAAAGCTTTCCAGCTGCACATCATCCTATACCAGAGGGAAGAATCACACAATAAAAGCAATTTTCATCTACAAAAGGAGTAACTAAATGTTTTAAAAATAATTTATCAGAATGAAAGTAACAGAGCCGTTCCAACACGCTGCCACCTTGAGTGGCAGGATTCTAGAATCTATATTGATCAATCAAATTTGACTCCTCTAAAGTCAGTTTAGTTTTAACTTTCACCAGGCTGCAAATGACCAAATAATCTGTTTATAGCCCTTTACCTAACTATTGGGGAGCATAGTGTCACAGGACAGTGCTTGGAAACGTCTGCTGTTGAATTTGCTGAGCTGCGGATCCAAGCCAATATTTAAGCAGTGTTTGTAAATAACCATTAACAGTTTTAATCCGATTAATCATCATACTAGCACACTGGTAATATAGATAGAATCTTAATCTGCTGCTCAGTAAAAGAGAAACTAGATTAGTAGTAGTAGTAGTAGTAGTGTCCCTGCTATTCCAGATGGTGGTTGTTATAAAGTAAATAGGAAGAAATTAGTCATTTAGTCAGATAGTTGTAACAAGTGTCCACTGTGATAATACGGACTCAGTTGAGGCATGTTTAACGGTTTTTTCCACCAGAAAAGAAGAAAATTTAAATTTATTTGATCCACATTTTCAAAATGTAAAGAGCCAAAATGATTTTATAAGCAGCATTTAATGAAGACTGTTGACATAACTACCTTGGAAGATTATTTTCCTTACTACTTCAAATCTTGGCCCTTGAGGCCAGCAGGGGGCTTGAGGCAACAGTTGGTGTTGGGTCTGCTCTGAGTGGGAAAATGCTAAACTTCCACCTTAAGAGCCAATGTTTTCCCTCAACAATGTTCCTCAACAGCTTGGTTTGTCTAAAATCTAGTCTTTTCTGAAATCATTACATTCTAGACAATTCATCTAAAAATAGAAAACTGCTACGAACTGTCTGTAACTAGGGTGACCACCTGCTAATAAGCCCAAGGGGGGACAAGGGGTATGTTTCTGAGGGACAAAGTGGGACACTGCTTGGCGCGGCGGTGCCCCCACCTCACGGGCAGACTCACTGATAGTGGTTTACACATTTCTAGCACATACCACCTTACATGGTATATTAATAATGCCCTATTCCCATAAACATGTGTAATTGCTGATGTATGTTCAGGAATAGGCCAACCAATGTGTATTTCTTTCTAAATAAAGATTCATAATACGTTGAACATTCAATGAACAGATGCACTTCCAATTCCGATTTACTTTAGCTATTTAATTTTATAAATTAAATAGATGTTTTCATTACAATTTATTCACTTTAAATAAATTATAATTTAAAATTAAAGGATTAACAGGAATTGTAGTTGCTCTACACCACAGGAACTGTACAAAAGTCTTAACTCACGACTCCAGAGGTTCACAGAACGAGAAGGGGGAGGAAGGATGGTGAACTTGGATGTTGGTAAAGGCAGGCGCAGGAAAAAAAAAACTGTTCAGTGTTCTGGGGACACTTTTAGGACTTTGGGGTCACCTTTAGGACTCAAACCTTTTCAAGCCAAAACATGAAGTGGGCAGAATGTTTAGATGTCCACTTATAACATCAGTTTAATCCAAAACATTACAAAATTAACTGACCAGCAATCTAATCACAACGAGCCAACAGCCAGGATGTTTCTGAATCAGACCATTCATCAGCCTACCTTCCATAAGGTCGCCGCTGCATGACTGAAGGCTTCCCTTGGAGCCGCAGCACCAGAGCGCTTCGGCCGTCTCGGTGGAGCCGGTTGATGCAGTCAGGATCCAGCAGCGTGAACGTCGGACTAGTTTTGGCTTGAACGGCCAACAGCCTCCATGAATACCAGGTTATCCTTGTTGATATTTATTAACACCGATTCAACTTTTTCACTGCGGAGGTTCGCCTCGGTAAAGTCGCACTGCCCGCACCAAGTGACGACACGAAACAGGTTAAAATGTCCTCGTACGTTATATGAGGCACTTCTTCATGTCATCCTCTCAGTCATGAATAGTTTGAAGCTGTGGCCATAGTTACTTCGTCGTTCGAAAATAAGGTGGATAGAGCGACCAACTTTTTTTTGAGAAAGCATTGATTATGCGTGACACGGTCTCAATTTGCGGGACGCATGAATTGGGCTTCAAACGCTGTGCGCGCACGCGCTACGCGGGACAGGTGGTCACCCTATCTGTAACTTGTGTTGGTTTTAGGCATTTTTAAACTTAAGCAAGCTGGAATTTTACAGTCCTGTTTTCCCTGCTGGCATGATGGTAAATGGCTTGTACTTGTGTGACAAGTCCGAAATTATTATATTATAGTATTGATGCCTTTTATGTCAGTGTAAAAGTGCAAGACAGCATGCTAGCACCACAGTGTGGACACTCAAGGAAGTTACATTACTGCAGGCTGATAATCATCTCCAGCAGTACATGATTTAAAACTTATCTTCTGAATTTGACATTATTAACATGTTGAAAAGGCTTCCAACCAGAAGCTTGGAATAACCTTCTAAAAGATAGTCACTAGTCAAACATGTCCTATAGTTGAAACCAAATATTTACATGCTTTGCATTAAAAAAAAACAGAAAATTAAATCAAATAAGGCTAAACTGCTCCAGATCAGTTAGGATGACCAAAATCCTTTTTATTTGCTAAATATCAGAATTACAAGGAAGAGAAAACATTCTTCCAAATCAAAGGTTTACATGCACAAAGACTGAATTTAAACAATTTGCGAAAGCCCAGATAGAACTGGAATATCCCTCAGCAGGGACACTGTGTTTGCCTGACACTTTTTCAAACTTGGCAGATTCACACCAAGGTATATCTACACACATACATCTATACACACACACACACACACACACACACACACACACACACACACACACACACACACACACATATACAGTTATGGTCTGGCTCTTGGACCACAACAAATCAAAGGGAAGCCATGCATGGGATAACTTAAAATGGGGATTTATTTAACAAAAAGAATCATAACTTGTTGGATAGGAGAGGGAAAGAGAGGAGAAGGTGGCAGGGAGACAGAAAGAATGAGCTGGTCTGGTCTGGTCTGTTGGGGTTGATCGGCTGGCGCTTGGGTGGAGCTTGGGTGAGGAAGATTGTTGATTCTTAAAGGCATACTATGCAACATTTTTCAGTTAATTAATGTGTTCCATACCGTTTTGGATGATTAAATGAGTCATTTCAGGTCGAACAAAGGTTTTCTCGGCCGCCCTGGGGGTCTGTGGGGGAAATACCGCACTTGCAATGCAAGAGCCCTCGGCTCGCACACACAGAAGTCTCGCTTTACGGCGAGAACTCCATGTGTTTTTGCCCTGCCATTCACTATATGCACGCGCGAAAGCAACAACAAAGAACCGCGTGTTAACGTCAAATAAACATGCAAGAATATCGAGTTTTATTATTATTATTATTATTATTATTATTTTTTATTTTTTTATTTTTTTATGTTGGCGAGACGCTACCGCGGCGGCCGCGGCGGCCGCGGTTGCGGCTTGGCGAGGCGGCGGCTGCGGCTTGGCTAGGCGGCGGCGGTAGCGTCTCGCCAACATAAAAAAAAAAAAAAATAATAATAATAATAATAAAACTGGCGAGGCGGCGGCGGCAGCCGCGGCTTGGCGAGGCAGCGGCGGCGGCAGCGGCAGCCGCGGCCGCCTCGCCAAGATAGCGCTGCGGGAAGCTTGATGTTCATACCTTCACTGTGTTAGTCATTGTTTGTACTGCCGTTTTTTCCACTTTTCGTTGCGTTCGCCTGTCTGCTAAGCTCAAAACAACCACGTCTGTCTTGACGGAGAAACCAGAACAGCTGAGCATCTTTACGACAGTGCACTTTTACTTTCGCCCTCTGGGGGGAGCCTCGCTGGAAAATCAACCCCGGTTGCATAGTATACCTTTAAGCTGGGCCCTGACGTCAGTCAGGCCAGCTGCCTCCACTTCCAATCAGCACCAATTAGAAGCTCTGCACAGGGATGTTAAGGACTCAAAGGAAAGGCCTTGGGCCGTAACAATACACACACACATATATATATATACACACATACACAGATAGATAGATAGATAGATAGATAGATAGATAGATAGATAGATAGATAGATAGATAGATAGATAGATAGATAGATAGATAGATAGATAGATAGATAGATAGATAAAAACTGTACCAGGCAACTCTATAACGTAAGACTAAAAAGACTGGGCAATTATTAAAAATAGCATACTTAGATTTAAATAAATTCTGAACTGAGTAGGATAATTCTTTTTAAGTGTACAATGCGTGCATGCATATTTGTGCATAAAAAACAGACTATTTACAAGAAATGGAAAAACTATGCAAATAACAGCAGGGATATGAACTATTATTGTCTTCTGCTTGTTAGGAGCAGTGATATCTAGCCGGTGTAATAATGCTCCTTTGTTGTCTGTCACTGAAAGAGCAATCTAGCTCTGCAACAGATTGATACATGGGATGGGACACACTGTCCAACAGTCATGTTATCTTTTCTTCAGCTCTTTTTTTTTCTTACTACCTTGTTAAGATATCAACTGGGTCAGTGGAGTGACCAGCTTGACGTAGGAACTGCCTGCCACACTTAAATAGCACCGACCCAAAGATTGGCACATATCTATCAGATACCACTCCGGAGGTGACACAGTTTCTCTACTGATGTCACAGTTAGGAAGTGTACAGCCCTTGCATGGGTGTGTACCTAGATCCCTATATAATGTTTGTGTGATGAGCAATCGGGGCTTCTTGCCGATCAAGAGCCCATCAGCGCTGATGTGTCTGTAACTGTTTCTCTGTCTAAAGTAGATAAAATATAACTAAAAGTATACTTGTCTGTTTGATGCGTTCTGCAACCAAGTAATATGTAAATGGGGGTCGCCTGAAGGATAAAAAGAGAGCTGGGTCCACTTAGGGTGTTCACCGCCGACTGGGTGCGGTGATTCATAACAACCTGCAGTGGGCCAAGGAGACCTTCTAGGACATTTCTGGCCTTCCTTGTGAGCTTATCTAACCAGATCAATTTCTGTAATTTGTGAAAGATCATGTCACAGTTTATACAAGTGTTGAAGATTTCTGGAAAAGCTAACAGCAGAAAAACACAAAGTTGTGTAAGAAAGTAAGCTGTGTTTTGTCTGTCTCAAGCCTGGGTATCATTCACGAGACTAAGAAGAGATCGAAGAGAAGAACAGGTCACGAAAGCTTGAAAGAACAAAGCAAGGAGATAGATGCAGAGAAAGAAACAAGGAACCATTAAAAGAAAACAGAGCAAGAGACATTAGTGAGGCAACATCTAACAGAGTTCCGAATGATAATACCAACACTCAACATCCACAACTATGTGGGTTTCGCCTACAAAAGAGCCTGACAAAGAAACACTCGTGTATGCACTCATTGATACTCAGAGTGATACAACTTTCATTCAACACATTCTTTAAAAGCAAAGAGCAGACAGGTCAAAACTCAAGTTATCTACTGTGGCCTCTAAAACCAGTCATAGCGTGCCAAAAGCTCTCTGGGTTGCAAGTCAGAGGATTAAATTCAGAGAAGAAAATAATTCTTTCTACAGTTTGCACAAGAAATTTCATTCAGACAGAGATCACGCTCCAGAGACAGTTAGGGCATGGCCTCATCTTGAGCATGTCACCGATAACATAGCTCTTCCTCAAAGTCACGAGATTGGCATACTAACTGGCTGCAACTGTTCACAAGCTCTTCTTCCTAGAGAAGTGGTGTCTGGTGAATAAAATCAACCATTTGCATGGAGAACTGACTTAGGATGGAGCATTATTGGACATGGCAGCCCATACATAGACTGTGGATATTTTTTTAACTTTAATGAGAGGGTCGCTGAAGAGGACCACTTCTTCCAAGATGATCTTGAGAACTTCACTGCATCAGTTTTCATCAAAACTGGTACATGAATCTGGCACGAAGAACATAGTCAAGTTAAGATGCCTCTTCCATTTCAAAGAGAAAGGCCAATCTTACCAAACAATCTCGAATGTGCTATCCAGAAAGAAAATTAATAAGAGAGAACTATCAGGACTACAAAGCCTTCATGGAGGAAACTATTGCTCATGGAGATGCTGAGAAAGTCCAAAAAGCAGATCTCCACAAGTGCCCAGTGCTGTACATCCCACATCATGGTGTTTGTCACCAGCAAAAGCCTGGCAAAATCTGCATCGTTTTTGAATGCTTTGCCCGGTGTCAGGGAACATCCTTAAATGACCACCTTTTGAGAGGTCCAGAGCTGATAGATTTCCTTGTTGGCGTCTTGTGTCACTTTTGTAAGGAAAACAATTACCTCCACTCCCTCTGGTGGGATGCTGATGATGATTTGATTTGCATGAAAGTTTATTTGGTGCTGCTTCTTCCCCAGACTGTGCTAACAATGGACTCAAACACCTTGCAGCAATTTCAAGAGGAAGCTACAGAGAAACAACTGTCCGTTTCATTAGAATTACATTTTTATGTCGACGACGGAAACCTAAGGAATCCAGCTGGTGAATGAAGCACGACAGTTGTGCAGCAGCGCTAACTTAAGGCTACACAAGTTCATCTCTAACAGTAAAGGCTGAAACATGTCATGATTTAGGGTTTTGTTTGTTTTGCTTTGGACTTTTCTGGACTAGATTATGGTACAAGAAAACCAGCGCTTTCAAGTTGTTGCTTGATGTGGAGCGTCTTCTGCTTGACAGAGTATAAATATGGTAGTAATTATCTTTTCTCTGCATTTAACCCATCCTTCAGGGAGCAGTGATGTTGTTGCACTCAACTCAAATGTGAAAACTTAGAATTTTAATTGATGAGACCCATAAGCAAGTTTGTATTAGCTGAATGTTAAATATTCAACAGGCCTTTATTTAGCCATCCATTTTCCTGGACACTGATGGGCAGTTCATGCTGTAAACACAGACAGAATTGAATGTAGGGGTAATTGGACCTGGAGGGAGTTGTGGAGCAGAAAACATAATTTAATTTTCAAGAGGTTTATCCTTAAACACCAACACTAAGGTAGACATGCTTCGACTACATCAGATAAAAATGGTAAAGACCTGAACCTTCAATGGACGGAACAGTCTTGTCTGCTTTATGTGGTTTTCCCTTGCAATACCAGAACTACAATAACCATCAGATAAGGTCATTGAGCACAAAAGATTTAGATTTGAGCAGAAAATAGATGCACCAATCAAGCTTTTCCTGGATTGAACTAATTTCTGGATTACTTACTAGACATAAGGGGAAATGTCCTGAGTTCCTTGATAGAGGTAGCACTTTGAAACCAACAGAAATTGAACAAACCGAATAATTATCTCCATTTATGCATCAAAACATATGCGTCTCATCCAAATCTGATTTTTATTCATTCCAAAAAAACAAAACAAAAAAAAGACGATCTAAAAGCTTTGGTGGTGCCTTTACAGCCCAAAAATGTCAATTATTTGGAAATTTTATTTCCAACCAATTAACTTGATCAGAACTGAATGAAACTGGATTCTGATTTCTGGCCAATTCCTTGGTCCATTAATATAATTCAATACAGACATTTTGAGTGATGTCAGCATTTCATGGGTCTCTTCCGATTAGAGCAGGGCCCTACATACACAACAACCCAACCTCATCATAAATATAATTTGTTTAATTAAGGCATAAAGATAATCAAGTTTAAATACAGCAAGATTTCTATAAACACTTTCAGTGGTTAGAATATACAATTATGAGGAATTTGTTTAGAACATTAAAAGCATCAGGCCATGAAGTCAAACAGGATCTATTTGTTCAGAGAATGAGCCAGGAATCCCAACAGGTCTGAGCAGCTAAGACTCTTCGCACAAGAAAAGAAGTCTGTCTTTTGACTGCTCACTCACCAAGTCATTATAATGCAGGAAAATGGTGTAAATGTAGAGTGCTGGGAATTTCCTGTGTCTTTAAGCATTGCTTTAATGGTCTGAGTCAATCGGCAAGGAGCAACAGAAGTGTGATGCTCCAGAGCTAAAGAGCAGGAAAACGACAAGGTAAATCTCTAACGCTATATATGGATCACTGTTTTCGTTTAACATTTCTGCAAACACATCTTTTAAAACACACCATGACATGAAGGCTTAAAACAAACAGAGCTCCCAGATCATCCCAGGTGACCCCCGGCATGAGTTGAACAGTTGAAAAGAATTTGTGGTATGGATGAAACCAGCAGAACCAGATGCTCCTGAGTGACAGCTAATCTGAATGGCGCCTCCTCCAGTCATATGGGAATCATGCTCAACAGATAAGCTGCCCCTCTAAAAGTACATTCAAACAAGTGAATACCAGAAGTGTGGTTGTAGCTCAAACTCTGCTTGATACGGTTTTAAATCCTTCATCTGACCATATTAGGTGAGATTTTCAGTTATGTTATAATCAATGTCCAATCGACTGATTTGGATTTATCCTTCATTAACAGTCAAAGAAGGCTTTTGCTCTAATAGCGGCAGCTGTCATCATAGGAGGTCAGATCCATGTCAAAGTAATCCTCCAGTTTCCACTGCAGCGTATCAAACGTGGGCCGTTCCTGTTCGTTTTCCTTCCAGCATTCGCTCATGATGTCGTACAGCTGTTTCGGGCAGTTGGGGGGACAGTCCATCCTTTTGCCTTTACTAAGCCATTGGACTACCTGAATGTTGGTCATAGCTAGAGAGAGAAAAAAAAACAACAACAAAAAACAAGATGGAACATAAGTGCTGATCCAACTGCACACAACTGCTGGTGGAATAATTTGAAGGCTTTTATACAAGATATGTGAATCTTACTTGGGTAAGGCATCTGACCAAATGTCATGATCTCATACAGCAAGATTCCAAAGGACCAAACATCTGATTTGATGGTGAACTTATTATCATTGATTGCCTCCGGAGCGGTCCACTTCACAGGGAATTTACTCCCCTCCTTGGCCTCATACACATTTTCATTTTCTTTCTACAAAAAAAAAAAAATACATTTTTAATTTCACCCAGACTGGTGAACAAAAAATGAAATCTGGCAAAGTGAAGCATTCCTACTTAGGAAGAAATCACAAACAAAAACTAAAACTTGTTTTCAGTAGAATCCAACCTTCAAATGTCCAACCTACCATAAAAACCCTGGCCAGACCAAAATCTGCCACTTTGCAGATGTTGTTCTCGCCCACCAGTACGTTCCTGGCAGCCAGGTCTCTGTGGATGTAGTTCTGCTGCTCCAAGTAAGCCATGCCTGATGCCACCTGGGCTGCCATTTCAATTTGGTCTGAGATGCACAGAGTGACACCCTTGTCCTCTATTATCAAGGTAGAAATAAAAGAACATAATCAGTAACAATGACGTTTTACCCTCAGTATGCTCTGTCATTGTTGAGCACTTATGCCTAACCGTCTGATAAAACAGACAGCTGGTGGTTTTGGTAGCAGGGTTTGAAAAAGTCAGTGGTTTGTATGATTAAACATTACTATTTATAACGACAATGTCCACGGAAATTCCACTGCACTAGTAAGGCGTTGCAACAGGTCTGCTGAGTATTCTCTACATGTAAAAAATGAACCTGACATTCCGTGCAGGCTCGATGCCAGCTGATTAAATCGTTCCTTTTACAGTAAGGACAAGGGAAGAGTTCAGGCAGTCAAAAATTACAACTTTATTTATAAAGCAATTTAATACACAATAAGGCAACCGCCTACTGCACGGGTGAATAAAAAAACAAGATAATCATAATAGCAGTAAGCAATTAGGTAATATAAAAATGAAATATACAATAAAAGACAGCACAAAGTCTGGCCTACTGTGCATGCTCGCTGGAGTTAAAAGCCAGGTGAGTTTTTAAAAAAAGCTTTAAATTCATCTAGAGTTCTGACAGAGCTAACACAAAGAGGGAGACCATTCTAGAGTTTAGGAAATGCAGCTGAAAAGGCTCGACTGCCCTTAGTCACAAGTCAAGCCCTAGAACCACCAAGAGCATTTGATGTTCAGATGTCAGTCCTACAAGAACCAGACATATGTCCTCTGGTTCTGAGAGAAAAAGGAGCTGCAAGACCAGTAAGGCTTTAACCTGCTCTTATCTCCCACATGCCTCAACAGTAACATCATTTCAGAATGTTCCACCGAGTAGAAAGTATTCCAGACAGGAACGACCAAGGTAAAAGGAACCTTAATCTTGTTCAAGTTTTTACTTGATGCACAACAGCCTGAAAACAGACCTTAACGTCCAGAAATGCAACCAAGGTTTGACTGATTAACTGTTCTTACAAACTTATAAATCAAAGATAACCTGCGCAAGTCTGAAAGAAGTCTGGAAAAGTTTTTCTAATGTATCAAAAAAGCAATCCAACAAGGTCATTTAGGAGGAACAAGTCTAACCCGTCTGTTGCAAATTGGTCTTTTTTCCACCACAATGGAAGGTTTTTGAACACCATGTTTGAGTCCAGCCTGAACTTTGACTAGGCCACTCCAAAACCTTCCTTTTATCATTTTAAATCATTCTGGGTCAGTTACTGCACTTAAGGTCATTGCTTTGTTGCATAAAGCGAGTGTCATTGAACATTGGTCATGACCTGATGGCAAGACTTCAGTCACAGTTTCATTAAATGTGTCAAGTTTTCTGAAGCAGCAAAGTGGCTCCAGACCAAAAAGCATGCACTGCTATGTTTAATGGTTTTGCAGCAGAAGTTCCACCTTTCAACATATCTTCCCCACAAGTCTTGAGGATCCTTAGGTTTTTTTTCTTTTTGGCAAATGTTACATTTTTGTGTGGATTTTTTTGTTTGTTTCGGTCAGCAGTATTCACCTTATAACCCTCCCTCGGGTACAATTTTTGTCCACAGTCTCTTGTAATATTCAATCATGAACCTCAACTGAGGCAGTGAAACCTGCAGAACTTTGGATGTTCTGGGTTCTATGGTGACCTCCCAGACGAGCTACAAATGCAGCCTTGGACTAATTTTGGTAGGCCAGCCACTTCTAGGTAGGTTCGCTGTTACTGTTCACTGCTCCATGTTTTCTGGATAATGATAAAGCCCTAAAGTCTTAGAAATGGTATCAGTGATCTTGTTTCTCAGCTCTTCTTGCTTTTTTCCCCAAATCAGGGCATAACATGTGGTTGTTGTTTCTTTAAGTCTTTTAGCCAACTTCATGTTGTCACACTGGTTCTATTTAAGCAGTTATTTGACTACGGTTATGGCAGAAATTAGGCCTGAGCATGACAAAGCAACTCCATTAGCAAGAAAATGTGGTTTATCACAATTGATTAATGATCTAACTTGGTGGGTGATTGCTTTTTTATATTAGGCCAGGCTGTTTTGGACTCCTATTTTGTTACTTATCAAATGAAATGGTCTGAAAACTGCACCTTGTTCAGGTTAGCTTTACCCCATTTGCATAGATGTTTTAAGATTGAAAATGTAACAAAAGGAAACCCTGAAGAAATCTTTTGGGGGCAAATACGTCTTACAGCACTGCACATAAAGGAAGTGCAAAGCAGAAATAAAAAAATATGACTTCTCTCTCAGTAGTACTCATTTATGGAACTATAGTGTATGAAGAGTCATACTTAAAGTTCCCCTTCTGTAACTGAATCAGCTACGATGCATCACCAACAGCAGGTCTGAACAGGACCTATCACACTGCTTTAGAAGATGAGGCAGACATGCTGGATGATGCTGACAAACAGGATAGAGGCAATGGGACAGCAAGAGACCTGCGGTACAACTGACAGCTTAACAAAATGACTAGTTATGAATAATAAATAAATCTCAGATTATGAGTGGTGGCTAGGAAAAAGCATTCCAACCATATCAAAACAATCAAAGTCTATAGATCCACACTCATCATGACGTTTGAAGCAGAGAGTGTGGACAACTTACTCCGAAGGTACTCCAGCAGGCTGCCGTGCCTCATCAGCTCTGTGATGATGTAGAAGGGATCCTCCATGGTGCACACGGCATACAGCTGGATCAGCTTGGGGTGCCGCAACCTCTTCATGAGCTGAGCCTCTCCCAGGAATTCTGCAGGGTCCATTGTACCTGAAAAGAGGAGAGTTCTGCATTTTGGTCTTATTTTGAATAAAGTCCTAAAAGTTATAAAGATCTTTTGCTTTAAAACAGTAAGCCATAAAAGTAATCATTAACTGTTTGTATGAATAAATGCAAGTCATTTACATTACACCGTTTGTAATGAACCCTCCAAACTGACAGCAATAACATCCCACTGTAGCCTGTTTGAAATCTCTAGAGCGATGAAATGATTTAAATTTTATGGATCCCAGTAATTTAATGTCTTTTATTGAGCAAGCAGTGTCAAATGTGGGAGAAATGTGTCTGTTCTAGTTAACAGAGAACAGTACAGAAAACAAAAACACAAATGGCTGCTTATTTTCCAGTACCAGGTTTGAGGGTCTTCACAGCGACTGACGTGGTTCCGTTCCACAACCCCTCATAGACTTCTCCAAACTGTCCGGCTCCCAGCTTGGTCAGCAGCTTGATAGAACTGCGAGGAATCTCCCACTGATCCACCGTGTTGTAGGACAGACCATAGGTCTGTGGAGCCTCCATCTGCAGACAGGAAGGTTAGTAATGAGAACCAAGCTAGACGTGAGCAGTGTCAGGGTTCCTGCATGCTGCAGTTTACCTTTCTGCATGGCTCGCCCAGACACGCACACAGCCCATCAGACTGGCTGGAGTAATATTCCACCAAGTCCCTCAGTGTTGGGAAGGATTTGGTTCTAGACACGTAGTAGTGACCGTTTTCCCGCTTCTGGAGTTTATAGTGTTTCACCGTCCCTTGGTGCAAAACTGAGGAACAATAAAGGAGCATTTTAGTTCTCGCCAATGCGAAACTAAGATTTTTCCAACAAATGAAAACTTCAAGTCTAAAGATTTTGTATTAAGCTTGTTTGTTTGAATCTATGCATTCACAATAGAGTTAAAAATAAAATCTGTTCTGCACACATTTGCATTCCTAACATTAACTGACATTTCAAAACAGAATCCAGTGCAGCAAATTGCCTTCAGATGTCACCTAATTGGTTAATGGAGTCCACTCAGATGTAATTTAATCTCAAAATAAATCCAGCTGTTCTGTGAAGGCCATGGAGAACAAACAGCATAACGAAGACCAAGAGCACAGAGGACATGTCAGGGAGGAAGTTGTGAAGACGTTTATCTTATTTATTTCGAACAAACAAAATATGCATAGGAATACCAATTTACATAAATTGAATAAAGCTTGGTTGCGTTTTAAAACAATCCCCCAAGCTTTAAACATCTCTCAGAACTCCGTTCAATCCGTCATCTGAATATGCCGACTGGATGGACCGCCCACAGACCTAGCAACACAGACGTCTACCTAACTGCCAGACCAAGGAACAAGAGTATTAATGAGAGAAGCTGCCAAGCTGCCCATGGTAACTATGGAGGAGATACAGTGATCTACAGCTCAGGTGGGAGTATCTGTTGAGAGGACAACTGCCAGTCATGAACACAACAAATCTGGCCTTTGTGGAAGACTGACAAGAAGCTGCTCAGAGTTGATGAGAAGATGGATGGAGTAAGTACAGGGAAATCCTGAAGGATAATCTGTTAGATGCTGCAAATGACTGGATACTGGAGAAGGTTAACCTTCCAGCAGAACAACCCCAAACATCCAGCCAGACTTAAAATGGGATGGTTTTGATCAGGTTGTCTGCAACTCCAGTCCTAGGGTGCTACACCGCAACCTTTAGGTGCATCTTTACTCCAACACACCTGAATAAAATTAATGGCATGTCAGCAAATTCTGCAAAGGCTTAATCACCAACAAAGGAGGTAGTTCGGCCTTTTGATGAAGTCATGCTGGAGCAGGAATGGCTCTAAACATTGCAGGACAGCAGCTCTCGAGGATTGGTGTTGCACACACTTGGTTTAGACCAAAGCTAAGAATAATCTAGACAAGGAGTCACCAACATGGTGCCCGCGGGCACCTGAGAGCCCCCAAGGACCATATGTGGTGCCCTCAAGTTCAAAAATAGTAAAAGCCCTCCAGAGAGCTGCATCTAAAATATTATATTATTTAGTTTTTATTCATTTAGTCTTTGTTGTCCTCGCAGCGTAAAGGAGCAGCCTTGCAGTCTGTGGTGGTCTGGATGCCCTGCCACATGAGTCTGGTGTTTGTCAGGTCATGAAAGAATCTTTGGATTTTCTGACCAAAGGCACACTTTGCTATTTTTATGGCATGGTTCAGGTTAGCTCTGGGTGATCTGAATGCCTCTCAGTCACTTGAACGCTGAATTTCATGTGCTCAGCATTATGCGTACCTCAGTGGACATTCAGGGTTTCTGATTTAGCCGTGTGGAGACGATCTTGGTCACAGAGACATCCTCAATGAACTTCTGGATGTATCCACACACAGATTCAGATTATTCCTCTACATTGGTGTGTTGGTTTTCATTTGCAGCCTCCCTGAACCTGTCCCGGGTCATGCACTCAAAACAGTCCCGTAATGCTGACACAGATGCTGTAGGCCAGACCCTCATCTACTTCTCAGTGGGTTTTCCTCTGATAGGGAGGTTCCTGAATGCAGGAATTAGTGTAAGCCAGAGATGGTCTGATGAGCCAACCAAAGTGGGGGTGGGGGGCTTCATTAATGTTTGTGTAGGCTTTGTCTAGTTTGTCTGAGCTTCTGGTTGCAAAATTCCCATCATGATGGAAATGTGGGAGAACAGTCTTCATGCTGAACTGATTAAAGTCCCCAGGAAAAATAAAAACACCCTCTGGATCAGTGGTTTGCAAGTGACTGATGGAGCGGTAGAACAAACTTGGAGCCTCCTTGTTGTTAGCACTCATTAATAAAATTGAAAACCCAAGTACCGTTTTCTTTCCATTTCAGTTGTGTGTAACTTGGTACCGGTCAATCAGATAACATCCAAATGAAATAAAGTCTAATGGTGTAAATACTTTTGCATGGCACTGTATGTGTGGATATATACATATGACGCTTTGATCACTGCAACACATCTGTATTGCATGTCATAACTTAATGTTTCAAGCACTACTAAAGTGATTGTCTTTGCAAACACGGTCCATTTTAACAAGTTGTAAACAGAACAATAACATTCTATTATCTCATCATCTTATTATGTTTGAGGTGTTGGGAAAGAACCGTTTCCACATCCAGGAAACGCAAAAATGTTATTGGCATACATGTGAACTTCTGTAATGATACCAATTCCATGCACAGACTAGAACAGTTGGCCATCAAATGTAGGATTAGCTACCTCCAAGCCTGGGACAATGGCAAATCATCAGAAAAGAAATGGAGGTGGGCTAGGTATGATTTTTGGATTTCCTTATTTTACAACATCAGAAGATTCCAATCCCATCTAGGTAACCAGTACTTATTTTCCCACCTCCAACTAAAAGTAAAATAAAAGGAGGGACATGGTTTGTCTAATTTTGCTCTCCTGCAGACTAATAACAGAAGGTTAGACAGCCGAGTTAGAGCTTATTCTAGATTTTTTTTGGCTCCAGTCCAACAGTTTTTAATCTATTCATTTGGGTTTTTAAATTATTTTACTATGCGACACGAGTAAACAGAACAGGTACTGTAGAAAAAAAATAAGTCATTACTTTCCTTTAATAACGCACCATGGAACAGAGGGCTTGGAATGGGCAAGGTTAAGATAAAGTAAAGAGATAAAGTTGTCAAACAGCTTTTATGGTAACTGGGTTCTGTATTTATTCACCTTGATAACAGTCACACCATCAGTCACGGTCAACAACGTAACCTGCTGAACAAAGCGGGGATTGTTGGGCGACGTGTGTTTAGGACCAACTGAGAAAATAACGCTCAACGAGGGGATTATTGATCACGGGCTGTTGTATCGTCATTTAAAGGAAGTCCGGCAACAGAACATTTTTGGGATTTGTTCTGTATGAAGTACTCCAAACAAATGCTACCTGGTTAAATAAGAGTTGATAACTGTCACAGGGGCAGTCTTTTAGATAAAGCTGTAGAAAAGAGTCGGGTTTGAACGATGTGCTTACAAACCACAGCCCAAAACATCACATTTAGCTTGAAGCCCAAACTACTGTGTCCTGCTCCCAGTTCACTTACCTGACAGAGAGTACTCTCCTTTCTGACTTTCAGAGTTTCTAATGAGGAATGAACCTTGCAGGTTCCCATTGGCCAGGAGCAACTTCTCTGCATCCTGCCTCTTGGTGTCTGGGAAATACCATCTGGAAGTTAGAAAAAAATATTTTCTTAGTTAATCAAAATGTGCCTCGACTTAACTAAATGAAAATAATTTATGCATTTATTTTTATCAGATGTATTATTTAGGTATGGGTAAAGTATTAGTTTATTTAATCCACTCACCCTGGCTCAGATCTTTTGGAAGACATTTGTATCATTAAGCAGTAATAAATCCGAACTAATAATCAGGGTTCCTCAAGGCTCCATTCTCGGGCTACTTTTATACAAAAACATTACCCTCCCTAGCTCAGATTTTGCAGTACTAGAAAATATCTTGTAACAGAAAAATGTTGGCATGCTTTTATTTTTAGTACGCTACATTGTTGTAATGGCAGCCATAGCTGATCCAAAACAATGGTGCCAAAGGCCTGACCAACACTAGGAACGTGAATCACGTCCTAAAAACGCTGCACTGTTAAATAGAAAAAGGCAAATAGAGTTTAACATTGTGTTAATTGTATACAAAGACTCTTAATGGTTTTGGTTCTAAATACAGTAAAGAGATACTAGTCTGGTATGAAATATGTGAACCCCTTAGGTCAGGGATCTTCAATTACAGTCCTTGAAGTCCAGTGTCCTGCAACTTTTATGCGTCTCTGCTTCAACACACCTGAGTGAAATAACCAGGTCATTAGCAGAGCTACTGAGGAGTTCATTCTGCCATTTGATTCAGGTCTGTTGGACCAGGGACACATGTGAAAGTTTCAGGACACCGGACCTCAAGGACTGGAATTGAAGACCCTTGCCTTAAGTCATCAAAGACACCTTCACTCAGTAAGCACACAGCATTTAACTACTGGCTCTTTAAAACCATGACCGAAACCATGTTTACTGCAGTTCGTCCATAAAGTTCAAAGATGAATTTTTATCATCATGTGTTGGCTTTATACCCACCTGAATTTGCATTTGTAACATTTTTATTTAATGCTTTGTGTTTTAATGAGTTTTCTGTGCCTTTGAATGAGCCAGTGTATAAATGATGCTTTGCAAATAAACTTTCCTAGCCTTAATAGGCAGGATGAAGAGACAGTTTTATCTCACTCACAGCCATGAGAGGAACAGGCAGACCTGGGTACCGGAATCAAGCATAATGCATGAACTGTAGGACAGTGATTAAAAATAAATAAGGTCAACAGCATTCCACTGATCTGATTAAAAAACCCAGTGGTGCTTTGTGATCTATGGGTACATTCAATGATTTTTAAAATCAGTTTTTAAAATCAGTAATGCCATACTTTTGTTTTACACTATAATAGATTTCCTGCTATGATTAACTACCCTGAAGCAGTCAGTGGCAGAGAAATACTTCCAGGAGAAGCCTATAAAACAGCTTTGTAATGTGACTGGTGATGCACCCTGACAGCCTGTTGACAAGGCAGACATAATTTCAGGTTATGAAATGAAAACAAAGGACTGTAACAAAAGGCTGTCGAGCATCCTGAACCACCTGGCTAAACTATTTTGAGTAACATTCATGTAACCTTTTCTCTCCATAAAGCACGGAGTGGTTGAGTTCAGTCTGGTTCTAAAATCTTATCTGTCCTGTGGGTCTCCATTGCCCTGTGATGGACTGGTGATCTCTCTCTCCTACTGACTGCGGCGATCTCCACCACTCCACCTACCAGCCTATCAGCCTATCAGGATTAAGCAAGTACAGAAAACGCACGGCAACCATGAGGTGACTGTGGAAAGCAACAAAACTCTTAATACTCGGAACCTCCACCATACTGCATCTACTAGAACGGCCACAAGCAGTCATTGTAACACCTGCCTTTAAACCGCAACTCACCTTCTAGGGTTAGGGCTAAATTTAATTTCCCAATTTTTTTTTTAATTAATAAGCAAATTAAGCATTGACCTTTTATTGTCAATGAAATCCATGCTGCATTCTAAACATGTATACAAGATTAGATTTTGTCAATTCGATCAAGAAATCTACCAAAAAATGTTATTAAACAGCAATCTTAGAATCCCTCATCTCAGAAATTAACCCTAAACACCAATTTTCAGATTTCCAAAATATTTGTAATAAACTATAGTCAACATGTATGAAATGAAGTAATAGAGAACACAAAAAAAAAAATAAAAATAAAAAAGCGTTCAACTTTTATCTTGCTTGAGAAAGTCAAAGTATCATTATTCCCTGGTCTCAAAAGGACCGCCTGCAGCTGAAATAGGTAGAAATTAAGGCATTGCATTAGTCCTTTGCACACCAGCTCCAGTATGAAAGTTATTTTATGAAAATGTACACTCTTATTAAAAGCTGGGGGCCAGCTAAACTTTTTTTCTTTCATAAAGTAATATAACCATACAAACTGCAGAAAAGGTTAAAATGTCTGCCAAGGTGGTTCTAAAAACAACTTCCACTGGAACATAGAAGTAACCTGACTTCCGCCAGATGCATGTCGCTCCGCCTAGCTTCACTCACATACATCTGGGACATCGCCCATAGAGAGTGATTTCTCCAAACAATTTTATGGTCTGGCCAATCAGGACGCAGGGCTGGAGTTTCATAGATGTGACGTAGTGGAGACGCGACCATGACGTGAGACTGTTTTGATAGCAATGGCGGCTCGTCGAGGAAGCAAGCGTTAACATTGATGCTGCTATTTCTTCCGTGTTGTCCAATCTACCTAATATTGTTTCATTAAAAGAACATCAGAGAACGGCTCTGAAGGCTTTTGTTGGTGGAAACCATGTTTTCGCCCTTCTCCCGACCGGATTTGGCAAGTTTTGTTTTCCGGGGCGCGTCCGCAGCGGACGCGGAAGCGCCCCGGAGCGGTTAGCGGTTAGCGGGAACCATATTAGGAGCCCTTTAGTCCTCAACGCGGTCGGCCCGGGATCGACTCCGACCCGCGGCGCTTTGCCGCCCGTCTTTCCCCCTCTTCCTGTCAGCTCACTGTCAATAAAACGCGTGCCACTAGAGCCGCAAACACATAAAAAAAAAAAGTTTTGTTTTTTCCTGCGTCGCTCTCATCAGCGTCACGGGTTAGCTTCGGTGTGAGTGGTTGAAATAGCATGTCGATAAAGATGACAGACAAGTGGCTTATCCAATCATATGCAAGGATTTTTGATAAGGCCCAGCCTTCAATAAAGGCAATTCCTATGGCGGTGTCCCAGATTTATGCGAGTGAAGCTAGGCGGAGCGATATGCATCTGGCGGAAGTCAGGTTAACATAGAAGTGCCTTCAGTTCAGATTATTTCACAGATGTGGCTTTTCCCATAGGGTTCTTTAGAATTGCTTTTTCCCTTAAAAAGGCTCAGTTCTGTTCACAAAATTTAACTACATCTAACATTTACAGTTCTCCATTACCACTGTAGATTACAAATCATTTTCTGTTCATCAGTAGGAAACTATAAAAAAAAATAGATCTACAGCAGTGAAAAAACATTAATGCAAATCCATTTTAAACTTTGGTTTGCAGTTTGTTGGGTATGTAAACATAAAACAATCAAGGTTATAATCAAACGTCTGAAACTTGCACTATTGTAATTAGAAAGACAGTAAAAGTGATAGATTACTGGCTTTTGGCACAGTTGCTGATGAAAGGAATTCCTAATTTTAATCCATCATCTGGGGACTTTTCATGAAATGGGAAAATTGTTAGAAAAAGTTAAACTACTTGACAACTTTAAAATTAAAGTAAAACTCAGATTCCTGAAAACAGATATATCTCAAGCTGTTAATCATTGGGTTTTACAGCTGAAGAAAAAAAATACAACTACTTTTTTCTAAAAACTTTAATATAACATAAAGGTAAAAAAAAAAAAAAAAAAGATGTTTTATACAGTAGTCTCACTTTGTGGTCATGTTAGTGTCTAAACATTTTTGGGGAAATCTCCTGATTGTGTAGCACTCCCTGACAACTGCCACGTGGAGGGTAGGCCACAAAAGATGCAGAGGTAGTTCACAGATTTTTGTTTCAAGCATATATTTGGAGAATTAATTGGAAGAAAAACTGTGAAAGAAAAATTATGCAAAAACAAGAGGGACAACTGCTAACTTGGGATGAGTGTGAAACAAAGTCTATTCAGGAGTTTGAAAGAGTTACCAGGGGTGGGACCCCAGGAAGACTGACATATCCAGACTACAACAATGTTGTACCAAGTCCTATGTCCCTCATCCAGGAAATGTTGGTGCTCCTTTCTGCTGACAGCTTTATGGAGTTAATAGTTTCCTTTCCGACCGAGTATCAACAACTGCTAACAATGTCAAAAGTACCGATACCCTTTCAAAGGCATCACTTTGATAGCCTCGTGAGACCATCCTGATCTCGCGAGCTTTCAAGGTTTCACTCGCAGATCAGTCTGGCTACTCTCCGTTAAAGAAAATTTGGAGCCGTTCACCAAACGAACGTCCAATCAGCGTTGGCTTTGAGGCGGGTTGAGGTGTGACGCAACCAGAAGCGCGACAGTTCAGTCTAAAGAACATGGCGGCTTCAGCCGATGAAACTAGCGTTAGCGTGGCTATCGAGCAAGTTTTATCGGAATTACAGAGTATTTCTTTGCTGAGCTAACGAGCCTTTACCTGCAACAGCAAGAGTAGCTTGGCTTATGGTTGTGTTTTCGTCGAGCGACGACGAAGCATGTTGACGAGTACGTCATATGCTTCGTTGATCTGATTGGTTTATTTGGCCCGTCTATCACCAACATAGGCCAATCAGCTAACCAGTATTTTCGCCCCTTCCCAAAATTACTTCAATGGAAGGTTTCCAGATGGATATGCGGAGCAAATCTATCTGGCGGCGTCAGGTTATCACTTTGATGGATTCGCCAGCAAACTGGTCTGACCTAAGCTCGTTTCTCACAACATGAACTTTCTTACTTCAGGTGAGACGATTCATTCTCTAGAGCCCACTGAACATCCACACTGGAGCAGCCAGCTATTGGCTTTTCAGACAACACTTCCTCCTGCAGCTTCATGTCAAATACCTTTGACCTGAACAATTAACCCCAACCCACGAGAAGCAAAGATGGACTGCTTGCCCATCGGAATCGGTGCTGGAGGGGATTCAATTCAAACTGAAAAGCTGAAATGGTGACTCATTGCTACGCATTGCTTCCATGAGTCAGTAATGAACAGCTAATCGGATGTTTGTGCTAAGGCTGCTTAGTTTCTTAGTCATGGAACATTTTTTAAACTTGCAGATCAGGTTTGGCAGCGAGCAAAGCAATGAGCTAACACATTCCTGGACTAAATAAAGAAACTGCTTTATTCCTTTAAGGAAACCCAGATGAACCAGCCAGAAGCTGGGTACAAACAGGTCAGACCAATCTACTAGCTAGGGCGCTACCCTCAGCTTCTTGGTTTTTATATTTTTGACTTTTTCTGTAAAGCTACATGAGTCACATTTCTGCTGTCAGATTTCTACTAAACAGTTCAACATATCAAGCCCTTGAATTTAAACTTAAATTTACCAACAGCTTCTAAACTGTTGGTAAATTTAAATTTCAGGAAGTCCACAAAATGCAGTTCTAAGTCTTCAGCTGATCCAAAGTGCTGCGGCAAGAGTTCTGATGAAAATCAACAAGAGGGATCATATTTCTCCAATTTTAGCTTCCCTTCATTGGCTTCCTGTTAAATCAAGAATAGAATTTAAAATTCTTCTAACGTATAAAGCCCTTAATAATCAAGCTCCGTCATATATCAGAGCTCAGATTACCCCGTATGTTCCTAACAGAGCACTTCGCTCTCAGACTGCAGGTCTGCTGGTGGTTCCTAGAATCTACTAAAAGTAGAATGGGAGGCAGATCCTTTAGCTATCAGGCTCCTCTCCTAGGGAACAAACTCCCAGTTTTGGTCCGTGAGGCAGACACCCTGTCTACTTTTTAGACTAATCTTAAAACTTTCCTTTTTGAGAAAGCTTATAGTTAGAGTGGCTCATGTTACCCTGAGCTACCTCTATAGTTGTGCTGTGATAGGCTTAGGCTGCTGGAGGACATCAGAGTGTAATTTTCTCACTCTACTGATTTCTACTGTTCTCCAGTTTTGCACTGTATTACATTGAAGTGACTGATGTCATTTCAGCTTTTAACTTTTTGTTCTCTCTCTTTTTTCTTCATAGTAGGTACACCTGGTCTGACGTTCTGTTAACTGTGAAATCATCCAGGGAAGACCGATCACCCGCTATTACCATCTAATGTAGAACAGATTACTGGATCAATGTGTGCTTCTGTGCTTTTTTGTCTGTCTTGTTGTGTCTCTGCTCTGTCTTCTGTAACCCCAGTCGGTCGAGGCAGATGACTGTTCATACTGAGCCCGGTTCTGCTGAAGGTTTTTCCTTCCCGCTAATGGGTGGTTTTTCTTTCCACTGTCTCTTCATGCTTGCTCAGTATGAGGGATTGCTGCAAAGCCATGGACAATGCAGACGACTCTCCCTGTAGCTCTACGCTTCTCCAGGAGTGAATGCTGCTTGTCGGGACTTTGAAGCAATCAACTGGTTCCCTTATATAGGAAATTTTTGACCAATTTGTATAATCCGACTGATTTTGACTTTGTAAAGTGCCTCGAGATGACATGTTTCATGAATTGGCGCTATATAAATAAAATTGAATTGAATTAAACTACAGTTGTTCCACAGCCATGTTTGGAACCATGTAATTCAAGAGTACAATGTCCAGGAACCATCAGGAAACTGTTTTTTTGCACACTGTTGTTCTTCTGTGTTTGGCTCTTGGTAGGAATTATTAACCTGGTCCCTGGTCTGGGATAATGATCAACTCTGGCCATGACACACAAGTCAAAACTCTGCTCCAAGGAAAGAAGAAGAGAACTATATGGCCTACTATTACATTTCTGATCACCTTTTACTGTTGTTGCATGACAGCAATAAAATTTACAGGTAATTTCCACAAGAGGCAATATAAACCATAGATGTAACTCACTGATTTCCGCTATTGAGAGAGTCCTTATATTAAAAGTCCATTTTGAACTGTTCCTTTAAAACTAGTAGCAATTGTAAAAATAACTTATTTTCTGCATCCTGTCCTTCCATGACAAAGTTATACAACTTAATTTGGGAAGGTCACCATAATTCCTATGAGAGACTGTAACACAGGCCATTACGTATTTCCATGGCAATCAGGTTGAATGACTTGAAAAAGTAAAACCCAATATCCTGCCAACCACTTAAATTAAATCATAGCCGTCTAAACTGTGATCTTTGTTTCTATACGATATTGATATTTATTTCTAACGGCTTTAACATTTAGAAAGGTAATGCGTTCGGTCACAAGCGGACCAACTCCATCTGTCGGCTCTAACCCATCAACTATTGGAGCCAGTTCTGATTCAAATGCCCATTGATTTTTGTTTGTCTTTTTTTATGAATGTAGTTTGTGAGTAGAGTAAGGAGACTCCAAAACCATCTTATCAAATTTTTTCATATTCATTTCTTCTTTAATGTCAAGCTTAAGACAAAACTCTAGAACGTTAATACATTTTATACAAATTTTGGCTAGCCCTGGAATACACAATGTTCTTTTTTTTATCTTCTGGAGTAAAATAATCCATATATTTATCTAGAAATATGACCACCAGTCACAGGGGTCCCTGTGAACCTGGGCTTATATGCAGACAGATACATATCCTGATAACTGTAGGAGGGAAAAATGGGACTCTGCAGTAAAACAAAGAAAAATATTTACTGAAAATTAAAGGAAACATTTTTTTTTACCTTGGTGTAAACAGCCCATATGGGTCACTTTCCTGTCTTTACTGTGTATGAACTGATATGACAGGATGGGCTGGATGATGTTACTAGCTACTGACTTCCAGTATGGTTACATTTTTATAACCTATCAGAATATGTGACCATCTGTATTTCAGTCCCACTCCTCATTTGTTGTTTTGTTTTCCGGGGCAGTTTCCAAACAGCGCCCTCTGCTGTCATAATCTCGAATGGTCACCGAATTTGGTGGGCCACCTGAGCGCAGAAGGTCCCATCATGGGTTCAGAGAACCAAAGGCAATCATGAAGGGAACCCAAACATGGGCGCTTTAGAAAGCAGCTACTGTAAATTAAAGCGGTAGTACTCACGGTTCCGCGTCAATGCTCTCCACAGGGGCCACATAGTTGGCTGGGATGTATCCTTTTCTGTTGGTCGAGATCCCGGTGATGGCTCTAGCGACCCACCACTCTCCGGCGCTGGAGTCCAGAAGTTCCAGAATATCCCCGGCGTTAAAGTTCAGATCGTCCACAGTACGGGCAGAGTAATCAAACAGCGCGATGTACTGGCCCCCACTTGGCTTTACGAACCCCGGGGGTGAGGGTAGAGGTCTGTTAACAGCATGGTCCACCTCCACCTTCTCGATCACCGCTGGGTTGGAAATAACTGTGATGACTTTACTGTTCTCCTTGTCCTTCTCGGCCTTCTTGCAGCAACAGCACGAGACAACTCTGTCCCAGCTCGAAACCTTGGTCCACATGGTGGGCTCCGCTCTTCAATCACAGCCACCCAGTCACTGAGGAGGGAGCTGTCCCGCTGGCCTCATTATGCCACAAACGCCAGAGATACTAATCGTCCCGGAACTGGACGGCAGCGATCTTTGACCGCGGCGCCGCAAGCAGTTCTGGCAGGAGTGGACGTGGTTTAACTGGAGAAGTTTCCTGTTTGACGAGCAACTTCTCGGTTCAGACGGAGAAAATCACCCGCACCTGCAGGAATGGGGCGTGACCACCCTGTCAGCACCTTGCTGACGTCATGGCCTTTGTTTGTCACCCTTAACGAGAACGCATGAAGCTGGTTAAGCGCCATGTAGCCAGTTAATAATAAAAACTGCTGCAGAGTTGCCAATGTCCACCCGTTTTGTATTAGCTTTTATTAAACTTTGACTTTATTATTATTATAATAACCTGGCTCATGTTTAACCACGCTAAACTCCCCAGTTTGACTTCTAGCAGGGATGATTCTGACTCCAATGTGTTAAATAAAGTATATTTAATACCTAAGTATGACATTCTTAATTAATATTGACCCGCTCTTATTTCTCGAGTCACAGTACAAGAATTTCCCTCCAAACCACCGGGCCAGTCCTCATCCTCATCCTCAGCCTGTTCACCACAGGCAGGGCCATAGCCAGACTTTCTCACATATTCCTCTTTGTCTCTGTCCTCTTTTTCTCTATATATAGGCCTACCTTCTTTCTCTGCCTCTCTTTCCTTTTTCTTCTGATTTCTTCTCTGTACTCACATTCTCACCTGTCTCTCCTGACAAATCAAAAACATTGACGAAAAATTTCCACCTGTCTGCCTTTATGTCTGAATTAATTTTAGATTAAACTGAAATATAAAAAAGGCATACATAAAGTGTGCTTTATTAAGTAATCTGCATATTTTATAGTGAAATTATAATTGTGTAGTGAATTATTTCCAGCCTGGATATCACTATAATAACTTAACATGTCTATCTGTAGTCAGTACCAATCTAAAGGCCATGCGGTCAGTTTTTGTTTCTTTTGAACAACACAGGGACATGGGTCTCAGCAACTGCTGGGGTGGATGGACAGCAGCCATCTATTTAATACTAATTTAATTTCTCTCACATTCATCATTTCTGTCTTTTCATCTTAATTTAATGAATAGAAACATTAACTGTTGAAATAGAAACATCATTAGTCTGTGTCATAGCTGCTCACAACAAATGTGCCAACACAAATCAAACAATGTCATCAATGGGCTGTAACAATTCAAAGGAAGATAACAGGGGTACCGCCAAGAATTTTGGGGCCCAAGGACAAAAAAATAAAAAATCATCCCTAAAGCTTATATATTTATAAATTTCCCCTTTTGGGGCCGCTGTCAGTCAGGGGCCCTTGTACCTGTCCTAACTTTTCTCCCCTATATGGCGCCCCTGGCTGTTCATATGGTCTTTCTGCCGATCTCCTTCAAGCTTTGACCTGTTGTGGGTCAGAAATGCTAGTCGTAATGAATTGTTATCTAACTGATGTTGCCTTTCTACCGTTGTGAACCAATCAGCTCATTTTCCTCTGACCTTTGACATTAACAAGGCATTTCTGTCCACCCACTCCCGACAACTAGATATTTTCTTCTTACTGTTGTGTGTGAAAATCCCAGTAGATGAGTAGGTTTTATAATACCCAGACACATTCAAAGTCCATTAAATGCCCTTTCTCTCCTATTCTGGTGCTTGGTTTGAACTGTGACATATCAACATCAACAGATCTAGACGCCTAAATGCATTGAGTTGCTGCCATGTGATTGAATATATGTACCTAATGAAGTGCCTGTGAGTGAACATGCAGGGCAACGCTGGGCATGTAAATGATGTGAACTTCAGAGAGCGGTCAGATTCAGAAAGGTCACAAAAGACCATGAGTGGTGCCCTCATGGGTAGCATCATGCATAGCATGCAGTACCAGGAGTGTCCAGCAGTGAGAGAAAACGATGTGTGAAGGTCAGCAGCCACGTAGGATGGATGGTAAAAAAAAACATTTATTAGACCAGGGGTTACCAAACTTCTCAGCCTGTGAGCCCCAAATAACAGCGATCCCCTTTTGGCAGGGGTGGGATTCTTTTGGGAAGTTATGAGAATATAGGCATAAAATTGTAAAGTCATACATTGGTATTGGTTTTACAATCGAGGTTAGCAAATCAGCATCAAATTATTATTAGTGTTAGGACTTTGAAACAATTATACAATCGATTGTGTGACTTTATTCTCTTAATGTTCTTTATTTTTGTACACCCACTATTATGACTTTATTCTGGTAATTTCCAGAAAATAAAAAATTGTATTACGATCGTTGTAGATTAAAGTAAATAAATTATTGGCCCCTGAGAAGTAAATTTGCACAAAAAAGTATAATTTTGAGATTCATTTCACATATTTGTGAAGAAAAACCTGATGTTTTCTGATGTCAAAAATGCATACATTTTTGAGAAAAAATATTTTTCCATAATTAAAGTCATAAATGTGCTATATTAAAACAAATATATCTCTGACACTGTAAAGTCAGAAATTTGGAACATCTCGTGAGCTCCTGCATAATGTCTCACAAACCCCAGGGCGTCCCAAACCCACTTTGGGAGCCCCTGTATTAGACAGCATTACCAGCAACATTATGCCCACTGGTTCTAATTAAAGTGTCTCAGCTCTGTGCAAGGTTGGTAACGTACCAAGTACTCATGTATAACAAAAATGACAATTTATCAACTGTTTTTTTAAATGACTGCATTTAATCTTTTTATGGAATCCAGTCGGATTTCATCATATCCAATAGTCAGGAAAGTGCTGCTGTGTCAATGACCCCATCAGTACCAAGGGGCTATCATCCTCAGTTGTAAACAAATTCCTATGCATTTGGGTGATCATTGTGTAGATTTAGATTGCAAATCTATGTTTTTGCATCTGTGATGTGCACCAAAAATCATATAAATGTCCATCCATCCATCCATCCATCCATCCATCCATCCATCCATCCATCCATCCATCCATCTATCCATGCCTAAGTGTTTTGTCACAGTAACAAACAGCAGAGACCAAGCACTGGAAACCTTCCAGACCCATGATGTCATACTGTAACCTGAGGATTTCAGGTGATTTTTAAGATCTATGCAATGCAGTTCAGACAGGATCTGTTATCCTCTCAGTTCTTTCTTCAGAGGTTTATTTGTGCCTTATTCAACTTTAAGCTAAAAGGACATACTTTTTATTTACCAGTCTATATGTTCCAACCCTGAACTATGGTCAGCAAGATGAACCATGTTTGAAATAATGAGATCCCACACACAAACAGCAAAAATATACCTGCCTGAAACACTTAAACTAGGATCAATTTTAGTGACAAACACATTAACTGGACTTTGATCATTTACTGATACATGACAGACAAACTGAAACAATTGAGAATTATTTATAGCAGAGCTAAAACTGATAAAACTCCATACTGTTTGTCACAAATCACTATAGGATTCTCTAGGATAAGCATGTAGTGCAGAAAATACTCCTATAAAACAACTCATGTGATCAAGGTAGAGGTTCAAGAAGAAACACCAGCACCACTATGTGGCTAGAACTGCATGTTACACCAGGGCTGCTTCAGAACAACAGGGATGCCTGTTGTCCCATATTAAACAGGTTTCCAGAGTTTCCTTTTTTCTCCTCTGGAATAATCGCCAAAATTAGAAACATTCTGTCCAGGGGTGACGCTGAAAAACTAGTCCATGCATTTGTTACTTCAAGGCTGGACTATTGTAATTCTTTACTATCAGGAAGTCCACAAAATGCAGTTCAAATTCTTCAGCTGATCCAAAATGCTGCAGCAAGAGTTCTGATGAAAATCAACAAGAGGGATCATATTTCTCCAATTTTAGCTTCCCTTCATTGGCTTCCTGTTAAATCAAGAATAGAATTTAAAATTCTTCTTCTAACGTATAAAGCCCTTAATAATCAAGCGCCATCATATATCAGAGCTCTGATTACCCCGTATCTTCTTAACAGAGCACTTCGCTCTCAGACTGCAGGTCTGCTGGTGGTTCCTAGAGTCTCTAAAAGTAGAATGGGAGGCAGATCCTTTAGTTATCTGGCTCCTCTCCTGTGGAACCAACTCCCAGTTTTGGTCCGTGAGGCAGACACCCTGTCTACTTTTAAGACTAATCTTAAAACGTTCCTTTTTGACAAAGCTTCTAGTTAAAGTGGCTTATGTTACCCTTGTCATGATTTGTCTTCGTGAACCCGGACAGAGCATGCACACACAGAGCTTGTTCTTTTGCAATATATTGAAAGTAATGAGGTGGATGATGATGATGACCAGAGTAAGTAACCAGACTGGAGATGATGGGTGCAGGAGCAGGCTGACTGGAAGAGAACGGAGAGATTTCTTGGAGATGCTGGGCTGCTGTCAGACCAGAGGTGCAGAGTGAGACAGTAATTGGGATGCAGGACTGCTATCAGACCAGAGGTGCAGAGCAAGACAGTTCTTGGAACGCAGGACTGCTGGAGCACAGGGGTGCAGGCAGTCCAACAACAGAACAGAGAGCAAACTTGGACCACAGGGGTAGCAGGCAGTCCAGCAACAGAGCAGAGAGCAAACTTGGAGCACAGGGGTAGCAGGAAATCTAGCAGCTAGCAGAGGCCTTACTGGGAGCACAGTGGTAGCAGGAAATCCAACAGCTAGCAGAGGCCTTACTTGAAGCACAGAGGTAGCAGGAAATCCAGCAGCTAGCAGGGGCCTTACTTGCAGCATAGAGGTAGCAGAAAATCCAGCAGCTGGCAGAGGCCTTACTTGAAGCACAGAGGTAGCAGGAAATCCAGCAACTAGCAGAGGCTTTACTTGGAGCGCAGTGGTAGCAGGAGATCCAGCAACAAAACAGGGAGCAAACTAGGCTGACAGACGTGGAGTGAGTGGAGAGTGATGAGAACAGGACTAGACAGGCGTAGTGTTGGTAGAGACTGAAGACGAGCCGGTGGGGAAGAGAAGACTGAGGGAGGCTTTAGTAGGGTGGCTGGCAGGTGCAGTGAGTTCTGACTAATTAGTGCCTAACAGGTGTGACTGATTGCTGAGGGAGTGAAGGGTGAGCTAAGTGAGAGGAGGGGGTACTGGAAAACAACAGGGAAAAAAGCCAGACCAAAACTAAACCATGACAAGCTGAGCTATCGCTATAGTTATGCTGCTATAGGCTTAGGCTACTGGGGGACATCAGGGTCTATTTTTCTCACTCTGCTGAGTTCCCCTACTTTCTCCAATTTGCATTGTTTGTTGTTATTTCAACTTTTAACTTCTTGTTTTCTCTCTTTTGTTTCGTTATAGTAGGTACACCTGGTCTGGCGTTCTGTTAGCTGTGACATCATCCAGGGAAGCCAGATCACCCGCTATTACCATCTAATGTAGAACAGATTACTGGATCAATGTGTGCTTCTTTGTCCCATATATCTGGCCTTTTCAATGAAGGCCAGATATATGGAGCGCATGACTAACATTAGTTTTGTCAACAGATTCCCCCACCAGAGCTGGGGATCTGAGCAGTTCTTCCAGAGTGACCGCGGAGCTCTTGGTTGCTGTGTCTCTGCTTTGTCTTCTCTAACCCCCAGTCGGTCGAGGCAGATGACCGTTCATACTGAGCCCAGTTCTGCTGGAGGTTTTCCTCCCCGTTAATGGGGAGTTTTTCTTTCCGCTGTCGCTTGATGCTTGCTCAGTATGAGGGATTGCTGCAAATCCATGGACAATGCAGACGCCTCTCCCTGTGGCTCTAAGCTTCTTCAGGAGTGAATGCTGCTTGTCGGGACTTTGATGCAATCAACTGGTTCCCTTATATAGGAAATTTTTTGATCAATCTGTATAATCTGACACAATCTGTATAATATGATTGAATTTGACTTTGTAAAGTACCTTGAGATGACATGTTTCATGAATTGGCGCTATATAAATAAAATTGAATTGAATTGAATTATATAATCATGGGGAAACGACAACGACCTGATCTGAGGGGGCAGATCGCTATCAAAGCAACCTGGGCTTTCACTCCACCTCAACAGAGCTACAGGCGGATCGCCTCCATGTCACGCTGCATGGATGCAGTATTGCAAAAGAAGCCCCAAACAGGTATTTGGAGCGCACACTAGGCAGCACATGGACACAGTTTGTGTAAAATATTTGGTTATTGTTCTAACAATAACAGTATCTCTTTTAATTCCCGTAAAAACTGAATTTTGGGTTTTTGTTATTATAAGCCATAATAACCAAAATTAGGATAACACACTTGCACTTTAACACTGTTAATCTTTGGAATTACATACTGAAATACATTTTTGTTATCCTTTAATTTATTAAAATGAACCTGCATGACAGCTTTATTGTTTTTGAAATAGTTTTGTTGCTCCACCCTTCCAAAATATAGAAGTCGTACAATCTTTAAAAATCCATTCCCATATAACCTTCTTCTGTGGACCGCGTGAGTTTCCAAAACACGACAAATGGGAGTATTATTCATGATTATTATTGTTGTCCTAACGATAAGCCGGCCCAATGTTCATCACTTTAGGTGCACACACATTTATTTTGCTCAGGAGCTTATATTTCATGTGTTACGGTTTCATCCGGAAGGTTTGCACGCCGTCAGCTCTGTACTGCCATCTACTGACGGCCAGGAGTTCAACTTTTGCTCCTATTTGGAGAACTTATTAACGTTACCATCTCAGTAACCAGACTTTCAGGTTAACAGAGAAGGGGAACGGTGTGCGTGTGACAGCGGTACCCTCCGATCAAAGGACGAGCGGAGCGGCTGCAGAGCCCAGTCCCGCCCCCGTGGTCTGTCTGTCTGTGCCACCGTCACATACTGAGCGCTGTACACCCGCGCGCCACTTCCAGCTCTCGAGCGACTTCTCTCTCTCCCTCACGCGCGCAACTTGAGCCAGCCTCGGACCGCGACAATGTCCGAATACTTTAGCCTGTCGGACTGCGACGTCATCGGCTTCGACCTGGACCACACGCTGTGCCGCTACCGTCTGAAGGAGACCTCCAGGGTGAGTGCCGCTCTGCTGGTACACAACCGGACGGTGGCCGTGACGGTTCGCGCCGTCCTCGTGCCACGGAAAAAAAAACGCTCAGCGGCCAGCCTGCTCCGGCTCATGCCAAGAGGGGCACGCTGCTGGTAGCGCGTGCCAGAGCGCCCTGTGCGTTGATGCATGCGCGCGGGGCGAAGCGACGCCACCGCTGCTGCAGCAGTCACCCTGCGTGACTCACAGGTTGGAGCGTCGGCGGATGAGCTCGTGTTTGCGTTGAATCCCCCTGAGGCCGAGCGGGAGCCCCATCCTAACCCTGTGTGATGATGCCTGTGCTGACATCTTTGACTCCCACGGAGAGCAGCCGGCATATCGCAGATTCTGGTTATGGCCTGCAGTTTAACCAGGCCCGGGCTTCACTTCCAGCCAGTTTTACACTGTTAGGCGCTTATCCTCATGGCGCTGTCTGGCAGGTTAGGAACACTCATTAATAATGCCACATAAAGATAATCTGAACGACATCATTGCACATGTACCTAATGCACTGTGAAATGGAAATTGCTGGATGACATTGGTTCCCCCCCACTATAGGATCATATCAATATGACTCAGTGTTCAAGCTCACAATGTCCTTAGAAATAAGTCTGTGGTTATCTTGGGCTCTTTTTTTAGGCTCCTTCTATTGTTTTGCTCTATAGATCCTCACATGAACAAAGTTCCCAAACAGTTATTCAGATATAAAAGCAGCTTAGTGTCAACTCAGATCTTAAAAAAAACTTGCAAACAGACGTTGAATTAAAACAAGTGAAAGGATACATGGTTTGCACAATGTTGTACTTGAAACAGTAAGAAGTGTGGCGTGCATTTGTATTCATTTTGTGAACATCAATTTTCAACCTGACCAAGGATTCCTAATTGGATGAATTAGATCTGGGCTTTGACTGGGACATCCTAAGCTCTGGCTGGATGTTTTATGGTTGTCAGTCTTCCACAGACAGGTTTCCTTCCAGAATTGTTCTATGCTTAAATTCATCCTTCTTCTCATCAACTCTCGCTGCTGTCCCTGTCCTTGTTGAAGAAAATCATCCCCTCAGCAAGATGCTGCCACCACTCTGCTTCGCGGTGTCGGCAGAGTGTTCAGGGTGATTTACAGTGTTAGTATTCAGCCACACCTAGCATCTTGCATGTGGTCCAAGTTTGGATCTCATCTGACCGGAGCAACTTCCTCCAGATGTTTGCTGTGTCTCCTGCATTAGCTTGAGAAAGACCACGAGCTGTTGATTGTGCTTCTTTCTTCAACAATGGATTTTCTTTTCAATGAAGGCCAGATATATGGAGCACATGACTAACATTAGTTTTGTCAACAGATTCCCCCACCAGAGCTGAGGATCTGAGCAGTTCTTCCAGAGTGACCGCGGAGCTCTTGGTTGCTGTGTCTCTGCTCTGTCTTCTGTAACCCCCAGTCGGTCGATTCAGATGCCCGGTTCTGCTGGAGGTTTTCCTTCACGTTAATGGGGAGTTTTTCCTCTCCATTATTGCTTCATGCTTGCTCAGTATGAGGGATTGCTGCAAAGCCATGGACAATGCAGACGATTCTCCCTGTGGCTCTACGCTTCTCCAGGAGTGAATGCTGCTTATCAAGACTTGATGCAATCAACTGGGTTTCCTTAGATAGGAAATTTTTTGACCAATCTGTATAATCTGATTGAATTTGACTTTGGAAATTGCCTTAAGATGACATGTTTCATGAATTGGTGCTATATAAATAAAATTGAATTTAATTTATCTGATTAAGGGTGTCATTGCACGACCTGTCTTTTTAGGTGGGCATCTACGTTCTTGGCAGGTTTGCGGGTGTGCCATAATCTTTCCATGTTCAGATGATGGATTGAACAGACCTTTGTGAGATGTAGCCCTGCTTCAACCTCTTCAGAGCATTCTCCCTGAACCTGTGCGCCTTGGTTTTAACGATGCTGTTTTTCCTCTACCAGAGCTCTGAGGCCAGGAGCAGAAGAGTCTCGATTTATGCTGAGATTTAATCACATGCAGCTTTTACCAATTAGCTCCCTTCTGAAAACATTTAGTTGCTCTGGTGTTTGTGTGACTTTTTGGGCCAAATGTAAATGCACTACACACTTTTCAGATTTTAGTTTGTAAAAAAAAATCTTAAAAGCCGCGTATCACTGATCACATGTCGATCACATGAAATCTCTTTGTTGCCATAACGTGACGGAAAGTGAAAAAAAAGTCCAAGTGATGTTTGCAAGGCAATGCACGGAGGAGGTCTGTTGTCAACAGTGTTGTCGACCAAATGTCAACTGTACTGTGCACGTCCTGATTTGGCCTCTGCCCCTCATCATCACAGGCTGTTCTGTTGGTGTTTGGTCGTCTTCTTCAACTCTAAGATGAGAAGTACAGAATCCTTGAATCCCTCAGCCCGCTGAAAGCAAAATCCAGGAGTTCCCCAGGGTTCACCACCTGCCCCAAACAAAAAATAATAAATAAAAATGACAATGCGGTGTTGTCAGCGACTGGAAAAAACACTAGTTTGTTGGCAGTCAGCGCTACATATCTGTATGACATTTATTCATTTCATGGCTGTGCTGGCCCCTCCACTTCTTGACTTCATGCTTCCTGTGTCTGCAGCTTATCTACGAGAGCTTTGCTAGGTATCTGGTGGAGCATAAGGGGTACGACAAAGACCTTCTGAATCTGACTCCTACTACCTGGGATTTCTGGTAAGTGTCCAGCAGCAGGAGGTTTTCAGCTCGTGGTGGAACCTGCCACAGAAGTATGTGTAAGGGACACCAAATGAGCCTCCAGAAAACTACCGGTCTCAGCATTTAGAATATCTTTGCAAAGAGAATTTATTTTAGTAATTAAACTCAGAAGGTGAAACTTGGATATTGTATAGATTCACCGCACAGAGGGATATGGTTTAGATGATTATGGCTTAAAGCTGATGAAAACCAAGAATTCCATTTGTCAGAATAAGTGAATATTATGTTTTTTACAATTTCAATTCAGTTTCTCTATATTGCAGCATTTCACTACAACTGTAAACAAGTCCTATTTAAATGCAGAAATAAATAAGTCTGTCCAGTCATAAAGGTTCAAATTTAGATACTGTACATTCTAATATAGTCCCTCTGTGGTGTAGCGGGGTCAGTCTGCAGATTCTGTAATGAGTAATGCCGGTGAACCCAATATTCAGCCGTACACAGAATTAAGTTGTTTTTTTAAGTTTATTGCAGGGGTCAGGATTGGTAAACAAGACAGGCAGGCAAAACCAGACTGGATGGATGAGTATTGGCAGGTAAGGCAGGCAAGAAGAACCAGATTGACCAAGGGTTGCAGGCAGTGACAGGACAAACCAGATGATGAGGGCAGGGGCTGACCAGAACAGGCGATGTGGACCGAGGAACCACCAGAACGGGCAGAGCGAGCTGCTGGAACTCACGGGGAAACAGGCAGACTTGTGCAGTACACAGACACATGCAGCATTAGACTGAGGGCTGAAAACACAAATGAAGCTGAAGATTCCAACTGGCTGTGCAACTAGAAACTGGTAGAGGCAGTACGCAAGAAGAGAGAGACAGAGAGTGAATGCCTGAGGCAGGTAGAAGTAGGCAGGTGAACAGGTGAGCAGCCTGAAGGACTTACTCACTGTACAGTCTAATAACTTAGTTATAAAATACTTAAGATCAATAACAAAACACTTAACAAATCTGACAATTGCTATTTATGAATTGAGCTAATGGAAAAATTACATTCTGCAGACCGAACCCACAACACTCTCTCAATCCAGGCCCGTGTGTTTGCTGGGCGATATGGCTTAAAAATAAAACCTTCAGTTTTATTATACCAATTCTGATTAATCGATTTTTTTTTCCCCCCATCCTTTTCATTTCACAAAAAGAAATTAAAGGTATTGTTTTAAAAACTTGCTTTTATTTCAAGCATTTTGTCTGTGGGTTGACCTGACTTAAAAGTGCAACTAAATACAAGCTGTAAAACATGCTTGTAAAACAAGGTGGCGGCCTTGCCTTTGTAAACAATGAAAATATAACAAAATGTTTGCTGCTAGTTGTACCACACAATGAGCTAAGAACATGCCTCACTTCACTTGTGTAACTTCAAACTTAAAAAAAGTAAATTAATAAATTAAAGTGCCCCATCTTATGGTTTAAAAAAGTTTCCTCTTTACAATATTTTGACAATATATTTTCCCAAACAAATATTCAGCATAGCATGCTATTCTCTTCATACAAGCCCAAGGAGTGCATTGGCAAAATAAAATCCCGATTTTCAAAAAATTAAATCTTAAAAAATTGTAAATTCAAACCAGGCCTGCAGACCGTTACTACAAACATCTGTGAAACAATGGATTCCAGCGTGGTTCTGTGATAGGATGCCACCTGTGTAAGAGGTCCAGTTGTGACATTCTTTTTCAGCAGCTGGGCTTGGCCCCTTAGTTCCAGTCAAAGGAACTCTGAATGCTTCAGCAGACCAGGAGATTTTGGACAATTCTACGCTCCCAACTTTGTGGGAACAGTGTGGAGATTCTAACATGATGGTGAACCAGAGCACAAAGCCAGGTCCATAAAGACATGGATGACAGAGTTGGCTGTGGATGACCTTGATGGACCGCACAGAGTTGTGACCTCAACCCTATAGAACATCTTTGGGATTAATTAGAGCAATTCTCATCCAACATCACTGTCTGACCTCACAAATTGCCTCTGGCAGTGTATTTTAGTTTTTCCAGACAGTCCTAGAGAATTTGCAATTTCCTTCTTCTCTTGGAGGGGGCATCCGTGCTCCTCCAACCATAGATCTCCTGGCCTGACATAGTCCATAATCTAGCAATTTAGTCTTACTTTCTGATTGTTTAAATTCCATTGGATAGACTCCAAGTACAGAAAGTTTAGTTTTTAAAGGACCTTTTGCATTAAACAATTCAGATAGACACTTGATAACAGCTTTCCAAAATTCCTGTAATCTAAGACATTCCCATAGGCAATGGAGAAGGGTTCCTTTTTCAAATAAGCATTTTGTGGAAGTATCTTGACTATACTATCATTTGACATACAATGAACCCTAACAGGTGTTACATAGGTTCTCATAAGCCATTTATAATTGCAAAAGTTTAAATTGTGTGTTTATACTTTGTTTTTGTGCTTTTAAACAAGCCTGGTTCCAATCTTCTTCATCTATGTCTTCTTGGATATCTCTTCTTGTTACGACCACTTTAGGCAGGAAGACGGGGTAACATAATAAAATAGTCTTATAGATGGAAATTAAATAAAAGGTTTATTCATAAAGTTTCTTTGAACAAAAAGAGACAACATCCAACATGTTGCTTACCAAAGTTAAATCAAACAAACAGGATTTAAATAAAACAGTTTCTAAGCAAAACAAACCCAACTGGAAAACACAAACAGGGAGTGGCACTCAGCCCAACTCCTTCAGGCATAAAACCTACAACACAGAAAATATCTAAGTCAGAACTTAGCTAAATCAACAGCTAGCAAACTCACAAACATTCAATATTCAAACAGTAAACAACCACTAGAGTCACAAGGAAGTTCCAAGCTGCACAGGAGACGCAAACAGTGTTAACTGTTCCTAATGCGGCCCCCCCTTGGATGTCTCTGTGAGAGTGTCTTTTAAAGGAGAAGTCCGGTCAAAATCAGAATTCAAACTGCTGAAAGTACTTTAAATATAAAACTACTACATACTGTGCAAAAAATTATAAGTTTTTTTAATTAATAATAATTCTCATTTAATCATGTTTATGTGGAGGAATCCATCTTGGTCAAGAATAGTACTGTCACCTCCCATTTTTTGACGTCACTCGGCGGACCCGCTGTTGAGCAAGTTTCAACGCTCTGTTTGTCACGGCGCACTATTTTCCAAGATCAAACTCAGTCGGGTCCTACAGTATATATCTATACACGCATGTGTGTGTGTGTGTGTGCGCGCTCCGCGCAGCACGGCTTTGCCGCCGCTGCAGCAGAGCGCGCACACACACAGCGGAGGAGAGATCGCTGAAGTGACTTAAGTTAGCTTATTATTATAGTATAAGTATTAAAATATAAGAGCATTCCAGCACATGCTGGGCTGAGCACGGCTTTGCACCGGCGCTGCAGCTGAGCGCGCGCACACACACACACACACACACACAGCGGAGGAGAGATCGCTGAAGTGACTGTGTTGAAATAAGCAATGTTTTTTCCTCTTTTACCAGTTGTGTTGGAACATCCGATGGCCATGCACGTGGGCATTGTTGCTTCAGCAATAGCTCTTGGGAATGTCAGCGGTGAAGTCCTCTGGAAATCCGAAATAATTATTGATGATCGCAGCTGTGTAGAACGGCTCCTATTGACTTTGCATGGAAAGCGGAGAGAAATACTGTCGCCGCTTCCGCTCTTCCACGTAGCAGGATGTGATGTCAAACGCCCCTTACTGCCCATATTTGGGCAGTCATGTCAGCCCCCATACACAGTGATTCAGACGACAATTTATGTTTTTATTTTCTTATTGATTAAAGATAAGTTCATTAAATAACCACAAATGTATTAGTTTTAGTTATAGCTAATGATACCCTGATTTTTCCTTGTTGACCGGACTTCCCCTTTAAAGGTGGTAGAAGGTCTGGATTGGTCCATAGCTTGAGGAGATGTTCCAATCAGGAGTCCAGCATGCTGGAGGCGAGACCAACGTCCATTGTGGCCAACCCCAGACACGTGCTGCCACAGCCAGTTTAGCATTAGTGTAGAGTCCAGTCTGCACCACTGGGAGCAGACACTTAGAGCCGTAACACTTCTCCAAGCGTCTAATTTATCATTTGCTGATTCCTTAGACCAGGGGTGTCAAACACATTTTGGTTTAGGGGCCGCATACATCTTAATCTGATCTCAAGAGGGCCACACGAGTAAACTCGTTGCAAGATTAAATAGAACTAATAAAAGTGAACTTGTTGTTGATTTTTATATTAAACGAATTTCACTTTTACACAATATATTATGAATAACCTCAGCGTTTTTAAGAAAAGTATGTGCAATTTCAACAATACTTTTACTTAGTTAAACATTTACTTGTGCATTATGCATAAGAACGGATCACAGTGATTGTACAATGTTGAAAAACATTTATTCACATTTTTTGGAACTTAAAAACACTGCATGACAAAATACATCAAACAGATAAAATTTAAGAAATGATTTAAAATCAATTTTCCACATCTGAAGCTCAGTGCTACCATCTGCTGATTTAAACACAGCGCCCCTCGTGGACAATATAGGAAGTGCAGATTTTCAATTAAACGAAGTACATGTTTTTTTCAATAATTGTTTTATCATTCTCTTCCTTATATCTCCTCTTTCTTTCACCTTTTCTTTTTTTCTTCTTGTTCTTCCTTTCCTCTCCTACTTTCTCATTGTAGTGTCCATATCATTTGAGATATTCCCCGCATGAATCATAATAAAACTATTCACATTCATAAATCAAGCGGAGCACTATGGCAAAAGCAGTACTGCTCCACTTGTGAAAGTCAAATCTGATGAGCTCTTTTTGGCATAAAGACAACAATTCTTATTGCCACATTGCCAGACAGGACACTGGAAAAAAAAAAAAAATTTTTTTTGTTGTTGAATAATGATAATGCATTTAGCCACCGGGCCGGACTAAATTGTTTGGCGGGCCGGAACCGGCCCGCGGGCCGTATGTTTGACACCCCTGCCTTAGACGAAAGCATTAATAATTTGTAGTACACAAAAAGAACACTTCCCCCTTTAAATCCCCAACACAAACCTCCTCTATTTTTGTTAAGGGTGGAATGTCAACGATTTGTTTCAATTTCATTGACATATATTTTTTTAATTGAAAGTATTTAAATTTTTTTTTTACATAACTGATCAAAAGGGAGCAATACATCATTCTCATAAAAATCTTAAATTTTCTGAATGCCTTTAACTTTTAAATCCTCCGTAATTTTTTACCAGGAGTAAACCTTTCATTGCCCCATATAGGAGTAAATCGAGAACGTTCTGTAGGATCACCCTCGTATTTATGTGCTGCATGCCAAGTTATAATTGCATTTTTTAAGACAGGGGTATTTGGGTTATTTTTTAATGTCTTAATATCTGAAGAATATAGGAAGGTGTTTAAAGAAAATTCTACAACAGATTGTTGTTCAATGTCTACCCAAGCTGAGGGTGTCATCGTGCAAAAATAATGGGTAGCTGATGTTAGCTGAGCAGCCATATAATACCATCTGAGATTAGGAACTTGAATCCCACCTCTTTCATAGGGCAAATATATTAACTTTAGAGTCTCACTTTTCTGTTACTCCAAATTAATTGGTTAAATAGTTTGTTCAAACTGCCATAGAATGAAACTGATAATGGCAATGGAAGTCTCTGGAAATAATACAAGAATCTTAGCAAGATTGTCATTTTTAGTATATTTATTGGGCCTATCATGGATATAGACAGATTTGACCATCGATTTAGCATTTCCGCAACTTTTTCCACAAGGGGATCATGAATGGCTGAGCTTATTTCACTAAGGGATGGGGTAATCTTGACACCTAAATCTTTGAAACCTTCCACAGTTGTTTTAAATGGGGCAGCCACAACAGGACTTTTCCTTTCTTCTTCATTAAGAAACATTAATTCTGATTTAGAGTTATTAATTTTATATCCTGAAAATTCTCCACATGCTTTTATTAGATTTAACAAATTTGGGATGGTATTTTTCAAATTAGTCAAGAAAAATATAATGTCATCTGCAAACAAAAGAAGTGAGATGATCTCTTCCTCCAATTCTAATTCTTGCATTTGCTCTTACAGCAATTGCCAGGGGTGATAATAAAAAAAAGTAGCGGTGGCAGGGGACAACCCTGGTTGACCGCTGTAAATTAAAAGGCTTAGACATTTTATTATTGGTTGAGACTTGTCCTGTAGGGTCTGTATATAGTAATCCATTTTAGAAATTTCTCACCCAATCCATATCTAGGGAGCACTTGCAACAAATAATTCCACTCTATTCTATCAAAAGCTTGGCATGCATCTAATTATAACATAAATGTGTCTTTACTATTATGCTTTTTATATAATACATTAAAAATGCATAGCCATGTTACCTGACTTTTTTATTTATTTATACGTCAGTAGCTCACTCTGGTTGCATACAAAGCTTTTATGAAAGATTATGACATCCTGCTGGCGTATTAGTTGTTATTTTGGTCTTTTGTATTTAGTTTTTGCTCAGTTTGTTAGTAAATAAAGCCTTTCGTGTGTGTTTACAATTTTAACAGAAGTACATACTGTGCATGTGCAGCAGGGGTTAAAACAAGGAAGCGGCTAACGGCTATTAGCATCTCCAGGCAAAACAATGAACAATGTTCCAAAATCTAGGGAGGAAAAAACGGCAAAAAATATTTGATTCCAAGAGGAAAAAGACTGGAATGTCACTGGGAATACAGTATGACCTTTGGTGTTCACTGAAGCGGACGGTGTGACCGCAGAGTTGACTGACGTGAGTAAATGTTCTGATATGAGGCTCATAAAGTTGCTGTTAGATCAGCGGTTCCCAAACTTTTTTAGCTGCACACCCCCTTCTGTGTCAAAACCGGGTTGACAAACCCCCAATCTTCAAAAACGAAATAGAGAAAAATGCAATGCTCAATGCTCAAATGACCAGAACACACACAACAAAAAAAGAGAGAGAAAATTGCAGTTACATTAACACAGCCATCATAACCAGTGTTGGGGAGTAACGGATTACATGTAACGACGTTACGTAATTTAATTACAAAAAAAGAGTAACTGTAATTCGTTACAGTTACAATGAGATAATATGTAATTCAGTTAGTTACTTCCGAAAATATTAAGAATTACAAATTTAGTTAAATTTTTTTAAAAATATAAAGAAAAACCTTTGCGAAATATGTAATGATAGTTTTATTGCTACGCGCCCTGTATCGCCTACGGCTCCTTGTCTCTATCACTCTGATGATCCATCCTGTGCTGGTGGAGCCTTCTGAAAGAACAGCAAGCGAGCGGACGTTTCACGGTTTTATTTCAGCTCAGCGCATCAAAAATGACAGCCTTCAAGCTTGTTGACAGCCACCTCTTGTTATTCACACACAACAATAAACCGTGAGAGCCGACGTGTGTTGTGAAACTGCAAAACTTTGTCTTAAGCGGAAAATCAAACGCGCGTCTACACAGCTCAGCGTTCACAGTGTTGCATTCGGAAAGCTATGGTGCATTCAGGAGCATGGGACATTTCAGTTTTACAACGAAAAAGGCAGAAAACGGAACAGAACTCATACAATAATGTATTTATCCAGAAACAGTGTGGGCTTTCTTACAATACTGAATGCTCTATAATTGTATTTCTGTTATTTTTGATTATGCACATCTGCTAGCTTTTTATTCTAAAAAATCTATAATTTTACAGCAGCAAATTATCAATGTTTTTCAAAGCCTGTTTAAAAGCTCCAAATGGGGTTTCAGATCATACAGCAACAATTGTGCTGTCATTGTTTTACAGGGCAGAATTTGCATTTGCTGACTCTTGTCCTTTAACTACTGATGGATATACAGGAATAGAGTCATACAAGTGTCAATTCCCAATTCCGCTTTTTTAAGGTTCACATTCAGTTCTCAAAAATTAAATGTTGAACATGGGTCAATCAATACTCATTAAAACCTTAAAGTAATCAAATATTAATCAAAGTAATTAGTTACCTTACTTTTTAAAAGTATTCAAAAAAGTTACACTACAATTACATTTTAAACAAAGTAACTTGTAACTGTAACGGATTACATTTTTAAAGTAACTTACCCAACACTGATCATAACAAAGGTTATGGAAATAAAATTAGAACAGAACTTGAATTAAATTGCAGTAAAGTTACAACAACATCCACAACAGGATCCTGGGGATTTTCAGTCTGGAGCCAGAGACAGAAAGAGACGCTCAGATCGGTCAAACCTCCACAGACAACCTGAAACGTCTCTGAAGCAGAGACCATTCACGGACTAAACTCTGATGATCTACCTGTGCGTGTTCTCTCTTTGTTTATTTCATGTACCAGCTTCTAAATCTGAGTCTGACTCACATTTGCGAGAATGATTGAAGTAGAGGCCACAAGTTAGGTGTGCATATACAGCACAAATCGTACAAGAAGATAACTTCTATATTTCATCTTAAAATGAAGCGTAGGAGAAGTTTTCTTAAATAAATAAATTTTTGTGTAAATACTGTAACGTTCCGTTATCACACCCAAGCACCAGACCGGGACAAACAGAACGGGACAGCTTTCACCCCCCAGTCCCCTGAACCACCACTCCTCCCCTGGAAGCCACACATTTCTTCCGGTATAACCCCAAAACAACCTAACTTAAAGAAACAGTAAGTGTGCAACAGCACTGAGCAATAAAGTAAAATCCGGATCTTTACAATACATTTTTATTTATTGATTAAATTAACAGTTTTTGATATTAATTAACAAAGGAACAAAGGAAATGCTTATTTACATGTCTTTATGGTGTGGGGAAAAACACTGTCAGAACGCCATTACATTTTTCATCTTGCGCACCCCCTAGCAGCAGCTCAATCCCTTTGTTAGATCATTTTATTTAATTAATAACGGTTGGTCTTCGATCACGCCAAGCTGCTGCTTTACTGTGAGGCATTCCAGAGGGTCAGGCTCGGCCTGGCATTATTTAATTTTGATTTATTAATTAAGCAAACCGGCATTATGATAGTTCTGTGATACTGTCCCTAGATGGTGCCACATCTGTTTGTATCTGCTAATTGCGTGACCTGTTGAAACATGGAGGGACTAGGGAGACATCTGGGCTTGAGGGAGCCCAGCAGGGCTGAGCCTTATTATGAGTTCAAGCCACTGAGCCTCTGGCTCAAGGTGCTGACTCAGCAATGCCCAAACAAGTTAATCTAATCTAAAGTTAGTTCTAAGGCAGCAGAGGATAAGCTTTATCCGAAATTCCAAAATCAAAAGTAAAAAAATATATCTAAAAATATAAATAAGAGTTTGTGCTCTAGATAAGTAAATCTTGCACAATTATTGATAATATGGCATACTCGGGTAAAAAGGTGAAATATTTAACAGTGGAAAAAAGGAGCACCAGCGTATTTACAGAACTCATGTTTTATTTTCTGCAGTACATCCAAGAAAAGTATTGTACATGTGAGTGTAATGGCAAGACAATTACATTATGCACAGAAAAACCAGCCTTCGGGAAAAATCAGTCAAGGGAGAAATGGAATTACGTTAAATAGGCAAAGTTGTATAAAGAGTTTTTTTGCCTGAAGGTCTCCTTCCAGCTGATTTGTTCACCACAATACAAATATAAATGAACAGAAAATTATAAAATTGTCGTATAACAAAAGTTTGGACAAAGGGAAGTATGAGAAAATTACATTTCACACTTTTTGGGTCAAATTCTGAAAACATGTCAAATTCACAAAATATTGAAAGTTGTGCATGGTGATGTGATAAGGGGTTTAATCTCAGCCACACCCTTATTCAAAATATCCCCTTCTCTCCAGTTTTAAGGGCTTAGTGGTGGATCTGGAAGATGGAAACATTGTGAAGCTGGCTGAAGATGGCACTGTCTTACGGTATGCTCATTCCCAATAAGATTTACACTCTGGTCCCAGCTAAATTAGAACAGTAATTCTAGATTCTTGTTTTTTTAATAATTAATTTTATTTGTTTTTTTGCTTGAATAGGGCAACACATGGAACCAACGACCTCAGCACAGAAGAAATCATCAAACATTACGGGCCACAACGGGAGTGGAAGCACTTCAACAGCCTAAACACCTCCTTCACCAGATCAGGTGGGATTACTACGTCCTAATTTATCCTGGAATTGTTACCATTAATATCTGCTGTTTATAGTCCAAGGGGGGTTTCACTATACCATAGGGTTGGGCAATAAATTAATTTAATCGATTAATTCGAATTTACAATTTTTTAAGATAAAGTTTTTGGAAAATCTGTATTTTATTTTGCCAATGCACTCATTGGGCTTCCATGAAGAGAATAGCATGCAATGCTGAATATATGTTTAGGAAAATATATTGTCAAAATATAGTTAAAAGGAAACTTTTTTTGCCATAATACAAGACACTTTAATTACTAATTCACTTTTTTTAAAAGTTAGTTTGAAGTTACACAAGTGAAGTGAAGTTTGTTCTTAGCTCATTGTGTAAAACCACTAGCAGCTAACATTTTGTTAGATGTTCGTTGTTTACAATAGAATGGCCACCACCTTGTTTTACAGCTTGTATTTAGTTGCACTTTCCCAGACTAAGTGCTTGGCATGAAAGCAAGTTTTTAAAATAATTTCTTTAATTTTTTTTGTGAAACTAAAAGGAGTTAAAAAAATATATCAATTAGATTTGGTTTAATAAAATCAGAGATTTTATTTTTAAGCCATATCGCCCAGTCCTACTTTACCATGAACTGTTAATTGTGTGTTTTTGCAGCAAAATACTACTTCTACGACAATTACTTTGATCTTCCGGGTGCTCTGCTCTGTGGAAAGGTTGTGGACATGTTACTGAAGGTAATGCATGTTGTAATACTGGAGGTGCTCACATTTACAGATAACGCTTCTAACAGAAAAGCTGATTAGCATTAACCCCCATTTGTTTTTCGTTGTGCACAGCGGGGAAATGAGGTGAACTCTGAGTTTTGGAAGGACATGGTGGCTGCCATCGACCACAATTACAATACATCTGCATTCAAAGGTATCCAGTTCACTTGGAACAGACTCCCACACCGGGCAAATACTTTGAAAGACGAAACAAACTCAGGGATAGTTTTCAAAGTCGTACTTTTATTCCATGTTTTTCTCAGTAAGTGGTAGATAACTTAACACATCCAATGGGACATAGTTACAAAAAAAGCTGTTTGAAATTCTCCTCCAATGTTGTGTTTGTAGTCACAGTGCTGGTGTAAATGTGCTGATCTCTGATAACATATATTACATCAGTTTTGTATATTTATTTTGTAAATTTAAAGGAAAACCCCTTAAACAGACATGAATTAAAACAAAAAAAAACAAACACAAATAAAAAAAGGCACTGTAAATGTTTCAGGCAGTTGTAGAGCACCACTTATGAAATCTTCCAATAACATTTAGTTTAATTGCTAAGACACAAAGCGAACAGGGATATATTTGAGCCCTGAATTTTTGGAGACAATATGAATCTCAGTTGCCTGAACATTTTTGACCCTTGAAACTTGAGTGAGGTTGGTGAATTGTAAAAGCGATTCACAATCTTTTTTAAATTGTCTAAACTGATCTATTCCTCTGAGCAGTTCAATGCTGTTGTTTTTGGTAAGGTTTCTGAGGTTTATGGGGATTTATTAAATCACGTTGAGGCGATCAAGAACCCAGAGAACCCACAATGAACGTTGTCTGCAGCAAATATGCCATTGCTCTCCTCATCGGGAACTTGGATATAGACCCGGTCACCTGGATGCAGCATAAGAACAGTACTGCCTGCCATCTGATCCAGGAAGCCCTTGTTGTATTCATCATAGATGAAAACCATGGGCTCCTCGTTTTTGTAGAGGGCCACCAATGCATTGGCACCATTGACGTGCATGTGGAAGCTGAAATAGTAAAGGCCTGGGATCTGACAGGTAAACACACCACTGTGGGGGTCATAGTGGTTCTCTCCGTTGTAAAGGACCTGGTTGAACTGAATGGGAGTTCCTGAGGGTGGGTAGGCCATGGTCAGCACAGCACTAAAGGCAGACATGGGAGCCTTCATCACTTCATGAGGCATCATAACCTCGTGGGACTTAATTGGCATGCTCTTTTCATGGTGGTAGATCACCTCTCCTGGGGGGCCAGGTGGACCAGGAGGACCAGAGGGGCCAGGGAGACCATCATGGCCTCTCTGTCCTGGAGGTCCTGGGGGACCCATAGGGCCAGAAATTCCTTTAGCTGTCAGACCAGCTGGACCAGGTGGACCTGGGAGACCTTGATGGCCCTTGAGTCCAGGGGGACCAGATGGACCAGGGGGACCAACTGGTCCTGCTGCTCCTGGCCTTCCAGGCTCACCACTTTTACCTGGTGCCCCTGGGGTCCCTGTGTGTCCTTTAAGTCCAGGTGCACCATTTGCTCCAGGACTTCCTGGAGAGCCAGCATGGCCTTGTGAACCCTTTGGACCTTGAGCTCCATTATGGCCTGGAATTCCTGGGGGACCTACTGCACCAGGAACACCTGGTTTCCCAGTAAAGCCTTGTGCTCCCTGCTCACCTTTGGATCCTCTTGGGCCTGGTGCACCTACCATACCAATATCACCCTTAGGTCCTACTGGGCCTGATTCGCCCTGAAATCCTCTTGCACCTTGTGGTCCAGCTGGGCCTATAGGACCTGGAGCCCCTGGTTGACCAGTATATCCAGTCGGGCCTGGCTCTCCTTTCTGACCAGTGGTTCCAGGACTTCCTGGACTTCCTCTGGATCCTGGTATTCCGGGCTCTCCCGTCTTGCCTACACCTGGCATGCCAGGGGAGCCTGGCTGACCAGCAGGACCCTGTGGACCCTTAGCCCCCATAGGCCCAGGTGTACCTGGGGTACCATTCTGGCCTGGTTTCCCTGGCGCTCCTACACCAGGGGGTCCAGTGTGACCCTTAAGACCTGGCAAACCCATTGGCCCAGGGGCACCATCTCTTCCTGGCATTCCATCCTTACCAGGTTCTCCAGGATAACCAGTGGCACCAGGCTTGCCAACTCCAGGTTTGCCAGGCATGCCAGATGGGCCCATTGGCCCAGTTGGACCTGATGGACCCTGCACCCCAGGAACACCAATGCCTCTCTCTCCTTTTGGGCCTGGAACACCAGGAATACCAGGATGTCCCTTCAGACCAGGCTCCCCTCTGTGACCCATTGGACCCGGAAGCCCAGCTGGTCCAGGTTTTCCAGTAGCTGAAAATCCCGCAGGTCCAGGGGTTCCAGGGGAACCAGGTGCACCTCTTGGTCCCATCGGTCCAGTTGCACCGTTTGCACCTCTTTCACCTGGTGTGCCGGGGATTCCTGGTTTTCCTGGGCCACCTGGGGAACCAGGTTTGCCTGCCTGAGAGTGACCAGGGGCCCCAGGTGTTCCTGGTGGGCCTCGAGGTCCTGTGTGTCCAATACCCCGTTCTCCAGGAGGTCCAGGTGGTCCCATTGGTCCTGGTTCACCTGGGGGTCCTGGAGGGCCTTGTGGTCCTGCAACAGCTAAAGGGGAAAAAAACAGCAGATGAAGCATCAGTCTGGTGGTACACTGCAGATGCTGTGATGTCACAACTCCTTGCTGTTTTATTTTTAAATTCTGAAAAGTACACATTTCTGGATTTAAAAGCTTCACCATGATTTCTTGCTCCTCGTCTAACTGCAGCCATGGTATTGTGCTCCACCACATCCTTCTTATAACACTGCTCCCTATCATTGTGGGCTGGGTTGTGGGATTTAGCAGTTTTTTTTCCCCTTCCTGTCCCATAACCTTGATCTAGTGACACCAGGCAGCTCCCCAGGCCTTGTCCATTGCACCTCCACGTGTCTGCGCTACAACACACCCTTTCATTTTCTACTCTGGACTGGAAATATAGCGAGTGTCATATTCTGATTTACCTGCTTCCATTTCTTACCAGGAGCAGGTAACTGCTTTGATCTAATGCATCTAATATTGTCCTCTGATCTGCGTATTTGACCGATTTTATTTTATTTTTATTTTATCAGGGGAGTGGTGGCCTGGTGGTTAGAGCAGTGTGCCTGTGTAAGGCTGCAGGAACCTGCTCAGAACCCCACAGACTGCCTCTACGGGTCCTTGAGCAAGGCCTTTTGCCCCAGATTGCTCCCCGGGCGCTGGAAGCTGCCCACCGCTCCCTACGGGACAGATTAAATGCAGAACACAAATTTTGTTGGAATGTACAATTTCAGTGACAAAAAAGCTTTATTTCTTTTTTTTATTCTCATTTTATTTTATGTTCAGTTATAGAAGCTCAGTCTCGAAATAAGGGAGTTCTCGTGAGCTAAAGAGCGAATGTTTCAGATTGCAATATAGGTTAATTTCAATTGAAATAAAATATCTCTTAACAGTTTAGGTATCAGTTGTTTGTTGAACTATAAGATAAATGACCTTGCATGGCTTTAAAGATACCATGGCAGTGAGCATGAAGAGGTATCAGGTTTTGGACAGGTCCCAGTCTGCACCTGCGAGGGCTGCTAAAATATCGTGTTTATCAATAAATCTTGACTGGCAGAAGGAAAGGGTTTGTAATTGCGCTAAACAACTCTGCTTTGTCTTTTCAAATGGTGTTTAGGGAGGAAAACACTCTTAGAGGCCTGTCATTTTCCAGCCACATGACGGCTGCTGGCTGCATCCTCACAGGAGATGTTTATGCCAGAAGCGGACCTCTTGGCAGTCAGTAATACCACAAACTGAAGGTGATGATCCTGGCCCCGGTGGCTGACATGGACTCAGAACTTCACCGGCTTAGGAACAATGAATACTTTCCTGTGTCCGTTCAGTGTAGGGCCCCTATGTACGAGCTCAGTGGATTTGCTGTAGTTAGGGTAAGTTCTGATCTGAAATTTGGTCTACAGGATGAGGAGGTGCTTGCTGTATTTCTCCTGCATTTGCTGAGGATTGAAGCTCCAGTAGATAACCTCAGAAGCATTGGCTGTTAGATCCTTTGTCTGCAAGCTTCTATTATGTGTTTCACTCTGGGTTTGTGGTGGAAATGGGGCACCCTGAGGCCTCTGGGTGGGGCAGGACTGCATCTGTTTTGGAGATTGGTCGACTCGTTCTCTGCAGTGTTACATTCAAGTAGAGGCATACAGTCAAACCACATCAAGCAACTCTGTAAATGCCAAATGCAATGTTTGAATCATTAACTTGGGTTGTAAAATATATTGGACATCTAACAAGCAGTTGCCTCGTGGCAACCCCTTTTGTACTTTCTTTTTATTACTTCACCAAAAATGACAGCTCCCTTGTTTTGCCGTTGTTTTTATTTAGAGCACAAACTCTCTCTTAGAGCTTTACACTACCTCGCAGGTGTAAAAGAAATACACAGGAGTTCAGTTAGTCTACTAGATGGGCCATGAGGAAGGGCTGGCACTTAGAGCCAACTGGGTGTAAATAAAAGGTGTGTTACTAATAGAGCTGGGGGGTGGTATTAATGAGGATAATGATTTGATTTTACAGCTTACTGGGAACTTCTATGTGTGTTTAGGGAAAGGGCTTTTTTTTAGGTTTTTTTTCAGGCTATTTAGGATATTTAGAACAGTGGGAGAATTTATAGAATGAGTTAGACTTTACACTTCAACTTGCATTAATGTAGCAGCACTAATTAGTTCAACCCCAGGGCACTTACTTTCCTGGGCTGATCAGAGACCTGGTGGACCACTGACGTCTATGGGTCAGGTCATTATGCTTTTATTGGAGAGATGCAGCATCATCAGGAAGGCATATTTAGGACTACTTGCATGTATAATTATTATTATGCAGTTTTAGCATTCCTAAGTTAGGTAGAAACTTTGACTGCAGAGGCACTAACCGGCTTGAACTCTTTTTTTTTCCTACTGGTTCTGCTGGCTTGAATTTGGGGCTATGATTGAACAAAAACGGATCCAGCAGGGAACAGACGGAACCTGGAACCGGCTTGGAGTCATTTGCAACGTGCAATAGGCTTGACCTGAGATAACGTATCTGTAAAAGACGGGAGTTGCCTTTCCATTCCAGCTGCATTTGAACCCACTTGTTGACTGGAGCAATGCCACCGCCCCAAAAGCCTTTACAAGCACTACAGTGGGATAAAGTCTTGGAAGGATGAATGAAAAGTGCAAGAGTTGAAGTGACTCACAGTGACTCTTGACGGGGTAGGGGACCTTTGCCACTTTTGGCGCATAGTACCTATCGGGGGTTCCCTCCGCCAAGGCCAGGAGGACGAAAAGGAGGCTCGTTACCCTCAAGTCCATCTTGTGAAGCTAAACCTGCGCAGACAAACAGGAGAGGATTTAGACAAATGAAAGAGGCATGCTTGTTTCTGCTGCATCTTTTCTGGTTCTTGCCAGTCAGCATAGAAAGAAATAGCAGAAAATGTCATTGCAGTGTGATCCCTGTTAACAAAAACTGTGGCAGCTAGAGTAAAGCAGGTAATTATTTTTTTATTTATTTCTCAAAGCATGTGTGCTAAAGTGCCAAACGGTGGCAAAAAAATTAAGAAAACCTGTCTGAACTCTAAAAATTTAGTTAAAGTTGCTTTTGCTGTGACTGAAACTCCACAGAAGTTGCCTTATAAAGGATCCTGGGCCCATCTGTCAGTACACATTGCACAGCAAAGCTTCTCCCTCGGTAAACTCAGTTAAACACATGGTTCATAAAATTTGCTCTACCTGCATCCATCAGCACTTTACCTCCAGAGTACTACCTGACTCAGAACCAGCTTGCAACTGGGAGTCTCCCCTCCATCATGCAATGAACCCGAACCAAGCCCAACTTACCGTGAAGGTTTACGCTCCGAAGAAACAAGTGTGGGGCGGGTGGGGGGTGTCAGGAGGCTGCTGTCCCAGCACGGTACTCGTATATCCTTAGACGTGGAGTCGGTCTGCCAGCGTGAGTGGCAGCTGCTGCTTCTCAACACTCTGGGCTCAAGGTATTTATACGGAGCTGCTCTCCAGCATCGTGGAATCATCTACCTCGGTGGAAGACCCTCCCTGCTCTGATGTCATCTTTAATGATGGGTGCCATGTCCCAAGGAGGCCTGTCACTCCGGAGTGACGGTCCTCCCTTCCTCCTCCTCCTCCTCCTGCTGCC